>OY992530.1:150243930-150921564 GCA_963921185.1 Dasysyrphus tricinctus | reverse complement strand
TTTCTCTGCGGCAGATGCGTTGACAGGAACTTTTTTTGTGTGTGTTTGAATTTCAAGTGCTTGTTATGTGTGTGTGTTTGAATTTCATCTGGTTATTATGTGAATGTCAACGCATGCATTGGGTACCTCAATCCGTCGCATCCGGCAACGTCAATGGCTCCGTCATCGCAACGGACGCACCGGATTCTGTGGGTCGGGGCCTTAAGGTTTTTATGTATAAAAGTGAAAATCCGGTTTTGCGTGTTCGATGGTAAGTGAAATATTCTCTTCACATAGTTACGACGCATTTCGTCCACCACCTGTTTAATTACCATCACTTTAAGACTTTTGGATGTTGACAATTACTGGTATACCCTGTTTAGCATGAGATGTAATGTTTCTGGGGAATACGCAAGCATGACTATATCATCTGCAAACAACAATTCCTTAATACGCACCCCTACGTAATCAATCCAACCAGGAAGGTAATCGATGAGATCATCTATGGCTTCTTAATATTTTATGGCAGAGGAATCAAAAGCTCAACTCTTTCGAGTAGCCCTTCACGCCCAAACTCTTACTTACTTACTTAAAAACAGCATACAGCCCGAGGTGGCCCCGGTCTTCAACCAACAAGCTTCTTCCAGCCAGCTCGGTTTTAGCTAGCTGTCTCCAGTTTTCAATAGTTCAATTAAAGTTTGTGATTCGATTTCGTTCTTAGAACTCGATGGAAAAAAATGCCATTACATGTGAGTCTGAGAGCTTGATGCTATCTGTTGGCAGTTCCATTTTCATGAGGGGCAAAAGTGGGATAGTTTTTCTCAAAGCCAAACTGATTTTTTCAAAAAAACATTGTTATTTAGATAACTCTACACATTGTTCAAAATTCTTCAACATTCATTACAGACTTCAATGAGAACGGTTGATAATTTGTTTCATCTTTCCTTTTTCCTTTCTTGAAAACTGGAATGGTTACCTACTATATAATATGGTGACCATGAGTCCCAATTTCTGCAGTCCCGCTTTGGAGCTCTATGTCCCGCTGTCCCCAAAGAACTGTAAATGTCCCGATTTAAATTCCAAAGTTAAGTGTTTTGATTAGTCGAACCTTACGAAAGTCCCCAGGGTTGAACAGGGCTTTCCTATGAGCAATCAAGATACAGGATCTTTCGACGAGTTTTCACTAAAATGTAGTACATTTTGTTAGCTATGCTGATGATATTGCCATTTTTGCTAAATCTGAATTGGAGATGAAAAAATCTTTGGAAGCTCTAGACAGATAATAGGATAGTTAATTTGAATATCTGGGAGTAAATCTGAGTCATCCAGATTCTTGATGTCAAAACTATGCAAAGTTCTTATTTAGAAAATAAGGTTGGACGAATCAAGTATTAAGTCGACTGCACTCCAACTGTGTCGAGATTATGGGGACTGGGAGCTGGAATAGAATTGAAATATTTCGAGCTCCAGCGGTAAATAAGCTACTTTGTCTTGACACCAACACGTAGCTCGTATGAAAACTGATCAATCTGGTATACGAAGTAGCTAAAAGAGCTTTGCATTTCTGGATGAAAAATTTAAATGTCACTGATAATCGTTTGGTGAAATAAGCGACCAAGCTTGACAACAAATGAATAATTTTACTGCGATATGGGACAGCAAAACTCAGGAATTGCGCGAGAATCATACTCTAAGAAAAGGAGAGAGTCCCCTTGGTTGAAGTTTTCAGGAAAGGATCTACCTTAACCTCTTGTTGTAACTATGATGGTTCTTGCTAAGCATACAGTAGTCAGAGTATAAGACGGCTCCCTATTTTAAGGCAACTTTCAAGCTGTTCATTCATAAGTCCACGACGGAAATTATGTGTGCTAACACCCGTTTTGCACTGTGATAATACTTTCGACTCAACGAACATATGTGGGTGATTCTCTTCCATTTGCGATACTTTTTTTTAGAAAATTTTAAAAAATTAAAACTTCTTGGAAACAATTTTTGTTTTGTTTTTGTGGCTTCGTTTAGTCAGAGTATCAAATTAGTAAAAGCATTTTGCTACAACTTTTAAAAAACATAAAATATGGTGAAATGTTTACTAAAACTGGAATAGACGATAGTGACACTCTTTTTTTTTAATTTGTTCTCTCTATTTTTGGCCATCTTTTTGTTGAGATTCTTGATTGTTTAATATGTTTTGACCTCTTGACATTTCTACTTCCCCTTTTTCTTCAAAAAATATTTCTTTTTCGTTTTTGAATTCTGTTCTTCTGAATGGCAACCCTTTTCTTCGTGCAGGGCTATTTATTAGTTTTGATTGGCTCGTCCGAGGTATTGCTACACTTCTTATTAAGAAAATTGGTAGAAATAAAATATTATTGCAAGAAATTATTTAATTATATTTAATTAAAGTTTCATAAGTCTTTAAATGCCACAGTACTGACATCCACGGTACTGACATTTAGACAGCTTATGAGAAAAATAATTTCCAGGACAATTTTTGTTTATGCCGTTAAAAAGAATACAAAATTCTGATAACCAACCAAAAATATGTTATAACATGCTTAAAAAATACTGCCATGGTACAGACAAATTAATTTGTTACACACTTTCATCGCATGAAAAAATATCACTCTTAAAGTACAACAACGTACAAAAAATAAAATGACTGTTGTTTACTATACATAAATAGTGTCTCTTTTAGAAAACCAAAACAAAATGGCGGTTGAGCGGGAAATCTTTTGGATTCAAAAATAAAACTAAAACCTCGGACAACATTCCTTCATGATTATTTTATTCAGCAATTAGTATGTTGTATTCATTATTGCAAATTTGTCATGTCAGTATTGCACTCAAACTTTTCTAAGGATAGCATTTTTAATTCAATGAAAATAGTAGATTGAATCGGAAAAACAAGGTAGGGACATGCCATGGTACTGACATTTTGACTACACTTTTGCAAGCCATGTGGAATTAGTAGCAAATTTAGTCATGATATCGAATGTAGATTATAGTTAATAGCCGTTCACCCCAATTCAAACCAGAAATGTATACAAAAACTTTAATTTAAATATTAAAGAAAGCACTAAACACAAAGAATCACAGTTGGCACGGAATCACCCATGTACGATTTACGAAAACATAATTTTTTTTTTAAATATTGTGTGCAGGGTTGTCAGATGTGGCGATTTGTCGCCAAACAGGCGATATGAAATTTGATTTGGCGACACGAAAATCGGTTTGGCGATGTACCTTAAAAAAGGCGATATTTTTAGGTTTTGGCGATTTTAATTTTTTTAATCAAAGTCGTAATATCTTCGGTCAAAAGGTTAAACTCACGGAGTACAGAAAATATATTAAAGTAAATGAGAATGCAATTAATTTTTTAATCCAAGAGGTCTCATTTTGCAAGGTATTTACTAACACATTGAAATATATGCCCAGGAACTTTATTTCAAAATTTGCGGAACGTGACTTCAGCTTCAAAAAATTCTATTCAACCTAATTTCAAAAGTATATTTAAATAAATTGTGAGTAGTTTTACCTTTTAAACGAAGACGACATTGTTTCTTTTTTTTCTGAACTTCACTTAACGCTGTGGCTCCATTGGCAATTTTTGAAACAATTGCAATTGGAATAGGAATGGCAGTTATTTGCTTGGGTGGGCATTTTCATTGCCAGGCAATTTCAATTGAAAAATGTGTGTATAGGAATATTGGACTGCAAATGCAGTCAAATGCTGTTCAAATCCCGTTTTTAATAAAATTTAATTTTAATTCACTATATTTTGTCATGTGCGTTGTCATATTCTACGATTTAATTAATTAAATATTGCCAATGGAGCCGCTGGGTAAACCTCGCATCTTTTTTATTGGTCTGCTAAAATGTAGGCATCAAAATACTAAATCTAATCGCACTCAAAACTGAACATCGATTCTTTCCCATCACTCAAATAATTTTATAACATTTTTGTGATTTTTGAATTTGGTCATTTATAAAGTGGAAAATTTTAAATTCGGCGATTTTTTGGCGATTTATATTTTATCTTTGGCGATTCCGCTTTTTTAAACCTGACAACCCTGATTGTGTGTTGCCGAAAGAATTCAATGAGTCTCGCTTTGAGTTCAGAAGATAATGGTCACCTTACCTATATTATTATGTAAGGGTGCTAATTTTTATGAAGCCAATTATTAAGATTTATTTATAATTCCAAAACTTACCTCGCAGTGTGGTGTGAGTACCTCGTGGCATAATTTCGATACATAGCCGCTACCACCAAAATAATATCTGTTCCTTGCTGTTCGGACCCGGCAAAAAATTGTAGGTCCCGTTGATTCCTACCAACAATACGCACACAGGAATGGTTGGGAGTTGTAAGTCACTAGGCCCCGGACTTTTATAAGGAGCTGTCGCGCTACCAAATTTATTTATTTAATTTTATTGCCAAAAGTTTTATTTTAATTTAATCAGTTGAGAGATATTATTTCTGCTCGAAGTCTATCACTCTACCAATTAAAGCCCATCAAAGTCAGTCAAAACTGGCAGTTTTGAGCAGATCTTGTTTTTCAAAATGAAACTACTTTTCATTAATATGTTGTTTCCCAGTAGAAACATAAAGAGGCAGCAGAAAAACTGCGAACTTCCGCAACACAGTTGATGTTGAATCAATATTGCAAGCATTAAATACAAGGAAATAAGCAAAAGCAATGTTTAAAAAAAGGCGAATGAGTAAATATGCGTAAAATTGACGCAGAATTCAAATAGGCTTATTTAAAACAAAAAAATATTCTAGATTAGGAACTGGAAAGGGATTGATTTAAAATTATATAACCTCAACTATTTTTTTTTCAGCAAAACTGTCACACGAGTTTATTTTCATTTTAAAAGTGTTTTTAAGTCTGGATTGTTTTTCAATTACAACTTAAACCCTTATGCCATTGACAATTCCACAAGGACAAAAATAAGAACGAAATGAAAATGTGTGTAAAAAAGTTTACGATTTTTTCATTTGTGAAAGCAACAAAAACTTTAAGAATACTCCTACATCTTGTCGTCCTTTCCCTTATTCTTTTGATTTAAAAGTTTACTTCATTACAACAAGAGAGAGCAGCAAATCGAGAAAAATCATCATCGTTTTGTCCTTTGGAATGAAGAAGGTTCCTCCAATACTCGTTTTCATTTTCTCCATATAAACTTTTCTTCAAGGGTGAATGCGAATGTTAGAAGAAAGAAAAAAAAAAACGCAGTACAAGATATCTTTACGAAAGGAATATAAGAAACGGAATGATGTAGAAAACGAAAAATATTCGAAGAACCTTCTTCTTAGATCTTTCGTCCTTGTTAATAGTTCTTCACCACACACTACCGCCACCACCCTGACCATCCATCGATTCACTTCACAGCCACAGCAAAGCTTCTTTCGTTTGAGTAAAGAAATCGATATGCGGGTTACTTCGGCTGTAGGAGCTGCTTATTCTGCTCTCATACTACTCTTCCAGCTTTGCTCTAAGCGTTTAAGTAAGTTTAGAAAGGGAAAAGTATATAGAAAGTTATAAACATAATATATGTATTGTTTTGTATGTATCTCTCTATGTATATAACATATGTATATACATATGTACTCAAGTTAATTAAAGTTTAAAGCCAGTTTTAATGGTTTTAACAAGGGATTACATTTATTTCGAAGACGACCGTCGGCGTCGGGCGGTCCTTGCGTGTGGAAATTTATTTTGTAAGTAGTTGTGAACGTACGTTAATATGCTTAAGATTGCATGTAATGTACTTTCTATTATCTACCACCCGATTGTGTGTGTTCAGAGAGTGTGTGGAGGAAATTTCATAGCAATTATAAATACTTAAATTATTTAAATGGAATCTCTCAAGGACTATAAGCACCAATGTCAACGGAGACGGAGAACGCCATGGTTCTAATTAGAAACTGAGAGTGAATGGACTGATTTAGGGCATTTTAAGGCTTATACTTTTAAGCATAAAGGTATCCTTAAAAGAGACGATTAAACATGATGTGTGTTACTCTCTTATGTAGATGAGGTTAACAAACTATGTGGTTGGCGTTTCTTGGTTTGAATAAATATTGGTATCTTTCGTGAGTTTGTGGAATCAATATTAGATTCCCTTTGGATACGATTAAATATCAATTTAAAAAGGGACAATGTGGTAGGTATGTCAATTAATGTAACTGGAAAAGTTCTTACCCCCTGGTCGTATATGTCTGAATATGAGAAAGTCAAATGTCAAACCCGTGTCAAATACTGTTTTTTTTTTTTAAATAACTTGGGTTAAACTAAATAAAAATTTGTTCTTATATTTTAATTAAACATCATCGTGTCCTGTATAACCCCGATTGGGACATAGGGCGTCAACAAAACGTCTCCATCCTTCACGGTCTGCAGAAAGGTATTTTAACTGTGGCCTCGTCTTTCTCTGAGATTCTGCTTCTGCTTGGACAGTTGATTTCCATATTGTTCTTGGTTTTCCAACCCACTGTGCACACTGACGATTCCGTTCAAATTACTGCTTCGTAATATCATCGTTTGGTTTTCTCAGTGTGTGACCAATCCATTGCCATTTGCACTTTCTTATGTCGCCATCCAGCCAATTCCACAATTCCTCATTTCATATAATTTGTGGCCAGGGAATACTTAGGACACTGACACCCAGACATTTCACCGATGGTTTGGTTGTCAGTTGCGATCCGTCAGGCAGATTGATGATAATGCTGGGGCAGCTTTTAGCTGACGGTGTACTTCGCTGTCCCGCTGGTGTTCTGAAACAAGCCACCTCAGATTTGACTGAGTTGATTTTGATGCCCCATGTTGTGTAGAACTCCCACAGCCGTCTCAGGTGCTCTTATACTCTTTGGGCCGCAATGACTGTGAAATTGATTTGGCGTATGTTATTGAATCGTCCGCATAGAGTCAATTCGAAGCATTTTGGGTCGAGGTCTGACGTGAAGATGTTGTAGATGTCCCAGCTTTGATCGTTGAGCAACTCCTGCTCAGATGTTTTTGGTTGTTAGCCGGCTGTTTTCAATCTGGACGAAGAACGATCTGGAATCGAGAAAACTGAAAATTATTTGTATTAGTGTACCTGGAAAATTAAAAGAGGTTAGCTTATGAATCAGCCCCTGGACCCAGATGCTGTCGAATGCTTTCTCTATATCCAGGAAGCATCCAACAATAGCCTGACAGTTATTGAGGGTACTAACCATGTCGTCGCAAATTCGCAAGAGCCGGATGCAAGGTAGAGTGTTTCTCCCGAAGTCCAAGCTACATGTTCGGAACGATGTTGTTAATAGTGCAGAATGCCTTCAATCTCCGAAGAATAAGTCCTCCAAGGATTTTGCTGGTGTTGCTAAGAAGAGATATGGAATGATATCCGGAAACGTTACCTCTGTCGGCTTTCTTCGGTATCGGAACTAATTAAGCTGTCTTCCATCTCTTCGGAACGTAGCGATTGTTGACGCAGTTGTTGAACAGGACTGTGAGAAACAGCACCATGACTTGGGGAAACTTCTTTATGATGTAGCTGGTAATCATATAGGGTCCAGATGATTTCTAAGATTGTCTTCCTTTGATTAGCTCAGCTACTTCTTCAAGAGTCCGTCTGCTGCAGCTGCTCAATTGTTAACTCAACTTCCTCTAAGAGTGAAGGATTGCTGGACCGGTTTGGCACGAAATTTCCTTCAAAATATTTGACACAAGCTTCCGCTTTATCCTGAGTCGTCATGAATTCCCCTTGCCTGTTGCTAATTTTATCTGGCATTTGTTGTCTTTTTCCTATGATTTGTTTATTTCCTCGGGTCCTGATTTGATGGATTATAGCCTTTTTTGGAACTGTTTGCTGTTGAAATGTTGAAGAGCGTTCCTCGAAATAGTTTCCGTACATTGAAGTTCACTCTTCACCATTTAGAAGTTTCCATTAGCAGTGTCCCAATCCCTTTGTTGGATCCTTTGCAGTCGCTTATGCAAACGCTGTCGATGATCATACAGGCGAACAATTTCTTCTGGAAGATTACGACCTTTGAGGTCTTCCATCTCTTCTACTCATCCATCAAGGCGTTATTTATGGTGAGCTCCACTGCTTCGACTGTCGCACGGCCTCCTCGATTTCATTGCTTGAAAGGTTTCTGTTGGCATCCGGCATCACTATAGTTTCCTCGATTTTTCTTTGGAATCCTTCGATATCCAGTTGGTTGTAGTTGATTTATTCCTCATTTTGTGCATTGGCTTACCAATTTTGATGTGAAGTTCCACTGGCTCTTGGTCCGCACTTCCCGTAAGTGTCCGGCATGAATAATTCCGCAACTCGGGAACGATGTTGATGAAGTTCGAAGAAAGAAAAGAACTAGGAATGAATGATGCTCAAAGTTTTCATCCAAATCCAACCAGTTCACCAGGAAGTTTCCAGAATCGAATGTAGTTATGTCGTACCATTAGTGGTATCCGGCATTGAAATCTGCAATAAGTCTATAGGCATACTATGGGCGGCTAGGTTGCTGAAAATAAAAAGATCGCTTCTCAAAGAAAAGCACTGTGCCTCTCTTGCCTTGATCCTTGTCCGTTCGGAAGGGATTGTATCCTTTGAAATCTATGATGTTTCGCTTGGTGACGCTGGTTTCATTAATGAGGGCTATGTCCGGTGAGCGCTTCTTCAGCAAGAGGTGGAATGAGGTGGAATGTTGTTCTTTTCAAACCGCTGTATAATGAATTTATATTGTATGCGATTATCTTTAATTGGCTTATGCGCATTATGCACTGCATAAATCGGAGATAAATGTGGCCAAAGCCAAGGACTTCTTTTCCTTACACAGCGAAGCGTAATTGTTTGGCACTGCGGATAGAGCTTTCTTGATTGCTGATGCCAGATCGGTTCCGAATGTTCCTTCATTTCCTCATCTTACTATAGGTCGCTGGCCCGTTAGTCCTTGGTTTTTGTTTCCATGGTGCAAGAACTGCTGTTGGCTGCTGGGGTTTTGGAATTGGCTTCTGGTATTGCTGAGGTTGTTGTTTTCCTGCTTTTCCCATCTTGGCCATAGCTATAGCTACAAAGTTTACTGAGGGGCGAGTCAATGTACGCAGACTGATTTCGCCTTGAAGTCTTGTTTAGCCTTATTTTGGGATTCCCCTTTTTTCTTTTCTTCCTTCTTCGCCAGCAGAACCTTACATTCAAGATAGTTTGCCAAATGACCAAACTCGTTGGTGCAGTATACAACCTGATCCTTTTTCTTCCGCTTACACTCTCCTGGTTTGTGGTTTTCTTGACATAGTTGGTTTCCAAGTGACCAAATCTTTGGTAGTTCTTACACTGAACAATATCTGTGTTTTTGAGTCGTTCCCAGTGAACCTTCTGGTTGAGGATCTGTTGTTTTTTGTATATATTAGCAACATCACACGATTAACTGACTTCCACCACGAAAGAGTTGTCACTTTTGTTCTTCGCCTTCCGTGATCTGGAGAATATTGTGACGCTGATGGCAGGTTCTCCTTAGATCTGAAGTTCATCCTTGATTTCATTGGCTGAATAGGTGTGGTGGATTGTGTAATGTGTAGTCCTTTAAGAAAGAGAAGAATGAACAATATCGGATTGTGTACCTATGTATGATTTTCAATCTTCTTGGATTTGAGCTAGTCCCTTATTGTGCCGAATCCATTCTTGGTTGCCACGTTGATGTTTGTTTTTGTGGTTTCTTCACAACTTCGAGGATAATCGTGTTAGCCGAAATTGGTTTTCACTCCTCCCTAAGCTCCTCGGATCACATATCACGGAATCTGAGACCATTTGAGTGTATAGTTGGCTCTACCAGACCGTTTAAAAAATTCAAAATTCAAAGTGAAAAATGGACTCGCAAAGGCCCCAGTTGTGGACTGCAAGACTTTGATTTTTGTAATAGCCTTTAATGAAGCTTTCGACGCCTATACTTCTTTTTTTGCTATCGTTCACACCCAAAATCTGCTGTGGGCTCTTAGTCTAATAGCAAAAATCTACGATTTCAAGCTATAGGTATCTAGATACTTGTATTATTAGCTATGTGAAGTAGGGAAAAATAATTTTAGTATTAGAAGGTTATTTTTTTTAAATTATTTTTAGTGTTTTATTGGACTTTTTTTAACTTGATCTCTGGTTTTTGCATCTTGACTACCATTATTTTTAAAAAACTATCATTTTCTTTTTTGTTTTGTTTAAATGGATAAAAATGACCATTGTCTGAAACAGAAAAATCGTTGATATTTCACACACAACTTCTTTTATACCATTTTATTATCTATCTTTTATATGTACAAGAAAAATCATATAGAGGATTTTCATATATCTACTCGTATTTGGTGGCTCATAACTCCTATACTAGATGGATTTCGGGGTTTCCCTTTTGGTGACGTCAATTGCTTATTATAAGGTACCCATTGGCTAACATTTCGTTCTTGTCAATTCTGGGTTTTTTGTCCATACATTTTTGGCCATCTCCTTTATCACGGATAGTTACTTTAAACTGATTTGTTTTATTACGCGCAGATTAACGCGCACACACTATTTTAATAAAAACTTTTGGGTACACATTAACACTGGATTAAACTGTTTTAGGAAATCCCTTTTTTACTGTAGGTACCGTAGGGTAGTAAAACTAAGGTAGTCCGCAGGTAGACCTGGCTTGATTTATCCCTTTTTTGGGAGGATTATTTATTTTTAAATATGAATGCCAGGATTGAACTGATTTCATTTGTCATAAGCATCGTTTTTCTAATAGCTATTCCACACTTTTTTTACTTTTCTTACAACTAACTTACTGGCCCCATTCGGGCGCTCTAAGTTAAACTAATAACTTAATGCTAATGCCTTTCGGCCTAAGAAATATCTTAAAAACTGGAATTCATGGATTTATTTTTCACCAAGAAGAATTGGAAAAAACTTGGTTTCTATATCTTTTATTTTGGTTTTATATAAAACTTACAAATTAAATAAAACTAAATTAAAACTAATTAAAAATAATTAAAACTAATTAAAACTAATTAAAACTAATTAAAACTACTATAAAACTACTTAAAGCTACTTACAAATTACTTACAAACTAGAACAGCCACAGCAAGCATTTTCGGGTTTTTGTAATTTTTTTTGTATTTTTATTGGTTTTATATTTTTTTTTTTTTTTTTGCTGCCACCCTGACTGTCCCTGCTTAAAACTAACTACCTAAACCTATGTAAGTCAGCCATGGCATAAAAAATGCATAGTTAACTTTTATATATCCGAATATACTTCTTGTTCAGGTTTCAACCACCAGAACTGGTTCTCCTGCCATACCCTATCTCTTCGGTCCCGATCGGACACAGTCCTACTGAACCGAAGGTGCTCCGCTCCGTGTTGTGCGAGGACGTCTCGATCATAAAGGAGCCGCCGATCTACAGTTCTACGGCCGACGTGGTAGATTAGCGGAACCACCGCTCTATCCTGGATCAGCCCTCGACTGTCTAAATAGAGGAATGCATCGGGCGGAATAAAGCCGCTTAGACGCACACTCTTGTAATAGTCGTTTTTAGGGTAATAAGCCCCAAAAATTAAACTGTTGGTCGAGGACATTGCTCTCGCAATGTGACCTCGAATAAGCTTCAGCAAGAAATTATCTATCCTGTTTATGTTGGCGCCGTTGTATAGAACCAGGTTAGAATAATAATGTTTGTACTCCGACTCTGGTGTTCTGTGTAATCTAAGGCAGCGTCTAAGACACTGCCTCTCAAACACCCGAATCTTTTCCATTTGAGATGGGGCAACGTTGAACCAAACCGGGCACCCATAGGCAATCATCGGCTGTATGAGGGCCATGTAGCAAATCACCTTCTCTCTCCTGTCAAGCCGTCTGCTATAGAACAACCGTTTCGTCAGGGCAAAAGCTCCCCTAGCCCTGGACAGAGCAGCATTTATATGTCTGTCGAAATACAAATACTGATCCATCCAGATGCCAAGGTACTTTACTACACTTTTACTCGCCAGTGGCTGTCCATTTGGCCCTACGATCACCAGCTTATGCCAGTTCTTTTTCGTATCCCTTGTGGCTCCACGCAACGGAGTCCTAAACAAGATAGTTTCTGATTTCTGAAAGTTGATTTTCAACTTCCAGTCATCGCAATATCGCTGAATCTTTTCAAAGTCACGCTGCAAAAGAATTCTGATGACCTCGACTTTTGGAGCTGTTCTGTACGCAATTAGATCGTCGGCATACGCAATTGCCTGAGTTAGACTACTTATCAGATCGCTGGTGTAAATGCTGAATAGAATCGGCGAGTTGAACGCTCCTTGCTGAAGACCATTTTTAATATCAAAGGTTGTGGTAGAAGTCACATTGCCACTCTTGACAACAAAGTTTCTACCATTGAGCATATCATAAAGCATGTATAATAGTGGTTTACTAATGCCAAGTCTGTTCAGCTTTAGATAAAGACCTTCTAGCCATACGGTGTTGAAGGCCTTCTCCAAATCAACCAGACAGGCACCCGTACACTGCTTTTTAGATTTGTTCCATTGGACATCAGAAACGAGTTTAGACGCGGCGTGAATGGTGTCATGTCCCGCCTTAAAACCGAACTGATTATCCGGTAAGATATTATTGTCCTCTGCCCACTTTAACAGAGCATTATTGATAACTTTTTCGAATACCTTGCTGATACTCGGAAGAAGACTTATCGACCGGAGATTCGCCGGATTGGAGTTGTCCTTTCCCTTTTTCGGGAGAGGATGCACCACAGCTGTCTTCCACCGCACTGGATAATATGCATTATTCAGAGCGTTGTTAAACAGTGTGGTATAAATGTCTACTGCTTCTTGGGGTAAATGTCGAAGTACAACGTTGGATATGCCATCGACTCCTGCTGACTTCTTCTTCTTTAATGAATCGAAGATAAGCTGAAGCTCCACCTTCGTAATTTCGCTCGGCGATTATGGCGTTTGCCAAATGATCTTCATTGAACCCGGTGAAACCGAGGTTTTCTGATCGCCATTGCGTTATGTCATTCCGAAGGTAGAAGTGGTGGAGCAAGGCTCTGTTTTCCAGGCCAATAAAGAGGTCATCGTCCAAGACGGCGTCCTCTGGCTCAATTCCTGCTGTCAGAAGTACGTCTCTGTTATCTGTCGTTCTCTGGAGCTTAAGACACGGAAGATCGTTCTGATCATTCCTTCTAAATATCTTGTTAATTTGGGGAAACATACTCGGGTCGCTAGAATTAACAGCCCGAATTTTGTTGTCCCAATACAAATTAATCGACAACCGATAATTTTCTTTTATTAGTTGGTTGATTTTCTTGATCGACGACTTCAGCGTCCTAATCTCCAGATTGTGTGGGTCAGTAAACTGTCGGTACAAGAGTTTGAGTCTTGTCAGCAGTCCACTTTTTTGTCTGTGTAATGCGTCAATGGTCGCATTCCGGTACAAGTCGGTTGCGTCCCGTTGTTTGTACTTTGGTATCGTTCTGTCCATTGTTCGTTTGATTGTCTCGTCCATTTGTTCGAGATATTGGTCTATTTCGTTATTTGTCAAATTCCTGTCATTTGGTGGGGATATATTATTCGAACTGATTTCGCTCGATAAGGCGTTGGTAAAGCGTGGCCAGCGCACCTTACTGTAATTGTAAGTATGCACAGGCACATACTCATCCAACTCCACGAGCTCGTTCGGAAGCTGTATTACGGCGGCGAGTCCGCAGTGGTCACTGTCGTACTCGATCGTTCGTAAACAGTTTCTTGGTGTTTGACCCACAGTGTCAGTAATTGTCAGTCTTGAGTCTATTAGCAATAGATCCAGATAGGCACCGCTTCTTGAAAACGATGGCCGATCCGTAGCCAGCAGGTCGACACCATATTCAGTGTTATATCGACTCATCCAATCAAAAAGATGATTACCTCTTGGATTCTGTATTTGATTTCCCCAATCTAGGTGTTTGGCATTCAAATCACCGGCCATGAGAAAGTAATTTTCTTCCAAGCTCAAGCGTAGACATTCGAAAAGATTTTCAAGCTCTGTCATAAAATCAGTTGGCTGAGGTGATTTCGGTGCATAAGCCGCAATCACATACATTCGCTTCCCCTGTGGAGAGGAATGCACACGACACACGCCTCTAACAGCCGAAATCTACGCAGATCACTATTATATATAACTTTATGATTAATGCCTTTTCGTATGAAGACTGCGACGCCCCCCCCCCCTTGAGTGGAGTTGGGTCGATCTCTTCTAACGATATTGTAATTGTTGTTAGTCAACTTATGTTTCTGGTTCAGCTTAGTTTCGCTGGCCATAAACACATCTGGACTCTGGTCTTTCAACAGTTGAAAAAGATTAGCTCTACGTTCGGTCCTAATCAGTGAATTTACATTCACAGCGATGGGCTAGGCAAAACAGAGTAGAGATGATCTACCCTAGCCGCCTGCTCACTTGTCTGTTTTTGAAGTCCTGTCAACTGGCTTTGAATTGCCAGCAACATGCTTCTTATTTCGGCCTGAGCGTCCGGAGCCTTAGGCACGAGGGCCGGTTTGGCTACCTTAGCTGCAGGGTTTACCGTTTTTCCCCTTCCTGCCGCCATTTGGGCGTAGGAAATTTGGGGATTGACGGGCGTTGCTGTAGGAGCACGCGTTGATGGGCGTATCTCTACCGCTGTTTGCCTGGCCGCTTTGTTGGTACGGATTTGCTGAAAAGCTGAGCAACCCATGTCGCCGCGTCTCTTTAATTTATCCCAAGTTACAACCTGGTAGTTGAGGACGGAGATACTCCTCAAACTATCCAGTTTGCTGCTGGGCGAAAGTTGAACCAAGAAGAACGGCAAAGACCTTTTCTCCCGTCTGGCTCTGACTGTAGTGAACGGCTTGACCCCGATAAACTCGAGATCGCCGCTCGCTTTTTCACAGAGCTCCTTATAGAGCACCTCTCGTTCCGTGCAGGAATCTATGCCCTTCAAGAGGACCGTTTGACATTTATCCACTTTGGGGGTAAAACTGAAGAACTCAGTCGTGGATTTTTTTAAAAGTTCTTTGATTATTTTATGTTGCGCCACTGTGGAGCAGTGGATCGCATGTCTATCTTTGCTCAGGCGTTTAATAAAAAAGTTTTGGCCTATGGCCGACTTACATAATTCTATGGTTTCCTTAGGTTCCATTTTATAGGTGTTTATTGGTGGCACCTTTTGTTTTTTATTTTGGTTTTGGGGCGGCTGTGGCTGCTGCTGGTGATTCCTCTGCTGCTGCTTGCTCGTTCCGCTGCTGTTGGTTCTGCTCCTGTAGTTGCTGCTGCTGCTGCTGTTGCTGTTGTTGACTTTGCTTTTTCGGGCGTTGCTCCTTAGGATGTTGCTGTGGCTGCTCTGCTGGCAGCTGTTGTTGTTGCTGCCTATTTTCTATCTGCTGTGGCAGTTGCTGCTGTTGAGCTCTTATGACTGGCTCTTGCTGCATTTGTTGTGGTGCTGGTTTTTGTTGCGCCTGTGCCACTTTTTTATGCTCGCGCTTCTGCCTTTCTCTCTCGCGTCGAGCTTCTTGCTTGTTTTTGAGGGCTTCAATTAATGGGGTTACGATGGCATTTAGTCGTTCCATTCCACACTATCCCACTGAGTATTAACACATGTCAAAAAAGTGGGAAGAAATCATGTATAATAGTGTGGAAACAAAATATGAAATTTCATCACACACAAATTGACAGCGCATCCGACACGATTTGACATGTGTTTATACCTGAAAATATTTAAGATTGGTTCTAAAACCATCACACATTCTATCCCACTTGGGCGTTTGAGGTTATGGTGAAACTGATTTGTTTTGATGCAAGTGTGGAAGCAAAATATGAAAATCATTTTCATCACACAAATTTGGCAGTCGTATGAAATTCTTTCCCACTTTATTCTGACATGTGTTAATACTTTGTGCATTGGCGTAGGAAGGAATTTTTTCTAAGGTGGGCAACCAGTCCAAACCAAACCTAATAATTAAACAATTTTTCAGTGCAAATGATTCCTCAATAACTAAGTATTTATTTGGGATTGAGAATTTAATTAATTCCCGAATTTGTCCAAAAGAGATCTAATGAATGAAGCCGACAACGACGTCAACAGTTAAGCAAATTAACAGTCATTAGAAGTGCTACCAAACTCAACTCTGCTACTATGCAACAATGTCTTACGATGCATCTATTAAAAATGAATGGTTTTGGGTAAAATAAGCTCCCAACCAAGTTTTTATCCGCAGCACATCCGATAAACTTCTTTCAGAATTGGTGCAACTAACCGGAAGCGGCAATGCGGCCTTTTGCAGTTTGTATATACCTACATTTGAAAATTTCCAATATGTTTTTTTTTTTACTGTCAAGGTTTATTTCATAACTCTTTAATTCGAACATATATTTTTTCATAATCTAGAAGACTTCGGCACTCAGTGCTATATTGAATTCATTTTAAAACATCTTTAAAGTTATTGATAAAATTTGTCTGCAGTACTCATATATAATTTGACGAAGGCGAATAATGAATGGGCCAATAGAATATTTTCAAACCACCTTTTGAAGTTGACAGTTATTTTATTTATCAACTTAGTCGAAAAAAGAGTTATACGGTCGTATTTATAAACTTTGATAGCTGTCCTACTCCAAAAAGTTCTTTAAAAACTTTGCTCACCCTTGTTCTAAAGTTATCTTACTTGGACAACGGCATCGGTTTTCTAATATTTGACGAACATTGCATTTTATTTAATTAAACAAAGCATATTTCCAACTATTAAGAACTTTTAGAAACTGTCAAATAAATTTAAATTCTGAGTATAAACATTTTTCAATTTGATTTTTCTTTAAAACAAGGCTTGTCTTTTGAGTCATTTATTGAAAAGAAAAATAAATTTTTCCACTATAACTTTGATCGCATTTTGAAAAGAAACTTCAAAATATGAATTTAAATACTAGACCATTAAAACCAAATCAATGCTGCATTAAAAAAATTAAAAAAAAAAAAATTTGATTAAAAAATCTACAAAGGTACAAATTATAATATTTATTCTCCAACAATCTTCTGTTTCGATAAGGGATGCCAAATCAAGTGTATTGCTTTCGGCACAACTGTTGCTGGAAAGTAAATTTGTTTTTCTTGACTTCTCCTTTTTGATACTCGTATAGGTCTTAAAGGAATCTCATACTTTTGTGAAAATTTTTCTATTTCAAACCAAATTTTAAAATCATTCCTTAATGTTTCAAAGGTATGGACTGTACTAGCTGTAGAGTGTAGGTACTGGCATAGAAAAAATGTATTTTGATCCAAATGTCACCCAATTACCCTAAAATCATCTTTTTGTAAAACATTAAAAAACTAAAAATTTCTGATTTTGTTTAATTCATCCACATTTCCGCAGGCAATAATTAGAAGCAACTCGGTTTAGATTTTTTTTTATAAAATTCCAATTATTCGGTTTGATTTGTCTGTTACAGAGCTAAATCTACGTAAAGAATGAGTCGATGACAAACGAGTTGATACCGAAACAGAACCGTAAATTTTAAACAAACCAAATCGAATAACGTTTCGGTTCATGTTCCAAATTTGTCAGATGTAGCGATTTATCGCCAAACAGACGATTTGAACTTCATTTGGTGGCATGAAAATCGATTTGGCGACGTACACAAAACAGGCAAACAGCTTTTGGTGATTTTAATTTTTTGAATTCAAATCTTCATATTTTTTCCAAGTTTTGACTCAGGTAAACTTAACATTCGTTTTATAATTTAATATTTTGCTGGATGGAGCCATCGTAGTACTTAATCTGAACGCACTCCAAATATCTTGCATTTGGTGATTCCGCTTTTTAAACCTCTAAACCTACTCATCTTCAAGGTTCAGGTTTGAGACAGATTTAAACCGGTAGATTTGTGCGTGTTGAGGCTTCCCGGACAGTGATGCAATGTGTAAGCACAAACAAAATTAAGGTGGACAAGAATTGCTTTTATGTGACGACCAACTGTAACTGTAGGCAAAATTTTAATTTTCGGGTCTGAAATTTCATTCACAGTTGTTCAATCTTGCTTCTTGGGTGGGTTGTAGAACCAGAAAAGTTTAGTCGATTTTTCTAAGGTGGGCAGTTCAGTTTTTAAGGTGGGCACTGCCCACCTCCGCTCCCCCCTTCCTACGCCTATGACTTTGTGGGATAGTGTAGAGGCACTTTAATGGTTATAGCTGGAACATTGTTTTACTTTGCACCCCCATTTTTTGATAGCAGTTCTTTTTTATTGCGTTTAAAGTTAATGTGGTAACAAATAATGTTTTTATATACGCAATGTGGCAATCTTGTCATCGACGTTTATTTAAAAATATAATACAAATATTTTGTTTTTCAATTTTGCAATATTAGGTATGTGCTCGTGTCTGTGAATTATTGAGATGGAATAATCTTAACTTACATATATTCAAATGCGTTACACCTGTTAAGGCCTGTCTGATGCTTTAATTGAAAAAAAATGATATTACATTCAACATAAAATATAACTCTTTGAAAAGCAAAGAAACCAAACATCACTTGAGCATTTTTAAACCTTCTATGAAAATTTGTTCAATTAAAATTCTTTCCGACTGTCTCACGGGTATTGTTAATAAAACTCATCATTCTTCAGTTAAAAACAAGACTTTTTGCCAAGCACATCATGCTGCAACAACATCCTGCCTCTCAAAGCATCAAAAACTTCTTCAAAAGTTCCATCACACTCTTAAAAAATATACGAACCTACAGTTGCTAGCACTCGTATTTTACCTCATAAGGATAATACACTAGTCAACAATATTAAAGGAACAATTTTTTTTTCAATTTTTGTTAGCGTTTTTTGAAGAGCTGTATCTTTGTGACGAGTGGTCGTATTGAGTTGAAATAAAAAGCATTTTACAGCTTTATGTTTTTTTGTTTCGAGATTTGTTTGCAAACAAATTTTTTTGAAGTACCG
The DNA here is from genome assembly GCA_963921185.1 of Dasysyrphus tricinctus. Taxonomy (NCBI): domain Eukaryota; kingdom Metazoa; phylum Arthropoda; class Insecta; order Diptera; family Syrphidae; genus Dasysyrphus; species Dasysyrphus tricinctus. The sequence goes on along the minus strand of OY992530.1, from coordinate 150,902,644 downwards.
TTATTGCGTTATTGCAAAAAATGAGACGAGACAACAAAATTATTTTGTTTTTTTTTTTTGAAGGTCCTCATATCTATGGATACATTTTTTTGAGTCAATTAAATGTCATGATCAGATACCTTGTTTATTCAACTTCAATTCAGTTTTTTTGTTGTTTTCGTACGATTTTTTTTGACATGGTTTATCTGACTTTGAATGAAAAAAGATACTTTTAGCCTTGATTACCAATATCTCAGCAAATAATGACGTTATAAAAAATTCAAAGACAGTATTGGAAATTTGAAAAAGCGTTTTACAAGATTTTTTTATGATTTTGTAGAAATTATTTTTTTTTACCGTTCACCGTTAGTTTAAAAAAAGTACTAAAAACCGACGTTTTGTGGTCTTTTCGTAAATCATTTTTTTTCGTTGCAAATATTGATTGCATGGCTTGCGTTGGTATGCAAATTTATAGACTTTTAAATCATCAATATTCTTGTTAATTTTCAAATTGATTCATCGAACCGTTTGTCCTCACCAAAACTTCAAAGTCTTACAAACCAGGTAAAGGAACAAATTGTGGTGTTCCTAAACAATGCGAAGTTGTCATCAAAGTGACAAGAAAACCGCAATTCCAGTGGATTTTTTTCACAGTTTTGCATTAGTTAGATAATTTTTTGAATGGAAATGAAAAAAAAATTACATTTTTCAAAAAAAAAAAAAATTAAAAAAATCAAGTTTTTTTGTTTGAAAATTTTTAATTTTTTTATTTTTTTGTTTAATGTACTTTTTATTTCATTTCAATTCAAAAAAGTATCTAACTAATGCAAAACTGTGAAAAAAATCCACTGGAATTACGGTTTTCTTGTCATTTTGATGACGACTTGGCATTGTTTAGGAACAACACAATTTGTTCCTTTACTTTTACGAAAAGACCACAAAACGTCGGTTTTTAGTACTTTTTTTAAACTAACGGTGAACGGTAAAAAAAAATAATTTCTACAAAATCATAAAAAAATCTTGTAAAACGCTTTTTCAAATTTCAAAAACTGTCTTTGAATTTTTTATAACGTCATTATTTGCTGAGATATTGGTAATCAAGGCTAAAAGTATCTTTTTTCATTCAAAGTCAGATAAACCATGTCAAAAAAAATCGTACGAAAACAACAAAAAAACTGAAATGAAGCTGAATAAGCAAGGTATCTGATCATGACATTTAATTGACTCAAAAAAAATTATCCATAGAAATGAGGACCTTCAAAAAAAATAAAAACAAAATAATTTTGTTGTCTCGTCTCATTTTTTGCAATAACGCAATAACGGTACTTCAAAAAAATTTGTTTGCAAACAAATCTCGAAACAAAAAACATAAAACTGTAAAATGCTTTTTATTTCAACTCAAAACGACCACTCGTCACAAAGATACAGCTCTTCAAAAAACGCTAACAAAAATTGAAAAAAAAAATGTGTTCCTTTAATATTGTTGACTAGTGTATGTACGTATAAAAAAAAAAGAAGTTAAAACCACTTCCTTTGACGTACTCTGTTTTTTTTTTTTGATGCGGAGGTGTTTTAATTATACCGCCATAGTACCGCCCACCAGCCATGAAAACTCAAGTTGAAATTTAACGACCCATGAACAGTAGTTTAGCAAAATTGTAAAAAGCAAATAACCATAAGGGATGTCTCAACCACACAGAGTAGTATTTATAGCTCTTTATCATAGCAAATCATATTTTTTATTTTTTTATTACACTGCTCTATGCACGGGCAAGGTAGAAGAATCCTATTATTCATAGTCTATGACAATGAGTTTAAAATGAAGAACTTTTTTGCATACCAAATTTTATATCACCATAATCCTGACAATTTGATTGATAGAATTGATGGTCTATATTTTTCTTAAGTAATCCCTATCATCTTTTTTTTTTGAGATTTCATATGAAGCCGAAACCATTAAAAATATTTTTAAAAACGCCGATAGGGTTCGCTTAAAAATGTATATCTTTTGAGTTCAATAAATACATAGAAAACGGAAGACCATAATACTCTATGATGAAAAAAAAAAAAACTATGAAAGAAAAAAACGATGCTAATGCGAATGACATTTAAGTACTAACGAAAACTGAGCCAACATAAAATGCAAGCCTGGATCACACGTACTAGCTCTTATGTTTAAGTTGTTTGCAACTAAAGAACTTAAAAAAAAAAAAGCATTTAAATCGGTGGAGCGATTTTCTTGAAAACAAATTTTATATTTTTTAAATTTTGGTAATATGTATTAAAAAAAAAATGTAAGCCAATTTTAAGTCTTTATATTTTAATAAATATTTACAAACCTAGTTTTAAGAAAATTCATAAACAAATTTTAAAAATATTATATTTTCAAAAAAAAGATAATATTTTTTAAAAATCCCAATTTTTTGTTCATAATGTGCGCGCACTAAAGGGGTTGAGACAACCCTTAAAATGATTTACACAACACGAGCTTCAGGAAAATAGGGAAGGATTTAAGAGGAGATACCGATTCACATTAGTTTTGAAGCTCTGAATATTAAAATGGGAGGGAAAACAAAGCCAGGCAAAGCATTCCACAATCGGCAAAAAACTATAGGTCCCCTCCGTTCCTGCCAACATCACGCACACAGGAATGGTTGAGAGTTGTAAGTCAGTAGGCCCTGGATCTCCACGAGCAGCTGTGCCACCCATGGATATCGGAAGACAGCAGAAGAGCAGAAGACAGCATTGCGTTATTGAAGCATTAAACCTTACACGGTTTTTATTCCCTATTGGACAATGCTGTCGAGATAAAAATGTAATGCTGCTGTTCAAGTTCCACATCCGAAGAACAAGGAAATGAATCTTGAAACGAATATGAAAAGCTGAGGGTACTGTCATCAGCAAAACAATTCAATGGAATAAAAGTTTGAGACAAAAGATCATTTATGAAAATAAGGAAGAGAGTTGGAGATAAAACGGAGCCCTGAGGCACACCAGCATTTATTTTATGAATATCAAACTTGAAACAATACAACACAACTTGTATTGAACGGTCCAAAAGATAATTTCTAATCCAACGAAGAAGAGATTTATCGAAAAGAAAGCTTGATGCTAAAATCTGTCAAACGCTTTTGAAATATTAAGTGCAATAATCTTACTTTCTCCAAAAGGATGAAAACATTTGTTTCACTGCTCGGTGAGATATACCATTAGATCACCAGTGGACGTAAAGTACAATTGCGGACGATAGTTAGAGGGTGAGGAAGATTCACCTTTTTTATGGACCTGCAGGACAAATATGCTGTTTTCCATCCACACGGAAAGAGACCTGTAGATTAGGAAAGATGAAAAAGCTTGCGCAGTGGTTTAACCAGCGTTGAAGAACACCTCTTCAGAACAATAGGAGGGATATTAGCCAGGCCAGCGGATTTGTGTACATCAAGATTTTTTAGAACTCTTGCAGCTGTGCGAGTGCGAAAGAAGATTGGTCCCATGAAATCGTTTACGTTTTCAAGCACAAGAGGAGTCATAACACTCTCTGGTACCGTCAAATTAACAGCAAACTGTGCTGGATTTCTCTATTGAGGTGACACATAAGAAGTGTCATTGAAGACGAGCGTTGGAACCAAAGACGAGGTAGTATTTCGAATGTTTTTGACAAATGACCAAACACTTTTACTACCTTTGGGACATTGTAGTATATTTTGCCATAATTTTTGGTCATGCAAAAATTTGGATCAACAAATATGAACGTTACATTAACAGCCCTATTATTGACACGATTCAAAACTAGTTTTAACGTAAAACTAGTTCTATATAGTCTGGGAGCCCACCGTAAGATTACCTATCTCATCGCGGCCACGCAAAAATTGGATGCCAACCGATAGCTTTAGTCCAAACATTTACAAAACTGCTGGTCGGACAAGCTTTATCTGGTCGCAATGGTTAGAAAATGCACTTTTCAGGTTGCATTTTCCGCTAAATGTACCTATAATATAAGCAACTTATATAAATGGGGTATCAAATGAAAGCTAGGGCTGTCCTCTACACGATATCAATGGTCGGACAGAGTTTTTTCTTGGCTGTTGCCACGAGTCCGACCACTTTTCTAAAATTAGAGATTTTGTGCATCTCTAGATGAAAATGAAAAAAAAGTGGTTAAGGCCACTTTCCTAACCATTTGAAATGATTTTGCTCAGTTTTCCCTGATGTAAGACGCAGTGTTAAGAAAAGACCACTTTTTTAAAACATAGTCGGACTCTTCGTAACAGCCAAAAACAAGTCAGTCCGACCAATGGTATCGTGTAGAGGACAGTCATAGCTTTCATTTGATACCCCATTTATATAAGTTGCTTATATTATAGGTACATTTAGCGGAAAATGCAACCTGAAAAGTGCATTTTCTAACCATTGCGACCAGATAAAGCTTGTCCGACCAGCAGTTTTGTAAATGTTTGGACTAAAGCTATCGGTTGGCATCCAATTTTTGCGTGGCCGCGATGAGATAGGTAATCTTACGGTGAGCTCCCAGACTATATAGAACTAGTTTTACGTTAAAACTAGTTTTGAATCGTGTCAATAATAGGGCTGTAAGTCTTTTAAGCTTGTTTGAACTTGTTCCGGTTTTCCTCAGTGAGGTTGGCCTTATATCTTCGGAAACTTAGTTCTCTTACCCTGATAGCCTCTTTACAGCACAAACCAAACCATGAGTTCTCTTTCAGTTTGATAGATTTTATCCTGTGAGAGATAAAATTTCTCATTCCGTAAGGAATCAAGTTTGTGACCATATCTTCACTGGAGTATACATCACTTTCGAGGAAGCATAGTGACCAGTTAAAGTCCCTGAAAAACTGTTGAGATCGTCCAAGTTGGCTTTCTCGTATTGCCAAACGGTTCTCTTAGGTGTTTTTTGTCTAACTGAGTTTTGTCGGCACCAGAGTTACCACAGGGACTCATTTGAGCCAAAAGGACTCATTTTTTTTAGGTTGGCTCAGGGACTCATCTTTTTAAGATTTGGCTCATTTTTTTAACAATAAAAATGAGAATTGAATTTGTATATGGTTAAACCAATTTGCTGGTTCAAAGACTTTTATTTAAATTTTCAGAACAAAAAATAATTTTCAAACATTAATGCATAGTGTGAACTACGCTTCTATTTACTTTCTTGAACGCTTTCATTAACAAAACTGAAACGTTCAAGCATAAACAACTACTACTTTGATTCACTTATAGAGGCGCTGTTTATGCATGAGAGAAATTCGATTGATACGTTTGAGATTTGACATTTTTTATTTACATCGCTTCAGGTTATGTTTTTGTTTAGTTTTTGAGGAAGAAAGATATACAAAACTAAAAATGGACAGGTGAATTGAGAACAAAATGTTCAAAACAACTTATATTGACATCTTTTTCTTTAGATTTGTTATTAAAAAACGAAAATGCAACAGCCCAAGTACATCGAGGTCGAGTCCGGCAGAAGTGTCGGTCGCAAAAAAAACAAATGAATCTAAAAAGAAAAACCAACCTGAGGACGAGAATGAGATAGACAAGAGTTTTGAGCAGACAAAAAAGTCAAGATCTTTTAGAAACCAATGGCTTAACGATTACAAGTGGCTGGAAAATAAAAATGGGAATGCATTTTGTAAGGTATGCCAGAAAGAAATTTCAAACTTAAAATACAATTTGGATAGACATGAAAATCTTGAATACCACAAGAAGCAATATCAGTTTAGGAAAAACCAAATTAAGCTAGATGAAATGCAATCCAAAGACGAAAAATTACTTAAAACAAAAGTAGAACAAGCAGAAAGAACTTTGGTCATGTTCTGTGTAATGCACCATTTACCTTTTCTTCTGATGGATTTCCTACCAGAATTGCTTCGCAAGTGTTGTCCTGATTCTAAGATAGCCCAACATATTTCCTGTGCCAGAACTAAGGCAGTAAAAGTTCTTAGAGAAGATCTAAGCGTTAAGGCCAGAAATGAAATAACAGACTTGCTGAGAACAGAAAAGTTTTCACTAATCACTGACGAATCTACCGATGTTAGTTGCTTAAAAGCATTAGTCCTTATAGCGAGAGTTTTTGAAAAAAGAAAAGGAGCTGTTGTTGACGTCTTTTTTGGGCTTTTAAAATTACATGAATGCACTGCACAGGCAATATATGAGGCTATAAAAATACATTTCGAAAATCTTAACATTCCTTTGAAAAATTTAATTGGGCTGGCGACGGATGGGGCGAATGTAATGGCGGGTGAATTGAACGGACTACAAGCTAAATTTAAGCAAGACAATCGAAATTTATTTTTCTCTAAGTGTATATGCCACTCTCTCCACCTTTGCGCTAGCTATGCATCGAACAAATTACCTAATGAAATAGAGAAAACAGCAAAACGAATTTGTAACTTTTTTGCTCATAGTTCCAAAATGAATAGTGATTTTGAGTTTTTTCAAGAATTCGCAGACATAAAAAAGCATAAGATTTTATCACTGGCTAGCACAAGATGGCTCTCTTATGAGGCTGTTGTTAACAGAATTTTGGAGCAATGGGATGCACTCAAATTGTACTTCATTTCATGCTACTTAGAGGATCAAAACGAAGAAGCAAAAAATCTTGCTGAAACCCTAGATGAACCAAGCTCAAAAATATACTTTTTCTTCCTTTCCTATATTTTAAAAATTATTAACGTTATGAATCTGGAATTTCAATCAAAAGACTTAAGAATTCATATGCTTTATAATATTTTGAAAAGCAATACCAAATTAATAATAAGTAATTTTATGGACATTGCCAAAGATTTTCAAATATCACAATTAAACTTTTCAAATGGTTTAAACTTCAAACCTTTAAATGGAATATTTATTGGAGTCACAGCTAAGGAGTTCATAGAAGAAAAAAGTATTCATATCGATAAAATACGGGTCGTTGAGGCGCATATAAAAGATTTTTACATAGAACTAGTTGCGCAGATAAGAAAACGATTTGACTTTGAAAACCAAGTTATTAAAAACCTGCGGGTAATTAGCCCAAAAGAGATTTGTAAACAGAACTCATTTAAAGACTTGACTTTTCTTGTGGAGCGATTTCCTAATTTACATGAAACTGGTAAAAAAGAAGATATTTTATCTGAATATAAGCTACTAGGGTTTTCCTCTTTGGCAACTGAGCAGTTGGATCAAAATAACATTGAAAAGTTTTGGATGGACGTTTTCAAATTAAGAAATGCGTGTGAAGAGCCTATTTTTGAAAATATTGCTAACTTTATTATGAATCTGATGACATTTCCTCAGAGCTCTGCAGCCGCAGAAAGAAAATTTTCGGATCTCCAGCTAATCAAAACAAAAAAATCTAATAGATTTGACTTGGACACTGTTCAGGCAATTATGTTTGCCAAGGAGTTGTGTGCATCAAACGACAAAGAAAAAGTCTGGACTGCAAATTGAAACCTATACTTCTACTCTATAATTTGTTTTTGTTTTATTACCACATGAATTTTTCCATTTTGGTTTTGGTTAACCTAAAATGCAGTTTTAATACCTACTTTCATTTTCTTAATTTTTTTTCATACATATTTTTCTTGTGATATTCGTATACCTATGTGATTTATGTAAATACGTTATTTTAACTAAATTTATGAATTAAATGTTTTTTTTTTTTATGTTATTTAAGTATTTATTGTTGGTTATTCAAAAATAAAAAAAAGGTTTATCATAAACCAAAAAAAAATTTCAAAAGGACTCATTTATTTTCAAAACGACTCATTTTTTCAGTCTCTGGGACTCATAAAAATTTTAACCTGCGGTAACACTGGTCGGCACATACCTTCCTTCGGGTGTTGTCTGGCCAGAATAGCGAAGCCTCGAAGAATTGTATACATTGAAATCACCCGCAATGACGATTTCAGTGTGAGGATAATGGGCAACAATTCTTTGTTCTTTGGATGGATTCGAACAGAGCATCAAACTCGTTAAAAGTTGAATTTCTGTCCAAATTTAGACTTCGATAAAGAAAATATGTGTGAATGTTGTGCTTATTTACCGTAAATTTTAAACACATGAAATTAAATTTTATGTTGGAACACAAACCGTATTTAGCTTGGAGTTGGTAAGCAACATCTTTTCTTATATATAGCCCGCTAGAGAACAGTCAATTCTCCCCTGATTAGCCGGAGAGTAATTTTCTAAAAAAAATGACTTAAAACATAAAAATAGCGTTAATTTGACCTGAAGGTTTCAAAAACGCAAGTAACAATTTTCTGTTTCCATAGTTCTTAACCAAAAACTAAAATCTTTTCAAATAAATTGAAGATGGTGTCTTAAGGGTGTTCTAGTGTCTTAATGGCAAAATATATTTGTCTAAATAAAGACCACAAAATGCAACACAAATTTTCCAGACTATCGGTTAGTACAGTTAAAATCTCGGATAAAGTAATTATTTGAATTACGACTGGGTAGAATTCTTCTAACGAATATTATACCTTCAACGTTCTACGCCATATTTATGGCCGACAATAATAATAATTCAAGATCATAACTGATTTGTTTTGTTTTTTTTTTACACAAACAAACACGAAACTGCATTTAGCGCTGTGTTTCTTGGGTGCAGGCATCATCACAGAAACGGGATATCCGAAAATCAATCACAACGACCAGAAGGAAATAGAGGGCGGTAAAATACCCAAAGAAAAAAATATCTACCTATACAGCAAAAATAGGTAAACAGGGTGCTTTTTCAAAAGGTGTAAAAAGAAGCTAGAGCGTGTAGGTAGGCTTCAGACAACTAAAATATCGTTGCCTGGTTTAGTTACAAATAAAATATTTTGTATTAATAACATTTATATGAAACCACCACGAAAAAATTGCAGAATTAATGTAATACCATTGGTGAACAGGGAACGTTGATCTTGATTACCATCTTGTGAAGTTCCCAGCATGTTTAGATATTAGATATGAATATTTCCAGAATGACTTTACAGCAGCTGGTGGTAATTTAAAACTCTTATAGCACCGAGGCATACAACTTTGTTTTAATTATACACAGAACTATATTTAATAACAGAGTCCACATTCCAATAAACTAATCGAAAGGATATTAATGGTCTTACTGTTTATTTTATGTGAAAGCTGAAAGGTACTTTTTAAAATAAGTTTGACTATGAGTTTTTAAAACTAGACCTAGGTACTGCAATGGATTTATTGATTTATGAGAAGCAAGGCTGAAAAAACCTGATTTCATAGACTTGATTAGACTTTTGGTAACAAACTAAAAAAAAGCCTATATAAGAAGGTTTTATAATACAAATTCTATATACTACTGAAATAAATCAGCCAAAGTAGAAGACCTAGCATTAAGGATTGGACTTGTTGAATTATTGATTCAAAATAGCTTTTTAAGGCCTTTAGTCCTATAAATTGGCGTTTCGTTCGGTTTACTCACTCGAACTCATCAGTGACATAGTGAGGGCTTTGTCATACGCAATTCTAATCTTGTTGGATATAGTTTACAGTGGATTTTCGTTGAAAAATTCATGTAAGTTGAACTGAACTTAATATAAATTGCGTATGACAAAGCCCTCACTATGTCACTGATGAGTTCAAGTGAGTAAGCCGAACGAAACGCCAATTTATAGGACTAAAGGCCATAAAAAGCTATTTTGAATATAAAAAAAAAGCCTGTTAGAAAACTACTGAGGAATCTTCTTTTTCAAAATTAAAAATTTTATAGCCATAAGCACTATATAGGATTTTTTTATGACGAAGAATGAATTCCAAGCGAAGGACAGTATGACAAATATTATATCATCACCACCCACTATACATTATCAATTTCTCCCTATTGAAGATGTCCTAACCGTTATTTGAAAATTTACAATTCTCTTCAAAAAATTAATTTTGTGTTGTTAATTTATTTGCATGTATGACAAAATTGACTCACAGTATTTCGCAGTGTATTCAATGGCGTCAATATTGCGGCTGTGGCCAATGGGTACTATAGTCTTTGTGTACCTACTGCCATTGTTTTACCAAACTCTAACTACAAATGAACTAAAACTTTTGTTTGCCCATCATGGCATCATGTCTATATCTTTAATAGAAACTCATCAAATCGTAAATATCGGAGAAGCAGTGGGGCTAATTTGCTGGCATTGAGGAGCAACAGTGGCTTGGCTGGATCGAGCTCTGGTGCCATGGCCAGTATTTACAATGCACTTGCTGGTAGTGGTGACTTCCCATTACGTTCGACGCCAATTCCACCATCATCGGTCACACCCAGCCAAATGGCACAGGGTATGTATTCCATCAGTCAATTGAACATGGAATTAACTGAACAACACTATGGGAGCAATGGTCGTCTGGAAATTACGTGTCTGGCGACAATACCGACACAAGTCGGCCTTGGCGAACAATACGCCGATTACAAAACGTACTCGGTTAAAGGTGAGTGACTTCTTGTTAATAGTTTAAAATTGTACTTAAATATCTGTATTCTGAATTGTTTTTCATGTAACTATTTATAAATAATTTAATATTCTTAAGGACGAAATGAAAGGTGTTATATTCAGTGAATTTATGTTTTCATGTTACTTCCTATTTTGTATGGAAATCGTTGAAATTTCAAACATAATTACTGTGCTATGTACGGAAAACAGCACGCAACAAGATAAATTAATTAGTAGACTAGATATGAGTTATGAAGTTAAATATGAGCTTGTTAAACGTATGTATACCGATCCGCAATGTGTTTTTTTATTTTTAATATACTCGTTTATAAAGCGTGGTTTTTTAAAGGTATAGAATTTATTGCTAAAAAATACACTCAAATTATCTTTCTTTCCGATAGCGAAACTCGGTTCTGGGAGTAACTTTTTCTTAATTTAATATTATACATATAACTACATAATCGGAAAAAGTATTTAGAAAAAAAAAAATTTGGCATTTTTATTTATACTAGTACGTGCAGTCCTATTGAAACTCGAGTGCTAATAGCACTTTGGTCTAGTTGGAAAAATTCTAGAAAATCGTTCAAGAATCGATCACCAAAATGATTTGATTATTTCAATCAATCGATTTTTCATTTCACTGAATTTATTTCCGATTCAAATTTATTCATTTTGATTTCGCTTGAAATAAATCTTTCCGATTTTAATGAATTTAATTCAATACAGTACCGAATCCAATTAGATCAACATTTAAAAACAATAAAATTAAGATTGATTAAATAAGCTCAAAAAAAGATATGAAATTTTCAGTTTTTACTGCTCCGGAAAAAGGTGATTTCATGTCAATTGATGGGAATTTGGATCGTAACACACTTCTTATGTTAATTGGCCCTTATCCATCAAGACATCAACTGTCAAATTCCATTGATGGATTGCTACGATGTCAATGGATTAAAAAACCTCTGAAATTTTTGATAGTTTTTTCTGCTCCCGAAAAAGGTGATTATAGGCCAATGAATGGCTACTATGCCAATGACGGTTTTCATACCAGCTTCACGTGAGACGACTCATTTTGACGTCACTTAGGCCAAGATTACACATGTAAGGTTTACTTTCTTAAGTTGCTCACGAAAGCAACTTTTGATAAAATTACAAGTGTAAACAGCTCTGTAAGTGACTTACAGTAAATTTATCAACTTACGTAAGTTGTAAGTTGAAAGAAAAACTTACAAGCATAAGTACGTTTTTTCCAACTTACGGAATGCTCACAGCTTACTCAAACGGCAGTGATAAGTTTTTAAACTTACGAAAGAATTTCTTACTGTAAGTTTATCTGTAATGCAAAGCCTTTTGTAAGTTGCTTCTGTAAGACTTACATAAGTGGTAAGTAAAACTTACATGTGTAATCTTGGCCTTATTTGTATCTCACTCTCATTTCTCCGAAAGAAAGAGATGGCCAAGTGATGCAGAATTTTTTATTTTTATTGGACATTTTTCGTCTCACTTCGCCTTTTCTTTCTTTCCAATAGATAGGAATGAGATAAAAAGAGAAGCGTCGCATCATGTGAAGCTGGTATAAACACCGTCAATGGATTAAAACATCTTTAAGGCTGCCCATATACGAAAGAGCCAACGAGCCAAATGGTCCCATTCCGATCTAAAATCGACCGTGTCTGGGGTGGACCGGCCATCAATCCATTTGGATTTTCAGCCAATATGAAATCCAACCGAGCTAAATGGATCGGATGGCTCTGTCATGTATTGCCTGCTTAAGAAATCTGAAAGAAATTTTTGATGAATTTTTAGTGCTCCAGAAAAAGGTGATTTTAAAACAATTGAGTGACATTTGTATTGAAATATACTTTTTCTGTAAAAAAAAATGTTTGTTCCCTATAGTTCAAGCCATCAGCTGTCAAATTCCATTGACGGATGGCTACGATGGCGATGGATTAAAAAAACTCTAAAAATATCAAATTTTTGATGAGTTTTTACTGCTCCAGAAAAAGTTGATTTTAAAGCATTTGGGTTACACTTGGAGCCGTTATGTTAAGCTTAACGCATAGAAACATAGAATTCTCGGCACTTAACTTAAAAGCGGATAAAAGTGTGTTATCGGCGTGTAGTAGACACTAAAAGTTTACTTGTCAACATGTTGACAGGTCGTAGCCGAAGTGACGTTTGCATAAAATTGAACCAAGAAAAGTGGCATTTGCATGCGATTTATCGATTACAAAGTCAATCACGCAGGTATGGAACAACCTCTTCGGGCTAATTTAAGCCAGTGTTGGCATTAATCAATTCATTTTTTAATCAATTAATTAATTTGATTAATTTTAATCAGATTAAATTAATTATGATTAAAATAATCATGATTAAAAAATTAATCTTAATCATGATTAATTATGTTAATCATTAATCATTAATTGATTAACTTTATTAAATTTCCAATTTCGATCTCAATGAGCCACTGACTCGTATGAAACATGAGGCGTATAAAAACCATAATGTTTTTGACTTGAGTGACTCCTAGCTTACACTACCGCGCAAGTTTTATGAGCGTTCTTAACAGTTTGGTGTTACCACTCACCTAATTTATTTATGTTTTCTTTTTGTACTAAAAATCTTAATTCAACGTTTAATGCTTGACTTGTAATTTTTTTGTAATTGTTTTTATTAGACCGAGAGCCCACAACAATTTGTGGGTGTAAGTGATAGCAAAAAAGAAGTGCATAGGCGTCGAAAGCTTGAGCAAAAATTATTCAAAGTGCTACCTTTTAGTGGATGCACCTCATTATATGAAAAAACGATTTTATCTTTAAATGCGATTTGCGGCTAAGCTAAACGTCCTAGAGGCATCAAACTTGACACCTTTAAACTTAGTTTGCGGCTAAGCTAAGCTTCCTAGCGACTTATAAAATGCATATTCGTGATCTAGGAAGTGCCGGTTCTAGAAAAACGAAAATAAAGTTTGTAAAAAGGTTTATTTCACAACTTTCAAAAAAATATTTTCAGATTTTCGGGTAAACTTTCTCAACTTCTTTTTTCTTTTTTCAATTTTACTTCGAAATATGAATGATGATAAAGCATTTTTATTTTAGTTTGTAAAAAATTGACAAAAAAATAAAATTTTGATTAATGAAATGAAATTTTCAAACAAAATTTTCTAAAAGTTATATTTTCAATAAATTTTTCAAAAAAAAAAAAAAATATATATATATTTTGTCCCAGTTCCAGACCCACCTCCAACGCATTTGTCCCAGACCCACCTCCATCAGACCAAATCCCGCCATACCTACCAACGTGGTCGTCGAAAACGATATCGGCGTCGTCGTCTGTCCAGATCCAAACCAGTCAACCGCCCACATCCAGGCCATAGCCGTCCATCCAGGGGTTGGGTACGCTCAGTACGCAAAAGACTTCCCACTTTTTTTTAATTTGGTACTCTCTGTTTTGGTCGCTTGAAAGAATGAGAATCATCGGGAACGAAGCACTACCCATAAGTCGTCCCGAAAAAGTATATAAGGAGGTGCGATTCCGAATTAAATTTCAGTAAATCGGTAGAGTCTAGTCCTCAAGGCAGTTAAAGAGATAAAAATTGATTTTTCAATTTTGGGTCGACGCACGGTGGTCTGTCTTGATCTGGACCGACTGTTGTGGTCTGGATTTGGACGGGCGACTATGGTTTGGATCTGGATCTGGCCGGACGGCTATAGTCTGGATCTGGACGGATGACTGGTATGGATCTGGACGGACAACGATGTCGCATCTGACAACGTCGATGACGATGGTGGAATGACGAGGTTGGGTCACTGTGACGGAGGTGGGACTTTTTTCTTTTCGAAAAATTTATTGAAAAAAAAACAACTTTTTAAATTTTTTTTGTTTAAATTTTCATAAAAAAAACAACTTACATATTTTGGAATTTTTTTTACAAATTAAAAAAAGTTGCTTTTGTGCCAAATAATTGTTAAATTTTAAATAAAGAAAAAAACTTTTTATTTAATTTTTTTACCAACCTTTTTTTATTTTTTAGAACTGGCACTTCCTAGATCACGAATATGCATTTTATAAGTCGTTAGGACGCTTAGTTTAGCCGCAAATCAAGTTTTTATTAAAGTGTCAACTTTGATGCCTCTTGGACGTTTAGTTTAGCCGCAAATCGCGTTTAAAGATAAAAGTCGATTTTGCATATAATGAGGTGCATCAACTGAAAAGTGGCACTTCCTAGATTATGAATATGACGCTTTTAGTGAGTTTCATTGCCAATGGTAATCAGGATTTAAACCTCTCTTTTTGGGTCCTCTGTCCCGCTCACGAAACTTCGTTGCTCCGCTTCGGGTATTTAAAGTCGCCTGGCAGGCGCCAATGTCAAGTTTTCTTGAGCAACATATCATTCAAATAAAAAAAAAAAAATAAAGACAAAAAAATTAGGAAAAAGTTATTTATTCTAAATTTTTCAAAAAAAAAGTTGAAAAAGTTTGTATTTTTATATATTTTTTTCCAAAAAAAGTCTCCCCCTCTGCTCTAGACTATGCTAAAACCTAACGCATACTTCCTCAGCCCCCAACCCCATAGTGTTCAAACAGCAAAAGCAAGTAGAGTTGCCTGACTGTACATTTTTCTAAGACCTTGTTACTATTTAATCAAATAATCAAATTAACGATTAATGATTTTGATTAATTAATCTTAATCAAATTTTTTTGATTATGATTAATTAATCTTAATCAAATTTTTTGATTATGATTTTTAATCATTAATTTTTAATCATTAATCAGATTAACTTTTGGCCAACACTGATTTAAACGAAGAGAATTATCAGCGCTTTACTTAAATGCTTAGAAAAACTGTGTTACCTATATGAATAATACAATAAACGTTTTAGTTATAACTTACAGCTTTCTTGCAAGCATGGATGAAATCGGTCGAAAAAAAAATGACACCGGGGACTACCGACGCCATCACAGAAAAAAAATGGAGTTCCCATTCAAACAATCGATAACATGTATGTAATTCATTCCGGTAAGACAGTTTTTCTCCGTGCTTAAATTAAGCACCGAAAACTCTCCGTAAATTGATGAGCACCGACATCGTTTCTTTCATCCAATTCTCTTCGGGCTTGCAAAAAACAGAGGTATTATCGCTATGGGCTAAAAACTCCAAAAAAATGCATGTACTACTTTTTAAAAGTTTTTGTATGTTGCGTCGCGAAATTTTGTTCGCAAACCTAAGATTCAGATTCAGCGCCCTCAAAAACATAAGACAGGACAAAATTAAAACTACCTCACAATTTGCTTGCTAATAAGGTCCCTTTTAAGCACAAATTGACTGGATTTTTAGCATATTTTTGAATAAGGTAGCTTAAGACGAATGCCTACAACTATAATTAATGATTTTCTCAAAGATGATTGAAGGTATTTGGAAGATTCAAGAGAATTTCGAGGTAAAATTTTTATACTTCAGAATAACTATGAAAATTAATTCTAAAAAAAATGAAGTTGTCACACCTTAGGTGAATCACCTTGTATAATAATTTTATTTCCCATTTAAAATTCAAAATAAATTGGGAGGTGCAACAGCTCATGGAGAACCAGTTACTTACAACTCTCAAAGCAATCTGGTGTGCGTGTTGTTGACAGAAATGGAGGGGACCTACAGTTTTTTGCCGAGTCCGAACGGCTAAATGAGAAGCACTTTGTCATGACAAGTTTACTCTTGGAGGATTTGTCATTTCCTCGCAAGATGCAGTACCTCGGATAAATCATTTCTGCTTTTAGGTGGCACGGCCGGGAATCGGACCCACACCTTTTCGGCATGACAGTCCTACTACGCAACGCACTAACCATTCTGCTACGAGGTACTACATCCCATTAAAGTTGAACATATAATTTAGTTAAATTTTATTAATAGAAAAAATTCACTTTTATCTGTAGTGACAGTACCTAACCTACTGTTCAAGCATAGACACCATATTTAAAATAACGAAGCTACTGCAGATGCGGTTTTTTTGGAAGTTTTTCACTGTACTTTGAATAAAATAAACAGAAACATGACTTGTACTTATTTCTCAGAGCTTCTATTTTTAGTTGAAATAATTATCAAATTATTGACCCTTACGTACACGTACAAACATCAATCTGAAATTTGAATTGTAAGCATATTAAGTCTAGACTCTGTAACCGGCTTAAATAGCTACAAAGACAAAAATTGAAATGGAATTTATATTCCTTTTTAGCTTAAAATAAAACATCGTACTAATACTTACATAAGTAAAGAATTGACCTTAGCATGCCTTGCGACAATCAAAAAAGAAAATAAGAGTTTGATGCAGTCATGTGTTGACATCATGGAAAAGTTTCACTAACCAGCCACAATTGAATAAGAGCATACCCTTGTTTCAATATAATAAAACAAATTAAGTATAGGTAAATCGTAAATGTACTTTAAATCTTCATAAGTAAAGTAGATTATTTATAATTTACAATGGAATCAAATTTATAAAAACCCAACGTTTTTTTTTCATATAGGTTTGTTGTTAAGTAATTTATGCGAAGATAAGTATATTCTTTGAAGGAGTTTATAATACTTTTTATGTTTCTCTTTTTTGTTCAGCCTTCAATATAAGTTCCTAGCCAAGGGCGCCGTATGCAAGATTTCAATCAGGGGAGTTACTCATTCAAAAACCAGTTTCTCGGAATTTTAAAATTTACTTAATTTTTGTAAGCAATGTTATCGATTAACTGAGAGCCATTCTCAGAAGTATAAATCCTTAAGACAACACGTATTTTCAAAGTTTCATGACACAAGGTACTTCTTATAAAGGACGTTCTTTTTCTCAAAAGGGTGCATTCATATAAGTGTCCAGATACTAAGTCTACCTAGGGAATTTGTTCTCTCCTTGTTGAAAAAAATGAACTTTCATTAAGTGAACTTTGTTGCCATGCAAAGTAGGAAAGAGCTTCACTTTCTTTTAGTCCAATTTGAAGAAAAAAATCGAATAAATATCTGAAGACTATAGAAATGAAAAGGGTATCTAACCCGCCTGCCCCACCCATGTGTACGCCTTTGATCTAAGCAATTCAATCCATCCATACACGAATTTTTTTATGGTTGGCAATGAAACACATTTTAGTATATAATTCATTTTGAGAAACAAAAAGAATAATTTATGTGCACAATATCATCAACATGGGGACAGAAAATTTTCCTTAATACAAAATGAGAGTAGGTATCTTATGACAATGAATATTCCTGTCCTGATCATTAAAGATGTTAAAAGACTGCTTCTTTTTCTTTGGGCTGATAAAGTGAACGAAACCACAGACTTAAAGAAAGGGGAAAGAAGAAATGTCTTCAAGAGGTAATTTTATGACTCCTTTTCTTGTTTTCTAACGAAACCCATTTGTTTTTTTATTACGAAGGTGGATCTATTAAGAAACATTATACAGGGTGGCAAAAAAGGTACTAATATTAAATTCTTAGTATAAATTTGTATTATTTGCCAGATTGAAAAACAAACGATCATTATTGGGGTTATTTTGAAAATCAATCGTGACTCACTGGCCATGGTTCAATGTATGTCAAGTAAGCAAAGCAACTTTGACGACTAAAAAAACATAGAACACATAGATGTTAAAAAGCATCGCATACAAAAATGGAATTTTTCACAACCAATTTATGAATAAATAACGGTAAATTACTAAGCAATAAAATGTTACTATTTAGAAGTTTTTACCACTTTTTGAAAAAACATAGAAAACATAGAATTAAAAATCAAAAATTTAAAGAAATTATTAACTGCTAGTTAACCATGAATTATTTAGCCACAAACCATTCGGATTATGCAGTTTTCACCCCTTTTCGAGATGGTGCTATGTAAACTCGATGTCAAACCCAAAAAACATAGCATACATTACACTTAAAATTTGAAACGGTTACAACTAATTAAAGGCTAGTTGAAGACAAATTATTAATCCATTAACCATTCGGTATAAGCTGTTCTTATCCCTTTTTTTAACTGGTGCTTCGCTTACTTGATATCAAAGCTAGTATATGACCCAAAAAACATAGAAAATATTGCACGATTCAATTTTTCACAATTAATTAAATACTTAGTAACGTCAAATTATTAAGCCATAAGACATTAAGTATTAAAAGTTTTTAGTGGTTTTCGAGTTATGTCAAGTTAGCAAACCACCCAAAAAAAACATTGAACGACAAATCCTAAATCATCACACCTAATAAATGACTAGTTTACGGCAAATTATGCACTTACCCATTTTTCGATTCGTCAAAGTTGCTTTTCTAACTTGACACTCATAGAGAATAAGAACCCAAAAATGCATAGAAAACATCGCACAAAAAAATTGATTTTTTCACAACCAACTACCGATCTAATTAATGGCAAATTATTAAGCAATAAGATAGATATTCAATTTTAGTAGTTTTTACCACTTTCAAAAAAAAACATAGAAAACATTGAATGACAAATTCGAAGCGACTATTAAATGGCAAATTATCCTGTTACCCATTTTTCGATTTGTCAAAGTTGCTTTGCTAACTTGACACTCATAGAGAACAAGAATCCAAAAACGCATAGAAAACATCGCACAAAAAAATTGATTTTTTCACAACCAACTACCGACCTTATTAATGGCAAATTATTAAGCAATAAGATAGATATTCAATTTAAGTAGTTTTTACCATTTTCCAAAAAAAAAAACATAGAAAATATTGAACGACAAACTCGAAACGACTGTTAAATGGCAAATTATCCACTTACCCATTTTTCGACGCGTCAAAGTTGCTTTGCTAACTTGACACTCATAGAGAACAAGAACCCAAAAACGCATAGAAAACATCGCACACAAAAATTGATTTTTTCACAATCAACTACCGACCTAATTAATGGCAAATTATTAAGCAATAGAATAGATATTTAATTTTAGTAGTTTTTACCACTTTCCAAAAAAAAAACATAGAAAACATTGAACGACAAACTCAAAACGACTATTAAATGGCAAATTATCCACTTACCCATTTTTCGATGCGTCAAAGTTGCTTTGCTAACTTGACACTCATAGAGAACAAGATTCCAAAAATGCATAGAAAAAATCGCACAAAAAAATTAATTTTTCACGACCAACTACCGACCTAATTAGTGGCAAATTATTTAGCAAGATAGATATTCAATTTTAGTTGTTTTTACCACTTTCCAAAAAAACATAGAAAACATTGAACGACAAATTCGAAACGACGATTAAAAGGCAAATTATCCTCTTACCCATTTTTCAATTTGTCAAAGTTGCTTTGCTAAAAACATCGCACGGCAAAATTGATTTTTTTCACAACAAACTGCCGACTAACTAACGGCAAATTATTAAGTAGTAAAATATTAAAATTTAGAGGTTTAACCATTTTCCAAAAAAAAAAAAAAACATAGAAAACATTGAACGACGAATTTTAAACGACTATTTAATGGTAAACTATCTACCTACCCATTTTTCGATTCGTAAAAGTTGCTATGCTAGCTTGAGACTCAACACGGACTACGGTGTGGCGTTCTCTGAAATGAGTTGCTCCGGATTTATTTCTCTGTGGATATTTGAAAGATGGTGTATGCGTAAACAAATAGGGGGCCATAGTTCAAGTAAAGAATAATGCTCGATGAAATTAACCTATAATCACCTGAGTTTTTGCCTAGAGTCATGAATAAAACATAGAAAGTCTTGGAAACAGCACAACTTTAGGATGATGAGTAGGGAAACACCTACGCGACATTATTTTCTACATTTAAGTTCAACAAATTCTAATTTGATGATGTTTAAACAAAATAAATATACCCTGAAATAAATAAATTATAGAATATAATTTCATTCCTTCATGTCTTTTACGCCACCCTGTGTATATTTTGGTAATAAAACTAAAGAACGACTTGAAGGGTGCATTTATGTGGTCTGATTCATCTGATTTTATTAGCTCAATTTATTTTTGATGAGACCCACTGCTAGGGTGAGTCCTCAGTGATGGCATTAAATTATAAAAACACCTAAATTCGGAATCCGGAAAGAGTTTTGTTTTGAAGAAGTATTAAAATGTCAATATTTTTTTTATGATTTGTGCTAGATTTATACATACCACAAAATAAAATGATGAGTAGCTTAGTTATAATAGAGGGCATTTTATTTACAAAGAAAAAATGTGGTAATATTATACGTGACATAAGTGAAAATTCCTTGGCAATCTGAACCTTGATTTGTAAGAGTGTAAAGCAAGTGTATGCGATAAACTCCTTATGTTTTATATACAGGGTGCGGCAACATAATTTCCATTTTTTCAAAAAGTAATAAAACCCTTTTTATTAATCAATTTTATTATTTTTTTTTGAAGGAACATATCTAAAGTTTTGTTTTTTCTTATAGTTTTTTAAATTATATCAGGAAGGGTGAGTCTCCCTATTTCCCATCATACACTCAATACCTATAAGCTGATTTCTGTAGTTTTTCAAGACCCTTACCAGTAGATACATTTTATACCGTCACCAACGGTGGTTATTAGCAATTTCTATCCCGATATGAGCCTTTCTTGTATAGAGTCCTTGAATTATTGACATCACATAAAAAAGATATAACAAAATGTCCCACAAAAAAAAACAACAAGGGGCCGAGCTGGGAGAGAGCAGCGGGATCTCAAACATTTTCGAGAAGCACCTCACATGCGTTCTACAAAGCATTGAATCCGCCTTCTAGTCAAAAAAAAATTCGTATTAGTGTGGCTGAGGTTTATTATTTTCTGTCAAACTAGCTATCTAGATTCGCGTGAGGGAGATTTTTAAAAAGGGCGTTGAAAAAGAAATATTTTCGACATCTCTTCCCAATGAAAAATTACTGTCAAAAAATTGTCAAAATTAAGGAATGAAAAATGGTTTCACGCGTTTATCTCGACTCTTGTTCATTTTATCGAAAAAATGATTATAAGAATATAATTTGCAGTGTTTTGGTGCCCCAAATTCTATTAGTGTTGATAATCATCGACCAAAACATAATATTGCATCTTAGAAGGGTAATGACAGCATCTAACTCATGAGCCCAACAGTCTTGCCTTGGCGAAAGCACTTGGAATAAAGGTCATTAAAATTTTTAAAACTGAAAAAATGATTATGTTTATAGTTTTTTTTTTTGTACAACACTTAATTTTCAACATTTTTGTGTATTTAGATTTAATGTGAAACACAAAATGTTTTAAATACAGTTGCCAATATCCAGCAGTTTATTCCTCAGGGGGGATTACAATTCTTGTTGAGGGACACAATATTAGTGTTTTAATACGTTGAAAATAAATGAGTATGTACCTACATAGATTTTAAACACTTTAATTCAATATGCACGAAATATTTAATACAAAAAAATTTCTTTTAATATCTATTCGTTGGCATCTGGAAGTGATTCTGCAACAAAATTGGCAACAAATTGGAGGTCCTAACCATTCACAATAATAAAAATCCTTCCGCAAAGTGGAAACACCGAAAATGTACCAGAAGGTGCGTCTACTCAAGACCAATCTTTTAAGACAACAACCATATTATGTTACCGAAAAGTGACAGCACTGTCCCTTGACTCGAAAATGTGTCTACTTAACACCTATCTTTTAAGACATAAAACGTAATTTTCTCAAAACAAGTTTTTTCATGTTCAAAATATTCAAAAAATACTAAAGAATGGAGATCCCACTCTTTGACGTCATCATAAGGTATGTTCCGAAAAAGTGGTAACACTGAAATTTTACCCTCAGGTGTATCATCTACTCAACACCATTCTTTTAAAACTTCAACCTTATTTTGCCAACGCGTTTAGTATCTGAGTGCGTCTCTTCAACACTTACCTTGTGAGACATCAACCGTTATTCAAATTATTTTCCTGCATTACAGAGTCAGTCAGTGAATCAGTGATCATCGTAAATCATAAAAACCTTGTTTAGTGCGAGTTAACTCAGGGACTAAATGAACTAGTATTTCTAACAGACGTGTTAAACATTTATTGAACTCTTTAGAAAGGGTGATTTACGGCTCTGGACCATTGGCACCTCATGCGTGAGAAATTTGAAAAAATAAATGCCACCTATTTGGTCAGTAATAATTGGTCAGAAAAAGTGAACTAGTCCTAGAAATTGGTCAGCCCCATATAAATTGTAATCAAGGTTTAAAGTTTCTCAAGGTCAGTAAAGGTCACCAACGATTTTCGGCACCTCATTTATAGGAAATGTGTAAAAAAAATTTGACCATCCGAAAGATCAAAGGGCACGGTAGTGCCTAGTCAAGTTTGGCTCAACAGTATAGGTCATCTGGTGCATACAAGGGACAAAATTGAGAATCTAAAGTATTACATTCAGGGGCGTGGCATTTATCCACTTTATCAAAAATTCAGTAAAATTATGTGGAGCTCTTTCTATTGTTTTAGAGTAATGGAAATTGTTATGGCAGTGGGGTTTGAAGGAAATAGAAAGATAAAAATTTAAAATTTTAGACAGACTTTTCATTCAGCGGGGCCAGGCATGGCATCCAGATCCACCTACTTTCTCAAAAGCTATTGGAAAGTATATGGAGCACCTTTCAATTGTTGTCGTACGATTAAAATTAGTAGATTGGTCGGGCTTCACACCCCACAAGAATAAAAGTAAAAATCTATTTACCCAAAATTTTTAAAATTGTCATCAATTATATGGTGCACTTGCGGTTGTCGTAGAATGGTGAAAATTTGTAATGGGGTAGAGCTTGCGGTGCATACAACAAAGTTCAAACAATTTGGGATTTCCCGCTCTGGGGGCAATACAATATTTGTAGAATTTGTAGAACGATGCAAATTGGTAGAACGATAGAGCTTGAAGAGCATGTAAAGCAAAAATAAAAATATGGCTGAATACATAAACGGGTTTTTTGTATATATAAGAACTTTGCTCTTTTTAAAAGATATATGATTTCGTCGTTATCTGGACCGTGATAAAAAGTCAACTATTTTCAGTAATTGGTCACCCATTTTTTTTTCAATGATTTCTTTTCTTAATAATTTAAAGAAGTCCGCTGGTTTCAGCAAGTGGTAAGGCTTGAAGAAAAAGAAAATAGACAATTACTGAAACTAACTGACCCTTAATATAGATCCTAGGATCTATCAGGTGGTCCTAATTTGTTTGCAAATTTCCCATAAATGAGATGCCAAGAATTGCTAAGAATTGAAAGATTCCTTAAAAAAAAATCTTTCGCTGACTAATTACTGAAAATAGCTGAGCTTTTACGACCGTAAAGTGGCCTTTCAAATTGCATACATTTTTTAAATGACCCAAATCAAGTGCCAAAAGTTTTTTTTAATACCTTAAAACGAACTTTAAAAAATCATAAAAAAATCTATGGCCGACCAATTACTGAAAATAGTTGCCTTTATAGAGATCTTTCGGAATGTAAACATTTTTTGCAAATTTCTCACAGATGAGGTGCCAAAAATCGCTCGTGACCTTGCGTGACCTTAATTAACTTTAAGCCTTGATTACAAGTAAATCTAGGGCTGACGAATTTCTAGGAGTAGTTTACCTTTTCTAAGCAATAAGATACCATTTTGGTTTTGAAATTTCCCATATGTGTTGCCAATGGTCCAGAGCCGTGATTCCCGTTGATCGCTTTTTCAAGGCTGACACTTTTGCCGCGTCCAAGTTTCAATGGATAGCCTATCTAGGATAGCTTTGTATCCAAGTATGTGCCTGAACGCAAGTCAGCTGTTGTTGAAATTTCTCATAGGATAGCTTATTCGTGTCCTAAAATGTTTAGAATAGCTTGGGATCTCTTTTCTGCCAACAGCTGTTTCGTCATCAGCTGTATTTTAACAAGGGATTACAACAACACAAACCTATCCAGATCGCTTAAATTAAGTGTTTGAACGCGGACATTGGATACAAATAGATATTTGACACACACCTTTCAAAAATATGTGTTCGGTTAGCCTAACTCTAGATGAAATTGATTGAAAAAAAATGTTACAGATGTTAACTATGATGATCGCATACTGATTAACTAGTTCAAAGTGTTTTACAAATCTGAGTTTTCCTTTAACGGATTTCCTCTAATCTCTATAGTATACCTTGGAGACTTGTTTTTGGAATATTTATCGAGAAGGATAACAATCTTGCTGGCACATACATAATGGAACGTACGTTGGCCATATCAAGAAATCTCTTGGGTAGATTATATACCTATTTTAAATTATATTTGGCTAACAACTGAACTAGTTTTGAAAAAAAAAAAATATTTGATATTTTTTTTTTAATTTCATACATTATGCTGATTTTGGGAGTACACGTCGGAAGTATCTGAGAAAAGTCTACAACTATCCCATGACCACTTGGTTGGTTAAAAGTGGCCAAATGTCATCAAAACGAGGTTTTGCATAAATGGTATGCTTAAGAAAAACATTCACCAAAAAAATGACTGGGGATTGCTTCGTAACATCGACCGTTAAGAAGTTAAAGCACTTCAAAACACGCACAAAAAAAACACACCTGACTTTCGACCTATGCCCTAAGGTGTTGTTAGGGAAAGTGCATACTTTTGGAATACCTACTTGTGAAACTTTTTTCTAAAACTTACAATTTTAGGGATATTTGCGAAACCCCATTTTCATGACCTTTTGACGTATTTATAATCCATTAAATATAAATAAACAATTTGGTCGATTGATTTATATAAAAAAAAAACAATTCCTCTTATATTAGGTAAACCTTTATAATCCATTAAATTTGTGCTCAAAAAGGCTGTTTTCGAGCAAATTGTGGGGTGGTTTGGATTTGTTCCCTCCTATATGTTTTCGGGGATGCTCAATCCGAATCTGAGGTTTGCCAACAAAATTTCGTGACACAACATGGAAAAAAACGCAAAAAATGATGCAATAAAGCATTTCTTGGGAGTTGTTCACTAATGGCTGGAAAACTACCTACTATTCGAAAATTACATCAAAGTACCGTTGAAAGTATACACAATTTCCAATAAATTTCTATTAAAAGTTTTTTCTGCAACAACCCATTTGGACTCAAGCGCTAGTCAAAAATTGACGTATTTTTACTGTTTTCAAAAATCCACTTGAAAGCTCTAAAAAATTACTTTGGGCGACGAAATTTGAATTTTTGTCTGTAACATGAACCAAGATATACTTTTCTGATGGTCTTTGATGCGCTGAGTTCGAATCTGGCAAAAATTGCTCTATCACGTCACGTTTTTCAGATATTCGAATCTAAAGATTTAAAAAAATGCATTTTATATACAAACTGGGGGTTATTGTGGGAAAATTCCACAATTTGCCCTTTTGAGCACAAATTTACTGGATTTTTCGAATTTGGTAGTATGTCGAAAACCAACGATTGCTGGAAGACGAATGGAGGTATTTGAAAGATTCAAAATGAATTTTGAAGCAAAATGTTCATACTTCAGAATGGCCATCAACATTTTTTCGAAAAAAATTACCTCGATAAAAAAAATAACCCCAAATTTTTATAAAAAGTGCATTTTTTTTATTTTTAGATTTGAATATCTCAAAATCATGACGTGATAGAACAATTTCAAGGCCAGATTCGAACTCAGCGCATCAAAAACCATTAGAAAAGTATATCTTGAATCATATTACAGACAAAAATTCAAATTTTGTCACACAAAGTAATTTCTTAAAGCTTTCGAATGGATTTTCAAAACAGCAAAAATACGTCAATTTTCGACTAGCTTTTGAGTCCAAATGGGTTGTCGCAGAAAAAAAACTTAAACAGGAATTTATTGGAAATTGTGTACTAGTACTTTGATGTAATTTTAGCGCCACGAAATTTTGTTGGCAAACCTCAGATTCGGATTGAGCACCCCTGAAAACATAAAGGAGTTAACAAATTAAAACTACCCCACAATTTGCATGGTTAAAATACAATATGACTGGACTAATAACGCTTGAGTGTTTTGTGTGTTGGAGCAAAAGATAGAGATGTAAAAACTCCCAAAATCAGTTTTTATATTTTATCTTCAAACTAATCCAGTCTATAACTTAAAACATGAAAGTTGTAGATATAAGAAAATTGTATTTTTATACCACACCGCATCAGTTTTCGTCACCCCAAACCATTAAATCAGATCGAAATAAAAAGAATTATATCTGTTTTGGGATGGATTCTTCGATTTTATTATTTTATTCGCATCATGAATTCTATAAACATTTCCAATAAACTCCACGAAATAAATATTCTATTCCTTTTTTTATTTTCAGTTGAAGTCGAAAGACCACCAGAGACTGCTTCAGAAACAACGCCGCCCAGCATCGGAATGGCGGCATTAGGGAATGGTTCATTCGCCCCCAGTATACACATATGGCCAGTGACAACACTTTTATCTTGTTTAATCTTTTTAAGAATTTAAATTACTGTCAATCATTTTTTAAAAAAATTATTTCTAAGCAAACATATTAATATTTAATTTTTTAAATTTTTATTCGATCAAACAACGTACCTACTAAATTAATTTAAAAATAATAAAAAAAAACACATAAAATAAAAAAGATTACAAAAAAAGTTTTGATATTTATTTTTTAGTATAAAAAAGGAGAGTTTGTATTAGTAAAATTATTAAAACAAAAACAATTATTGTGCATGAAGGTATAAGTTGTAGGTAAACAAAAAAAAAAACTCTTCAACCAATTCATGATTAAATATTAAGATATTTTTGTTAAAGTGAACAAAATACAATAATTTTTTAAAAATGAACAAACTTTTTTGTATAAAATGAATTTCATATTAAAAAAAAAGATTAAAAAAAAAATAAACAAAATAAAAACTGATGTGAAAAAATAAAGAATAATTAACTGAAATCTATTTACAAAAGCTCATAAAATAGAAGACATTCAATAGAGTGATTAGGAGATTGTAAATTTTAATTTTTCTTAAAGATTTATGGGGAACATTGATTTTTTGTAATAAATTGATTGTAATAAGTATTTGTATATTCTATTGTATATGGAAGATAAGAATTTTCGAAATGAACTATTTTTTGTAAGAATGAAATAAAAAACAAAATAATAATAATTGTAATGATATAGGAACAAAAACTATTAAAAAAAAGAAAAAAAATTATTAATACATAAACAAAAAATTGTATGAAAATCATTAGATAGAGGATTCGTTTTGAAATTGAAAATTTGCTTATTGTCACACACGAGACACGACTATTAAAATGAGACTTTGAATTTGTTGTATTTTAAGCGTTTTTAAAATGAATTTTATTCAACACTCTTATTTACTCAGTTTATAAGAATACCTACTCCTATTTTTATTATATTCAAGACTTTTCAACTATATTTATATTTGAAACCAGAATTTTGCAGATAGATCAAAATGTATTTTTTATTAAAAATCTGAAATGGCGACAATCTTTATAATAAATTCATTTCCCATAAAAAAGATGCAGATTTATGTGAAGCAAAACAAGATTCCATCACAACAATGATGTCTTCAGTGCATGTTTTTTAAAATTCTTAGTACCTACAGGTAAAAATGATCCCAAAATAGTTTCTCAAATCCTCTCATCCTGATAGAAATTTGCTGGTGAGTTTCTCGTAGTGAAGACTAAAGATAAAACATTTAAGCGTGACACAATTTCAGAATGGCAGGAAGTGCATCATTTTGGAAAATAAACTATTAATTTTATAACCTAAAAATTGAATAAAATTGGATTTGTTAAATAAAACAAAGACAATAAAAATATAATTCTTAATGTACATAGGTTTTTGTCCCTTACATAAGTTGAGACATTCTTGGTAGGTAATACTTAGTTGTCAGTGGAAACTATATAGCTCTAACGATGAAATGCCTCCATTGTTTGGTTTTTGAATCAAATTTCTATATTCGTTTTATTTTTTGAGGGTATTTTAAAAATAATATTTTATTTCAGTTTAACATTTTGATTACAGTGGAATTTTCAACTATTTCAGTATTCGAAAAAAAAAAATCTTTTGAAAAAGAGAGAAGTCCAATATTTATAGCAGTTTATTTATTTTTACTTTTTAATATAAAAAACTTTCCATTCTAATGTAATTAGGTACCTACAAAATAAATTTAGTTTTTTCAAACGATAATTTAATACCAAAGCTTAAGAACTCCGCAATTGTGTATGTAGTTATATACATTAGTATTTTAGTTATATCTTAAAAAAACAATCCCTGTTTCTGTTAGGGCCAGTTGAACAAATATTTAACTCGTAGTTCAGCAATTATAACTCACCGACTTCGGAGAATGCACTGAGGTTCAACCATAGTTCAGGCATTAAATTGGCTACTATAACATTCTTGAACCTTGAACCAACGTTGAACCTCAGTAATTCCGCCAAAATCAGGCAATACAAATATTTGAACCGCGTTTCTACAAAGGGTCCTTAAAAATTTAATAATCTATTACATTTGGTTTTGAGAACAAATTAAATACCCATTACAATTATTTATACCTAAATATGCCCTAAAAAATTAATATAAGGCGCTTATAATTTATGTGCCCTCAAAGTCCATAAAAAGGCAATTATGTGGGCTCTGGAATCTTTTCACCCTGTATGTGGGACATTCACAAAAAAAAATTCTATATCAATGGTCATATAAATTGAACTAGTCTTAGAAATTGATCAGCCATATTTAAGATATTCGTAAAAAACTTGGGATACTCGTAAAAACCGTGGAATATTCGTAAAAAATGTGGGGTATTCGTAAAAACATGATATTCGTAGAAAACGTGTGGTATTCGTACAAAACGTGAGATATTCGTAAAAAAACGTAGGATATTACTTAATAACGTATACAACTTGAAAGGCCATTCAATCGGAAAATAAAATGCATGACTGGACCGCACGTATTTGCTCTTATGTTCAATTTGATTGAAACTTAAGAACTTTTAAAAATACGAGTAACTATCTAACAGTTTAAAAAAGCATTAAAAACGTTCTTTTTATTGTATTAAAAACCCGTTAAATTACTTAGAGCTTAAGTATGCCATATGATTACTTGAAAAAATATTTCTTAAAAACTAATTTTTTTATATATACAAATTTGGTTACACTTTTAAAAAATAGTTTTAGTATAACCAATTTTGAGAGTTTATCAATGTCTATGTATGAACCTTGTTTCAAAAAAACTCATCAACTGATTTTTGAAATATTGAATTTTCAAAAAAAGAAAATTAATATTTTTTTAAGAATCCGAACTTTTATTTTCAAAATTTTTATACGCATTATTATTGACATTTTAAACCAGCTTTTTCATAAAAGTTTCGATTGAGATCGGTTTAGCCGTAAATGAGAACATCGAAATATAAAAAAACCTTATATGGCACGTAGGTACCGTTAGTAACAGTATATTTTTCTTTACCAAAATGTACATTATTCCTACACTGTTTTTTTTTGTATCAAAATCGTCAGTGCTGTTTTTGAGATAAATAAGTTGTTTCTTAACGCTTGTATGGCAAGCACCTTTATTTTCGCATCTAAGAAAAGAAAAATTTCAATTTTTTCTCTAGGGAATCACCAAAGAGCCTTAAGAAGATCGCAGCATTGGTATATGCTGTAAATCGGGATATAAACTGACAGACAGACAGACATTCAGACTGACAGACAGACAGAATTTCACCACCCACTTTTTTCGTATTCTCTATCAGCCTAGTTTACAGTTCCCGTGCGAAAAAAAAAATCTATGCAAATATTCTCGCATGTCAAAAATAATTGAGGTGAAATGTAAAATTAATTGTTTGCATGATTGGCTTACAGTTTCATGAAAAAAAAAAGACTATGCTGTCATGGAATGTCATGCACAACAATGGACCGGCAATTGATTTGCATGCGAAAAAAAGTGTGGTGAATAAAATATTTTTTTTTTTTTGATGGTCGGTTTATACTTCCGAAAAAAAAAAAATATATTCACCTCAAGGCATTATTAGCATGCAAATGGTTTTCGCATCCAAAAATAATTATTTTCTATTTTTAGGCCTATAGCTTGTCAATTAAGGGTAAATTAATGACTCAATGGGTGGTTTAGGCCAAAGCAAACGTTTTTCGCCTTGAATATTATTCAACTTGGTGCGCAGAATAGGTGGAAAATCGGAAACTGTAAACTATGCTATCATCGTAAATGTCATGTTTTATTGTTACCAATTATTATTGAATCATATTGACGCCGTTCAGATTGTATACTTTTTTGCGAAATTTCCCGCAAATGAGGTGGCAAAATTAAGTTTTTATCAAAATCATATCAGCCGTTTTACAGAAAAATGTTAAACAGTTCACTCAGAGAAAAAAGGAAGTTTATCTAACCAATTTCTGGTTAATTATACCTGATTTTGTGGTTGTTATTTTTCGACACAGTTTATCAGGCTAACTGTTTAACCTGATTTAAATGTCATGTTAAATCATCGTAGGTTGCAGGTACAATCTGCATGATACCTTGTTAATTTAACTGTAACTTTATATGGAATGTGAACCTCGTGAATTTAACAAGACCCAGGTTAATTATTTACCTGACGTTTTTCTCTGAGTGTTTGTATCCTTTGAATATTAGGAGCTTGCCATTAATTTGCATAAAAGTAAATAATTTGTTAATATGTAAGAAATTTATTTGTCTGCTGTTATATCAAATATTGACTTTAAAAGTTCATTTTATAATTTATAATTTTTACTAACTCTATGTTACAAACTTATACTCTAGAATCTAGATCAATTAGCTTAATTCTAATTCTAATAAATTACATAATGCATAATGTGTGGTTTTCGGAATATTGAGTTTTCAAAGAAAAATTATTTGAGACATCTTTTTTCAAACCCAAAATATGTATTTTTTTTTTGTTGAAAATCTTGGTAGGTAGGTACCTTAATGTTTAAATTTGTATAACTTTTGCGTAAATTGATTTGATTCCTAAAATTTTTTGGTAGATACCCCATTTTTGAGATTTTTAAGAAAATATTTCAATCTTTTTGTTCACATTATATGTACCTTACATACTTCAAAAATATTATTGTCGATTTTTATAAAACTTGGTAGCTAGCGGCTTACCTTAACGTTATCTAGAATTTTTTCAAGAATATTACAAACAAATAATGTTATCTAACCTATGAACCTACCATATAAAAGTGTTGAAAAACCTTTAAGAACGATCTTGTTGCTCAACCTACAATTTCGATAATCTTTATCTGTAGGTACTTTTTTGTTCTTTGTAATATAAAACAGTCTTATAATTGGTTATTTTCAGCAGTAGGTACTCCCCGTTAGAAGGTTTTTTTTTTATTTCGAAATTTCAAGAAAAATTTCAAAATAATTTTTTTTAAATTCAATGTTTCAAAAAGGGATGGTAATTTTTATTGGATTTAATAAATCTATTCGCACATTAATTACTAATTACTAAAATTTAATGCCAAAATGTGTCCCTCAAAATGTTTTGAAAATGTTGTTTAAATTTTTTTTTAAGAAACCTGTCCTATGATTTTAATTTTTGTTTACATACTTTCAAATTCAGACCGTATTCTCATTTATTGCATTATAGTGTTAAAAGGTTTTTTATTTTATATATACTTACGAACCATATGACAAGGTATACATTCGTAAGAAAATTGTACTCAAGATTTTGGTAAAACTTGTTCTCACGGTGATAGAGAAGACAAAAAAGTTGGTCCCAAAATTTCGTCTGTCTGTTGAGCTACAGCCTTAATCGCTGGACCGATTTTCTTCCAACTGGGTACATAGCATTTTCTGGTCATTTCCCCACAAGTTTTGAAAATTCTTTTTAGAACCCAAAATAACAGTAATTTTTGAGCAATTTTACATAATCATATTTTTCTCAAAAACGGCTTCACATTTTTACTTAAAAAAAACTCAATAAATTAGTTTTAGTAAAGGCTACATTTGGTTGGGAAACCAATTTTTAAAAATGGTTCTCAATGGTACCTTCCAAGGAACCATTTTTTCCATTTTCAATTGTCTTCAAAACGGTATACCTTATTTAAGATATATAGATACTATTGGGCAAGTTTTGGATTCGTGCAAAAAAAAAATTGAAAAAACAATCAAACATTACATTAACATTACGATAATAGAAAACACGAAAAAAGTGGGGGGCACAATTCTGTTTGTCTGTCTGTTTTTATCTGGATGTACAGCCTATACCAATGACGCGATTTTATTCAAAGTTTGAACTTAAGGTTTTTTTATAACTCTCCAGAGGAGAAGTTCAATTTTTTTAGCTCTAAAAATAACGGTACTTGCCATACAACTGTTAAGGAAAGCTAATTTATCTCAAAAACAGCTCCAAGAATTTTGATAAGAAAACTCAGTCTATTATTGTATATATGGTGTACTTTCTGGTAAGAAAAAAAAGTTACCAAAGACATTTATTAACGGTACCTGCCATATAACGGTTTTTTTGATTTTCAGTTTTTTCATTAACCACTCATCTGATTTCAATAAATTTTTTTGCACAAAAGCCTTCTTAGAATATAAATAATACTGCATACCAAAATTTTGGAAAAAAGAAATTTTGGATTTAAAAAAAATATTCAAGATTTATTTTTGAAAATTCAATATTTCAAAAACGGGTTAGTGAATTATTTTGAAATTTCAGTTTTAAATGTATATTAATATGTTCTCAAAATTGAGATACCAAAAATTGTTTTGAAATATGTTAGTAACATTTTATATATAGAAAATTAATTTTTAAGAAAACGGCTGCAACGAAGGAGATGGCCAAAAAAGAACCCAGAGTTGACAGAAAAAATTCATATGCAGTTTTGAAAGCTGAATAAATACATCAAATATATGTAATCGTTAGATCGAAAAACCATCAGGGATCATTTATAGGTATTTAGAGATTAAAAGTTCGAATTTACATTAATGATGTTCAAAACAGTATTTTATGAAAAGTTTGTGGGAGATAATAGTTAAGAACGTTTGGTATTTATTGTTAAATATAAACAAAAAACTAAACAATGAAATGTAGTTAGCAAAAACTTTTATAATTATAGCATCTACGATGTCAAGCTATATCAGATACTTGTATTATTAGTAAGTAGGAACAAATTATTTTAGCCTTATTAGGATTTTTTTTTATTATTTTTGGTGTTATTTATGGAATTATTCGTTTTTGTTTCTTTTCATTGTAATCTAAAAGCTTCGTTAGTTTTTGGATTTTTTTTTTAACTTGCCCTCTGGTTTTTGCATCTTGACTACCATTTTTTTTTTTTGAAAAACTATCATTTTTTTTTTTTTTTGTTCTCTTTTGCAAACAAAAAATCATGAAGGGGACTTTCATATACCTATAGTCGTATTTGGTGGCTCATAGCTCCTATACTAGATGGATTTCGGGGTTCTCCTTTTGGTGACGTCAATTGCTTATTATAAGGTAGGTACCCACTGGCTAAAATTTCGTTCTTGTCGATTCTGGGTGTTTTGTCCATACATTTTTGGCCATCTCATTTTTTTTTTGCTTATATTCATATTGTTTCAAGTAATCAAATGGCATACTTTTTTTGAGCTCGAAGTTATTTATCAGGCTGTTTATACAATTAAAAGAACGGTTAAAATGCTTTTCTATACTTTTTCTATACATAATTACTTGAATATTTTTTAAAGCTCTTGAGTTCCACACAACTTCAACATATAGACCAAGTACGTGCGATCCAGTCGTGCATTTTATTTTTATACAGAAGCTTTTAAGAAATATAAATAGTATTGTACCTTTACCAAAATATTTGAAAAAAATATTGTTTGGACTTTTGAAAACATTTCATTTTTTTTTTTTTTTAATCAAATATTTTGAAAATTACATAATCGACTTTCTTGAAGGTATCGAGAGTTTTTTAATGCTCGCTAAAGTTTCTAAAGAACAAAATTAATGTTTCATACAAAAGTTTTTATCCGTTAAGGTTTTGATTAAACCTTTTCCGTTTCTATGCTAAAATTAGTGCAATCTACTACCAAAAATTATAAAATTTTATACTTAGCAACTACTAGTAGGAGGTACCTCTCATTGAATGGTTTGTTTTTATTTTTAATTTTGTCACTATCAGTTAAACGGATTTAGATACATTTTTTATTTAAAAAATAATTTAAAAAATAATTTCAATAAATCTTTGAATTTTTAAAAAAGTTTCATATTATTTTTTTGAAAATTCCATACAAAACAGGTCGAAATTTTTTTATGAAGTTTTATTTTTATATGCACATAAATAAATACTTAATATTTGGAACCAACATTTTTCCTCAAAAATGTTTTAAGAATTCGATACATACAAAATTATTTCTTAAAAACCCGCTCCATCGATTTCTTTTTTTTTTTTTTTTTATACAATTATGTTCA
The DNA here is from genome assembly GCA_963921185.1 of Dasysyrphus tricinctus. Classification (NCBI taxonomy): domain Eukaryota; kingdom Metazoa; phylum Arthropoda; class Insecta; order Diptera; family Syrphidae; genus Dasysyrphus; species Dasysyrphus tricinctus. Next base: position 150,867,848 of record OY992530.1, on the reverse strand, counting down.
ATCAGGAATTAAAATGACGTATAACTAGAAGAATTCATTTAATTTAATTAATTAACTACCTTCACCATTGATCTGTCTTACAAACATTGAGGCATATTCATTCATAATGGCATTGCTTAAGCTCATGCTAAGCTAACTCGGAGTTTATCTCATTGAAATTTCAAGTAATAAACTTCATTTCCATAAGTTTATTTTAAAAAAAAATATTGATAGTAATTAATTTCATAGAGGCCATCAGATAGTTTTTTATTTGTTTGCATTAATATGACTTTCTTTTATTTCTACCTTTCCAATCAAATTCCTTAATAAAACATATAACAAAGATTTCAAAGAAAAAATGGTACAGCCATAATGGTGGTACCTGGGTCTGTTAAAAATTCAATAAGCAAATTAAAACTAGAAGGATTTCAATCATGTTTAAAAATTGTTAAAAAAAAATGTCAAACAAATATCAATCTGTATTTGGAATAAAAAAAAAAAGACTCGCACACCCCGACAGAGTAAAAAAAAAAATATTTGAACATTTTCGTATGGAAACATCCATCCCTAATCAAAGACCAAAATAATTATTACCCATTTGAATTAAAATCATACAACTTTAGATGTTGACAAAAAAAATCAAGTTAAAAGAACATTGTAATTGAAACCACCCTATGGACAAAAAAAAAACCAATACACATATAAATCAAATTATTTTTGAGCAAAATGTTTAAATCCAAAAAAAAAAAACTGAACCCATTACTTTTGATGTGCAGCCCATTTTTGCGAATCTTTTCTATTAACAAAAAAAAAAGAAATAATTAAAAAAAAAAAACAATTGAAAATTTGTTGACAAAGAAAAAAACAATGAAGCTTAAAAAAACAATCAGTTTTAAATTACAAAATTTAAATCAAATACATAATAATGTAGGAGTAAAAAATAATTTCTAAAATTAAATACAATTGTTCAAAAAGACATCGTCAATTAGAACATAATTAAATCAATACAAAACAAAGGGGTTGGCAAATTATATTAAACCATCAATAAAAATCCGACCGACCGACACCTCTCTAGCGAGTCATATTTTTTGTACTTATAGCGTTAGAATTTTCCATAATTGGCTAAAATTTGTAATAAATTAAACAAAATGTTAAATAAAACTACATAATGTTAAGTTTTTTCTCTTGTATATATAATAACTGTTAGATATAAAATTAATAAATGTTTATAACTATTGTACATAACAAAAAAAATAATGAATTACATTTTCAGCAGATTACTCTGTATTGAAAATAAGTATACTATAACATTTTCACTCTACCAAAGTGTTAAACAAAAATAAAATAAAATATATTAAAATAGCAGTGACCCAGTGATAACTGCACTAGTGTTCGGATAAGTGTAAAAAGCATCAAACTATTGAGATAAAATCGTAGCTAGGGAATTATACTTTAAAAATGGATAGAATACATTAAAAAAAATGTTTTTTTAAAAGTTATAAATATTTGTATATTAAATAAAAAAAATAATATAAATGAAGCCCTTCACATTATAGCCCATTCTCTTATTGCCCTAAGAGTTAAAAACAAAAATATTAAATATATCATGCTTTAAGTGTGCTAGATTAAGTGTGATCGTATATAAAAACCATGTAAATCATATTTGAGTGTGTATGAGAAATATTTTAACATAACTTATTTTAAGTAGATTTTTATATAATTTTTAAATTTTTATTTTGTAAATTTTTCAGTAATTTCTTTATATTTTTAATTTTGATTTTATAAAAAATGCAGAAAAGTATGAAAGCAAATATTTGTCTATAATGTAAAACGTTCTCTCAAAAGGACATTTAGACGTTATAAGATTTCGAAAATCTTGGCCAAAAATTACAGACAGGAATACATTCAATTCTTCTCTTGTTTTCAGAACAATGCTATTTTGCTCAAGACATCTGATCTAAGACTCAAAATCTTGATAGTACTTTAGGATGAAAGTAGAAGGGGTCTACCCCGATATCTGGGAAATCAAGATCTCGAAAGACAAAATCTTGAAAGACAAAATCTCGAAAGACAAAATCTCGAAAGACAAAATATCGAAAACAAAAATTCGAACCAAAAGAATCACGAAAACCAAAATCTCGAATTCATAAGATCTCGGAAGAAAATCTCGAAAGCCAAAATACAGAACAGACAAAATCTAGAAAAATCAGTCATTTTTGAGGCAATGTTTTTTTGAGATTTTATTTCCACTTGCCTTGCGTACATAAATACAATGATGCTAGCACCCAGCATTACGGCGTATAAGCAGTGAGGTATGCATATACAACCCCCTGCTTGGGCACGCTATAGGATTTGGGATAGGTTCGAGGTTTGGTGTACGCAAAGTTTCTTTTGAATTTAAAGAATCTGGACTTAAAGAAACTTTGAATTTGAAACAGAAAATAACCAAAAACTTTCACTGTCACACTGTAAGCATGCCTGGAGTCACTGCCTTTTAGTTTACCGTTTTTGAAAGCCTAAACCTCATTTTTCATTTTTGAGATTCTGTCCCTCGAGCATTTTGTGCGTTCGAGATAATTAAATATTTTTTCGGGATTTTGTCCATTCAAGATTGTTGTCAATCGAGATATTGACATGATCTCAACTATAAGTTTATGTCATCCTCCGTTGGTCACTTTTTTGTTCCAAATTTTCCATAGAAGAGGGCTAGCAGGAAACTTGCTTAGGAAACGTAGGTCATGTTAACTTTACTTACTTACTTATCCGGCTCCCAATCCATGAAGAGTCTCAGTCTTAAACACTGCAACCTTCCATCCTCTATGATCCCGAACACGCTGCTTCCAGGCATCTAGAACCTGGTGGCAGGGATTCAAAGAATGTCTTGGCTGGAGCATTATTGTCCATTCGTTGGATATGGCCGAGCCAATGTACTCGACATGTTTTGATTTTCTGGACAAACTACTTCCACATCTTGATACAGCTCATGGAGTTCGCGGTTGTATTTTCTTTTCCATTCGCCCTCTTTGCCCACAGGAGCAATCAACTCTCTCTTTTTGCTTATTGTCCAACATTTGACGTCAAATAAAGCAGGAGGCAGTATTAGGGCCAGTTGTACAAATATTTAACTCGTGGTTCAGAAATTTTAACTCACTGACTTCGGCGAAATTACTGAGGTTCAACGATGGTTCAGGCATTAAATATTGGCTACGATAATATACTTGAACCTTGAACCATCGCTAAACCCCAGTAATTTCGCCGAAATCAGCCAGTAAAAATATTTGAACCACGGATCGAAATTTGAACCACGTTTGCAAAACTGGTGCTCAGGGTTTTAGAGAGCGCACACTTTCGTCTTTCGTGTGAGGAATTGTCAACCCATCTATTGCGCCAAACCGAAGCAGCATGGTTTGCTATGGTAATGCTTCGTCGGATTTCCTTTAAAATGTCGTTCATGGGATAAATGGTTTCTCCATTGTAGATGTATGTATATTAACTCCTTAACTACTTCAAAGTTGTTGCTATCAACAGTGGCGTTTTGTCATAGCTGGTTGACAAATCTTTCATTGTTTGTTGATGGTATGTATGTACATATTTGGTTTTGTCCTCGTTTACTTGAAGATCAATCAGTTTATCCTGTTCTTTAATTGCCGCGAAAGCTTCTTCAACGGCCTGTTGGGATTAGCTGATGATGTCAATATCATCGGCATACCCTACAAGTTGGGCAGATCAGTTGAAAATAGTGCCTTCAGTGTTAACACTTGCCCTGCGCACTATTTCCTACAGAACGAGATTGAAGAAATCACAGGATAGCGCGTCTTCTTGCCAAAAGCATGAGCTTGTTTGAAATGGCTCGTAAGAGCTTTTCCCTAGTTGCAAATTGCATCATATATTTTCCAATAACACGCGACATAACTGGACCAGTTTCGCCCGGATCCTTAGTTCAGCCTAAGACATAAAGAGCTACTTGATGATGAATTCTATCATAATGGCTTTGAAGTCGATGAATAGATGATCAGTTTTAATTTGAAATTCGTTGATCTTTACCAGGATTTTGTCTGAGAGTGAATATTTGGTCTTTGGTTGCTCTGCCTGGCCAGAAGGTAGTTGCCGAATATAATGTTGCAGAACGGCTTAAGACGCTCACACAGTACGTTGGATGGAATGCAATGTTGTATGTGACGTTTATCAGGGACATACCTCGATAGTTCTTGCAGGACATATGATCGGATTTTTTTCTAAATGTGACATATAGAGTTGATAGACCAGTCATCGTTTATGCTGTCTTCCATACTCAAGCTTGGTTGATGAGTTGATGCATGCACCCTTTTAACACATCTCCTCCTTGCATAAAGAGCTCTGCTGCTGAACCATCCGATCAAACAGCATTTTTGCTCTTGAACTTTTTTATAGCTTGGTCTTCCTCTTCTATATACTGGGTGGTATTACTGGGTCTTCACTGACTAGAGTTGAGAGTTGGGCTTATTTAAACTTTACAATGATGTAAAATGTTCAAAATTAATGTTTAGACTTTTTTTTTGTCAAATAAAGACTTCGAAACTTGGTTTGAGCCTTTCCTTGAAATGCAAATAAAAGAACAAATTAAGAGCCTAGCCCAGTTGCTGAGAAAGAGACATGTCATGTGAACTTCACAGTGGAGTGTATGTTGTTGGCAGAAATGGAGGGGACCTATCAATAATTTTCTACAGAGTCCGACCGGCTAGATGAGAAGCATTTATTCATGACAACAGATACTTACTTACTTACTTAAGGTGGCGCTACAGTCCGGGGTGGACCAGGGCCTCAACCAACAAGCTTCTTCCAGCCGGCTCGGTTTCTAGCTAGCTGTCTCCAGTTTCGAACGCCAAGTTGGTTGAGGTCCTCTTCCACTTGCGTGCACCACCTTTTACGCTGTCCACCTCTACTGCGTTGTCCCACGGGGTTGGATTCAAAGACTTTCCGGGCCGGAGCATTGGTGTCCATTCGCTCTAGGTGACCAAGCCATCTTAGTCGTTGGCTTTTCACTTTTGTGGCTAGGTCGGTGTCGCTGTACAGCCCATACAGTTCGTCGTTGTTGTATCTTCTCCTCCATTCCCCATCTATGCAGACGGGACCAAAAATCACCCGGAGAATTTTCCTCTCGAAACAGCCTAACGCGTTCTCATCCACCGTTAGCAGTGTCCATGCCTCTGCACCATACATCAGGACCGAAATGATAAGCGTCTCATACAAGAGACAGTTAAGTTGCACGAAAGAGGGCTTTGGTTCTCAATTGCCTTCTTAGCCCAAAGAAACAGCGATTGGCAAGAGTGATTCTTCGTTTGATCTCAGCACTGGTATCGTTCACTGAGTTTAAAGCGGATCCTAGGCAGACAAAGTCTCTGACCACATCAAAATTTATAGCTGTCTATGGTGGCGTTCTGTCCGCTACGTGTCGGTTCTGGGTGTCCTTTCTTGTTGACAGCATATATTTCGTTTTGGTTTCATTAACCGTTAAACCCATCTTCTTGGCTTCCTTCTCAATACTCACGAAAGCACCACTGATATAACGCTTTGTTCGTCTGATTATTTCAATGTCGTCTACGTAAACGAGTAATTGGACGGACTTTTGAAAGATTGTGCCTCTTGTGTTAACGTGAGAGTTCTGCACTATTCTTTCAAGAACGATGTTGAAGGAGTCGCATGACAGCGCGTCGCCTTGTCTAAAACCTTTTTTGACATCAAAGGTGTCGGTGACGTCTTTGCTGACCTTGATGGAGCAACGTGCATTCTCCATCGTCATCCTGCACAAACGGACGAGTTTGGCAGGGATTCCAAAACTAGACATTGCTCTATATAGCTCGTCTCTTTAAATGCTGTCAGTCATACGCGGCCTTGAAATCGATGAAAAGGTGATGGGTATCGATTTGAAACTCCTGGGTTTTCTTCAAGACTTAAATAAATAAATAAATTTGTGTGGCGCAACAGCTCGTGGAGAACCATCAGGGCCTAGTAACTTACAACTCTCAACCATTCCTGTGTGCGTGTTTTTGGCAGGAATGTAGGGGACCTACAGTTTTTTTCCGAGTCCGTACGGCTAAATGAGAAGCATATTTTCATGACAAGTATACTCTTGGAGGATTTGTCAGTTCCTCGCAAGAGGCAGTAGATACCTCGGACATAACATTTCTGTTTTTAGGTGGCACTGTGGGAAATTGAACCCACATCTTCGGCATGACAGTCCTACGCTCTAACCATCATCCCACGAGGTACTACTTCTCCAAGATCTGCCATTGTGCGAATATTTGGTCGGTGGTGAACTTTCCTGACCTTAATGTTGCCGAATGGCTTCAGGCGTTCCCAAAGTTCGACAGAAAAGATCTTGTATACGATGTTAAGGAGACTGATGCCTCTTTAAACTTTAAAGATGATTTAATTTTGTATAAACCTTTTCCCTTCAAAAATGAAAAGACATGACGGTCACGTTTTGAACTTAAGTTAAAATCGATCCATTTGTTTGCTTTAAAACTAAAGACTACAATAAATCAGAATAAAGCGAAACTATTACCACAAGAGTTCCCTTCATGCATAAAAGTCCTTGAAATAATTTTGTTGTTGTTGTTGTCCTTTAATAAAATTATGTGATTTCACTTCAAAGTTCATCACTTCATCTCAACACTTTATAATAGTCTGTGTGTGTGCGAAGGTGTAAGAGAGTGTGTGGTACTTACATAACCAACCAAAATTTACATGAGTTATACCTACCCACATGGATTAAAAGCCATGAACTTACTATTCTTGATATTTTTCCGGCATAAGCACTTGAAGGCATCGTTGTTGAAAACATTCCTTACTCACTCACACACACACACAAGTACTTTGCAATTAGATATGAACTTAAATTTGTGTACCTAGGTATATGGGTTATTATGTTTATACGGTAGAGTATGTATATAGCTGTGTGGGTATATAAACATAACGATATCTCATAAATAATGAACTCAAATGAAAATTACATGAGAAAGTTGTATCACTATGTCTTTTCATATAGACATCCCCGTCATCCCCAAGTCATATAATAGATGGAGACCAAAAAATAAATGTATTCAGAGGAGTTTTATTTTTTTGTCAAGACAATATTTGACGTCACCTCCATTATGATTATGTCAAGAGCAGTAGCAGGATATTTCCCTTGATGCGAGATATTTTTTTTTAACTATAAGCCATAACAACGACATAAGCTGTAGTTAATTAGTCTTAATAGTAGTTGAGCTTGCATTGTGTTTTCGTGTAAAGTAGGTCGAAATTTTCGGATATTATACGATAGGAAAACTTAAAGGTTATATTAATATCCATATATGATAATATCCAGTGCTTTATTTCTACCAGTCAAATGTAAGGCAGTTTTATATCTTAACTACTTGTGGATTTTGTGTTAGTTGATAATGGAGAAGGATATACCTACGTATTGTTTCTTTGTTTGTATTTCAAGTTCAAGTCGGAAAAATTAATCAAGTTGGAAGAAATTAATAAGTCAATTATCTATTATTCTTCGGAAAAAATATCATTGAGTTGAGGAATTGGAATAGGGAAAGAGGAACTTGATTTAATCACAAACTTATATCTCCATATGTATGTAGGTAGGTAAGGTATTTCTAGCTGTCTATGTATGTATATTCGATATACCATTTGATAACATACATTTGAACCAACCCACATGCAGTAACTTAGTCTGGCTTATTATAGTGACTTAAGGCATTATCTGATTAGGTAGAAACTGTAATTCTTAGGCCTACTACACCTGTATTATAGTTTAAATGTTCTTAAGTTTATTTTTCTTGAGAAAGAACACCTTAGTGAATTACATACTTTATAGTTTGCCAACCTACATGATGTGAAAATCCCTCTGGAATAAGGGTCCAGTTATAGCTATCATTGAAACTCATCATTGAAAACTTTAATGATTGATTTTGAGATGTTAAGAAAGCAAAATCATTTATTATTTTGATGGATGATTAAAGCTCAAGGAAAGTTGGGCCTATTTGAACTATTTTTTTGGCTAGAAATATTCATTAAGTCTTAAGGTTAATTTGTCCATCAAAATAATAAACGATTTTACTTCCTAAGCGTCTCAAAATCAATCATTAAAATTTTCAATGATGAGTTTCAATGATAGCTATAACTGGCGCATAACTCGAATGAGGTGCTACCCATTTGCACGTTGAACCACGTATTTTGTAAAGTCATGCGGCATAGGTGGATCAGTTTTTTTTGGGGATCCCGAGTTCCGCCATCGCCAATAGAAGCTTTTGGTGGCTTATGCTATTGTATGCGGCTTGAAACCGATGAAAAGATGGCAGGTATTGACTTGAAATTCGTTGATCTTTTCCAGGATTTGCTTCAATAAGAAGATTTGGTCTATCGTTGATCTGCCTTGCCTGAATCCACGCAGAAAGGTTTTAGACACCCACAAAGTAAGTTAGATAGGATCTTGTTGGTAGGGATAGATATGCCTTTGTTTTCCTGTCGATTCCTCTACATTATGCTCACTTAGCAGTTGTTGGAAATGTTGTTTGAACACGTCTACAATTCCCTGTGCTTTGGTGACTAGGTTTCTTTCGCTGTTTCGAAGAGCTTGCGTGCCTGTCCTATAACCAGATGCCAGTTGCTTGGCTGTTTTGTAGAACCAGTGCACAGTGGGGCCGAGGTGGAAAAAACCTCACATATAAAATTGTTTGATATGATATTGTGATACACTTTTCTTTCAATATTTTTTATGCGGAATCTAGCTGTTATAATGATTTTATATGATACAAAATTTTCTTTTAGCTGATATAAAGGGTTAAAACTGATCATTAAAATTTTGAGCCTTTAAAACTGATGTTTTCCATAATTTCGCCGTCTTAGGGACTATTATTTAAAATTTTTCTTTCAATGCACTATGTTAATACCTTAAGGTTTCTGATGAACCAATAATTTACTCCATTTTTTCGATTACACGAAAAAATTTTGGACTTCGGGCCTACTTCCAGACTTGAGTAGCCATACAAAAAAAGCTCCACCTTCCTAGGGTCTGCTTCAGCTCTTTTATAGTAGTAACTGATGAACCAATTATTTACTCCATTTTTCGACTGCACCGACAAATTTAGCCAAAATTTAGATTTCGGGTCTACTTCCAGACTTTGAGTAGCCATACAAAAAAGTTCCAACTTCCTAGGGTCTGTTTCAGCTCTTTTCTAGTAGTCCTGGTGGTAATGAAGATCCTCTTAAAATTTCATCCCCAGATTTTACCAGTTTTGGGATCAGTGAATAAAAATGCAATTTGAGAAATAAGATAATTTCTGATTGAATATAACCGGTTCAATAAAGATGTGATTGTTTTTTCACAAAATTCGTAACGGTCTCTGAAAATTCAATTATTCTTCTTTAAAAATAATTTTGATTCACTCGAATCCGCTTTTTCTTCTTTTAGAAATCATTATTTACTTCTTAGCTTCCACCTGACTATACTTATTGATACAAAATATTCCATTACTATTAAGAAAAATTAAAAACTTCCTCTTACCTATGATCACACAAAACGGATGATACCATTCAATTTAGCAGGTGCAAATACATACATACGAAATAATACCACTTAGAGATTTTTCCCTAAATCGCATGTTGGGCCCCACTGTGCGGCGGGTGTTGGTGGTGGTGCAGCATTTGCATTTGTGCATTTTCCGTCTCCTGCTTCAATTCCGCGCATTCATCATCGTTCTTATATCTGGGTGGTTGATAGCCTTTGGTGGTCTCGACTGTCTCCTTAATGATGTCGTGATACTGGTTCCACTGGTTGTCGACGCTTGTGGCTGGGGGTACGACAAAGTTTCAATTTTTTACTCCTCACTGTAGTCTCCGGCTTTCTCAGATGAGCTTAGACATTCAATGTTGAATTTCATCCTTTCGGTGGTCTTCGTTTTCTTTTCGTTGAACAGTCGGGCTCTGAACTTTGTCACAACAAGAAAGTTGGCAGAGTCTACGTTCGTACCTCTGAAAGTTCGCACGTTCAAGAAAATTGATGCACGCATTGCACCAGTTAGAACGTGGTTGACTTTGTTGGCGGTTCGACCATCTGGAGATCGCCAGGTTGCTGTGTGTATCCTTCTCCTGGAAACTTAGTGCTACTTATCAACCTTATTACGAGCTGCAGCAAAGTCGATTAGTCGGAAGCCGTTATCTGTTGTCGTTTCGTGGAGGCTGTGCTTTCCAACTAATCCGCCAAAGATATTTTCCTTCCCGACTTCAGCATTGAAGTCTTCGAGCACGACTTTGACATCGTACTCTGGACAGGCTTTTGTAGGCTCCGTCCAGGAGGTCTTAAGACTCCTCATTGTTATACTCTCCAGCTTCATCGGTAGGGGCGTGTGCTCATATTAGGCTGATGTTTTGGAGGGTAGATTTGATGCAGACCAGGTAATCGCTAATCGGCTTGAAATCGGTGACTTTCGATTTGAGTCGATTTCCCACAACGAATCCTCGCAATCTTTTCTTTTCGTTATTCCTGGGCCTAGTCATCTTATCTCCTGGATCGTGGCAATTTCGACCTTGTACCGCTAGAGGACAAATTCAAATTTTTGAGTAGCACCTAGCGTATAGAGTGTTAGGCTATTGATTATGTCATATAAAAAGGAACTAAGACGTTCATGGGATTTTATTGTAAGAATCATCATTTAGAGTGCGATGCAAGAGCACTCTTTTTGGTTTCTTGCAATTGTTTGTAATTCTGAACCTTTTTTGTAGAGAATAAAATTTACCATCGAAATGAATTTATGAACAAAACTAAAAAAAATTTTGTCAAGCTAAATTTAAAAAAAATTATTGCAAACAAATGTTTTTTTACCTATTTGCTTATATCTTTTTTTACCAGCAGAGATAGGTATAGGCATTGTTGCATTTAAAAGAATGATAATTAAATTTCCTGTAAAATGAATTATCCAAAAAAATGTTTTGGATAAAAATTGGCTGAGAAATAGTCGATCAAACTAGGCTGATTTTAAGTTTTTAAAGCTGCTGCTGAAAAAGTTATAATAATTCACATATTTGCAATGATTTTTGTTAAATTTTTGCAAACTAAATTTTATTTTTTCAAAAATCCATTTCGATGGTAAATTTTATTTTCAACAAAATAGGTCTTCAGAATTACTTCGAAATTTTGCTCCGTTTTCGAGTTATATGCAAAAACCAAAAAAGGGTGCTTTTGCATTACCCTCTTCAAAATGCACCCTCTAATTTAATAACACTCCGCGGTTTTCTCATCTTCAATGACCCCTTTGAATATGACAATAAAATTGCATGAATGTCTTAGTTCCTTATTTCCCTGTTTTTTAGGACATAATCAGTAGCCTACTAACAATCTAGTTATGTTTCGCCAGATCTTCTAAGAGAAGAAAACAATCCAACTCACAGCTAATCTTTTGAAAGTGTTTAAAGGCGTCCGCGAAACGAAAATAAGCCTAACAATTAATATTTCTAGTATGTCATTGACAAAGTAAAAAAAATAGTAATGGTCCCAAATGACTTCCTTGTGGGACTCCAGATGAAACAGAAATAAGATGATTGTATGATACAAAAAATGTTTTGAAAATTTTAAAGAACTGTACATTTTTGAAGGCCGCTTGTTCTCTTTATCATAAGAACTGTGACTTGAGTTGTTTGGGAATTTAATGAAACACGTGTCTTACTAGAAAGTATTACCAGGTAGGACAGTAAAATTTCCACTGATAAACAGCAACTTATCGAAGAAAATGTCAATGAGTAAGCCAGCAGTGATGGTTTTGTTGGTTTTGTTGTTTGTTTACCGAAGGGAGCTTCGCAATATAAAACGTCTGATAATAAAATGGGATGATGAATAAAAAGGTTCCTTAGTGTTCATAAAGCATTACAGTGTTCCAAGACGAGAAACAACAGAAAATGCCATGATGTTTCCTACATGTGACCAAATGGTGAAAATGACCAGCTCATTCTTATTATGCAGCGGTAGCGATTGTTGTGAATTTGGTTTAAGCATGCTTAAGGGCCAGTTTTTCAGTCCGAGATCATCCTAGTCTCGGGGTTAAACCTGAGTTGACTCCAGAAACGTGTTTTCCAGTCAATTGAAATCCTTAGTTAACTCACCTAATTTGGGGAGCTAAAGGGCCCTGGAGACGCTCGAACATGGTGCGAGTGAACATAGTTCGACTAAACTCCGCAGACACTGAAACCAAGCAGAAACCAAACTACTCGAACTTTATTATTCTTACGCCTTATATGTCATTCACAATATTCACTGTCACATTTATTTTATTTTTATTCAGGTTATTTGACATTTTTCTTTTTATTTTTAATATTGAGCTCAAAATTAAACCGAAACGTTCGAGTAAACATACAAAACCGGTCCGCAAACAGTCGAATCTGGTACGACAAACGATTAGCCCCGCCCTCGCACATCGAAAAATATCAAACTCCTTTTGATTTTGGTGAGACCAAATTTTTGTTTAAGGGCCCTGGAGACGCTCGAACTTGGTGCGAGTGAACGTAGTTCGACTAAACTCCGCAGACACTGAAACCAAGCAGAAACCAAACTACTCGAACTTCATTATTTTTACGACTTATATGTCATTCACAATATTCACTGTCACATTTATTTTATTTTTATTCAAGTTATTTGACATTTTTATTTTTATTTTTCATATTGAACTTAAAATTAAAGCAAAATGTTCGATTTAACATACGAAACCGGTCCGCAAACAGTCGAATTTGGTACGACAAACGATTAGCCCCGCCCTCGAACATAGAAAAATATCAAACTCCTTTTGATTTTGGTGAGACCAAATTTTTGTTTAGTGACACCAAATAATTGGTACTCGAACCAGCCCGCAGAAATGTAAAATCAACTCGAACATAGTACCTGAACCATGTTCACTCGCACCAGGTTCGAGCGTCTCCAGGGCCCTTTAGTGACACCAAATAATTGGTACTCGAACCAGCCCGCAGACAAGTAACATCAACTCGGACATAGTACTCGAACCATGTTCACTCGCACTATGTTCGAGCGTCTCCAGGGCCCTTAACTCTGGGACCAAATTGAAGGCCTTTTCAGCTGTGGTGCCATCTCGATTTCGATATTGAAAGTTAAGAATTGCCAGTGCAATTCCGTTGTGACGCCATTTCTATTCCGATGCGTAAAAGGGGTAGAAGGGTGATATCCATAGTGTCGCACATCGTTGGCCCTAGAATTATGACAGCTGAAAGATACAGTTAATCCCAGCTGAAAAACTGTTCCTGAGTTAACTCGGGGTTAGTTTATATTCAAGATTAGCTAACTCTGGTTTAACTCAGAGCTAACCCTGAACTGAAAAACTGGCCCTTAGTAGTATATCTATAAATAGAATATACTAAGGTACCTAGCTACCTTGATGATTTTTTAAGTCAGCTTAATGTGATATTCGTGTATTCTGATTCCCTCAATTCTTGGCAAAAATGAACAAAAAATTAAAGAAGAAAACTTCAGTTTTTGTTTTTAAATTTTGGATCGTGACAAGTTTAAAAGCTGAATGCATGATATGGTAGACCAAATGCCAAACACAAGATGATTCACATACACAAGCTTCTTAGAATTTTGGCGACTTTAACGGCTTTAACATGCACACCGGAAAGAACATTTTTGAAAGTGGAATGTCTATGAACTTACCTAAGAGATTCTACCAATGAAGATAAGATTGTTTATCGACAAATTGAGATTAACACAGAGAAAGTTATCATATGGGAAGAATCTATTTCTCTAGGAGTGAGCTGCGCGCAAAAAATTAAATGTTTGACGTTTAAGCATAGGTTACAGTTCCGTGCAAAAGAAAAATCAATTTTTTCAAAGCGATTTTCTACCTATTCTGTGCTTAATTTTGTAAAATATTTTAGGTGCAAAATTATTGCCCTTGCCTAAGCCACCCATTGAGTCATTAATTAATCCCTTATTAATAATTTATAGGAATAAAAGTGGAAAACAATAAATTTTGGATGCAAAATAAATTTGCATGCAAATAATGCTGTGAGGTTTTGTTTCTCACGCGAAACAATTGCCCAATTGCTTTGTAGTTCTATGACAGCAATGGTCCATGACACTGTAAACCAATTATGCAAAAAAATAATTTTGTATTTAACCTCAATAGTTAAAAAATATTTGCATAGATTTTCGCACTGGAACTAGGCTTTATAACGACGAATTTATTTTCGCACAATGTCACTAACTTTTTTTTGACAAAAAAAATGCGCTAGGAGTTTTTATTTTGCTTTAATATAAAAAAATCATTTACAGCACGGACATTAAAATAATAATTTTCATTTGATAAAATTCCACTTAAACTTATGTTTTTAATAAAAGAAGATGTTTTTCAAAGAAGGTGCTTATACTTTATAAAGTAGATATTTTACGTCCAAGTTTTCAAGTGAAGGTATAAGGGTGGATTGAATTCGAAAAATGTTACAAAACCTCGTTTTGATGGTGAGTTATGTAGGTGCCCTGTAATTTTTGGCCACGGTTTTTTTCTTTTCTGCATTTAAACTACTTTTTTCTTTTCTGCATTTAAATTACTTTTTTATTTATTTCTTTAGTTCTCAAAAAATATTCTTAAACATTTTATGTAAAACTGCATTTAGTAAATCTCTTATCATTTTTTCTATAAGTTTTTTAGTTATAAAAAGTTTTAAGTGATTAATTTGTGTAGTTAATATTTTTTTTTAACCTACCATGTACATATATAAGTCAATGCTTTAAAATTATTATTCACAAAAAAAAAAAATAGTAAGTACATTATTAGATTTGATTATTTAAAACTGAGCTCATTTTTTAAATCCAACTTTCAACCTGCAGCCTAATATAAAATGATTGCATTTTATTCTTATACTTATAAAATCAAAGAAGTCCAATATTTGTTTTAAAATTAATCAATAAAACAAAAAAACAAAAAAAAAAACTTTAAATAAATCCAAAAAAGATCATAAGAATCATAAGACAATTAGCAGAATTTAATAATTTTTATAAATATACCATAAATGTAAAATAAACTATATAATTTAATTATTTAATTTTATTTTACAAAGAATTAAAAAAAAAATAAAAGAAAATTTATTACAAAAATAGTTTTTTAGAAAGAAAAATAAATTATGAAAAACAAAATAAAACCAACATCAACAAGACAATGTTAAATGAAATAAGTATAACATTAAAAACATTTTTTTAAAAATAAAAATATTTAAATGGATACTAAAAAAATTATATTAAAACATAAAAAAATGAAAAAAAAAATATGGCTAAAATGTCTTATGCAGGTATTGACGTCTTCCTATGCTACGCTGTCTATTATTAACTAAAATATAAAAAAAGAAAAATATGAAAAAAAATATATACATAAAATATAAGATAATGCAAGTAAGTAACCTAAATATATATATATATTTACATTATAAGACAGAAGTACATACATTATACATGTAAAACTAACATAACTTATATACAAAATTAAATTATTATTAATGAAAATTTACCTAATACACATAGATGTGTTTATATATTAATTTAAGGAATAGATAAGAATACAAACAAAAAATTATTAAGAAATCAATGGATGAAGAAGAAAAATAAAAACAGTATGAGAAATGAGAGATATATGAAATGCAAACAGATTGCTGATAATCATTTACCCATTCCATTCATACAAAAACAAAAACACTTTCATTGGAAAAACAAACACTCCATTTTATCGATATAATTATTTAATTAGGTATCTCTTGTTTTCTTCATTTGATTTAACCTTAATGTTATTGTTGACTTTTCATTGTGTGGAGACTTTAACAGATGTAAAATATGTACTGAATTCATTTAAATTATGGATAAACAAACTTTATGGTTTTGTAGCAACTCGAAAATTAAACTTGCTAAAATTTTAATTTCTGATCAGGGAGTCCTTAGAAAAAACGTATTGCCAAAAATTCTCCCAAATGAATTTAACGATAAATTTCTATCAAATTTATTTATATTATGCAAATACTTTTCCGCACTATTCTTTTAAGAAAAAAATGTTTAGGAAGTCAGTTGCATAACAGTGCATTGCCTTCTCTAAAACCTCTTTCGACATCAAAAGTATTGATGTGCGTGAAGTTAGCACCGCCATTTTGAATTTTCAATAAAAAAAAGGTTGTGCTGTAATGTGTCCAACTTGTGCTGCTATGTGCCGTATTTTTTTTTTTTTTTAATCATATTAAGGGTTTGGTTTTTAGAGGGTACCCATATTTTTAGCGTGAAGTTAGCACAGCCATTTTTGATTTTCGAAAAAAAAAATTGTGCTGTATTGTGCTGGCTTGTGCCGTAAATATTTTTGAAAAATTCGCAAATTTTACGAATGAAATTTTTGCAAAATTTCAAAATTTCGTTAAGAAAAAGTTGTGCTGCATTGTTCTCAAAAAATGCTACTAAGAACCAAAAAGAAGAAAATAAAAAATTTGCATAATTGCCAAAACTAAACTTTGCGAAAGGCTGTAGCGTGAAGTTAGCACCGCCATTTGCGATTTTCAAAAAAAAACTAAATGTGCTGCATTGTGCTCAACTGTGTTACCTTTTGCCGTAAATATTAAAAAAAAATCGCAAATTTGTAAATTTTACGAATTAAATTTTTGCGAAATTTTGTAATTACTAAAAAGTGAAAGTTGTGCTGTTTTATGCTCAATTTGTGCAGCCATATTCCAAAGAAATACAAAAAATTCGCATATAGTAGACGCTCGATTTAGTGAATCTCAAAATAGTGTACTATCCACAATAGTGAACAAACAAAATTTTATATAAAATTTATTTTGTATACAAATTTCTTGCAAGCATTTAAGATTGGTTGAGAACACTGAGGATTTGTCTCTGTTTTTTGTATTAAACCTGAAAGAGAGTTTTGTTTAACGCTTAAATGAATATAAAATGATTCACATCGAACAAAATGTACATTTTAAAAAAGGTTTTAAAACTCCCGCCCGAAAAAGTAAACAATTTCGAAATAGTGAACAGGCCTAGTTTTTATTATTTCACTATATCGAGCGTCTACTGTATTTGTAATGTTTACGGTCAAAAAACGGTTTTGCAAAGCGTGAAGTTAGCACCGCCATTTGCGATTTTCAAAAAAAAAAACAAGTTGTGCTGTGTATTGTGCTGAACTGTGCTGCCTTGTGCCATAAATATTTTAAAAAAGTTTTGAAAATTTGCAAATTTTACAGATGAAAATTTTTCAAATTTTGGAATTTTGTAAAAAATTAATAGGGTTTTCACACCAAACCCCAAAACAGGATTTCGGCGAAAACTTTTCAAAAACGCGAAAACCATTCACACTGAACATTACACGTTTTCGTTTGACATTCCAGTTTTTTTTACACAAACCAAGCACAATTTTTTTATTTTCTTCCATTTTTTTGAAATAAAAACGGTGATTTATTTTATAAACAGGATACATATGAACAATTTGACTTGTCACAAACAATTATTTATCAGTTTTAAATGAATTTGATATGACAGAATTCCGTCAGCTGTTTTCAATTTCTTTTGAAAGCATCCCATCAGTTTCTTTTTTGACACTTCAATAGGCGCTGAACTTATTTAAAGGTATGTTTGTTTTGTTCATCTCTGAATTCCAACATGTTTTCGACTGGTTTTATATAAAACTTGTGTTTTACGAAAACCTGAAGCTACAAAAAATGTATGATAAAACTTGTGTTTTCGATTAGGTTTTTCTCCAAAACCGATATTTTCGCGAAAACCGTGTTTTGGGTTCGGTGTGAAAAGGCTATAAAGTTATGCTGTTTTCTGCATTATTTGTGCTGCCACCTTCCGAAGAGAAAAAAAAAAATTCGCATTTTTGTAACTTTTACGGCCAAAAAACAGTTTTGCAAAGCGTGAAGTTAGCACCGCCATTTGCGATTTTCAAACAAAAAAAAAGTTTTACTGTTGGTTTTGCACAATTTGTGCTGCCTTATTCCAAAAAAATCGCATATTTGTAACCAAAAAACAGTTTTGCAGCACAAATAGCGCAGAAAACAGCACAACTTTAATTTTTTACAAAATTGCAAAATTTGAAAAAATTTCATACGTAAAATTTGCAAATTTTTTAAAAATATTTACGACACAAGGCAGCACAAGTTGAGCACAATACAACAAAACTTGTTTTTTTTTTTGAAAATCGCAAATGGCGGTCCTAACTTCACGCTTCGCAAAACTGTTTTTTGGCCTAAGAGATACAAATATGCGATTTTTTTAATCTCTTTGGAATATGGCTATTCAAATTGAGCACAAAACAGCAAACCTTTCACTTTTTAGTATTTACGAAATTTCGCAAAATTTTATTCGTAAAATTTGCAAATTTGCCATTTCTTTTTTTAATATTTACGGCACAAGGCAGCACAAGTTGAGCACAATGCAGTATAACTTTTTTTTTTGTTGAAAATCAAATATGGCGATGCTAACTTCACGCGACAGCCCTTCGCAAAGTTTAGTTTTGGCCATAATAGATACAATTATGAAATTTATTTTTCTTTTTGGTTCTCAGTAGCATTTTTTTTTGCATAATGCACCATATTTTTTTAAAGAAATATTGAAATTTCGCAAAAATTTTATTCGTAAAATTCGCAATTTTGCGAATTTTACAAAAATATTTACGGCACAAGCCATCACAAGTTGAGCACAATACAGCACAACTTTTTTTTCGAAAATCAAAAATGGCGGTGCTAACTTCACGCTAAATAAATGGGTACCCTCTATAAACCAAACTCTTAGTTGGATTTTTCTTTTAAATACAGCACATAGCAGAAGTTGGGCACATTACAGCGCAACCTTTTTTTTTTTAAATACAAAATGGCGGTGCTAACTTCACTCACATAAAGTATTGGCTAGTTTTTTGCAGAACTTCTTGACGGAGCAGCTGGTGTTTTCCAGAACGGACGAACTTGGCACCTATGCGGTTTGCCAAAGCTCAACATTACACTATATACAGTATACATATATAGCTTGTCTCTAAAGATACTGGCCTTGACAACGATGAGCGAGTGGTCGTATTGGCATTCCTGTCTTTTTTTTTAGTACCTTCCCATCTACGGAAGTGTGAATATTTGGTCGATAATAGGCTTTCCTGAACTAAGGCCGCAGTGATATGAACTTATCAAATTTTTGACAAAGGGTTCCATGCGATTTTGTATGTTTAGGACGGTGTTTAGATTGGGAAGATTGAGACCGGTTTTGGAGAAGAGAAGTGGGGGATCTCTGACCCCTCATTTCTCTTGTCCAAAAACTGTCTTGAGACCAGTCTCAATATTCCCAATCTGAACAGGCTCTAGGAGATTGATGGCCTCTGTAGCTAGTTGGTGGGAGCAGTCTAGAATCTTAAGAATCCGGTAAGAAATGCTGAACGCATTGGGTATGTCTTCCTCCAACATAATTTTTTTAAATGAGCTGATGGTGCATACTCCTAACCAATTCATCGCTTGCTGTTTTTATTTATTATATTTCTTTATTATATTTCTTTGTAAAGAGGACAAGTTCATTTTTGTAGGGATTTACACCTACATAGTCCACATTTTTCTGTCCATTTAAGTAGTTATAGTTAGTTGAGAGCTGTTTGCATTAATTCTATAATAATTTAAAGATGCTTTCCCGATATTACAATGGCAACGTCATCAGCATATGCAATTACTTTGAAACCATCCGCTTCTAGATTAACTAATAGTTCATTGATCACGATGTTCCATAAGAGTGGGGATAGGACTCCACCTTGCGGTGTGCCTCCTGGTCACGCAGATTTGTAGGGTTGGAAGCTGTTAAGAGCCCATTGCAGCTTGTTCCTGATAAGCAGAACTTGTAGATAGGTGGGATTCACATCAAACCTATAATGGTAGATGATATTAATGTTTTGGGAGCTACCAGAAAAGTGAGTATCTAAAAGCAAGTTAAGCGATTCTTCGCAGGAATTTTGTCCATGAGCCACCAGCATTTTTTAAGTAGCTTGGCATTACTGGATTTGTAGAGAAAAATTCTCCAGAAGGATCTCTTTGACTTTCTCAGTGATTTCTTATATCATTTGAGGGTTATCTTGTCATGGCAAGACCAAAGTGAAACTATAGTGAGGAACGTTTGACTTTTTAACAACGGTTTGAGCTTTTTAACCATTTTGAAAATGTGTATTTTGAAAAAAAGAAGTTTGGCGAGACTATAACTAGATGACAACGAAACATGCGCAATGCCCTAAACGACGTTTAAATGTCACGGTGGGACCAAAACGAGCCCAAAGCGATAAAATCACGACACAGATTCCCGTGTAAGGGGGCAAGGCGAGACCACAGAAAAACAAGCTAAATGACAACGATTGGACGACTACGGCGAGAGATCAGCAAGATGGCACTGAGACCAAGGGCATACGCAATTGGGGGCTTGTAAGGGTGCTTTCCCGCCCCCCTACTCAGAATATATTGCATACATTAAGCAATTTGTCTTCTTTTAAAAGCAAGATTTCTATTTTTTGAATGATCCAATTGGACTAGATTAGGTGGCGCAACAGCTCGTGGAGAACCAGGGCCTAGTGACTTACAACTCACAACCATTCCTGTGTGCGTGTTTGTTTGCAGGAATGGAAGGGACCTACAGTTTTTTGCCGAGTCCGAACGGCTAAATGAGAAGCACTTTTTTCATGACAAGTATACTCTTGGAGGATTTGTCAGTTCCTCGCAAGAGGCAGTACCTCGAATAAAACAATTCTGTTTTTAGGTGGCACGGCTGGGAATCGAACCCACAGCTTCGGCATGACAGTCCTACGCACTAACCAATTGGACTATTCAGGATTGGATTTAAAAAATTGCATTTAAGTGTGGATTAAACGATTGATTAAAATGGAATTAGATTTAATTTTTAGATTTATATTACTTTTAAACTAGACTTAAGTTTTAATCTGCTTTAAACAAATGAAAAATGAGGGTGTAAGAATCATGTCTAAAGTCCCTTCGCATGAAATTCTCAAAAATAATAATTCCTAAATAAAAGCTGAAAATGTTGAAGACATCCTTCATCTATTGCGTGCCAATTTTAACCTCATAACATGGAGACGTCAGTTGTTGTCGTATGTTTGTATCTGGACTAATTTACTTCACTTAAGCCCTTGATTCCTCATCGAAGAATAGCGCCTCAGTTAGCAATAAACATTCCATCTCTTACTGCTTCTTGAAATGTATTTTCTATAGTTCCTTCTGAGAATAGCTTTAATCAAAAAATAATTTCTAGGAATTTTTCAGTTGAGTCGAGCCTCGAGCGCATTTAAGTGAACTCAACTTGAGATGTACTTACCATGTACCGAAATGCTGCTTTCGTCTACCAATGGTATTTCCTTCCTTTTTCTGTTAATTCATCACGCAGCAAGTGACCCTGAATACTCGTAGATATCCATTGGATGACATGATTTCATTCTCAAAGCTTTCTTGTCATTTGCCTAAAATTCCACTTAAATTTCTCATACAAATCTTTGAATATACTTAATTTTGAAAACGTAGAAATGAAACGTAAATCATTTTTCCTTCTAAACGCCTTACTTTATTGTATTGTCAAATTATGTAAGTAAGTACCTACCTACATACATCGAAACAAATTGCAAGAAATAGTTGTTCCAACATACACAGGTACCTGTATACCGAAATTTGTCTATATCCAATTCACCTGAATTTATACCGAATTCAATCATCAGTCCCCTTCTTGACAATCGGATACCACAGGTATATTTGAAAGTAAATTGAATATCTCCTTCTGTGCCCAGAATCCATTAAACTTCCCTTAGCCACCATGTTTTCATTTCTGGAAAGAAATATTATTTATTCCTATTCCTATACCTATTTCATTCACACACACACATCACATAACCACAATCTTATTGGCGAAGAAAAATATTTCAATGAAATACCTGTAATCAATCATCATAATAAATCAACCAACGTGAATAAAAAATTCAGCATTTTACTGCATTCACCAAAATATGAATCTCCACACACCACCCCCCGACCCTCTTGGACTTACGCACAATTTCTCAATTCAGTACATAAATTTTATGTAAACGAAGTTTCGCACAGATGAACGGAGCAACAAAAACATATAACATTTTTTTTAGTATTGATTTTTTATTTATACAATTTTTTTTCTTTGTCCTTCATAGATTATACAAAGCTTTTTAAAATTTATTAAATAAATCTTTCTATGCGCATTTTAAATAAAAAAAGAAATACCAACCTAAAAACTACTATCTACAACAAAAAAAAAACAAAAACAAATATTTAAACAAACAAACTCATTGTAATATTTGTGCAAAAAAATAAAACGAATCCGGTGTTTAAGTGTCATAGCAATACACAATACATATCATTAATGTTGTAATTTAACTGTGTTACAAGGACAATTACCTTGAAAAATTAATGAAAACAAAAAAAAAACCTATAAATACCAAATATAAGAAAAGAAAAAATTATATAAACTATTTGTTTGTCAACTCAAAAACAAACACTAACAATAAAGGAAATACAAATGAAAAATACGAAGGAAATGTAAATGTATTGTCGTTATAATTTACACATAAAATCATAAATATTATTATAATATTCACAACTACCTTATTAAAACAAACACAAAAAAAAAGAAATCATAAATATATTATCAAATTTATCCACACAACAAAATTCTATTTATTTATACTAAATTGAAACGAAAATGAAAAACATCAACAAATTAAATTAAAAAAAAAAAATCAAAACTTTTCATATACATAAGCCAAACAAAAATAAAAATACAAAATATAAAAGAAAATATTTATTATTGCATGAGATGCGCGTATGTTATAATTAAAATTAATTAAATTAATAATAAATTGCAAATTTCTGTTTAAATATAAGAAAATTAAATGCCATTATCCTTTTTGAAAAATAAAAATTAAATTCTTTTAATTTTAAGAAATATATTAAAAATAATCTGTTGAAATTACAGAAAAACCCTCCGAGTTAATTATATTTAATTCGATTTTCAATCTATAGTTTCCTCACACAACCTCCACTTTAAATGTACAATCATCATTCAAAATTCAAATCATTTAACATTGAAACATGGCATCTATACATTAAAATACAAATACAACAAAAAAAAATATTCACCTATTCGTTATTCGTAAAATAATTATAAAAATTCAAAAAAACATGAAGAATAACTAAAAAAAAACAATTGTGAACTGGCAATGTGTGTATTAATGAATAGAGGACAAGTTATTTTTCAAAGCTTTAAGAAAGAGAATAAAATTATATGTAAATGTAAATAAAACAAAAAATGAATAATGTAACCATGAATATCTTTTTATTAAAAGTTACTTAAGTTGCATTTAAATGAGTTTTTGTTAAGCGATGAATTTGAAAAAGGAGATCATTTTTTTTAGGCTTTCAACTATCATCAATTTTCTTTGAGAGACACTAAAGTAAGTATGTTTCCAGATTTCTGGTGAGGAACAAAAATTTGACCTGGATCAGTATTCGAAAACCACAATTACAAGAATAAAACAAAAGGAGTCTAAAACCAAATTTTCAACCGCCTAGCTTTTTAACTTTGGCAGCCAAGTTGATTGTAAGGAAAATGGCTTTTGTGAAAAATAAAGGGTATTTTGCATAAAAACACAGGGTGCAGGTATTAAAAAAGACTTGATTGTGAAGGTTGGGTTGAGACAAGAAAAAAATCGTAATGGAGGGGCCGTCAGTTCCCTGCTCTCCATTTATGTGGGAGGGGCAAATTACTAAAAAAATCACTTAAGCCATTTTCCTTAAATTCAAGATGGTGGGCAAAGTTAAAAAACTGGACGGTTGAAAACTTGGTTTTAGACTCCTTATACCCTTCTCTTTCCATGAATTAAAAAAAATATAATTTTGTTTGTATAGTTCAAAAACGCTCATTTAGCCTATTATTGAATAGACATTTTAAAAAGAACAATTATGTGCAAGCGTTTTTATTATTGAATATGTTTGTTTGGCCAATAAGCATGCTTAACACCAAAAATGCTACTGAATTCACCCGTCTCTGAGTCTGAGGGAATGGTCGCACTAGGTTGTTGTGAAATTATTAAACGCGAATTTTAAATTTATGATGGCGGAACTTCAATCAAGTTATTAAAATAATTAATTAAAACAACCGAGCACGAAATCTGCGTGCACCGCGACCATACAACGAAACGAGATAAAAGACGAACTGTCACACGATAGGGGCGTTTAATAGATAACTTTCGCAACTACTGACAAGACTTAAAGTGCTGCCACCCAGTAGCTCAGCAATGGGGTGGGTTCAGCGATTAGAATTAATATAATGGATAAAAATTAATATAATGGATAAAAAAAGAAATAAAATGTTAGGGTGAACTTGTGCTTGAAGTGGGTGCCAGGAATTTTGTTTCTACAAGAAAATTAGGAAATTCCAAAACAAATTTTTATTGAATCAAGAGCAAAGAAAAGAAACGAAAAACAAGTAAAAGAACCAAAAGTAAAACAAAAGTTTTTATATACCTAGATGGAGATTTCAATGGATTTTATTTGGGAAACCTTTGGACCAAAGCTCTGAGATTAAAATCCAATTTTTTTCAAAAAGGTAGAAGATTACAAAATTTAAAGAGGCTTACGGTGAAACGTAAAGCCGCGAGCAATAGAAAAGAAAATGAAAATGGACCATTAACGAAAAAGAAACCGAGTCCCACAAAACCGGGATAAAATTCGAATAAAACAAACAAAATCCAAAGCTATCGAAATTGACACAAAATGAAATTATAAAAACCAAACACTCTACTTATTTTTTTTTGTCTGCGGATGTCATATCCGCCTCTATCCTGCTATCACCTCGATTAATTTTCCTCCTCAAAATTTCCTCTCCACTTCGAATCACTATTGTTCTTCCTCCAAACTTTTTCGACAATTTTTCCTCAAAGAACCAATACTTTTTCTCAATACTTTTCTTCTTCAAAATTTGTCTCGACTTTTTCAAAAAAACAACTTCTCGCTTGTAAAGTTCTCTCCAGAGTCAACTTTCCATGTCCTATTCATGTACCTATTGTCTAGCTCGGCCATTCCAGTCTCTCACACAATTATACAACCAGCCAATCGTTTTCGAGATCTTCAATCACGGGATCACGGCTTCCTGGAAAGCTACGTGCTCTCCTCGAAAACCTCCGTTCCTCCGTTGTCGAATCTCATCGAAACTTTACTCTCACACACACATTCAATCATTCAGCAAGTTGTTGGATGTCTTTCCAAAACTTGCCGAATCCAAATTGCCGAGTTCAAAACCCTTTAAACTAACTTATTCGAGAAAATTCAAAAGACCTAAAATCGAGAAAAAGTTTCTTCTATAGGCATTCTCCTAGTTACCCCAAAATTATAGCGAGTGATTCGAAGAACGAAGCAATCTCTCCAAAACAAATACTTCGAGGGGAGAGAGGAATATTTATACGACCAAATCCTGAGATCTACTCAGCTCTTTTCTTTTCATGTGTCAATTCCGATATTTCATTACCATTAAAAAAAAATTAAGTTAAAAGAATTATACAACAAGTTAACAACCCATTTTTCCGACAAAATAATAAGCAACGTTAAGTTACGTTACGTTACGTTAGTTTCAGTTAAGTTTAGTTAATGATGATTTGTTTGTTTAGAATTTAGATATAAGCAGTGTTGCCCCCCCAACTGATTGAAAGTGTAGTGTTTAGGAAAAAAAAGTGTAGTAAAAACGTAGTAAAAAAAGAACAAAATAATTTTACAAATTTGTAATCCTTTTATTCACTTTAAAATATACATAGGTATAATAAACTATTATGCATACACAGCTCATAAAATATTCTTATATAAAAATAAATAAACTATTTACATTTTTACAAACCAAAAATAAACTTCGTTAATTTTTACTTAGGTTTTTTGATAGTTGAAAAATATCTTTTCATTTGGTACTACTGGCAATAGAAATTAACAAAATAAAATATTAAATTAGCACACAATTTTGTGCAACTCCATCAAACATTTGAAAATAGTTTAAAAATAATTCACATTCCTATTTCAAAACGGTAAATTGTGAAACTGAAGTAGAAATGTAAAAAATATACATTTATTTTAGAAAGAGAAAACCAATATGATGTCAAACTGTAGTTTCCACTCTGAAAGTTGATTGTGGAATTGAGGATGTTGTGTTCTGGGCCTACACAGAAAGTATTGGTAAAGATTTAAAGCTACAAACACTGTATTCATTTTTAAGAATACAAAATTTCTGATGTAAAAAAAGTGTAGTATTTGGAGGTGCGTGCGTAGTGTGTGCTTTTGAAAAAAAAGTGTAGTAAAAACACTACAATTGTAGTAGGGGGGCAACGCTGGATATAAGTAAGAGTTCGCCCGACTCGCTTACTTCTTCAACTCATCCGCTGGCTCCTTCGACAAGAGACCGCCCGTCTTCTTGGTAGTTATAATTCGTGGATTTGGGAACCAACTGTTCCATTCAATTGACAAATCGTTTGAAGCCTGTTTTTGTTACTTTTCCAAAATACTTTAAGAGTAGGTCTCTGGCTGATGGACGCCAGGTATCCACTAACTCTACAAGCATTTTGGAGCCGCAACGGAAAAGAAAAGTCTAAAAATGGTTAAGGATAGAAAATAGGCAGGTGAAACTTGTTGTGGTAAATTTTACCGCAACGAGGTGCCTTAATTTAAACAAATTCTACTGGATGAATAGGATTAATAGTGTATTCATGCTGTGAATTTCTATATGAGTCGGTAAACATCGACCAAAATTAGCGTCTTAGAAAGGTACAACAGCATCCAACTGATGAGCCCAACTGTTGTACCTGGGCGAAACGCAATATATGGAGTAGAGCTCACTTAAACTTCTTTATTTAATCGAAATTTTAGAGAATTTGTCCATTTTTTATGATCAGTCTGTCTTTCAGCCAATATATTTTTTTTTGTCGAGATTGTAAAAATTGACTTGATTTATAATGGTGGCATATATCGTACCCTATCCATTTCAAGTGATCACTACAATATCCCAATAATCATTTTTTTAATTAAAATTTTTAGTTTTTCTACAGAAGTTTGGCATAACGATACGATAAACAAGGCCTTCACGACATCGACATAGTAATGATCGCAAGTTCCATTCGCGGTACGGGTACGGTGGCGCCTTTCATGGCAAGGTGCCTGGGGCATTTGCCCCCTACCCCACCCCTAGTCACGGCCCTGAGTGTGTCCACGGTGGCAGCAAAAACAGAAGGACGAGAGTTGCTTTGTCACTTAACGCATGTTAAAACCTCGAAATGGTACACAAACTGAAGTATTATAAATCGAGAACCAGATGTCGGCTAAAAAACTCGTTGGATTGAGCACACTTAAAATTATTTCTTATTGCCATCAATCACAGTAGGTATAACAAGAGATAATTATACAACAAGTTATATTATTGTCTTATTGGTACAACCCTCATATAGACTCCTGTATATATATTTTTCCTTGCGATATATATGTAGGTACTATATGCAAGTTATGTATTTGTAAAAAAAAATTTACTCGAAAATTTGATCAGACTTGCTATAACGATGATAGGGAGGACCAAACCAGTGGGTCTCATAATTCTGTCTGTCTGTGTGTCTGTCCGTTGAGTTACCAGCCTAAGCAGCTGGATCGGTTTTTTTCAAAACTTGGTACATAGCGTATTTTGGTCATTCCCCCGACACATTTTTAAATTTTTTTTTTAACCAAAAATAACGGTACCTGCCATAAAATAGTTCTTAGCAATTTACATAATCGTATTTCTTCAAAAATGGCTCCTCAACTTTCCTTTAAAAGAAATTAAATAAATTACTTTTAGTAAAGGCTACCTTTTATTTATTTATTTCATCTGTCGACTTACATCTATCAGACTAACATTAACAATAAATATTAAAATAATGTTAAAATAAATTATATAATGTAATAATATGTACAACTTAAATTAAAACTTAGTTTCCAAGATGCAAGGCACCAATATCAAAGGGCACGGTAGTGCCCAGCCAAGTTCGCGGCACTACACCCTTTTTACAGGAACAAACTCAGGCGATTTTCAACCCCCCTCTAACTTCCGTACCAATAAAGTCAGAAACTTCAAATTTGGAGTATTTGCTGAACTGATCAAACACAGGTGGCTCACCAAATTTCAACTCTTTAGCATTAGTAGTTCCCAAGATATAGGACTTCAAAAATCGCAAAAACCGTAACCGACTGACTGATTCACTGACTCACTGACTCACTGACAGATCATCAAAATTATGGAGCACTTCCCGACATCGTAGAAACTTGAAATTTCGCACAACGGTAGGCCTTGTGGTACATACAAAGGAAAAAATCGAAAATCTGCAATTTTCTATTCAGGGGGCGTGGCATCCACCCACTTTCTTAAATATTCTATAAATTATATGGAACTTTTCCGATTGTTGTAGAACAATGAAAATTGGTAAGTTGGTAGGGTTTGAGGTACTAAGAAAGAAAAGAATTGAAAAATTGGAATTTTCCCTACATTGGGCGTGGCATCCACCCACATTCTTAAAAGTTCTTATAAATTATATGGAGCACTTCCGATTGTTGTAGAACGATGAAAATTGGTAGGTCGGTAGGGCTCAAAGTACTTAGAAATAAAAATTGAAAAATTGGAATTTTGCATTTAGGGGGCGTGGCATCCACCCACATTCTTAACAATTCTTATTAATTATATGGAGCACTTCCAATTGTTGTAGAAAGATGAAAATTGGTAGGTCGATAGGACTTGAAGTACTTAGAAAGGAAAAAAATCGAAAATTTGGAATTGTCCATTCAGGGGGGGGGGTGCCATCCACCAACTTTATCAGAATTGCTATTAATTGTATGGAGCATTTTCGGTTCGGTTATGAAACTTTGTAGACCGGTAGGGCTTGACTTTCACCTGGCAAAATTAGTCTTTGCAAAAAGGAGTGAAATCACAACAAAAACATAAATGTTAAAAAAGGAGCCAAGTTCTTTATTTGCACAAGAAACCTGTGCGTAAAAAGTCAGCCAAAAAAAGTAATGAGATCTAAAATATATGCCAAGTTTTAAGTTCATGAAGTTTAATATCAAATATCTTAAGAAGAGTAATATCGAAACAATTCCAAATCATGACAGAAATTTGGTAATCAATGATTACTGATTAAAATTTGGTGGATTTACTTGGCAAGTTTTCTCTTAATTACTAACTTAATCACAAATTTAAAATGTATGAAAACTTGACCAGTGAACCCACCAAATTTTAATCAGTAATCATTAATTACCAAATTTCTGTCATGATTTGGAATTGTTTCGATATTACTCTTCTTAAGATATTTGATATTAAACTTCATGAACTTAAAACTTGGCATATATTTTAGATCTCATTACTTTTTTTGGCTGACTTTTTACGCACAGGTTTCTTGTGCAAATAAAGAACTTGGCTCCTTTTTTAACATTTATGTTTTTGTTGTGATATAATATAACGTAAAGAACATTTTGTTTAAAAATTGATCTCACTTGACTAAAGTCGATTACATTGGAAATGGAGTTGAACGCAGTACAAGATTTGACTATGGAATCATTACGGGCATAGTTTGTTCTATGATACTCAATATAAAAAAAATCTCTAGATCTTATAGATCTTTCAGGTGCATAAATATTAAAAAGAGAAAGAATAGAAGGACATACAATATGGTTCATAAGAATATCTCTAGCAAACATTATTAAAAAATATTTTCTTCTAGATTGAAGATTCATTAGCCCAAGAAGATTACATCGTTCTTTATAAGAAGGAGCAAAATCCCAATCCAGCTTTCCGATAGCATAACGCGTAAATCTTTTCTGAATGTTTTCAATTCTATTACTATGACAAACATAATATGGATCCCATATAACAGAACAATACTCCAAAACAGATCTTACTAACGATGTATACATAGATTTCAAAGCGTGAGGATCAGAAAAATCTTGAGAGTTTCTTCTTAGGAATCCCAGCATGGCATTGGCTTTCGAAATTAAATAATCATAATGCGGTACAAAGCTAAGTTTCTGATCAAAAATTACGCCTAAGTCCATTTTAAAATTGACTCTAACTAGATCTGAGTTTGAAATAGAATAGTTGAATAAAAAAGGATGACGAAGCATGAAAAACGAGAGAAAATTACATTTAGAAATATTAAAGTGCAATCTATTAATAGCACACCAATTAAGAACATTATTAAGATCCTCTTGAAGAAGACTGCAGTCCTCTATACTTTTTAAAGACTTAAAAATCTTGAGGTCATCAGCATAAAGCAGACATTTTGAATTCATAATGTACAAAGGCAAATCATTTATGAAAAGCAGAAAAAGTATAGGTCCCAAGTGACTTCCCTGAGGAACTCCAGATCGGTTAAAGATAACCTTTTACATTTTGTTCCCAATACGTACATATTGCCTTCGTCCAGTCAAATAACTGGACAACCAAACGAGCAAAGAAGAGTTAAACCCCATTAACTGCAATTTTCTTATAAGTATTTGATGTTGAACCCTGTCAAAGGCCTTTGCAAAGTCAGTAAATATAACATCTACCTGACAACCATCCTCTAATTCAGTTCTTAAGAAATTAGAAAATAAAGTTAAATTGGTAGTGGTAGATCGACCGGTAAAAAACCCATGTTGGGGTTCGCAAATATAGTTTTTTACTTCATTATAAATTCTTCGTTTTACAATTGCTTCGAAAATTTTCGGGATCAGTGGCAATTTAGATATAGGACGATAGTTAGAAATGTTTTGTCTTGAACCTGATTTGAATATTGGGGTTATTAAGGATACTTTCCATGAATCCAGAAATTCCCCAGTTTGCAAAGATAAGTTGAAGATTGAAGTAAGTGCTATTGCCATAAACTCAGAACAATTTTTAAAAAATATGGGTGGAATATTGTCAGGACTACAAGCAAGGTTTGAATCCAAACTCAACAACTCAGCCCTTACTTCATCCACAGTTAGAATCACATAACCAAGACTTGTTATATTATTTCCCCTATAAATATTACCATTAAGGCTTGAAGCGTCTAAGTCTTCTACAAAATTTGACTGAAAGAAATAACTGAACATATCACAAATATCATCCTCACTTTTCGATACGCCTCCTTCATAAAACATATTTTTTGGATAACCTATCGTTTTTCTTTTACTATTAAGGATCGACCAGAATGTTTTGGGGTTCGATCTTATATTTGACTCAACAGAGAAAGGATACTGTTTGTATTAGAATTTTTTTAAGAATTCATATTCTTTTTTTGTCCGCAAATATTCCGAACGGAAAGATGGATTGGATTTACTCTTCTTAAATTTTTTATTCATAGCATTCTTTAAGTTAAGTAGGCGCCTATTGAACCAAATCGGTCTATTGTTTCTCTTTGTCTTTTTTATTGGCACATAGTTGACAAATGCAGTGTTAATTATATTTAAGAGGAAATTAAAGTTTCCAAGTAAGTTGCTATTAAAAACAATATTCCATTCTATTTGAGATAAAAATTGATTAATCGCAATGTAATCAGCTTTAGCAAAATCAAACCTATATTCATCATTCTCAAATTTAGAAATTTTACATGACAATAAATCAAGAGTGAACTGAAGAACTTTATGGTGAATACTATTTTCTAATATAGGAATATCAACCTGATCTACAAAAACTAAGTCGAGCGTTCTTCCAATTGAATTTTTAACATTATTGATTTGCACTAGGCCAAGAGACATAATAGAATCCAAAAAATTTGAATCAATCGTATATTAAGAGGAACCAGACATTTTTCTTCCTGAGAATAAACCCAGTTTACATTACCAAGGTTAAAATCACCTAAGATAACAACATGATCTCTATCTTTAATATTTTCTAAAATTTTAAATATGTTTAAGAAATGCAAGGTATAAATTTCATCAGTAGATCTAGGTGGAATATAAGATAAAAATATATAAATACTTAAAAACCTGTTACCAAAGTGATTATCAGGAAGGTCAACTCGAATACACATCTGTTCAACAGAAGAATGTTCCAGCTAAATTTCTTGGCTGAGGTAACCAGAACGAAAAGCCATCATCAAGCCTCCACCAACGATATTTGTGCCTGGCAGATGCCGATCCTTCCGAAACACATTGAATTGAGCGTCGAAAAATTCGGTCGTTAGAATTCCATCACAAAGCCAAGTTTCAGTAAGAGATATCAAATCGTAAGAGCAATCCGAAGAAGCGAGCCAAAAATTGTTTGATTTGGTGCGCATGCCACCAACGTTTTGATAGTAGCAGGAGAATTTTGTATCAACCACAATCTGATGACCTTCCGGGCGATTAAGTGGAATTAGAAATGGAGGATTAACTTCATCAGCAATAACAGCATCAGCAGCAAGATCAGCAACTATAGCTTCAACAGGAATTATAGCATTATCAGCAAGTTCAACCACATCAGCAACATCAGCAACTACATTAATATCCTTCGTATAGGACACCATGTTTCAAAAAATGGTTATTAATGGTAGGCTCTGGACTTTTGGCACCTCATATGAGGGAAATTTGATAAAAAAATATCCCATCTTATTGGTCAGTAATTGGTCAGAATAGGTCAACTGGTCCTAGAAATTGGTCAGCCCTAGATAACTTTTAATCAAGGCTTAAACTTTCTCAAGGTCACGCGCGATTTTTGGCATCTCATAAAGGGAAATTTGCCAAATTTTATACCATCCGAAAGATTTCTAGATCGTGATAAAAGGTCAATTATGTATTTTCAGTAATTGGTCAGCCATAGATTTTTTTCTATGAATTTTTGAAGTTCGTTTCAAGGTCACAAAAAAAAACTTTTGGCACCTCATTTGGGTCATTTAAAAAAAAAGTATGCAATTTGAAAGGCGTCTTTAAAGTTGTAAAAGGTCAGCTATTTTCAGTAATTGGTCAGCCATAGATTTTTCTTATGAATATTTAATGAATGAAAAAAAAAAAAATTCAAGGTCAAAACGATTTTTGGCACCTCATTTTAGGGAAATCATTTTTCATTTTTAATTCTGAAATATCAAGAAAAGATGCCAGAACCTGACATATTTAGTTTCAAAACACAAATTTCTTATAGATTTTTTTGTGACATTTTTACATTTATGGATATAGTGCGTACCCACTTGCACCTATCAAAGTTGTAATAAGAAATTGTACGTTCCGCTTTAATTTCTTTTTCAGTTTGTTAAAAATATACATACGGGCTTAGGAGAATATTTTTGGATTTTTGAAAAATGTTTCAAAACTTATTTTAAAAATCAAATATTTTGAAAACGACATGATAGATTTTTTGAAACTCGAAACTTAAGAATTTATTAATATCCCCTAAGATATTTTGAATTAAAATTTAACTTTTATGAAAAAATAACGGTACCTTACATACAAAAGTGAAATAACCATAAAGGAAAATATTTTTTATCTCAGAAACAACTGCTTAGATTTTAATCAAACTTTTTCCGTACCTATGCTTTAATTTGTGCAATCTACTTCCAAATGCTATACAATTTTACACTACCAACTATTAGTAGTCTTCTCACTATCAGCTGAATGGATTTTTATGAATTTTTTATATACAAATTTGAAATAAGTTCAAATAGTATAACAAATCAAAATTTTTAAAAAAGAAATTTTTGAGTTTTTAAAAAAAGTTTCAAATTATTTTTTTTTTAATTCGATATCCCAAATATTCACATAATTAAATACTTAAGATTTGCATACCAAAATTTTTGTTTGAAAATGTTTCAAAAAATTGATACAGAAAAAATTATTTTCTTACAAAACCGCTTCAAAGATTTAAATTTTTTTTTTTTTCATAAAATCATATTTTTTTTTACTAAAACTTTGTAATGAATTGTTGCAATAGCGATATACTTACTTACTTTCTTAAGGTGGCGCTACAGCCCGGGGTGGACCAGGGCCTCAAACCAACAAGCTTCTTCCAGCCGGCTCGGTTTCTAGCTAGCTGGCTCCAGTTTTGCAGGCCAAGTTGGTTGAGGTCCTCTTCCAATTGCGTGCACTACCTTTTAAGCTGTCCCTCTTTGCGGGGCATAGGGCCACTACTACTCCAACGCGTTATCGTGTTCGGTTTCTAGAAATATACCTAATCTCTCTCCAACTCTTCCCCAGTTATGCTGATTACTCTTCAACCGTTCTCCGCCAAGTACTTCCAGGTCGGCCTACTCGTCTACCTCGCTGTGAGGGCTTTTCGCATTGCATTGCTTGACTCGCAATGTAATCGTGACCTTTTCGAAGCGAAGCTGCACAAAGCGAGCCAGATAAATTCTCTATTGACACTGTCAGGAAGATTCAGTCATCGAGTACGCAATCTTGCGTGTCTTTGAGGTGGTCTTTTATTCACTCCAGGATGACTTTTGCTATTAATTTGGCTTCTGCAGGCAGTATGCAAATTCTTCTCCAGTTATCGCACTTGTGAGGTCTGCTTTCTGTGGGAGCTTCGTGATCAATTTGGTTGGAAGTTTCATGTCTGTCCGTTAACATCCTACTGACTTTGTGGCACGTCTATGCTCAACAAGGTCCCTCCTTACAAGGCGCTTGGCGTTACAGAGATCGACAAAACGTTCGCCATTGTCGTTGCGGTCACCAACACCATGCTTTCCCATAACATGCCTGAGCCCATCATTATCATTTTCAAGCTTGGCATTGAAGTTTCCCATTACCATTATGATGTCTCCACGTGGTGTACCATCATAAGCAGCACTTAGCCGGTTATAGAAGGCCTCCTTGCAATATCATACCATGTTTGTTATCTACTTCTTAACTTGCTCTTGACTATAAACTAGGTGGTAGCGTAATTAAATAATTTAGTTTTATTATTCAAACCTTTTTATTTATATACATTTTTTATTATCATTCAAAACTCACTTTCAATTTAAAAATTTAAATGTGTTGAACCTACCTTTTTTTAAATTAATCCACATACAAATTTCTTTATAAAGAGTTTAAAAAAAAAAGAATATTGCGGCCTACGACCCATTAAAGGCTTTTAAGCTGTTAAAAAATCCCATTATTTTAATTTTTATTTCCAAAATCCAAGCATATCGTTTAGAATTTCAATCACTTAACATAAAAAAAGGATCAACTAATACCATTTCGCTATTAATATGTTCTCTTATGGCATAAAATAAAATCAAAACTATCCAAAAGTGCTAGAGACAAACATTAGAACCAAACAACTTCCCATTCCCATCCGATTCCCATTCCAAAGGTCTATATAGTTAAATTTCATTGGAGTATTGTTTAGGAAAAATAGTTGATTCTACACCTTCTAATAGTACAGGTATAGCGTAGCCTTACATGTGAAATGGGAGGTATATCGACCCGACCCGGACCGGGTCGGCACACCTTAATTTGATTCCATTCCACGCATTTTCACCCTTTGAAGGCCCATTTGCATGCAAAAACGCTATTTGCTCTGACCCCGATCAATATTGCGCCACCTCATCTCCACTTCGACTCTACACCTTTTTCTGACCTTTCATTTTGTGGAATCCACCCCTTTTCACATTTATATTATACCTATACTCAATAACTTTAGAATTTATCGATTGACGGTATAAACGAAAGGGCTAAAAGGCGCATATGAGAATAGGGAATGTCCTGACCTTTGATTTCTATATCATCAACGTTTACTACCTACAATGCCAAATAAATCTTTATGGAACGATTTAGGTTTTAGTTTTCAGCTAGCTTCCATGGCTAGTAGAACAATGGAAACTAAAATTATCTGTAGTTCAATGGCCCGGAGATGAATTATTGACAATCGAGTTATACCCAGAGTAGCAGGATGCCTAAGTTGGAAGCTTCTATAGGAAGATAGTGTCGTGGCTTATCCATCAGGCGTAGACAGTATATTGTCTTCTTTCATGGTCGTTCCTTTTTGAAACATTAAAGTTTAAGATCTTGCAAATTAACCCTTTCAATGGAAATTTACTGTCAACTGTACACTCACACAAAGAGAAGCTTTAAGCATGTCAGAGTCCCTTACCCACCCAGAAATAGGGTTGCCAAGGTCTCAACACAACACTAATGGTAAAAGAAGTAAGCAAGAAAGTAGCAAAAGACTGAGATTTAAAATTTTATAAAAAGAACTAGATGCAAACACGTTTGCTTAAAGTGTGGAGTCTTTAAGCTCGGAAAGTAGTTAAAAATTATTACCAAACAACTGACAAAACAACCCCGAAGTTACATATCTTTGACTAAGAAGCAGAAAGTTACTTACTTACTTAGGTCCTCGGACATGTTACGTCCGTGAGTTTCCCCTTGCGGGGCATAGGGCCTCCACTACTCCTACGCGCCATCGTGTACGGTTCCTGGAAATGTATTTCAGCTCTCCAACTCTTCCCTAGTTGTGCAGTTTCCTCTTCGACCGTTCTTCGCCAAGTACTTCTAGGTCGGCCCACTCCTCTGCCTCGCTGCGTGAGAGGGTTCCATTGCATCGCTTGACTCGCAATGCACTCGTGGCCTTTTCGAAGCATATGTCCAATCCACTGCCACTTACGTTTTCGTATTATAGAGTCGATGGGTTCCTGACCTGTCCTCGCATGAACTTCATCATTGGAGATGCGGTTAGGCCAGAAAATCCGCAAGATTTTTTGCAGACATCTATTTACGAACGTTTGCAGCTTTCTTGTGACAATGGGTGTTACTTTCCAAGTGATGCATCCATAAAGAAGCACGGATTCTACATTGGAGCGAAACAGTCGTAGCTTGGTCTATAGGCTTATAGAGTTGTTTCTCCATATTTTGGACAGCATCCCGAACACAGCCTTTGCTTTCCCGATACGGCTGGTTATATCTAGATTCCATGATATGTGATCCGAGGAGCTTCTCAAGGGATGAGTGAAAACCAATTTTGGCTAACACGATTATCCTCGAAGTTGCATTCATATTTTTTTTTCGATGCACTGTTTCTCACAAAGGCCCCAGTTGTGGACTGCAAGACTTTGATTTTTTTAATAGTCTTTAATGGAGCTTTCGACGCCTATACTTCTTTTTTTGCTATCGTACACACCCAAAATCTGCTGTGGGCTCTTAGTCTACTACTGACGGGTCATTGGGTGTTGGGTTGACTTCAGTGGTGAAAACACGAAAACACGAAACCGCAGAAAAGTGCTCCTTCCACCTTTTAAGCTGGTCCTCATCCGAAACTAGCAGTGATCCGCCTATGTCCTTTACCAGGTGTTGTTTAGAGCTTTGGACACCTGTAAGCTCTTTGGTAATCCTGTAGACGGTCCTACTGTCACACCTGCTTGCGGCCTCTTCTGCTTCTGTTGCCAATGCGTTGATATAGGTACGCTTATCACATCGCACGCTACGGTGAACTTCTCTCATCTTCATGCGATACGCAGACTCTAGCTCGTTTCTGCCTGCTGCTGGAGTTGCTGCAATGCGAGCTTTGAGCTGTTTTCTTTCTTTAATCCTAGCCCAAGTTTCTTCGGAAAGCCAGGCACTGTTTCTTCCTTGCGACCGACCGACTATACTTTCAGCACCTGATATGAAAAAAATGTTCACAGCACACCAATGGTTTTCGATGGAGGTGGTCTCCGTGCTACTGATTGCACTCAATCCTTGCGAAAGGTGGTCCCCTAGTTGTTGGCGGACTGCGGGATCCTTCAGTCTATCGGTGTTGTATTTAGGCATTCGGGTGTTTTCTTGGGATCTCAGAACTGCAGCTGTTCGTAGTCTTACGGTAGCAACCATCAAATGGTGGTCCCGGGCAATTCCCATGTCTGCACCTCCCCATCATTGTCATTGCCAACCTTGGCATTCAAGTCTCCCATTACCATTATGATGTCTCCACGTGGTGTACTATCATAAGCAGCACATAGCCGATTATAAAAGGCCTCTTTCTCCTCGACAGAAGAGAGCTCCGTTGGGGCGTAACACTGTATGATGGTGACGCTACGTACTCTTGTCCGGAACCTAGCTTTCATGATCCTGTCATCTAAGAGCTCCCAGGAAATTAAGCTCTTGAGAGCTGTTTTAGAAAGCAGCAATCCAACGCCAGATTCACGGTTACTTCCAGGTGCCTTTCCGGAGTAGAGTAGTACAGTGTTACGAGTTGGTGGCTTATATTTCCCCGAGCCCAACCATCTAACTTCTCTGATCCCTAAGATGTCCATCTGATATCGCATGAACTCCTTCTCTAGTTGGAGGAATCTGGCATTTTGAGGACCTTCACTTCCGTTATCGAGAAGCGTCTTCACATTCCAGAAACCAATCTTTGTCCGGGTATAATAGCCAAAAGTCGTCAACATGTTTTCGTTCCTTATCCGAGGCGTAGTGTCAGTTTCGTTAGCGGAGTTGATTTCAGTTTCGAAGAATGCTTACCTCCGAAACCTATCCTAGAAAGCTAGAAAGCTAGAAAGCTAGGCCTTTCGCACTTGTAATTTTAGCCTATTTACGTATATAGGGATACGCAAATAGTTGCCCGGGGACCACCACGGGGAGGTAAAACAAGCACTTCACCGTGACTGATAGTTGCACTACTGGCCCAGACCAAGTTCTGAGCAGTCAATAGTTTCCCGATCAGGCACGATGCAGGTCCCCAGAAGCAGAAAGTTGTTATTTAAATAAAAAGATAAAAAGTAAAGTAAAAAGTAAAAGGTTAATCGCTTCTTCAAGAGGAATGAATACAAAATATCGAAGAGAAAGTGTGTGTGGGTGGCAATCCTGCTCAGAGATAATGTCAAAAAAGTTTTATGAAGTTGTTTGTGGTCATTCTTTTGTTACTTTTGTCTGTGGTATTAGCGGCTGCCCTTTTGGAAAGTTGTTGACCTGGAAAAGGATTATTTTAGGCTTACTTGAGTACGAGTGTGTGTTATTCTTATTGTTATTGTTATTGTTGTGCCTTGCCTATAAGTTAAGTTCTTAAGCTGTGGGTCTTGTTCATTTTTTATTTGATATATATTTCTTTTAGACAGTGTACTTTTTGGTTGGACGTGGTTTAGTTATAATCGTACAATTGAACAAGTGATTTCTGTAGTTTTCATTTTTACATATAAAAGCACCAAAATTTGGTTCCATTCCTGGGATGTAATTAATAAAGGTACTTACTTTCCTTATTTTATAAACAAGAGTAACAACACTCTTCTTATGTAGAGCAGGGTCCGGTGTCTAAAGCAAATTCTTAGGTGGATATCAAAGTTTTTAAGAAGGAATGGTGATAGACTTATTGGTTTGAGATCTTCGGGATTTGCCAGCTTTTGGTATAAGCCCTGGTTAAGACAGCTATAGTTAAAATAGTCTCCAGAATTGGCAGAATTAAATCATTATTCATTTGGAGTTTGGCTGATATTAATTATGATGTTTGGTCCTGTATACTTCTTGTAGGGCTTGAAGCTGGTGAGGACTGTTCAAAGTATGCAGACCTGGTGGATATCTAAGTTTCTTATCCTACATATTTTTGTCGAAGCTATAAATATTATGGGAGCCACCAAGGAAATGAGTGTCTAGTGGCAGGCTGAGCGTTTCTTCGCAACAGTTGATCCGCAAGCCATCAGCATTTTTCTAGCAGCTAGGCTTTACTGGAGTTGCAGCCAAATTCACATATGTACATATGTCAGTTTTCCTATAGGTTTGAAACTCTATGTGGCTAGGAGGTTCGTCATTTTGGTTAGGTTAAATGGAAGAGCTAACAGTTGATATTGTTACCCAAACCAAACCCAAACCTAACCTAATTGTAACAAGAAGTACATACAAACGGTTACAAAATTGTTTTCGATGTATGAATTTTATATTTCTTTAGAAATCAAATACAATTATGTGACCGGCTGTGTCTACTTCTTGGTACATTTAGGTTTTGTTGCCATTTTGTTTGCAATTTACAAGGGGCAAAGATATATTTAAGTTTTTTTGTGTTTTGCACTTATGTAGGTTTCATTTGGTCTTTTTTTAAGTTAATAATATAAAATTAGTTCCAAAAGTATATATACTCGTATATATTGGAAATTAAACAAAATAACCAACAAATCTCATTATTTGTTGAAACCAAACTAAAAATTAATTTTTACATGTGTACCTACATATGTATATTATGATCAACGAATCTGAAGAACAAAGTAAAGTTGCAATGTAGTTACATTTAGGTTTTTTTTTAATTTTTATGTCACTTTAAAATCATAAAGTAGTAGTTGAATGGGTTTTTCACTTTGTCACAAAAGTGTTGTACATAAGATTTCTGAATCATAACTAATTAGGCATTTTAGAGTAACTTTAAAGTTGCAAAAGTTCAAAGACGCAAAACAGTTTCTCTTCTGTTTTTGATAAACGAATAATTTTAATAAGGTTACAATGGAACACACGGATAACTACCCAGTTACTATTAAACCACGCCTATTAGTTTTTAGTCTCACTTCATATAAGCCGTGACCTAAGTATTACTGAGTTGGAACTCAAATAATTTAAAATAAAATGAGACCATTTAATAACTTCACACAAACTTCAAGAAAACTAAGATGTTATAAGAACACTTCGGAGGTACCCTTGTGAAACCATATATTGGATTTTCTTGTTGCAAAATTCAAATCTGTGCCCCTTGGGTACCGTCACACTTAGATCTCTGTAGATCCGTTGTGTCTTATAAGAAATTCGGTCCCACTTAATGTAAAACTTATGTGTTCTGATAGCAGTGAAGCCATTAAGAAGCGTCGAAGAAGTTCAGAAGGCCGACACTCTAGAAAGTTCCCCAAAGTCATCATAGAAATTGCTGCTTGGTTATCAATAAAGAGGGTGATGTAAGCTCGTAGTATCGCCATCACTGATATTTGCGTAACTGCTTTGGTCACTGCCAAGACTTCAGCTGGAAGGTAAGGTAAGGCTAGATTGGCTATCAATCATGAAAACTGAAACACTTAGAACATTAGTTGGTCGATTGTTAGACCACTTGAATCTGGGAAGCATTTTTCCCTACTCCGTGAACCATTTGGAGCTTCATTGTGAAGCTTAACAGACGACCTATATCTACGTTTATATAACCACTAGGATCATTGAAGAAGAAATCTCCAAGATGGAGTCTTCGCCCATGAGATAGACCAGAAGATGAGGAATCGATTCTACCTCTTCCTCGTTCATACAGCTTCTGCAAAATACGCCAAGACACGTTACCTGCTTGCCTATAAGACAGTGTCTGGTTATGACACCTACCATGGAGCTAATGTGCAATCTGCTGAGAGATATCAAACACTTAGATCGCTTTAAATCCATTACTGGCCAGATTTGTTTTGTTGCCAAGCAAGTGGTGATATTGTTCCACCTAAGGTTTGTCCTCTCTAAAGCATCTTGCTTCAGCATAAATTTGCGTTTAGAGATATGGGAATACCTATATCTGATTTACTAGGTAGAAGAGGTAGAGTTGTTCCAGTTTAAGTGAGCCCATCGGCCTTATAATAACCTGGAATGTCTCTATGCCCCGGGACCCAACACAGGTGAATGTTAAACTGCTGCGCCATCGTCAGCAGATACGAACCACTCAGCTTGGAAGACGCTGCAAAAGTCCGGAAGTTTGAAAGAGCTCGCTAGTCCCAGAATTCCAGTACCAACTCCAGTGTCCATCTTAGAACCATCGGTGAAGACAGTTATCTTAGATTCATTACTGAAAGGTTGGTTATTTTCCCACTCCTCTCAAGAGGTAGTGAAGGGTCTGTTGAAGTTTAAATGGGGTACTGAGTAGTCTGTGCAAACATTAATTCCCACATATATCTCTGAAGAATATGAGTATGAGCCGTTGTGCTTCTTTTCCAGCAGTTAGCCTGGCTTAGCCGCAAGGCACTGTTCTTGCACGAATAGATCTAGGGATAACCACGAGGGTGGTTTTCAACGTACCCGAAATACCTACACATGCTAATCTTTGAATTTTTGTCAAGGTTTTCAGGCTTGTTATTTTCTCAGTCGCATTCCACCAAACAAGATTACCGTAGGTTAGTATCGGTCTAACTATTTTTGGGTTGAGTCCCGAGAATTTCCCAAAAATCCTGTTGCAGGAATAGAATTCAACTGAGTAGAAGTTATCTGTGATCTACTAAGAGTTCAGGGGAACTGAAGAGTTTGTGGAAAGGCCTAGAACTAGATGTTTCAAATGTACCTACCACTGAGAGAGATGACAGATTTGTCATAATGACTTTTCTCCATAGTCACCATTTGACTGGCGTTCACGTCCAAGAACAGCTCCGACAGGTAAGAGAAAGCATCGTTAGTGAATGTACAGTTAGGACACGACTTAACGCAGTCGGCTTTACCCTGAAACTATACCTGCTCCCCGACCAAAATTGACTTCAATTCACAGACAAGCTCGACTGCGATCTACTCAGGCACATTACGGTTGGGAGGTAGACCAATGAAGGCAAGTTATGTTGAGGGATGAGTCGTAGATGCAGAGTATAGAAATGACCTGGCGAGTGATTTGCAAAGTATGGTTTTCCTGAAACCGTGGCAAACGGATCTGTTATGATATGGGCAAGCATTTTAATAATTAAAGGCACAAGGAAGCTGGTTTTTGTACCCGGTGGTGGTCGTTGGAGGAGGTTTAACTTTGGATCGGCAATCTCCGATGTTCTGATAGATCACGTCAATCCATTTTCTGGGTTCACGGTGAAGTATTCTTCCTGATGTCCCACTACGCAAGTAAGGGTCAAATTCCTTAGGGAAGTCGGTATTGAGACGATGGACTTACTAGTGCTAAGCCCAGACAAAAACCCTATCGAGTATATGAAGGGTAGGGTACGACCTAAAAATCCCGCTCCTGAAACAGTTAATGAACTAAAAGTGGCACTGGTAGAAGAATCATCATCAGGTCAACAAAGAATAGTTTTGAAGCTGTAATAAGAGCTAAGGGCATATAGTACAAAATACTAAGGTAGTAAATTGTGCTGTGTGAAGTCGGAACCCCGACCTGTGGAGGTGGAGTCAATTGTGTTCGTTTGTCTACCAGCTCAATATGAGAATCAAAAAAAAAATCGTCTGTCTACTCCCAGGATACAAATATTCGGCCTTTCTTTTTTTTAGGAAACATCAAAAAAAGTTCTTTAGCATCCCCAAATGAAATCATAGTGGGTGGGGCTGATTTATATTTGTAAACATAATATAATATAATATTTGTTATCCTAGGGGTGGACAAACGAATTCTTTTTGGAT
The DNA here is from genome assembly GCA_963921185.1 of Dasysyrphus tricinctus. NCBI lineage: Eukaryota > Metazoa > Arthropoda > Insecta > Diptera > Syrphidae > Dasysyrphus > Dasysyrphus tricinctus. The sequence continues at coordinate 150,824,618 of OY992530.1, read as the reverse complement.
TCTCATATTGAGCTGGTGGACAAACAAACAAACTTGACTGTTCCCCCTATAATTTAATTTGGGGGTTTTTTGAGCCTTTTTTTGTTTTCAGTGCAAAAAAGAGAAGTTAAATAACTTTTTTTCCTGGGATTTTCATATTGAGCTGATGGACAAACGAATACAATTGACTCCACCACCCTAAGATTTCATTTGGGGGCGTTGGTTGGAGCACTTCCTATTTTCAGTGCAAAAAAGAAAAGTTGAATATTTTTTATCCTGGGGTGGACAAACAATTTTTTTTTTTAGATTCTCATAAACAAACGAACGAACACACTTGACTGCACCCCCCTTTAACTTCATTTGGGGGTTTTGTAGCCCATTTTTGTTTTTCAGTGCAAAAAAGAAAAGTTAAATAACTTCTTCTGCGGTTGGACCAACGATTTTAATCGTTGGACAAACAGAGACTAAGGATGGACAAACGTCTTTTTGCTCGTGAGTGTATAAAGTTAGTATTTAAAATAAAATCTTTCTTTTCACCTCCATTTTTGATATTAGTACTTTTCCATTGGGAATTTATATCATCTGCTTCGTTGCTTGAGAGGGTTCCATTACATCCCTGAACTCGCAATGCGTTTTTATATGACAGAGTTGAGGGTCTCCTGACCGTTCCTCGCATGAGATTCATCCTTCAAGATGAGGTTAGTCCAGAAAATCTTCAGACATCTATTCACGAACTTTTGCAGATTTCTTGTGACAGCGGGTATTGTTTTCCAAGTGCTGCACCCATAAAGAAGCACGGATTCAACAGTCGTAGATGGTTTTTAGGCCTATAGAGTTGTTACTCCATATTTAAAACAGTATTTCGAAAGCAGTCTTTGCTTCCCCGCCTTCAGTAGAGACAATACTCACAAGGTATTGAAAATTTTCTACCATTTCTACTGGTTGTCCAGAAATATCTACTTGGGTAGATGACAAAGTTGCATGGCTAATCCGGTTTGTTTTTACCGTATTGATCTTTAGTCCAAGGACTACAGCTTCTAACTCCACCCTTGTTGTTATTTCATGGAGATGAGTAAGTTGAGCTTATATTTCTACCGCTAAAAACAGGGAGTAATATTATAATCGTACATTATAGTATAGAGCTACTTTTAACTAGTATAAAAGATCTGGGTTCACCAATGTACATATGTATATCAGACACAGACCTGTACATATTAGGTTAGCCAGAGTCCTGAGCCCTTAACCATATAGATTTCATTATCCAAACGGTATCTATAAAAATCATGAACTCCTAAGCCACTTATGTATGTAATTCGTGCGAACTAGTCAAACATATACATAATTTGATAGGTATTAGGTCGCCCCAAAAATATATATTGGAATTGCTCTTTTGTGGAGTTCACGTAGTTTTATGTAATAATTTATTTTGCGAACGTTTCCCACTTAAATGCTAGTCACTTTTGAATGCATCCTACAACCTACTCAATTGGGGTTTTCAGTCGATTTCATTGACATTTTTATCATCATACTATACAGTAATTTTTATCTTTCAATAATGTTAAATCAATAAGTATATGTGAAAAATTTGAAAACAAAAATTTGATTTACAGTAGACGCTCGATATAGTGAAGTAATAAAAACCACCCAACTAACAATTTAACTTGTTTAAGTGTTAATACAAGCCATTTTCCGGCTTGTATAGTAACTTAAACAGGCCTTAAGCAAATCATTTTGGCTGACATTAAACAAGCTATTTGATTCCCTTAAAACCTGTCATCACAAGTGCTATACAATCAAATAGCTTCCGATCAACAGTGTAATATGGCCTTAAAAAGGCAAAATATTGCTCAACTAAACAAGTTATTACACGGTTAAAAATTTTGGGGTACTTTTTAATATTTTCTGGGTTACATATATGACAACACCAAAAATATATTGAAATTTAATACTTGACAAATATTAAAATTTGGAAGTTAATACAAAATATATTAAAACTTAATAATATCAGATATTACAAAGGAATACGAAATCTGTATTATATTTTAATAATACAAAGGTATTATAATATAGTATTTTATTTCTTGAAATTTAATTTTTAAATGCTTTTCATGAAAATTAATACAAAATATATTACAAAAATAATAGTAATGAAAGACTTTTTTTCTAAGAGTATTTATCTTCTAAGTCAATTAATGGTGGCATTATTATATTTATTTTTTTAACATATGTGAAAGCTAAAATCTTAATGCGATTGAAATTTTATCTACTAATTTGTATATTTTACCTCGAAATATTTCAACGCGCCTTCAAAATAATGCATATTTAAATTGTTTATTTATTGTTTTATTGCTGTTTTAATACAATTTGTATTGAATTTTAATACTTTGGTATTAAAAACATACGCTTCATGTTCATATTTAAATATGGCTGATGCTTGCTTGTAATGGCTTCCTGTTGTAATACAAATTGTATTAGATTTTAATACTGTTGTATTGAAAGTATACGCATCTTGCTATTTTAATTCAATTTGTATTAAATTTTAATACTTTTTGTATTAAAAATACACGAATCCCGAATATTTTAATACAATTTTTATTAAATTTTAATACATTTTGTATTAAAAATTCACGAGTCCCGATATTTTTAATACAATTTGTATTAAATTTCAATACTTTTTGTATTAAAAATGTACGCATATACTTAAGTTATTAAATTTTAATGCCAAAAGATTATATTTTATTTCATTCGATTACTTTTTAATCCTTTTGGTATTAAAAATAACAATTTTAATACTAATCTATTAGAATGTAATACAAAATTATTAGAAAATTTCTTTAATATTTACGGAATATTAAAAACCAATATTTTCTGTATTGAATACGGCTGTAATACAAAAGCTGTATTAAAAAATACCCCAGAATTTTTAACCGTGTATGCTTGTATAATAAGATCTGTGAGAGGCCATATAAGGACTTTGCACTAAGGCCTTATGAGAGCTACTCAATGCAGTTCCAATAAAAAAGAATTTGCTTGCTTTCAATTATTTAATTTTTATTAATTTTATTTTATCTGTTTATTTTTTCTCTTTATGAGAGGCTTGGGCTTCGTTTTTCTTCGTTCTGAAATGTGAAGAATTTTATTTTATTTGAAAAAATTTTACTTACTTTACATGACTTTTCCGAGGTTTGAACTCACGTCCTCCCAATTACCGATCCAGCGCGCTTCCAGAGAATAAAATGAGTCGAGTAATGTTCATGAACATTGAATACTCACTCGAAAAAAGCGAGCTCAAACAAACAAAGTCAACACAACCAAAATGTTTGCGAGTTTTCATGTTCATGAGTATGATGACTCGTAAGTCAGCACACTCATCAAACGAGTACAAATGAGTATACGTTGCAACCGAGTTCAAATGGTTTCGAATAAAAACGAGTCAGGCGCTCGTGACCATATTGTTCACGATCAGTATGATCAAATATACTCGAATCGTGGCGGAAGATGTGTATTCGAGGTCTGTTGATGACGATGGGTAGGCTAAGCAATTTTGTGTGGATTGGTGGATGGTGGTTGGTTTTTGTGATGTAATTTCAATTTCTTTTTTACTTGCGATATAGGTACTATAGGGCAAGTTTTGGATTCGTGCAAAAAAAAATTTCGAGATAACATTCAAACATGACATTACGATGATAGAGAACACGAAAAAAGTGGGTGGCACAATTCTGTCTGTCTGTCTGTCTGTCTGTCTGTCTGTCTGTCTGTCTGTCCGTACCTCAACCTACAGCCTAAACCACTGAAGCGATTTTCTTCAAATTTTGAACTTAAGGTTTTTTTGTAACTCTCCAGAGGGAAAATTGAAATTTTTTTTTTTGCTCGAAAAATAACGGTACTTGCCATACAACCGTTATGTAAAAGCTTATTTATCTCAAAAACGGCTCCAACGATTTTGATAAAAAAAATCAGTGTATTATTGTAGACATGATATACCTTTTAGTAAGAAAAAAAATCACCAAAAACATTTATTAACGGTACCTGTCATATAACGGTTTTTTTGATTTTTGGTTTTCTCATTAACCGCTCATCCGATTTCAATAAAATTTTTTGTACAAAAGCTCTGTTAGAATATAAATAATACTGCATACCAAAATGTTTGAAAAAATAAATTTTGGATTTAAAAAAAAAGATTCAAATTTTTTTTTTGAAAATTCAATATTTCAAAAACGGGTTGATGAATTGTTTTGAAATTTCAGTTTTAAATGTATATTAATATATACTCAAAATTGGCATACCAAATTTTTTTTTGAAAAATGTTACAAAAATTTTATATATAAAAAATTAATTTTTAAGAAAACGGCTACAACGATTTTAAATTTTTTTTTTGCATATATTCATATTTTTTTTAAGTAACCAAATGACATACTTTTTTTTGCGCTCTAAGTTATTTATCAGGCTGTTTAAACAATTAAAAGAACGATTCAAATGCTTTTTTATACTTTTTCTATAATAACTTGAATATTTTTTAAAGTTCTTAAGTTCCACACAACTTGAAAATAAGAGCAAGTACGTGCGATCCAGTCGTGCATTTTATTTTTTCAGTATTTCGACTAATAGTGAGAAATAGATGTTTCTCGGATTATGTGTTTTCAAAATAATAAAAATAGATGAAATGAAATTTGTTTAGCTTGTTTTATCTAACTGAATTAAAAAAGTATAATGATATCCAAGCTAGATAAAATGAAAAAAAAAGATATAAGAGAAGAAAATGAATAAAAATAAATACAACAAAGAAAAAACTAATAAGAACTTAAAAGCTATGTAACTTTTTTTAAATAATACTTTAGATATATCTGTTTAAAAAGATTATAATGTATTTTAGAAAAGCCTTTATTAAATATTATTTGTATTTTATTATTAAATTGTTGATCCTCTTAAATTGCCGTCGTTGAGTGAAATAGGATTTATCTTCAAATTGGAATTCGCGTCGAATTTTCAACCATAAAGTCGGAGAAAAGGTCTCTGGCACTAGATGAAGTAGATGGTTGATCTTCAACATTGCCAACAGATGTAGAATGCACTGTCGGAACTATAGACTTTATATAATCATATATTTCCATTTTCTCGATTTCCGAAAGTATTTGCAATAAAATGCATGGAGGATATAAAAATGTTGCAGCTTTGAAAACTATTTTTTTATGTATCATTTTGAAGGCGTATAAAAATCTCCAACGTACAAACAAAAGTACCTAAATATTCTTTTTAAAACCGCAATATCCCAAACTTTCATCTGGCATTCGTGTGTAGGTATATTATATACCTTACTTACAAAAAGGCATTTGTCGCGATATTGATGATTATGTGTCACATAATTGCATTTCCTATACATCGACCCATTCCTAAATCTTTTTAACATCCTCGCAAAAATCCCTAAAAAAACACTAGACAATATACCTAGACCCAAAAAACGAAAAGAGTTATCCTTTTTTAAAATAAATCCAAATATATAGCACTATACATACCGCATTTTTATTAGGGTCGCATACCTATATTATTTACATAAATACCTACAGCCTTATTCATTAGAATGCGCTAAACAGATGAATAGTAATGCACTGCATAAGGATTTATGTAGCCACTATGTAACGTTACATAAATCCTTATTCATAAAAAATTTCCTCATCCATTTTAGTTATGCAACGCTTGTGTCAAATAAAGTACCACAAAGAGGAAATCTATTACGTTTTACTTCAACTTCACATAAACAAACATCAGCTGCTTGTGAAAAATCAATAAAATCAAAATGCTTCCAGTTCGGTCTTTTCATTTTCTGTATTTATAATTATAATTTTGAAGTTCTTGTGTCGCTACTCATTTTTAGCAAAAATAAATAAAAGTTTCGATAAAAACTCAGCAATAATTTGATATTCCAGTGAAGTTTTATAAAAAAAAACAACCCCCATTTTTCCTGCTGCGCTGCCGCCACCACCGGTTGGATTGTTTTTAGTTTCTTTATTTTGGTTTTTGTATTATAATTCAGTTTTCGTTGTGTTACTGTTTATAATAGATACGTATTTATGTGCATAAATAAAAGAAAATTAAATTTTTTGAGAAAATAATCTGTTTTGTTGTTTTATTTCATTATTCGCTCACAGTTTTTATTGGGAAGAATAGGTATAGATATGTATGTGGGCATATATCTAAATATTTCACTTTTGTGTGTGTTAGTGACATTTGATACTAAAATATCCTTATGTTGCCACTATTCAACCTCCAAACGCGTTTAGCTTATAATGAGTCTATGTAACGTTGCATAAGTTTTATGAATAAGGTTTTTGCGTTCAGACACATTATAACGAGTAAGTACATAGCACTATGCACAAGCTATGATGCGTTTATGAATAAGGCTGCTAATCTACATAAGTACAATTTGTCGCAGATATTGACGATCATGTGTTGCATCTTCTTACCGACCCAATAAATCCATTCAATAGATACAAACAAAAAACAACAGGAACAAGTTTACTTCTTGAAAAATTGCAAATTGAAACCACCGACCATAGAAACAATGAATAGATAAAAATAAATACATATACACAGGGCCGGACTAGCTATACGTACAAGCAGTGCAAATGCGCAGAGCGCTGAACCAAATGGGCGCCTTGAGCAAGTATCAAGAAAGCCACTACCACTACCTGCCTATTTTTATTTTCAATTCTTTTTAATAGCTCACACAAACATTGATATCTATTTTTATTCTGAATCTAAAGACAGATATTTATACTATTCCAAAAATAAGTCGATATCTAGCTTCCTATTCACAACCAAAGTAAAAAAAGAAATAAATCACAGTCCTTGCAAAGTGCACGATTTTTTTCGCCTCTTAGCGACACCTCGTTCGTCTCTTGGCGATACTTCGTTAAAAAAAACGCATTTAAAAGAATACACCTTTGGTAAGGAGAATGATGAAGCTTGCGCAGAGCGCTAATTTAGCTCGGGCCGGCCCTGCATATACAGCCTTATTCATAAACGCATCATAGCTTGTGCATAGTGCTATGTACTCGTTATAATGCATCTGAACGCAAAAACCTTATTCATAAAACTTATGCAACGTTACATAGACTCATTATAAGCTAAACGAGTTTGGAGGTTGAATAGTGGCAACATAAGGATATTTTAGTATCAAAATGTCACTAACACAAACAAAAGTGAAATATTTTGATATGCGCACATATACATATCTAAACCTATTCTTCCCAATAAAAAATGTGAGCAAAGAAATAATGAAATAAAACAACAAAACAGATTATTTTCTCAAAAAAACTAATTTTCTTTTATTTATGCACATATGTAAATGCGTATCTACTATATAAACAATAGATAACACAATGAAAATAGAATAGAAAAACAAAAATAGAGAAACTAAAAACTATCCAACCGGTGGTGGCGGCAGCGCAGCAGGAAAACTGGGGGTTGTTTTTTTTTTTTTTTTATAAAAATTCACTGAGAGTAAATGGAATGGAATTGCTATGAGTTTTTATCGAAACTTTTATTTATTTTTGCTAAAAATGAATAATGACACAAGAAAACTACAAAATTATAATATTATAGACACAGAAATTGAAAAGACCGAACTGGAAGCATTTTTCTTTTATTGATTTTTCACAAACAGCTGATGTTTGTTGATGTGAAGTTGAAGTACAACGTAATAGATTTCCTCTTTGTGGTACTTTATTTGACACAAGCGTTGCATAACTAAAATGGATGGGGAAATTTTTATGAATAAGGATTCATGTAACGTTACATAGTGGCTACATAAATCCTTATGCAGTGCATAGCTATTCATCTGTTTAGCGCATTCTAATGAATAAGGCATAGAATTTACCTACCCGTCCACACACTATGATGCAAGACCAACGACAGATCCACGATCACATTGGGGCATATTCATAGATGTTTGCTAAACTCTTGTTAAGTTGTTACTAGGCAAGTCCAGAGTTTAGGCTATTCATAAATAAATTTAAGCCTAAGTTTAGGGCTAAACCTGTGGCCTAACTTTAAACATAGGAAATGCTGTGTTTAAGTAGTTATTATCACAGCCAAATGTCACATTTGATTTTTTTTGTGAATAAAAAAGCTAAAAAATAATTTATATCAAATAAATGCTACGTATAAACTGATCGCCCTGAAAAATGTCGATTGATACTGCAATTGAAGAAGATATGGATATTTTAGATTAGGTTGAGTTATTAAGTGAATTGCAAAATGTGCCACCAAGAAAAAGAAAAAAAGAGAAAGAAGAATACAAAAAGAAAAAAGTTCCTTCTCTGGCTGCAACCAGTTTTCCTGGCGTTTGCGTTTTATATTTTCTTTATTATTCATCTAAAAATATTATAGAATATTTGTTCCATTTTCTTTTTTGAATTCTTATTATTAATAGTTTTGTTTTTCTTACTTTTCTCAACGTGCAATATGAGGAACAAATTTTACACTTTGGAAACATAAGTGTATTTTTTTTTGATCTGTCATCATTTGAAGTTTAATTGTAGTAGAACTTAACATTAACCTGGGGTTCTACTAAACACAGCTGGGAAATTGACTATGAATAAGAGCTGTGTTTATTTAATCCACAAGCCTTAAACTATAGATCAAGAAATCATGACTTTAGTAATTCTCTATGAATACGCCCCATTGCCTTTGGCTATTCATGATGTTCACGACATTTTCGAATACCCATTTTCTTTCGAGTATACTCGCTTTGTTTTGAGTACCCGAAAATTGTTGCAACTGTTCATGAGTAATTTTGATTGTGGATTGGATATAGAAGGCATCAGATACTCATGAGTTGGATCAATTTGTTTGACTTGACTTATGAGTATTTTTACTCGTGGATAAAATGACTTACGAGTATATAGGCGGAACGATCGAGTATGAACGATCATAAACAGAAATTGGGTTTTGTTCGAACTGATTCGAACACGCTCATTTTAATCTCTGCGCGCTACCCACTCCCACTATGCCATTCTCAACTTAAAAAATTTATATCAAAATTTTAATGAGTTGATACACTTTCCGTATATGTTCTTCACAGCCTGTCAAATTTAACTAGCAACATATGATAAGTGCATTGAATTTAAAAAAAAGTATAACTCGAGATTTTAATCAAACCTTATATTACGATATAATAGAGAGCCCCTTTAACTACTATGTCTACATTTAAAGACTTCTTAATTGTCTGTACCTTGACGTTGCCTAAACCGTAATGTTGCGATTTTCTTGAATCTTTGTCCTTTTTTTAGTTTGAAGTGTAAATCAATTGATTCTTGAAGTGAAGAACATCTAAGTTTACGTTTAAATCTTTGACATTTTTTTTCCATGCATTGTTATGAAAAGAACTTGAAAATAAATGAATGAATGATTTTAAGAGATCATACGTTATACTTCTATTACTATAACCAAAACTTTGATAATAAATTTTCTGGTCGTTTGAAAGAAAAACTTAAACCCTACAATCATTCATATCTTTTTATCAAGTTTTGGGTACACGTTTATTTATTGACATAAGGCCAGCTTTAGAAAAAACTTGAATTATAACAGCAAGTACGTACGATTCATTGGTGTTTAACATATAACATCTTTCACAAGCAAAACGAAAAAGCTCACGAAAGAAGGAAATAATTTCTTAAAGTTTGCTACTTACATTTTATAAAACATATATGTATATTTCCTTACGCAGGGCAACATCTGTCACACGCAAAATGAAATATGTAGCTAACGAAAGAAAGAAATCATTTGAATAAATTTGCTACTCACATTTTATAAAAACTATATATTTCCTTACAGATAGCACCATCTATGCATCTGTCAGAAGCAAATCGAAATAGCTCATGAAAGAAGGCAATCATTTCTAAAAGTTTGCTTCTACCATTTTATAAAAAGTATTTTCTTTCTTACAGAGGGAAATATTTGGGCATCTTTCAGAAGCAAATCGAAATAGCTCACGAAATAAGGCAATAATTTTTAATAGTTTGTTACCAACATTTTATAAAAACTTTATATTTTCTTACAGAGCGCAACATCTATCACTAGCAAAACAAAATAATTCAAAGAAAAAGGCAAATTTTATTTTATCTTTCAAAACAAATTACAAAAACATCAACTAAACAAAACATAGTAATTGTAAACGATTTAATACCGCATTCCTTACAACGATTTTTTGGTTGGAAGATATTTGTAAGGAAATCATTTTTTTTTGGATTGTGTTTGTGCCATTTGACAGTACATTTGAGGCAAAGCATAAACAAACCTATGCACACACAAACTCACAACAAATATTCAAAAGTGCATTCATTTTTTTTGCGTAGTTCTGTTAGATTAAAAACAAATACATTTACGAAAAAGCTTGCAAAAATGAACAAAAATTGTTGTGCATTTATTTAAGTTTAAAAAAAAGCAACACGAACTCATGCAAGAAACTCATCATTCGAGGAACACTTCGGCGAGCGCGCGATTCATATCGTTAATCGACTTTGGGCACATGAAAACGAAGTTTATTTAATATTTTGATAACTTCTTATTAATTATTTACTATTTTTTAATAAATATGTCTTTCAGTAATATATGTATTTGTTTTTAATCTATTGATATGAATGACGAACACTTTCGAATATTTGTTTAACCCGCTGCAGAATTCTTTCAACTACAGAGAAATGTCAAATCTTGCTGCTGGGTGTAACAAGCTTATTTAAGCAAGCCGTATGAAAAATGTTTTTATTTACGTTCAGTAAAATTATTTGGGCAGGCCTTAAACAGGCCTTTTCATACTAAAGCATACAAGACTTGTATACAACTTGCCAATTTCAATTTAAAAGTCATTAAACAGGCTATAATCAAAAATAAATATTGGAAAACGGTTGGCTTGAATAATAAAGCCTAATGTTAGTTCTACGCAAGCTATAGCTTACCAAATTCGAAAAATCGGACTTTATACAAGTTAAATTGTTAGTTGGGCAGGCCTGTTTACTGTTTCGAGATTGTTCACTTTTTCGAGCGGGAGTTTTCTAAGGCTTTCTAAAGATGAATTTGATCAAAAATGCACATTTCGTTCGATGTGAATTTTTTTAATTATAATTAAGCATTAAACAAGGCTGTTACTAAGGTTTAAACAAAAAACAGAAACAATTCCTCAGAGCTCTCAAGCCATGTAAAATGCTTGCGTAACATTTTTATACAAAATACGTTTTAATATAAAATTTTGTGTGTTCACTATTGTGGATAGTTCACTTTTTCGAGATTAACTAAATCGAGCGTCTACTGTATGTGAAATAATATCAATTTTATTAACTGTGAATTTATCTTTCATCAGAATTTCCGTGTACCTTCCTATGTATATATGCAAGTAGCAAGTGATTTCATTCAATACGCACAAAGAAAAAAGACCCACCCTAAAAAATAATGACCCCCCTCACTTTGTATGTCTCATGTGCCATTGTACTTTTTCATTCAATAGCAATAACTTTCAAATCTCTTCAGTGAATTATACGTGATAGTCCTTCAGAAGACGATAAAGAGCTCTCACACTACGCCAGAATCGATTAGAAATCAGTCTCAAGATATCCTAGTACTTGATTGAAGAGAAAATCCTCCCTGAAAAGATTGATGGCTGGAATAGCTGTCCATATTCCAGCAGATATAAACTATACGCCTGTTGCCATTTTAGATCACATAACCGTGATATCTATACCATTTTAGTTTAAAGAACTTCGACGAACAAATTAAAATTTATTATTACATCCCTGATTGGCTTACTTTTTAAGGTTTATACAAATGGTATGTATAAGAGTATAGAATTTAAGTGAAAAATACCTCGATCAACCCATGTCACTCTACCCAGAAGGGTAAGACAATCCTTGACTTCTTGTCTAGTAAAATGTTTATAAAGTAAGTTTCATAGCAATACATATACCTAACTATAGATTCCTTTATGTACTTTAAAATAATAAATGAAGTTCTTAAAAACATTTTTCACATTTTGACAGTAGATTTGAATTTAGAATTTAAATAAATTTTGTCCTTAACTTTGAATACATTTTTGTACTCATTGAACATACATAGCTTTACCTACTTCCATATAAATTTATTTTCTTTGCTCTTAACCTAGAAAAATATTTTTCTTTCAATCCAAACTGATTTCAACAAAACTGAATTATTTTGGACACATTTAATTGTATGCCTTAAGCATTTCCTAGGAAGTACCTATCCTGAATTGGGACTTGGGCTTAAGTTTTAGGAGAAAGATCATAAGATTCTACATAGGTACATTAGTGTTGACACTGCTTTTGTTCGTGCAACCAATGAATTTTAAGAAAACGTGCGCTTGTATACATAGCAAAGGGTGTTTTTTTTAGACGTGTGGTTTTCAAGAAGAAATAAAACGCATATAATTTAATGTTATGACCAATAATTTAACTTTATTATAAAGATAAGGGTTTGCTATTATGTTTTAAAAATGATTTCGGGCAAGTGGCCGCAGCGGCAGCTGGCTCAAATAAACTCCAGCTGAGAGGCCCAATTTTCGACCAATTTTTGCAGCAATTGGGGCGGTATCTCAGCAATAACGCGTTGTTGACTGTTTCGTTGGCTGTATGGAATGTAGCATCGTCTTGTTGGAACCAAAGGTCATCAACATCAACATCCTCCAATTCAGGCACGAAAAAGTTTTTAAATTTTAATCATGGCTCTATAGCGTTCCCCATTGACTGTAACATTATGACCGGCTTCATTTTTCATCGCAGCGCGTGAACCGAACCATTATTTTGATAAAAAATTTGCACGATTTGCAAACGTTGGTCAAATCAAACTGAGCATAAATGAAGTGACAGCTGTCAAAAAGACCAACTATGAAAAAAGTATTGCCAGATTGAAAACCGCACGTCTAAAAAAACACCGTTTACTTAAGCCAACGCACAGCAGCGGTGGTATACGTTGGTAACTTATTCACTTACTTACTAAATAAAGGTGGCGCTATATTCTGCGGTGAACCAGGGCTTCTTGCAGACGGCTTGGTTTCTAGCTACTTGTCTCCAGTTTCGCATGTCAAGTTTTTAGAGGTCCTCTTCCACTTGCATGAACCACCTGTTACACTGTCCTCTTCTACTGTGCCGTTCCACAGGGTTCGATTCAATAAATTTCCGGGACTTGAGGTCCATTCGGTCTAGGTGACCCAGCCAACTACGTCGTTGGTTTTCCACTTTTGTGGTTAAGTTGGTGCCGCTGTACAGCCCGTACAGTTCATTGTTGTATCTATTTCTCCATTCCCCATCTATGCAGATGGAACCAAAAAATACTTGGAGAATTTTTCTCTCACAACAGCGTAAAGCGTTCTTCTAGGGCTAGGTAGACAAAGTCTCTGACCCCCACGAAATTATAGCTGTCTATAGTGACGTTCTGTCCGGGTGTCCTTTCTTCTTGACAGCAGATGGTCTTGTCTTGACGTGAGAGTTTTGCACTATTCTTTCAAGAAAGATGTTGAAGAAGTCACATGACAGCACGTCAAGTCGCCTTGTCTAAAACGTTTTGTTGACATCAATTGCATCAGTGACGTCTTTTCCCACTTTGATGAAACAGCGTTTATTCTTTATCGTCATTCTGCACAAACGGACGAGTTTGGGAGGGATGCCTAAACTAGACATTGCTCTAAATAGTTCGTCTCTATACATGCTGACACGGCCTTAACATCGATAAAAAGTTGGTACTTATTACTTTAAAACTCCTGTGCTTTTTCAAGTTCTGACGTTGTACGAATATTTGGTCGATGGTGGACTTTCCTGGCCTAAATCCACACTGATATGGACCTATCAGGTTGTTGAAGAATGGCTTCATTCGTTCACAAAGAACTACAGAAAAGATCTTGTATGCGATGACAAGGATCAGGCACACACAATGCTGAGGTTCCATTCATGGGACATGCTTTTCTCCGACCATACTTTGCAGATGAGCTGGTGCATACTCCTAGCCAATTCACCACCATTGGCTTTGAATAGCTCGGCCACAAGACTTTCAGCTCCATCAGCAGCTTATTAGACTCTAGATATCGATTTCTTCACTTCGTCGGGATCGGGTGAACGGAATTGTTGGCCTAAGTTGTCCAGGATCCGCAATGGCTGAGAGTTTAATTAAAAACCTTTCCTTGATAATTAAAAAAAAGCCCAATTGAAATTAAAACGTGCTGTTTTTTTTTTAAGAAATTGAAAATTGATTTTATTGATGACAGTGACTCTCAAACACCGCAAGATCCAGTGTGGAATCCTGCTTGTTCGGCGTCTCAAACGTGTCTCTCAGATGGTCTTTCATTCGCTCCAGCACGATGTTTGCTATTACTTTGGCTACAGCAAGCAGCACGCAAATTCCTCTCCAGTTTTCGCACTGCGTATGCTCCGTTTTCTTTGGGAGCTTGACAATCATTTTCTTTTCTACTTTTCAGGAAAACTCTCTGTTTCGCAAGCGCTCTCAATGAGTGGGTGCAGGAACTCACTCAATGTTGTTGGTGCTGCTCGTAAGAGCGGGAATACCTTCAAGTCCAACAGCTTTGTTCTTCAGTGCTCTGATTGTGGCAAATATTTCTTCTCTACTGGGGGATATGGTGCGTCTTCTGGAATTAGCTACTAAAGGACGGGTAATTGGATGTTGACTTTGAGTTGACTTCACTGGTGAAAAGGTGATTTAAAACCACAGAAAAGTGCCTCTTCCACCATTTGAGCTGGTCCTCATCCGTCTATGTCTTTTACGAGGTGTTGCTTAGAGCTTTGAACAGCTGTTAAGTCTTTGGTAATTCTGTAGGTGGTCCTACTGTCACACCTACTTGCAGCCTCTTCTGCTTCTGTTGCAAATGATTAATATATATACTTTTATCACGTTTCACGCTATGGTGATCTTTTCTCATCTTCATGTGATACGTATATTCTAACCCGTTTCGCACTGCTGCCGGAGTAGCTCCAATGCTATCTTTGAGCTGTTTTCTTTCTTCGATCCTTGCCCATTTTTTATCTTCGGAAAGCCAGACACTGTTTCCTTCCTGCGACCGACTGACGTTCAGCATCGGATATAAAAACGTGCTACTGATTGTTCTGAATCCTTGAATGCGGGTCATTCCCATGTCTGCACCTCTTCTGTTTTGAATGTCCTGGAGATTGCTTCTTAATCGCTGATGATTGCGAAGTGATCAATTTGGTTGGAAGTCGCTTGTTTCTTCGTCGACACCCAATTGACTTTGTGGCACCTCTTATGCTCAAATATGGTCCTCCATTTTACGAGGCAGTTTGCGTTACAGAAATCAATAAAATGTTCGCTATTGTCGTGCGGTCACCAACACCATGCTTTTCCATAACATGGCACTCAAGACTTCCATTACCATTATGATGTATCCACCTGGTGTAATATCATAAGCAGCATTCAGTCTCCTTCTCCCCGACAGAAGAGAGCTCCGTTGTTGCGTAACACAACGTGACGCGACGACGTACTCTAGTCCAGAACCAAGTTTTCAGGATCCTGTCATCTAAAGGCTCCCAAGAAATAAAGCTCTTGAGATTTTTTTCGGAAAGCATCAATCCGACGCCAGATTCACGATATCTTCCAAGTGCCTTTCAGGAGTAGAGTAGCACAGTGTTACGATTTTGAGACTGAAACTGCCCCGAGCCCAACCCCAACCTTCTTACTTCACCAATCCCTTAGATGTTCATCTTATACCACATGAATTCTTTCTCTAATTAGAGGAATCTGGCATTTGAGGACCTTTACTTCCGTTGTCTAGAAGCGTCTTCACATCCCAGAAACCAATTTTTATCCGGTTAGCATTCAAGGTGTTATCAGTTCTTATCTGAATCGTTGTGTCGGTTTCATTAGAAGAATTGATTTCACTTACGAAGAATCTGTTACCTATTTACGTATGAAGGGATACGCAGATAGTTGCTCGGGGACACCAAGAGGAGGTAAATCAAGCACTCCATCGTGACTGATTGTTGCGCTCCTGGCCCAAACCAAGCTCTTAGTAATCAATCAATACAGGTCGCTTATGTATCTAAACCATCAGTTATAATACAGACATGCAAGTCGCTGAAACAGATAAATGACCCAGTGCCTGCTTCGATGAAATTTGACGCGAACGTACTTATCACACCAAATCGAGTTAAACACTTTAAAATCTATTCATTTTCTTCAATTTACTTGTTCGAATCACATTAACAAAAGAACTTTACAGTATAACTTAGCCTGTAAAGCAAGTAACATCTAGATCTACTATTATTATGTCACGCATAATGACATACCTACAAAGCTTTGCCAAAAACGAAGCGCGTTGAAATTTAATCGGTTAAGACCGCTTATACCTTCCTCCCTAAAGAATGTTAGCAGGTTAGGTAATGTGTGTTCGTTGTGTCAATTGTTCGTGTTCGCGTTTGTATGTGCTTTTGTCATTGGACCATGCGGAGGACATGGTGGCAGTGAGTTTTATAACGTGATAAAGTTAACAAATCGTACGCACAACAAAGGAATAAGAATTTACATCAATTCCTTCCGCGATTTCAAGCTGAATAAAAGTTCACTTATTAGGTAGAAAGATTTTCTTATAAAGTTAAAACTTTGACACTTTCTTTTTTTTTGCTTGTTGGTTCTTACAGAATAAGAGAAACACCTCATAACTCTTTGCATCCTGCCATACTACCACCAGATAAAGTAAAGAGTAAGGCACGAATTCGTGTTATCATTCAGAATAGGTATATAACATAGCGAAAACACCAGCATTCCGCAAAAGTAACACGAATTGCTGATTAGGAACTTACACCGTACCTACACATATACAACAGAGCTATATAGATAGAGGATATCATGGTGCCACGTACAAACGCCTTTACGGTTTTGTACGTGATAGTTATTCAGAGGGAATAAAAGCAAATATAATACAGGCACAGGGAATAGGTCTCAAAATGGCGGCAATAAACAAAAACTTGGAAACTTAGGATGGGAAAAAAGAAGACTATAGAAGTGAGGACAGTCTAATTTTTCTTAAATAATAGTCTAGCTTTGTTTCTTCCTGATTTACGTAGATTTTACTTCATCGCCATGAAATTGTTGTTTTAGTTGGGAAAATGTCGGCATGCCTTGTGTAAATTATTTCGGAAAACTTGCTATTGATAAATCTTATGGAAATACTTTAAGGTTGTATCCGGTGGGGCTTTTAAGTAAACAGTTAAAGCAACTTTCATCTCTGTTTATAAATTAATAAAAATAATGAAAAGTTAATAGCTATAACAAAGGTCAAATTTTTCTATTTTGATAAATTCGAAACAATTAGTCTCCTTTGAATTGAAGAATAACTATTCATTAAATTTATTACTTCAAGGAATAGAATATGAATTATTGTTAAGGATCCTTCCTTAAACGGATGCTTTTACCTTTTCTTTAGGGTACGTAGGTCTGAGAATAGAACTTTTACAAAAGTTGCAATTTTTGGAATTTAAATAAATAGTTTTAATAATTATTGTGAACTTTTTTCTTGGAGGAAAAAAAAGGAAAATGAAAACTCGTAGATATTAATTAAGGGAAGTGCAAATTGTTCTTTTTTGTATAAGTATCTACTTCCAACCTCAATAAAAAATAAATTAGTAGGATTCATGAGAAGTTTAAAGGAGAATGTTGAATACTTTTGCATCGAAAAAGGGTGGAAGATATTCCTCCACCTTGATTAATTTCTTAATAGCACCACTAACAGGTTTTTCTTTAGAAAAGTGCCTAGTCTTTAACGTCAATTTAGAAAAAAACTGTTTTTTAATGGCCTAGTACCTTACCTACTACTCGTTAAGCCATTAATGGTGGTTTGATCTTGGCCTTCATTCCGGTAAGAAACTTTTGAGGTCCCGGTTATTGTTGGAGACTAATGTTTTTATGTCTGACTGGGCCATCAAAGTCTTGGCAAAGCATTTGCCTCTTGATGGGGCATGTTCTACTCTCTTTCTTTAAGGGGGTATTTCCCAAATGTGACGTCTGCGTGAGAGCTGTCTGAGCTGCAGGAAGGTTAGGTTAGGTTAGGTTGATGGGCTGACGGTGGATCTTGTTCCCGTCACACTTAGATCAATGTTGATCCATTGTGGTACCCTGATGGATTGGACCATCCCTTTTAAAAATATAACCTATGAAATCCTATGGAGCATCGAACCATTTAGAGGCGTTGATGAAGTTCATTAAACTTGAGATGTTATTTCCTGTTGACTTCGAGATTTCTGCTAGATCATTGAAGAAATAGCTACCCAAATATTTTTTCCTTATATTGCATAGTGCCGGACATTGACCTAGGAAGTGAAGGGTGTCTTCCTCTACTTCTACGTCACCGCAACCTCTGCATAGGTCTTCAGTACTTAGTCTCATCTTTTTCTTGTGGTAACCTAAGAGATTATGTCCCGTGATAATTCCTATTAAAAGATTCAGGGATCTCTTTTTCAGGTTTATGACATGGTGTGTTTTTTTCTTATTGTAGCTAGGCCACAAATTCTTTGTAGTGGTACAAGTTGCGAGTGAGTTCCATCTGTCATTGGTAAGTTCCACTATCTTCTTACCAATTGTCTGTTTAATGGCACAGGATGGAATTTTAACACCGGAGTCCGTTAGGCTTTGATCTAACGATGAACCAGTCCTTGCCAGTTCATCTGCTTTTTCATTTCCCAGAATTCCACAGTGCCCAGGAACCCAGCAGAGTCTGATGTTGTGCTGTGTGGCAAGAATCTTTAGCTCTTCGCGACCACAGTACACATATCTAAGGTATTATCTTGCGCATGTGGTCCGAAATGAGAACTGTCAAAGAAATTCAAGATGGCAGCCTTACGTGACCTCTTCCACTGTATTACAACAACAACGAAGAAAACAAACACAAAAGGATAATTTAAATAACACTAAAAAAATGTTAATAAACACTAAAAAGCTTGAAACAATTGTGTTTGTGAATAAATAAGTTACAAATGAACACATAACACACAACAAATTTTGATGTTTAACTAGTCGGGGTCACGTAGAGTCGCCATTTTTCACTGATTTTGATGGATGCGCAGAACTGAACAAAAATGAAAACGCTAATGATATTACCTTCAATATGTGTACTGTGCTTCGCGACAGCATGAAACCAGCTTGGATTTTATTTCTGTTGCAGAGATAGCTTTAATCGCTGCCTGGCTATCAATGTAAAAGGTGATATCAGCCCGTGGTATCGCCAACATTGAGATCTGTTCAGCAGCCTTAATCACTGCAAGAACCTCCGCTTGGAAGACACTGCTATAATCAGGGAGTCTATAAGAGTTCGCTAAATTAAGGGATTCTGAAAAGAAACCAGCACCTAATCTCGTATCCATCTTTGATCCGTCTGTGTAAATTTCTACCATCGGTGTATCTGATTGTTGTAAACCAGCTTCCCATTCTTCTCTTGTGGGGATGGATACAGAAAACGGTTTTTCAAAATTTGTACGGGGTGTTGTGTAGTCTGTGCATACATACCCCTCCGTAAATTTGTTCATAATTTGTGCATGACCTACAGAGTTCTTTTTCCAGCTATCGGTCTGGCTTAATCTTAGAGCACCATAGGCTGCAGTTTCTTGTACGAATAGATCTAGGGGTCTTAGATTGAGTATGGCTTCCATTCCCGCAGTGGGAGTGGACCTCATTGCCCCTGTGATTCCTATGCACGCTAGTCTTTGAACTTTGTTAAGCGTTTTATAATTACATTCTTTATCCATCGCGCTCCACCAAACCAGGCTACCATATGTGAGGATCGGTCTTATAATGGCCGTGTACATCCACATTATGATTTTAGGGCTTGGACCCCAGGTCTTACCAAAGATCCTGTTGCAGGAGTAAAAAGCGATCATGGCCTTCTTGGCTCTTTCTTTGATGTTCATACCCCAGTTTAGCTTTTTGTCAAGAATTACGCCTAAATATTTGGCATGATCTGATAGTCTAAGTTGGGTTCCTTCTATTGATGGTAGGACAAATTCTGGTATTTTCCTTTTGATAGTTAAAAGAACCAGTTCGGTTTTTTGTGGGTTTACCGAAAGTCCACATTTCCCCGCCCAGGTACAGACTTTTGACCTAAACGTAATTAATCTGTTCGCTGGTTGTGGAAATAAATTTTCCGGTCGCTAGCAGCGCCAGGTCGTCTGCGTAGGCAACTACTTTGACACCGCTATTATTCAGTTCAATCAGGATTTCGTTCATTACTAGTATCCACAATAGTGGTGAGAGAACTCCTCCTTGTGGAGTCCCCCTAGATGTGGATACTTTGATCCGTGCGTCCCCTAGTTCTGAGTTAATCCGTCTGTGTTTTAACATACAGATAATCCAGTTTACGAGGGAATTATCCACTTCAAGGTCTACAAGTGCTCTTTTTACCGCATCATTCTGTACATTATTGAAGGCGCCTTCAATGTCCAGAAAAGCTGCTAGAGTATACTCTTTGTCCTTGAGTGATTTTTCTACTATACTTACTAAGTTGTGAAGGGCTGTTTCAACACCTTTTCCTTTCGTGTAAGCATGTTGGACAGGTGACAACACATTCGGTTTTATACTACTTCGTATGTGTATATCTATTAATCTTTCGAAGGTTTTTAAAACAAACGATGTTAGACTAATGGGTCTATAGTCTTTAGCTTCCGTGTGGCTTGGTTTCCCAGCTTTTGGTATAAAGACTACTTTTACTTCACGCCACGCCAAAGGAATATATCCCCACTTAAGGCTGCTTGCAAAGAAGCTCTTGAGATGTTGGGTAACGTGTTTAGTGTTCTTCTGTAGCATCATGGGGAAGATGCCATCTGTTCCTGGAGATTTGAAGGGTGAAAACGAGTTTATCGCCCAGTTAATTTTATCCTCCGTTATAATATCTGGTGGCACCGTGTGCTCTGTTTGTACTGCATCCTCCAAGTTGTTAACGTCAAAGTTACAACCAGGAAAATGAGTTTTGATAAGGAGCTCCAGTGATTCTCCACATGATTCAGTCCATTGATCATTAGGATCTTTAAGAGACCCTAAGGGAACTGATTCTTTTGCTAAAACTTTTCTAAGTCTTCTGATTCATTTGTTCCTTCAATTTGGTTGCAGAAGGTTAACCACGAGCTGCGTTTCGCCCGTTGAGTTTCGGCTTTGAATTTTCTTTGACTGTTTTTGTACGCTTCCCAGTCTAATTCACTTCTAGTTCGTTTGGCTGTATTGAAAAGTCTTCTTGTTTTTTTTTCTAATAATGCCAAGTTCGTGTGTCCACCAAGGTGGTTTCTTATTTCCTGTCCTTACCTGTTTAAGGGGGCATGCTTTTTCGAAAGCCTTATTTAGAATTTCTGTGAATTCTGTGGTGGCACTATCTAGGAGTTCAGGTCCATTTAGTGAATTATTTTCAAAGGATTTAATCCTTGTTTCTAATTCCCTATTGAAAGTATCCCAGTTAGTATTTCGAATATTTCTAAACGGTTTCTCGGAGGCTATTGTGTCTGGTATGAGAAATTCAATGATTTTGTGATCAGAGAAAGATTGCTCATCCGACACCCTCCATTGTTCTATTGGTACTGTACTTGAGTTACTTGTTATGGTAATGTCAAGCACCTCCTTACAATTTTTTGTGACAAAAGTTGGTTCTCTACCCCTATTTGCTACTAATAAATTGTTCTCAATAAGAAATTCAAAAAGAGACTCACCTCTAGTATTGATGTTAGTGCTACCCCACTGAGAGTGATGCGCATTAGCATCGCATCCTAGCACTAGATCGAGTTTCAGCTCCGTAGCATGTTTAACTAACTGGCTTGTTAGGTCAGCTGGTGGTCCTTCCGTCCCGTCGTGAGGCATATAGCATGATGCTATAATGAGCGGTGGTAACCCATCTCTCTCCAACTTGACGGCCGTCTGATCTAAATTACTGTATTTGGATAGAAGAAAAAGGTTAAACTGTTTTCTAGCTACGATACAGGTTCTAAAGCTACTGTTTGTTCCCACCTGAGCAGTTTTGTACAGTATAGTTCCTTTTGTATTCAGCCCTCTGATTTTTCCACCTGCTAACCAGGGTTCTTGCACGAGGGCGACGTCAATTTGTCTATTCTCCATGAGATAGACTAGGTTGGCACTGGCAGCTTTACTGTGATGAAGATTTATTTGAACACATTTCATGATTAGTTTTTAACTACCGACCCCCTATTTACCTTTTTATTCTGATTGGCTATGAGCCTCAGTCTGCATCGGTTTGTACCAATGCGAACCTTGAAGCCAATTTTTCGCAGAAGTGGCAGAGATTTCTGGCTGAGTAGCACCGTCACTTCTGTACCTTCGGCGGTCTGCTCTCTCACATCGATAACATCCCAGTTTTGACTGAGCTGGTCGGTGTTTAGGGATCTAAGGTATCTTTCGATACGGTCCCTCGGGATTACAGGTCCTCTAATCACCAATTTCGCTTTAGGCCGTGTGATGTTTCTGATATCCTCCTTATTAATATAAAATATAATGTTTTTTACAAAATCTTGGAGCCATGCATAGGTATATTTATCCTCGCATGCTAGAAGCTTGAAACCTTGCACGGTTGCGAGGGTACCGAAGAGGGGCAGTGGCCCATTCTTAACGATAGCCTCGTTTACCGCGTCAAGGATTCTAGACTCCAAGAGCTTCCATTGGTCTTCCGTCAGCTTCCGCGATGGGTTTCCAAAGTCAGCAATTGCCGTCTGTTGGCCCTCCACGGTCACTTTCGAAAGCCTAGCTTTTTTCCTCTTATTTTCCGGTGAGGAATTCTTCGTCGAAATCGTGTCGTCGTTCCTTACTCTTTTGGATGACCCTGCAGTAGGGTGTGAGTCAGAGTGGGGCGGGAGGCCCAGCTGCTCTTTCCCCAACACCGTCCTTTGGGTTACCTTGGAGTTCGGTTCGTTGTGTCCGTCCTTTGTCGTGTCCTGTACTCGCTGATACGATCTATCCAGGGCTTCCTTTTCTTTTTTCGTTAAGGACTCCGGATTTCTTTAACTTAGCCGCCGAATGATCTTCTCAGCATTTCGTTTTTGTCTGCGCTGTATTTCTCTGTCGCTTAGGCGACCCTTTGCCTTACGTCGCACTCGCGTTACAGATACCGCGCTGTCATTAGTCCTGTTCTTTCTGCTTGGTTTGAGGGAATTACTCGCATTTGGGTTGCATTTAGGGCTATGGCCCATAATGTTTTCCGCATGCTTATCCTTCCCTCTGGCCTCATCGTCAATTGTCTTCTCATCTACGAGACACGTAGGAGCGAGAGGCTCCATGCTTTGTCTAGTCTTTGAGAGAGACAAATCGTCGATGTGCATATGTCCTGTGGCATTGCTACGTCTGGGACTTGGGGGGTTCAAAACTCCTGGGTTGTATGTGAGGCTTTGGCCCTGCATGCTTCCCAGGTGCACGGACTCCCCGAGACTCCCACCCGAGTTAATCGTCGCAACTTCCAGTCCCGTAGGAGCGGGAGGCTCCATGCAACGACTGGTTGATTGCTTAGATTCCTCAGGTATCGGTAGGTGCATGTCCGTTGTCCGGTCTGTCGTTTGACCGGTTGATGGTGTCACCCTCCACTTACGTTGGGTTTTCCCTTCGTAAGAGTTTGGTGGTCCCATCAACAGATCTCCGCTCATGGCTTTCGCACAAGAAACCTCCTCCGATTTACAGGCGTGAGGCCCGTTCTTCATTGAAGGCTCCTCCTGCAGAATGTCATATGCGGTTTTTAGTCGTTTCCGTTCTAGTTCAGTCAGGTCAATCCACCTCTCTGAACCAAGTCGTTTGATTGTCTTCTTACTGTTGGCGATTTTACTTCGCCTCGAGGAGGTAGACAATCTTGAAAGACTGGAGCTAGCTACGGAGCAGCTGTCACTGATATCATCAATATCCACTGTTCCGACACTAGTTCCATCTCTCACTCCGAGGTTGGCAAAGGGGTCGAGAAGAAGGTCTTCCTCTTCCTCTGTCAAAGTCTTGTCCGTTTCGTTTAAGTGTTCGTCGTCGATGTTTCGTTTAGTGGAAAGTTTTGTCACTGGCGACTTCTCTCCTTCAGTTAACGAAGGAGCCAAGCCCGCGCCGGCAGCCGTGACCTCTGCCGACGTTTTGGCACATATCCGTACCAGTGTTTCATTGTTATTGGTCGTACTTTCCATGTTTTCATAGGTATGAGTTTGTTAGTTAGTTTGGTTCTGCAGCTGGATTGCTGGAGAACCCCACGTAAGCACCCCCACCAACGTCAAGGTCAAAACTCTTGAGGGTGCAGGAAGATTGATACTCATCATCTTCGAGATTTTAATTTTCCTCATCCCCATCGTACTCTCCCACCAGTTCCCATAACCCCTATTCCTAATCATTTCTTCTTAGTTTAAAAAAGTAAGCCCTTCACCACTTTAAAGTGAAAACATCTAATGTTATGAATTTTTAGAAAGCTATAATGTTCTCATTTTATAATGTTCAATTTGTAATGAAGAGTAGACAATTAACGTCAACACGCAGACGGAAAGAACTGGTTTACTGACAAAGGCTTTCCATTACATACATCGCATCACAAGAAGTGTTAACACTCATGTCAAAAATGTAAACAAAATGATGTGAAACTGAATTTTAAACCTCATCACACAAGATCTGACAACTCATCATCCTTACACGACTAGACAACTTATCCAACACAATCAGCTATGTTTATAGATATAGTCAAATTTTAATGATTTCTAAAGCCATAACACTTTGACACATTTTAGTGTTTGAGAGGTTATGTCAGTTATTTTTCTTATGCAGGAGTGGAAACAATACATGAAAATTAATTTTAATATGCGGTAAACTAGGCATACACAATCAATACCCACCACCTATGTATTTATTGATTTCTACCGCATCTATAGAGACGAGCTATAGAGCAATGTCTAGTTTTGGCTACTCTCTCAAACTCCTCCGTTTGTGCAGGATGACGATGAAGATGGAGCAGCGTGCACTCCATCAAAGTCGCCAAAGACTTCACCGATACCTTTGAAGTCAAGAAAGGTTTTATGCAAGGCAACGCTTCTTCAACATTTTTCTTAAAAGAATAGTGGAAAACCCTCACGTCAACACTAGAGGCACAATCTTTCAGAAGTCCGTCCAGTAACTAGCTTACGCTGCCGACTATATCGACACAATCGGACGAACAAAGCGTGGTGCTTTCGTGAGTATTGAGAAGGAATCCAAGAATATGGGTTTAATGGTGAATGAAGGCAAGATCAAGTATATACTGTCAACAAGAAGGAAAGCGCAACACTAATGTCTAGTATAGACAGCTATAATTTGAGGTTAGTGACTTTGTCTATCTAGGCTCCCCTATCAACTTAGCGAACGATACCAGTGCTGAGATCAAACCAAGAATTTTGCTTCACAATCGCTGTTTCTTTGGGCTAAGAGAGCAATTCAGAAGCAAAGCCCTCTATCAAGCAACTAAAGTGTCCTTGTATGAGACGCTTATCATCCCAGTCCTGATGTACAGTGCAGAGGCATGAACACTGTTAACGGTGGATTAGAACACGTAAGGCTGTTTTGAAAGGCAAATTCTCCGGGTGATTTTTGGTCCCGTCTGCATAGATGGGTAATGGAGAAGAATAACGACCTGTACGGACTGTACAGCGACACCGACCTAGCGATCAAAGTGAAAAGCCATCAACGACTGAGATGGCTGCGTCAACTAGAGCGAATGGACATCAATGCTCCGACCCAAAAAGTCTTTCAATGCTACCCTGGAACGGGCAAGAGAGGAGAACAGCTTAAAAGGTGGCGCAACCAAGTGGAAGAGGACATCAAATAACTTGGCATGCGAAACTAGAGACAGCTATCTAGAAACCGAGCCGACTGGAAGAAGCTTGTTGGTTGAGGCCCTGGTCCATCCGGACTGCATTGTACATGTTCATGTATATAATTAACATTTACATATATATAGTTATCGAAGCAAAAACAGGAACCTTGAACGAGAAAAATAGGGAAATGATGTTTTTGTGGCAAGTATAGAAAAAATCTAAATCTTTAACAGTCAATAGCTCGGCTACCGTTAGTTCTATAAAAAAAAGTTGTCTAGAATTTTTTATTGGAAATTTAATTTACTTTAATTTTGGATTCAAGTGTTTTGGACGAAAACCCGTTAAAAATGGAGAAAAACCGTTTTTTTATGAAAAAAAAACGTTATTTTATTGAAAAAACCGTTATACAAAAAAAAATTAGCACCCAACCAATCGATTGGGACTTTTTAGGATTTATAAAGCAGGTTATAAAGAAGGTGTATACCAAAATTCAGCTTTATTGGATTTTTTTCGTAACAAAAGTCTAATTTTCCTGGGCTGTAATATTTTGTATTTAAAGAAATATTCTTAGGGCCCAGTAATTAAAATTTACGAAATATTTTTATTCAGGTGAACTGCAATTAACTGAAAACATTGAAAATGATGTCGAATTTGATGATTTTTTAGTTGATAAACCTGAATGGGGGAGAAATGATTACACTGGGATCTCAAATAGAGGATGCAATAACGACACCAAATAGCAAAAATAAGAAAAAACATCGTTCCAAACTTAGTGGTTAATCTTATCAAATCGGTTAGCGGAAAGATTGTCAAAGCTAGAGCTTCGAAGCCCTTGGCTTTGATATCTGTAAAAGCAAATGTAACGAGAATGTTGGGATTGAGATAATTAAATTTCTGTTCAACCATTACTGGTCCTTGGGGAGCTAAGACCAAAGAATTTTTTTACATTAGTTCACTGATAGGCATAGAGGACAAAAATGTTTGACACTTTGGCCAATGCGGTTAACTGGAAGTGAAAACGTGATTACAGTATGCAGTATACGCTTGAATTCGGCGGAAAAGTTTTTGAGGTCTGTAAAAAACATATCGAATAGTGTTTTGATGAAACGGAAAGCTTTATAAAAACCGTCATCCGAAAAAAAAATTAGCTGTCCTTCGATTCCATTTAAGAATATAAAAGGAAAACATGTTCCTGGTAACAAGACAGACTCAACGGTTGAAGATGAAATAAGGAACCATATTTTGAAGTTTCCGGCATATGAAAATCACTACAGTCGAAGAGATTCAAGTAAGAAATATCTACCAGCCAGCCAAAATCTTGCATTGATGCACCGCCTCTGAAAATCAAAATCGTCTCATCCAGTAAGCCTTTCAAAATATTCGCAAATTTTCATAACTATGGGCCTTATGTCGTTTTCGATTGGACGTTCGGAGTACACCTTTTCTACTCCATTTTCACTCCATCTACTCCAAAAGCCTTCGATTGGCTGTTCGGAGTACTGTTTTCGGAGTATTTGTCTGTTCCCGATTCGAAGAAGGAGTAGATTTGGAACACACACATACACATACAGTTTTTCGATGCACTGTACTTGTCAAAAGTGATGATAATCCTTTATAAAAGACAACTCTGGACTTTTAATCTGACTTCACATGACCTGGATTCCAACACCGACAAATGTTTTATGTGACATGAAGGTATGTCCCATTGCGGTGGCAATGAGATTGCATCCTGCGTTTACAAATTATTAAAATCCTTACCAGAAGAAGCAAAACATCAAACGTTCTACAGTGATTCATGTTCTGGCCAGAACAAAAACACATTATTTGTTGCTGCAATGTTCATAGCATTTATTTCAAGTTAAAAAAATATTGAATACATCGACCATAAATTCCTCGATTCAGGACATACTCACATGGAGTGTGACAGCGACCACGCTTTAATCGAACTCATGAAGAAAAATACAAATGTTCAGATTGAAACTCCAAGAGATTGGTATCAATTTGTAAATAATGTTGGAGCGAAGATTGAAGCTGTCGAAATGAAGCATGAAGGTTTTATGATTCCTGCAAGCTTTCCAAAACAAAGTTTTCATGGAAACGTGTTGATGAAAATTCTAGCAACGCAGTTCGGTGGTTTCGATACACAAAACGTTGTGATGAATTATCATAATATATAAGGATGAGTCGTTTAAAACTATAAAGGTTGGGAAGAGAGGGGCTGCTTTCAGTGTAAGTGACATAATACTAGCAACGGATCTACCAAGCATTCCCCCAGAAAAGAAAAAGGATCTAATGGATTTAAAACAGTTTATTAGTCCTGACTTCCATGCATTTTATGACAATCTTGCCAAATACTCATTCCGATTAAAAAAACCTTGATAAAGAAGAAGATTTTTAAGAACGATTATTTTGCTACACACTCAGAGAAAAAAGCAGGTATTATCAACCAATTTCTGGCCAATCATACCTGATTTTCAGGTTGTTATTTTTCAACTCGGTAGATCAGGTTAACTGTTTAACCTGATACCTGATTTGAAAATTTAACACTGTAATCCTGTAAATTTTACCTGCAAATATTGTGAATTTAACCTGACAAAATATTCAATGCCCTGTAATTTTAACATGACAATCTGGTTAGTTTAACCTGACAACCTATAGTTAATTTAACAGGTTTCAATGTTATATCAACCCTGTATCTAATGCCGGATTTACACGACTTGAACGCTGCCACTATAATGACAGAAATAATTAATTTGTCCATTCTTTTGTTGTTGCTTTTGTCATTATACTGGCAGTTTTCCAATCGAGTAAATTCGGCATAATTCATGAATTTATACGTCTAAGAGCCGTCTCTGGCGCTGTCTATCGCTCAACTCGTAAGCATTATTCTGAAAGTACATATAGAAATTTATTATTTATTTATTTTAATTTAAAAATTATTTGTGATACTTACTTCAGTTTTGAACTGGGAACCTTTCACACACGGAGATAGCACTCATCCACTGGGCCAATTCACTACACAAAAAACTGGTGCCAAATATCAATACCTTAGTTGAAACTCATTGGATGGCTTGTGTGTGTGTTTTAGCACTAGTGTCACGTTTAAATGAACTGACAGAGTGCTACTTTGACAGGAGGCCAGGTAAGATTCAAATAATTTTATTGGCCTGTGTGTGTGCGTTTCAACGCTAATGTTACGTTTAAATGAACTGGCAGATTGCTTCTTTAACAGGAGACCAGGTTAAATTCAAATCGTTTTACTTAAATTGTCAGTGTGTGTGCGTTTCAGCACTTGTGTCACGCTGGAATGAACTGGCAGAGTGCTTTTTTAACATGAGGTCAGGTAAAATACAACAGGTAAAAAAAAACACACATTAAATGTTAGTTCAACCTGATATGTAGTAAAACAGAAATTCATATCATACAGTGTTAGAAAAACACGACCTTGGTTAAAATTGACACTATATTCTTGTTAAAATTTCTTATTTACAAGAAATTAGTGTTAAAATTACAGGTCATCTTCTTAAATCAACCTGAATATGGCAAGAAAGTCCACCAGGTTGATTTTGCACTGAATAAAAGGTTACTAAAATCAGGTAAATTTCTGAAATGTCAGTAACTTTGTATGGGATTGTGCACCTCGTGAATTCAACAAGGCCCAGGTTAATTATTTACCTGACGTTTTTCTCTGAGTGCAGTATATTAATTGGTACCAAAAGTGAAGATGTATTTATTTTATAATGTAGATATTACCATACATATAAATAAATATACTTACCATTAATAATTTGTAATAATTAAACTTTTTATTATGAATTGGTTTTCCTTGAATCAATTAAATGATTGCAACCAATGGGCAATGAATGTGGAAAACTAACTTAAGTTGCTAAAGCTGAAAAGTAATTCATAAGGAAAAATATCCTAGCTAAACATAGGAAATTCAAGCTCACCTTCTTTTGCAAGGAATAACGGCTTAAGTAAACATAAGAAAATTTGAACGGTCTTTGTTCATATGGAATAATAGCTTAACTCGATTTGGGCTTTTGAAATCTTTAACATTCAACAAACCATAACAACTTAAGTATTTATTTCTCTAATCACTCTTTAATCATCAGATTAAATAAACAATCATTTTATATGTTAAAAAGAAGTGCATATTCCTCATTCTTGCATACCAAACATTCAAAAACAAAAAAATCCCCGATTCATGGAGTGGATTTGAAACTTCAAATTGCTCTCCTAAAAAGTATAAACAATTGACTTAAGAACACTCTTTTTACAGGAACAAACTCAGGCGATTTTCGCCCCTCTCACTTCAGTACCAATGAATTTAGAAACTTCAAATTTGCCGTATTTGCCGTATTTGCTAAAATAGTCAGACACAAGTCGGTTCACTAAATTTCATCTCATTATAGAATGAGTAATTCCTGACTGACTGACTCCCTCACTGACACACTGACAGATCATCTAAATTATGAAGCACTTGAAATTTCGTACAACGATAGGACTTGTGGTACAAAATTGAAAATCAGCAGTTTTCCTTTCAGAGGGCGTTGCATCCACCCACTTTCTCAATAAATCATATAAGGGAGCATTTCTTTTTATTGAAGAGCGATGAAAATGGCCGAAGCAGATATTCAACGAAAGGCTGACTTGCGAAGAGAGTACCGCATTGCAAATAACATGGTCTATCGTTGTGTGAGACGTGACAGGAGGGTGAGGTTAGATGGACTCGCAGATAATGCGGAAATCGCTGCCAGAAGAGGAGATATCCGGGAATTGTACCAAATAGCCAAAGACGTGAACGGGAAAAACAGCAACACGAAACATCCTGTAATGGATGTGGATGGCACACTTTTGGTATAAATTGAGGATCAGCTTCGTAGATGGAAGGACTATTTTTGTGCCCTGCTAAATGAGCATTCAATTGAGCAGAGTGCTGAAGTGCTCCAACTAAACGAGATGCGCAGGTCCTATAGGGGTATTGACATCGAACCCCCGTCAGAATCGGAAATCCTTACATCAATAAATCTCCTCAAAAACAACAAGGCAGCTGGACTGGACGGAATACCAGCTGAATTCCTGAAAGCCGATCCCGTAACAGCAGCTAGTATTTTACATCCGCTGATACAAAACATTTGGGAAAACGAAAGCTATCCCAGGGACTGGAAGGATGGTGTGATTGTTAAGTTGCCAAAGAAAGGTGACTTAAAGAATTGCAACAATTGGCGTGGTATCACCGTTTTGTACGTTTTCCCAAAACTAATGGCAACCATCATTCTCGAGCGAATAAAGGATAGAATCGAGTCTACACTCAAGAGGCATCAAGCTGGCTTCCGCAGTGGTCGATCGTGTGTCGACCATATCAACACCCTGAGTATCGTCCTCGAGCAGTCGATGGAGTTTCAATCACCGCTTTACCTCATGTTCGTGGATTTTGAGAAGGCCTTTGATCGAGTTAACCGAGAATGTATATGTAGATCGTTGCTTGGTAGAGGAATTCCACCAAAAAATTGTTGCCATTATAAAAGAGTCCTACAACAACGCAAGGTGTTTTGTTTTGCACAATGGGCAGCTATCCGACTTCTTCGAAGTGCAACAGGGTGTGAGACAAGGGAACATCCCCTATCGCCAATTCTCTTCCTGCTGGCGATGGACGACGTATTGACGTACCAGTGTTGGTACAGCTGAGCGAAATGGCATTCAATGGAGACCGTTCGAAAGGCTCAGTCATTTAGACTATGCCGATGACATATGTCTGCTGGCAAATAACATCAGTGGGCTGAACGGGATGTGCCAAACACTGCAAGTGAAGGGAGAGTCGAGTGGTCTAAGAATAAACAGAAAAAAGACAAAAATAATGCTCACAGGCCGCTCCACACAGCAGCGTATTATTCTACAGGAGACGCTAGTTGAAGTAGTGGAACAGTTCAACTACCTTGGCAGTAAACGGTGGTACGGATCTGGACGTTAAAAGTAGAATAAATAAAGCTCGTGCTGCCTTCGGTACTCTGTCTGGAAATCAAGTCAAATCTCCTTAAGCACTTAGTTGAGATTCTTCGAATCCAATGTGAAATCCGTGCTGTTATATGCTTGTGAAACCTGGAAAGTCACGTCTATAATTTCGAAGAAATTGCAGGCTTTTGTGAATCGCTGTCTTCGCCACAAATAATATCAAATGAGGAATTGTGGCGCAGGACAAGTCAAGAGCGGTTGGACGTCGACATAAGAAAGCGTAAATGGCGTTGGATTGGTCACACACTGAGGAAACCAAACGATGAAATTGCAAAGCAGTCCTTTGAATGGAATCCTCAGGGTGCACGGCGGGTTGGAAGACCAAGAACAACATGGAAATCATCTGTCCAGCAGAATCCCAGAGAAAGACGTTGCCACAGCTAAAGTACCTTGCAGCAGACCGTGAAGGATGGAGACGTTTTGTTGACGCCCTATGCCCCAGCCGGGGTTACAGGACACGATGATGATGATGAAATGACATAGAGAACTTTCTATTATTGAAGAATGACAAAAATTTGTAGACCGTTAGGATTTGAAGTGCATACAAGGATAAAAGTTAAAAAATTAGAATTTACGCTCAGGGGGCGTGGCATCCACCCAAAGTCTTAATTTAGTTTCTAATTAAGTATATGGTGCTTTAACAGTTGTCGTATAATGGTGAGAATAAGACTTGAGGTGCATACAAAAAGGAAAATCAAACCATTTGTGATTTTCTGCTCATGGGGTGCGGCATCCACCCCCTTTATCAGAATTATTGCTTTATGGAGCAATTTTGGTTGTAATATAGAATGATAAAATTTGGTAGAGCCATAGGGCTTAATTTCACTTGGAGTGAAACCCCATCAAAAACATAAATGTTAAAAAAGAGCCCAGTTCTTATTACGTACAAAAAACCTGTGCATAAATAGTCAGCCATAAAAAGCATTTACTAGCATTTATGTTTTTGTTGTGATCAATATAACATGAAACATGAACCAAAATTTGGAAAACAAAAATAATTAAGAACTGCAAATGATAAAACTTTTAAAACAAAACAAAATTATAACCTCATTGTTTGTTGAGTTTCATTTACCGCAGAGTATTAAACCATCTAACCAAATAAAATTAAAAAGAACCTCCGTCTTTAATTTCGTTTTACGTAAACATAGTTCCATGAAAGATTTTTCTGTTAGACCTAGTTTTTATTTATTTTTTTGGTTAAAAAAAAATTCGAAAAACAAAACATAGGAATTCCATTTTGCAGAATGAATTTCATTTTGAAGTTTATTCTGTTTTCAGTCCCTGGGTGGGATCGGGATGGGCCAACTACAACTACTATACGCACATAATCCACCCCAGGCCGATGTTGTTTTTTTCTTCTTTTTTTTTCTAGAGAGGAATGCTTCATGCTTGCTTTTAATACGTTTCGTTAGTTTGTTGCCTATGGTCTCCAGGCATAGATTCAAGGCAAAGTGGAAAAATCTGAAAACGTTTGTACGTAACGTAGGTATTGTGTAGAAGCAGCAACAGTATAGGGTTCGTTTTTCATGTTGGTGATGGTTGCTAGGACGAATAATATCTTGAGGCACTTGAGACTTGGATAGATTGTTGTCAGACCAGACCATGTCGTCGCGCTCAGTCGTTTTTTTTTTTAAATTCTGAAGGCATTTTGGTCAGACAAGGTAAACAACATGCGAACTGGCATGGACTTTGACATTGCGCTTATGGTGGTATAGACTTGTTAGTTTCATTTTTTAAGAGTGTTCCGAACTGAACAAAACCAGTCATTTGCTAACTTTTTTTTTTGCATATATAAGACCGTTTTTTTTTTACTTTCATCAGATACTTTGTTTTATAAAACTTTGCATTTTTACTAATTGGTCACTAGCAGGCGTATTATTGTATTAAAAAAAAATTTTTCTAAAAGTAACTGATTTTAACTTCTAAATTTACATAAATTTTCTGTCAAAAAGTGCATTTTTAGAATTAAAAATTTCAATATCAAATGATACAAATATGATTATATAATTAATGAAAATCGTGAAAAATATATTGAATTTATATCCACTGCAAAAAAATTTGTCACAAAAATACCGTTAGGTATAAAAAATTGACTGTCAAAAATGGGTTTTTTCAAAATTCACAAGCATTTTTATTTTGCATTATTAAAATTTTTATTAGGTACAAAATTAAAAATTTTCTCCAATAGTGGCATAATAAAAATATGGAATTTTATGTTACTAAACATTTTTTTGCAAAAAATGTTATAGTGTAGGCTACATTTGCTTTGAAAAACAGCCATTTTAGCCATTTTCTCGATTTCTTAGAGGCTTTTACCAAAATCTAGAGCACAAAATTAAATTTTTTTTCCAATGATGGCATAGAGAATAAGTTTATCTGTCCATAGACACCTTAATCGCTTTGATCGGACAAGTACACGCTTCGCAATCTTATTCATGAAATCACCATTTCAGTCCGGAACACTCTTAAAGAAAAATTATTGTGAACACATAAATTTGTGTCGTATTGTAAAAATGCTTACCTACTCTTTTCGTGCTCAATATAAAGTAAAAGGGTTAAATCCTTTCAGTTAAATACCAACAGCTTCAATGGAATTTTAATTAATGAAAAAAAAAAAATAACTTACATAAGGTTACAGTCATAATACCTATACCTATACTTCCTGAAATTTTAATTTCCCATAGAATTTGATTTAAGAGACGCTTTCAATACCCATGAACTAATATATTTATTCTACTCAAAGTGTAACTCATTAAATCGGTGGGTACCTAACTTACTCTCATAAAAACAATTCCAAGCAAATTGCTAAATTCAGTTTAAATGTTTAAGCAAACTCCGATGGTGTTGAAATTCCAAATGAAAACACTTGGTGTCAATCATATCACAAAGACAGAATGTTAAATTATAAGTACATAGTCACATATGCGTGCGCGGGATACGAAAAACCCCATCCTTGATATCCCTCTACATTCTGTGCTCTCTAGGATCAAAAATTAACGTATAAGAATAAAGTATGAAAAACTTTTACACACGATTCAACATGGAAAATGATAGAAGATATTTCCCTGGTCTTTTCTTCAAAATTACCATACTATACCATAACGGTATTTTGTTGTTGTTGTATGAATTTTTTTGAGAAACTTTATTTTAAAACAAAGCGGGAGAATGTTTGATAATACAAGAGTACGCTGCTGCTATAGTGTGCTGTGCTTTTACTAAAGTTCCGGGATCCAGATGGAGGACTTCCATCAACAACACAACGCGTATAGTAATTTAAGCACTCAAGGCACTCATTAGAGTCAAGCAAAAATAAAAGTCTTGTACATTATTCAAGCCGTTCGCTGTCGCGGCACAGTGGAACAACCTATAAGATATAGTTGGAATAATTCAAACATCTCTTGAAAACAAAAATGAATCTATTGTCTTTTGTATTTATGTATTCAATGGACTCAAAATCAAACCCTCCAATCCAATCTGTCTTGTAAAAGCATGTGTAAGAGTAGGTAGCTGAAAATTTAGCTCTTCAAAGTCATTTAATTACTCGTTATACAGTCCTTTAAAGTAAAAAAAAAGTGCAATAAGGTTGAATTAAGTATAATTCTATTAAAGTGTGGTACTTTCATGAACTTTACTAAACTTACCAACTTGAAATTAAAATTAAAAATTTTTGGTTTTTGTTACGTATTTGTTTGAGTGAACTTGAAATGTCAGCGTCAAAATCACAGGAGCAACAGAGAAAGCTGAGGTCGGATAAGTACTCCTCTCCCTCTCCCGCAGCTACAGCTAACTCCAAATTATGGGACAAAATTGAATCCCGGTTTGATTCGCTCTCAAAATCTCTGACGGAGTCGATTGTGTCTCAACTTAAAGTCGAAATCAATTCTTTGAGTGAAACATTAACATTTCGAATTAACACCATGGAACGAGATTTTATCACTAAAATAAATACACTTGAAAACACATTTAATGAGAAACACCAGAACTTATCTTTGCGGATTAACGACACTGAACGTGATCTTGAAGCAAAAATTGAAGCACTTGATAACACTTTCAATGAGATAATCAGTTCCTTTAACCACTCATTGTTTACAATTGCCAGCAGAGTTGACGCATTGGAGAGACAAGGAAGCAGATTGGACTCGCACGAAGAAGAGCTCACTTTGGTTAAGGCTCAAATGCTTGAAAAAGATAATACTATGCTGAAAGTTCAAATTGATTCACTTGCACGCACTAATATTTCTGGAGATCTTGTGCTTCATGGAATACCAATCCTTGCAAATGAAAATCTAGAAAGCATTTTTCAACGTTTTTGCTCTGTGATTAATTATTCTCGGCCAACACCGATACACATTATTCGCACTAAACCGAAAAACAAAACAACAACCAGCGCGATCATTGTCAAACTACCGCACGCACATAATAAAGTTAATGTGTTGTCAAATGCAACGGCTTTTTACAAACAACATTCCAGAGCTGTTTCTTTGAATGACCTCGGTTTTGATGGAAATAGGTTTGTGCGTGTGTACGAAAGCTTAACAAAAAACAACCATGCAATTTTCCGTAAAGCAAATGAACTCAGGAGAAATGGGCTTTTGCACTCCGTATTTACTAGACGAGGACGAGTATACGTTCGGCAAACTAATGAAGAAAACAAAAAGCCTATATGTATCACAGGAATGAACTCTCTTGAGGTATTTCGCTCTTTGGTGGATAATAATTACATTCCTACAACTGATACCGTTGGTTCTACTGATGTTGTTGTTGATTCTGCTGCCGGTGTTCAAGAGTTTATTGCTGTCACCTCTGGTACACCTAATATTGTTGTTGCCTCTGCTGCGGTTGGTTCTACTGATGTTGTTGTTGATTCTGCTGCTGCTGTGGGTGTTCAAGATTTTGTTGCCGTCACCGCCGGTACACCTGATGGTGTTGCTGATGCTGTGGCTGATGTACATACCGATGCTGTTGCTGATGTTGTTGCTGATGTTGTTGCTGATAATTCGTATGATTTATTAGTAGAATTATAATTTTTTTTTTCTTCCCTTTTTTATGGGTACATACCTGTGTATATTTGTAATTAAAACCTATGCATTATTGTTATTATTTTGTTTCTAAATAATTGAATTTCTTTTATAGCTTATCATATGAATATTGAAATGTATTTTTGCAAACTTTTATCAATAACCCTACCAAAGAGATCTAATCTATCTAGTATTATTCCTAGTTCTAGTTCCTATAAATACTTTTTCGATTTTGATGTTGTAGTGAGAA
The DNA here is from genome assembly GCA_963921185.1 of Dasysyrphus tricinctus. Taxonomy (NCBI): domain Eukaryota; kingdom Metazoa; phylum Arthropoda; class Insecta; order Diptera; family Syrphidae; genus Dasysyrphus; species Dasysyrphus tricinctus. The sequence continues at coordinate 150,787,551 of OY992530.1, read as the reverse complement.
TTTGTTCCTCTTTTATGCTGGTGGTGATGGTTATCTTTAGGTATCTATTTAACTATGGTTATTGGTACAGATCCTGATAACGTGAGATGCGTTCTGAACTTGCTGTGTGGTGCGTTTGATGGCCTCAGTATTTGTTGTTTGAATGCTGAGAGTATTCGAGCAAAATATACTATTTTGTATCAAATGATTAGTACATCTAAGTTGGATGTTATTATGGTGTCTGAATCGTGGCTAAATTCCAATATTTGTGATGCATTAGTGGCTATACCTGGTTTCAACATGCACAGGAGTGATCGTGAAGATAGAGTTGGGGGCGGTGTTTGCATGTATGTTCGTACTCATATTTCAGCCTCTACAGTTTATAAATCAACATCAACCAATATTGATTTTATTTGTGTGGAAGTGAGAAACGCGTTAGAAAAATGTTTATTTGTAGCTATCTATAGTCCACCCAATATGTTTAAAGAAGAACACTTGAGTGAACTGAGAGAAACTTTGATGAAACTTAGTCCAAAGTACAGTGATGTCTTGATTGGAGGTGACTTTAATGTAAATTTTTTGATGAATAGCAGTTCTACACGTTTATTTAATCACTTTTGTGATATTTTGGGTCTATCAGTTGTAAATAATCGTTGGCCGACTTGTTTCAAATCAGAAGTGAACCCGTCTTTATTAGACATGTTCTTGACCACCTCTAGGCACAGAATTCTGGGAAATGACCAAATTAGACCAACTTCCGACTTCATACATGATTTCATTTTTTGCTCTTTTCAGTTTGATGTTGACATACGAAATACCACTCGTTCATTCAGTTTCAGGTCGTACCGTGACTTTAACTACGAGAATTTAAGGGTGAATTTCACCAGCTTCGAGTGGAATGAAATTTATTTTTCACCGAATGTGAACGTCAAAGTTTCAATATTTAACACCCTACTAACCCGGCTTTATGATAGCTATATCCCGATAATTACTAGGTAATTAAGAACTAAGCGGTGTCCTTGGTTTAACAATAACATTAGGTATCTTATAAGGGAAAGGGAGCAAATTACTACCATGCCCACAGCTTTTAGGAGGAAACTATTCTTACACTACTCAAATCGGAATTAGGTACATATTTTGTACAGATACATAACATAGGCTTTTTCTTTCTTTATTTTTTTTTATTTAAATCAATATATGCTCAGATTTATTTTATTTCTCATTTTTAAACTTAAATGATTTGATTTTATCTTAATTTCTCTTTTTTTGTAATAATACAAAATTAAAAACTATTATATCTGTGAAATCATATAGTTGTTTATCATAGCTTTAAGAATTATATTTTTAAATTTTTCATATTTTTGAATACCTAAAATCTATGTTATTTAAATTATCGATACTCTAAAAGATTTAAATCTTAATGTATCATTGTTAATTGAATCTTTCTTCGAAATAAATGAAAAAAAAATGAAATGAAATCCAAACCAATTTAGAATTAATTTTTGTGAAGTTTGGTAAAAAGCGGTTCAGCAGCAAAATGCATTTTGAGGTCGATACAACGTTCGCCAGGCTCTGTTGTTGTGTTGCCTAATGTAAAAAGCAGGAAATCCTTTTTTTTTAATTGATTTATGTACTTCCATACTGCCATTTGACATTTAAAAAGTTTTATTGTTAATTGTCGAGTTCCCCAGGGCAGCCATTTGGGTCCTATTCTTTTTATATTATTCATCAACGATCTACCATCAATTTTTAAGTACTCAAATTTGATAGTGGTGTTTGCAAATACATTTTACACGAAAAATGTCTTTTGATTATAACTTCTATAGCGTTAATTTGTTAAATGTAAATGAAGTACATATCTGTCCTTGGAGTTTTGTTTGATAAAACTTTGAATTCTCGCAACATATTAATGTGATATGCAACATGGCCAATATTCAATATGAGGCCGTGAGTACAATTGTGGCCTAACTGCAATTTTATTGAAATTTTCTATTATGAAAATTAAATCTGTGTGTATTAAATAATTTGTCTGACAATTGTTAACCTCATTTGTCAAACCCATCATGGAATGTGCTTGCCAAGTTTGGTCCCCCTATTACAGTTGTCATAAAACTAGAATAAAAAAGACTTAGAAAAGGTTTTTGAGATTTGCTTTCAGAGGCTTAGGATGGCAGAACCTTTTAAATCTCCCTTCCTATAAAAGCCGGTATAAACTTATTGATTTAACTAGTATTGAGAGTAGAAGTTCTTTTTGTGGTTTGTTTTTTATTGTTAAACTTATTGATAGTCATATTGACGCCTTAAACTTTTTGTGGCGCGTCTCATTTCAGTATGCAATACTATTTAAATTTATAAAAAAAACTTATAATGAAAAAGTTCAGGCAGTTCGGTTTAGTCCCTTTTGAGCAAGTCGACAACAAACATAAAATAAATTTTTGGTTTAATTGTTACTTTCTCAAAAGAAGACTGTTTCTATCTTCAAAGACAGAAAAGTTTATACCAGTATAAATGTAGTGACGGTTTTTTTAAATACTAACAATTGAAAAACTATAATTGGGGTTGACGTTCTGGCAGAGTTAAAATTTCCTTAGCTAAATTCTGCTTTTAAAATTCTGCTTTTCAAAACTATCTAAACCAATGACGCTTAACTTCAAAATTTTGTAAAAAAAAGTGCTGCACTCTAAACTTGATTATGGCCTAGTGTCTTGGGGTGGCACACATAATAACAAAATGAACCCGCTTCTAGTTTCTCAAAATCACGTCATTCGCCTTAATTGTAACAAGCGTCGTAGAAGTAGCAGCTTGATTCTTTTCAAAATGCTCAAAATATTGCCTCTTAAACACCTTTATTTATATAAAGTTTTGAAGATATTTTTTGCCAGATCAAGGTATTTATTAAATAGATGTTCTTCGAACTATAATCTGAGAATAAACAATCAAATGCTTGCTTCATTGCCACATCACAATCTCCAAATTTTCTTTAACTTTTTTACTTCAATTGCTCCAAGACTCTTCAATAAATTACCTTATAACATTAGAGAAATAAGAACTGAATACATATTTCTTAAAAAAAAAAAGAAATTTTGGCTCTTAGACCTTAATTATCAAGATGTTAATAATCTTTTATCTGTAATTATTTAAGTGTACTATTTTTTTTTCTAATATAAACCTGCTTTAATTACTGTAGTGACTTATGTTATACATATAAGAAAAAAAAACTTTTAAATTTAATTAAGCATGATATATGAGTATCTTGTCGTGACCCTACATCACTATAGCACTCGAAAATTAAATTAACCAAATCGCAAATAGGTTTAACCTAAACGCAAATAAGTTTCACCCCAGCGCAAATAGATTAAACCCAAACGCAATTCGATTTAAACAAAACGCAAATATTGTTAAACTACATATTAACAAACAAATCATTTTATCCAAAACGCAAATTGAATTAACCTTAGCTTGAGTTACTGTTCCAGGTGTATTTTTAGGGTCTAATGGATATTGGTACTATCCATAATTGTTAAAAAGCCATTATTAAGGGATTGGCCTTTTATTTTTGTCGGTAAGTTCTTGGAAAAATGCGCAAATCTAGTTAAATTTACAATTGGGGTTATATCAAAATCTTATGGTGAACTTTTCCTACTGTTATAAGCCTTCCATTTCTTCACCACACAGCTGGAATAACAAGTTGAGCCCGGGTTAATTCAATTTGCGTTTTGGTTAAAATGATTTGTTAATAGTTTAACTATATTTGCGTTTTGTTTATATCGAATTGCGATTGGGTTAATTCTATTTGCGTTTGGGTTAAAACTATTTGCGATTTGGTTAATTTAATTTGCGAATGCTATATAAGATAAGATATATTTATTTGTTTACAAGCTTTGCTTTTACAAATTGATTGGCAATAACAAAGTTTATCATTCATAAAGTATTCATTATGTAATTATAAGTTAATTTCATGAGATAAGAACAATATAGGTATATATAATGTATTTCTTAATACGAAACCTGGATTGATCATTCATTTAATATAAACGCTCTGAGTCTGAGTGAGTTTGCAATGTATTTATAAATACTGAGTGTAATGCTTTGGTCTTCGGCAGCCAGTATCCTAGTTAGATCAGTCAAATTATTAGCAAACAGGAAATTGTTTCTCACTGCATTGAAAATAGGACATGTTAAAAGGAAATGCTCAATTGTGTCATATTCATGTGTGTTGCAAATCGTGCAAATGTTTGTTGGGTCAAAAGTATGTTTATCACCGTGCAGGACGATCCTATGGGCATACCTGTTGGCACATCTAATTTGTGCCATGGCTTTCTTTATGTACGAACAGCTTGGAGGTTGTATTCAAGTATGGAGCTGATTTGTATTCTGGCTCCTGAATGTCCGCTAAGCATACACCATAATAAAAGCAAGAGGTTGAAGCAGATGCTTTTCTGAAATCTTCAGCTAAGAGGACTCTTTTCTTGTCTTCGAGGATACTAACGTATGAATCGCGTACAATTTCTATGCTTTGCTTTTTCCCATATCGTAGCAAAGTTACCCATTAAAAGATCTTTAAATTTTGTAGCCCAGTTTGGTCTTTGGGTGTTGGCTTGGACTCTCAAAACTTCATTATAACACTTTTTTATCAGGCGATCATCAGAGGTATTTAAAATTTGTATCCAGAAATTTAAAGCTCTTTTAGCTATTTCGTATTCCAATGGGAGAGATCCAGTTTCAATACGAACTACGTTGCTTTGCGTGTTGTTCGCAAGACCAAGTAACTTTTTTAAAGCTGTAGTTTGAATAACTTCAATTCTATTTCCAGCTTCCAGTCCCCATATCTCAACACAGTATAGTGCAGTCGACTTAATACATGTGTCGAACACTTTCATTCGTCCATCCCAATTTTCTATATGAGAACTTTGCATAGTTTTGTCAGTTATTGCTGCAGCTGCTCTTCCTTTGGTTTTGAAGATATTTATGGCTTCGTTCCAAGGCGAATGCTATATATATTTTCTAAATAGTATTGTCAATCTCAAATGCTTTTTTTTGTTTGCTGCTTTTGACTCTAGTTCCTTGTGTTCTATAGATTGCAGCTCTTTATTTATTAATTAATTCGCATTTCACACTATTGTTGTAATTGGTTATCTTTAAGAATCAATTTATAAATAATAATAAAGAATAATAATAAGGACAAACAAAATATGAAACACAACATGTTAGGTTCATTATTTATACCCCAAATGATTTTGGGTAATTTTACTAAAATATTTAAGTCATCTCTAATTTTGGTTATTGGTAGGGCCCATGCATAAGTTTGAAAAAGGATAATTGAATAAGAAAAATGTACCTAAAATTTTTATATACGATGAACCTATCTCGCTATATTAACTTAAGGACGTTTGCAAAATGATAGTCTTGAACGTCCCTACCAGTGTTCGAACCTTACTCCAATCGGAGCAAATTTACTCCAATTTTGAGGAAGAAAACAAATCTACTCCACCACTCCACTTTTTTTAGATCTAGCCACATGAAATTAAATGAAAAGACTGTGTTATTCAATTTTCCAACCAACTCTAGACTCTGAAATCTGAATTTTAGCATCTGAAAGTCTATGCTGAACGGAATCATTTTTTTTTCTTACTTTGTTCGACGTTTCACATTCATATTGGGGGTTATGTCTTTGTTTTACTTGTAATATCTTTTTATTTTTGTTAAATACATTTTTGTTAAAAATATAGGCGTAAAATTTCAAACATTTTTCGTTTAATGCATAGTACCGGCTCTAGTTAAAGTAGTCGTTTTGCTTCGAACCTTTGCCTAACTATTTCATAATTTTAAACGCATTAAACAACTCTTATGAGGAGAGTGAACTACGCAACGTAGCGTAAGAAAATTTGGGTTGAACAAGCCCCAATCCGACATTTGAAGAAAGAGACACAGCTACGAAAATTTTGCGCCATAGTTTTTGAAAACTTGAGTTTTCCCTTCGTTTTAAAATCTGCTCCGGAAATTTAAAATTTACTTCACTTTTTTAACAAATCTGCTCCGAAATTTTATTACTGAGGTTTGAACCCTGGTCTCTACCCTTGCCCAATAGTTTGGATATCCCTAGCCGCACTTTGACCTAAAAGCGTGTAGCTGGTACTGTTACTTAGAAAAGATTTTCTCTAAACTTTAAAATTTCAACCTCACAGTTTTTGGTTAGTCGTATGGTTTTAATCTAAATACAAGTAGCAAAAGTTTTCATTAATTTGAATTGGCTCTCTCCAATGTGTATAATTATGCACTTTGACTTGATTTAATATGTATAAGGATAATACACAGTTAACGCGTGTTATATTTCATACATTATTCTCTGGCTAAACAATGACATTTTTTAATACCAACTTTAAAAACTCATCTGGCAAGCACTTTCGACCGCCAAACCCGTTTGGCATAATTTTTTTTTCATGCATTAGAATGTATAAACTAAACTATTAATAAGTTTCAACCTTTTGTGCGAGTAGGTTAATTTTGACCCTTTTTCCATTTTGAAAAAATCAGATGAAAACCTTTCGACCGCGGCAACCCTGCCAGACCGTGGTTTTCACACTTAACCAGTCCCAAATCAAGCATACAAAAAGTTGTAGCCTTGTGTCTAGTAGGTTAGTCAAAGTGGCTGGTAGCTCTTAGACTATAACGTATCATTCCTTATTTTTTCAAAGTTTCAAGTTTTGGTCCAAAAAAATTTTAAAGGTATTTAAGGAGTAAAAATGTTTATAACTTCACATTTTGAATAGAAATATTAAATTCTATCCTGTTTTGAAGATATTTTTCACCAGAGTGCTTCATCGTCGTTGAGTAAGAGATGGATGTTGAGGGGAAAAAAGAAAGAGTAGAATGTTATTTCAGAGAACAGCTAACAGTTCATCTGTTAGTTGGCAGGCATTTATTAAATTAAATACTCTAAAAGCAAAATGTTTATTTACTCCATTTTTTGTATTTTAAGTTTATTTTTTTTAAATTGTATCTATGTATGTATATTTTTTTGTTTGCGTGAGCAAATTAAATTTTAAAAGACTCTTTCAATCAATTGCTCTGGTAATTGAATTTAAATGGATCATCAATGTTGATGTAAGTATATATGAGTAGGCATCTCATCCCCATACTTATCATCAGTTTACTATGAAATACGAGATGTACATGTAGGAGTGATGAATGCCTTACCTACCGTTGAAAGAGTAAATCACATTAATTGACTTGTTTACGTTTTTCCAGACCATTAACTGTGATATGCGAGGGAGTCCTTATACCGTCGACGACGCACGGGCGGAGCAAAAAAATGAAGGTCCTCGCGAAAGGATCTCTGATGGAAAAGAAATATATCGATGACATTAAGCATACCTACCTACTTTGTATTGAATTATTTACTTCTTTTCATGCTTTTTTGGGTTCGCAATACGGTTGAACGTTAATTGACATGGTGTTTTTTTACTGTTGATTTTTTTTTTCATTTCTGACATTCATCGATGTTACCAAACGCTGAAATCTGAAAAATACTTCGATAAGAGAGCAATGAAAAGCAACTTTAATGTCACTATAAATCAGGAATAATAAAAATCAATTGAAGTTAAATTTGAGGAAGTGATTTCTTTCAAAGCTATACTTCACAGGATGATTGTTGTTATGAGTCTTCTTTTGCTTTTGAAAAAAGCGTAACAAGGAAAAAATGTGATATTTGAAGACCTTATATCTCATCTAGAGTAGTGAGCCGACTGTGTTTGACTAGCTCAGCAAATACTGCGATTTTAAGTCTCTGACTTCATTTTTGCTGAAGTAAAAAAGAGGTCGAAACTCCCCTTTGATTTCCAAACCATGTCATTTCAAAAAAACGCAATTAAATTTTTAATTGTCACCTGATTCCTATCAAACCCATAATACCGCATACTCTTATTTGTGATCAAGGTTCCTGCAAATGATGTGGTAAAAATTTGGGACTGAAAATTTTATAGCCTATTCGCGAGTTTTTCACACACTTTTGATATCATTTACATATAAAAAGTGTGCAGCATTTTTTCTGTCGAGTTTCTAGTTTTTGTCTATTTTTGGTGTTTTTCTTTGAATCTTGTTTCGAGTATCTGATGGAGATATACTCGTACCTCCAAGCTGATTGAGCCAATATGAGCTAATATTATCACTCAATTTGAAGTATTGCCCCAAGAGTGATCTTCTGAAATTGTTTTGAAATTAATCTAGCAGTTAGCCAACAACTGAATATGAATTGTCATACAATGTTCGCGTTTAAAATCAATACAATAAGAAATAAGTAAGTATACGCCCAAGTGTTCCATTGTTTTACTTACTATAAGACATCCATTCCTTGTGAGAAATCCTTAAACACATTGATCAAGGCTATTTCTATGTTAAGTTATCATTTTTCATAGCTTTTATCGTAATAGAAAAGAAAAAATTAAAAGATACCAAACCTTATCGAAGTGGGAACATAAATAGCCGAACGCAATTTTACTTACGAAATAGGTACTATAAGGCAAGTTTTGGATTCGTGCAAGAAAAAATTTGACATAACAATCAAACATGATATTACGATGATAGAGAACACCAAAAAAGTGTCTGGTCTTTCTGTCTGTTCGTCTACAACCTAAACGGCATGATCGATTTTCTTCAAACTTGGTATATAGTTGTTTTTGGTGATTATGCCCACAATTTTTCTCTAAAACGGCTTGACAATTTTTCTTAACAAAAATTCAATTAAGTTATTTTAGTAAATGTTTTCTTTGAGTGAAAAACCATTTTTCACAAATGGTTATTAATGGTACCTCCCAAAGAACCTTTTTTTTATTTTTGATTTTCTTCAAAACGGTACGATCGATTTCAATAATTTTTTTATACAGAATTTTCCAAAAAATATAAATACCTACATAGTTTTGTGTACCAACATTTCTGCAAAAATATTTTTTGGATTTTTAATAAATGTTTCAAAATTTTTTTTGGAAAATCAAATATTTCGAAAACGACATAATCGATTTTTTTGAAACTTCATATTTAAGAGTTTTTTAGTACTCTGTAAAATATTTTTAGAAACATTTTACATTTATGAAAAAATAACGGTACCTTACATACAAAAGTTAAAAAACCGCAAAAGAAAATATATTTTTGCTTAAAAACGACTCCTACGATTTCGATTAAACTTTTTTCACATACTAAAATAAGTACGATCTACTACCAAAAATTATAAAATTTTACACTTGGCAACTGTTAATAGTACCTATCATTGAACGTATTTTTTATTTTGAATTTTCTCGTTATCGGCTAGACGGATTAAGATGCATTTTTTACATACAAAATTCGTATAAGATTAAATAATATTGCATATAAAAATTTTCAAAAAAGAAGTTTTTGATTTAAGCATAGTTTACAGTTCCGAAATTTTCAAAATGATTTTTCACCTATTCTGCGCACCAAGTTGAATAATATTCAAGGCGAAAAACGTTTGCTTTGGCCTAAGCCACCCATTGAGTCATTAACTTACCCTTAATTGACAAGCTATAGGCCTAAAAATGGAAAATAATTATTTTTGGATACGAAAACCATTTGCATGCAAATAATACCTTGAGGTGAATATTATTTTTTTTTTCGGAAGTATAAACCGACCATCAAAAAAAAAATATTTTATTCACAAGACTTTTTTTCGCATGCAAATCAATTGCCGGTCCATTGTTTTGCATGACATTCCATGACAGCATAGTTTTTCTTTTTGCTTGAAACTGTAAACCAATCACGCAAACAATTAATTTTACATTTCACCTCAATTATTTTTGACATGCGAGAATATTTGCATAGATTTTTTTTTTTGCGCACGGGAACTGTAAACTAGGCTTTATTAAAAAAAGTTTAAAATTTCTTTTTTGAAAATTCGATATCTCAAAAACGGGTTGACAATTTTTAATCAAGTTTTGTTTTTATATACACATAGATATATACTTCAGATTTGCATACCAAAATTTGTGTTTTTTTTTTAAATTATGATATCTGGGGCCTATAACACAAAGCTACAAGTCTACAAGCCAAGAGCCACTTGTAGGATTATGTTAGTGTTACAAGTGTAGATTATTTCTGTAACACAAAAAAAAAACTTACATTTTTAGAAACAAAAATTTCCCTACACTTGTAGCATTCCATTCTGCATGCAATGAGTTGAGTGTTCGTCGGCAATCGACCGACAAGATCCAGTGTAGAAAATTTCCGTTATGCACAAAAAGCCTTCAAACCGACCGATTGGAAAGCTTATAACTTTGTTTATAACTATCCGATCTTCAAAGTGAAGGACTTTTAATAAAGGGTAAATATAAGACTACATTTTTGTATTCAATTTTTTGATGAGGAACACAAAATTTAATACTAAATGGCAGATTGAGTCTCCCATCAATTTAATTTTCATTTTTCAAAATGCAAAAGTGAATGAAAACTTATACCATTTTAAAAATATATATTGTACAAAGTAATTACACCAATCCTCTTCCTCTTCTAAAAATTTGTGAGTGATGTACTTAGGCTTAATGCAACGGAAGGGACATTTCAATAAATTTTGCACCAAAAAATTAATTTTAATAAAACAAAAATCGTCGATTTTATTCTTCTTCTATAGCTTCAAAAAATTATAGCTTTGCTTCTAATGCTCGGATATTTGAGATTAAGACATTATAAATTCAAAATTCGTGTTTAATTCCGCACTTAAAAGGTAAAGTCATATATCACAATTCATAAAGATTTGGCCCTGCATCTATGCGTGTAGACATGCTATAAAGTATTCCCCGGTGAACTGAACCTCGCTTAATTGATTTAGATAAGGTGATCTTTAAAAACTGATGCCATCAAAATATAAAAAATGGAAATAAAATACGTATTTCGGTTATTTGATCTAAAAATTACACAAAAAGCGGGGACCACTGTACATTTTTACTTGCGATATAGGTACTATAGGGCAAGTTTTGGATTCGTAAAAAAAAATGAGATAACAATCAAAGATAACATTACGATGATAGAGAACACGAAAAAAGTGGGTGGTACAGTTCTGTCTGTTTGTATCTGGATCTACAGCCTAAGAAGCCAATGATACGATTTTCTTCAAATTTTGAACTCAAGGTTTTTTAGTAACTCTCCAGACGGGAAATTGAAGTAATTTTTAGCTCTAAAAATGACGGTACTTGCAATACAACCGTTAAGGAAAAGCTATTTTATCTCAAAAAAGGCGATTTTGATAAAAACAAATCAGTGTATTATTGTAGATATGGTGTACTTTCTGGTAAGAAATAAAATTACCAAAAACATTTATTAACGGTATTTGCCATATAACGGTATTTTGATTTTTGGTTTTCTCATTAACCGCTCATCCGATTTCAATAAAATTTCTTGCACAAAAGCTTTCTAAGAATCTATATATTAATACGTAAACACTTTTCTATATCTCCCTTTTTAACTGACTTAATGGCATCGTATTTTCACAATTTTTTTTTATTTGAAAGGTACATATAGCCAATCGCTCTGGCAGAATCTAATTTTTATATTAATATGTTGCCATTAAAACATTAATAGAGAAAGGTCGAATTTCGACCACGGGGTGATACTAGTATAAATAAAACTGCATACCAAAATTTTGGAACAAATAAGTTTCGGATTTTGAAAAAAGATTCAATTTTTTGTTTTGAAAATTCTATATTTCAAAAACGGGATGATGAATTATTTTGAATTTTCAGTTTTATTATGTATATATTAATATATGCTCAAAATTGGCAAACCATATTTTTTTTAAATGTTACAAACATTTTATATATAAAAAATTATTTTTAAGAAAACGGCTCCAACGAATTTAAATTTTGTTTTGCTTATATTCACATTTTTTTTTCAAATAATCAATTGGCGTACTTGTTTTAAAGCTCTAAGTTATTATCAGGCTGCTTATACAATTGAATCAGTCATTTCAAAAACCACTTAAGTCACATTTTTTTCAAATATGTTTTTTTTGCTGTAAATGGTTCCTTAAACGTAGATACATATTCTGCGAATAAATTACGTCGGTCCAAACATTCCTTCCTGTCCAAATAATATCTCACAATAAACGTTCCATGCAAAAACAACGTAAGTCAATTGATTTAAGTGGTTTTTGCAAGCACTACTAGATGGTGGAAGTAGTTATATCTAGTTTTGCCTAAGGCAAACATGATAAATTAAAACATGTGACATGTTAAAATGTTTATATGTTAATATTTCATTGTCCATTGTGGTCCATTGTGATCCCCTTACGAAAAGAAAGCAGAGATGCTCCTAAACTAATCATTCAAGTAGACTGGCTCATTTGCAAACCAGCCTGTGCTCTCTATGAATTTCCTCATATATGCCGTTGAGACCTGCGCTAGATCGTCCAGTTCTCCAACAAACCTGTTTCCGAAGTAACGGAGGCGATTTGCTTGGAGGTTTGGACAATCGCAGAGCAGGTGTTTAATGGTTTCTATTTCTTCTACATCCTGACAGCTCCTACAGAAGTCAGGTGCGAATACACCCAGTCTGGTGGCCATTGTGCCAATGGCGCAATGACCCGTTAGTACACCTATCAAGATTCTAATGTTCTTTTTACTCAGCGATAGAATATAATGAGTTTCCTTTTCATTAATTCTAGGCCATAGACTTCTAGAGATAACGCAATCGTTCCTGGTAATCCAGGATTTATTGAGTTGCTCTTTTGTTATTAGGTCTATTTTCGTTTTAACCACACCGATCGGGATGTCTAGTCCCATATCTAATTGGTTACTACAATGTTTCTTACTGATAATGACCCCTTCCTTGCCAGTTCATCTGCTATATCATTCCCTTCTATATTGCTATGTTGCAAATTTTATTCAGTATGCCTCGGCATTTTGTCACTGTTTTGGATCTTATAGTCTCACTGGCTATCGCTTTGATAGCGGCTTGGCTGTCCACGAAAAATGTGATCTCCGACGAGCTCAGTTTTTTCTTGTGCACCATTTCTGCCGCTTTTTCAATAGCATAAATCTCAGCCTGAAAGACGCTACATTCATCTGGGAGTTTATATGATTCTCTAATATTAAGAGCTTCACAGAACACCCCAGCTCCTGTTCCTTCTTCCATTTTTGACCCGTCAGTATAGAAGGGGATACCCTGTTCACTAATAAGTGAGTTGGGTTCCCAACCATGTCTTTCGGGTATTGAAATAGAGAAGTGTTTGTTAAAATCTATTATCGGTGGTATGTAATCAGTCGTTACATCAAGTCCGACCACTGTGTCATACCTTTGTAAGATAGACCCATGACCATAGGTGCTGTGCTTCCAAGAGCCCAGTTCTTTGAGTCGAAGTGCACTTTTGGCTGCTGTGCATCTAATGTGCTCGTCTAAGGCTGGAAGATTTAAAATAATTTCCAACCCTGCTTGTGGCGTAGACCTCTGTGCCCCCGTTATTCCTATACAGGCTTGTCTCTGTACCTTGTTCAGGTTTTTGAGATAGCTAACTTTTTCAACAGCCTTCCACCACACGATAGAGCCATTGGTAAGTATGGGGCGAACAATCGCCGTGTACATCCACTGGATAACCTGCGGTCGCATACCCCAACGTGTACCGAAGGTTATTTTGCATGTGTAGAAAGCGCCGATTGCCCTTTTCATTCTTTCCTCTGTGTTTCTTTTCCATGTTAGCTTGGAATCAAGGATTACTCCAAGATATTTAGCTTCTTTGGAGAGTTTCAGAGGAATATCATTAAGCATAGGAGGAGTAAAGTCCCCTAATTTCTTTTTATTTATGAACAGAACTAGTTCAGTTTTTGTAGGGTTAACCCCGAGACCGTTTTGTGCTGCCCAAGAAGATAGTTCTTTAAGTGCGGATTCCATAATATCTTTGATGGTGGTAAGATACCTACCCGATATCAAAATTACTATGTCGTCCGCATATGCCACAATTTTAATGCCCTGATTACTAAATCTTGTAAGAATTTTATTAACAACTAGGATCCAAAGGAGAGGTGAAATTACCCCTCCTTGTGGTGTGCCTCTTGTAACAGTTTTCTCAACGACAGCATCTCCCAGTCGGGAGTTTATGATTCTACCATTGATCATGGTATAAATCCAGTCCACAATGGCAGGCTCAACTCCGACCTCTTCCAGAGCAGATTTAATGGACTCCGTTTTTACGTTGTTAAACGCTCCCTCAATGTCCAAAAATGCTGCCAGGGTGTGTTCTTTGTGCTCGAGACTTTTCTCAAATTGTGAAACGACTTCATGCAACGCAGTCTCCATTGACTTACCTTTAAGATAAGCGTGTTGGTAGCTGCTGAAATTACCGATTCAATTAAAAGAACGATCCAATCGTGCATTTTATTTGAAGAGCATATTCAATAATTACATTTTTCAATTGTACATAAATATACATATGTATGGTGAAGGAGACTATTAAAGCAACTTACACTTCCTTAAATTGGGATCGTTTGTGAACATTGATATATTGACGATTGGAACTTTTTTTCGGTTAAAAAAGCAATAATCATGATGAACAAAAATTATTGAAATTGAAAAGATTGTTTTTTTTAGCGTTTTAAAAAACATCTTCTGCATCCTACAAGTCTTGAATCACCTTGAAGATTTCATCGATTATTCTACAAGCAAAATTTAGTTTTTCCTTACACTTGTAGCTTTGTGTTACAGAAAGAGGGAAATTGCACAATTTCCCACTTGTAATGAATGTTCATTACACTTGTAAAAGAGCCAGCCGACTTGTAGCTTTGTGTTACAGAAATTCATTACATTTGTAAAGATTGACTTGTATTACAAGTACTTGTAGCTTTGTGTTATAGGCCCCTGATCTTAATCTAAGTTCGAGCCAATCTTGATTTAATATTATAATTCAACATTGAGTCTTGGTATTGCGAATTAGCCTAGACGAAGCAATTTTGACTTGCAGGCGTAACGTCCCAGTTAAAATCCCAAAAAACCACAAGATAAGTAAAATAATTTTTTTTTTCAAATAAAATAAAACTGTTCATCCTATACCTTATATTGCAGAACGACAAGAAAAGCAGCTTGCAAACCCAAAAATAAAAATTAAAAATTCCAAATTGTTAAAATAACATTGAAATAAAACCCTACAAATGCAAGCCATTTATTTTATTTCTGTTTATTCGAAATGAGTTTGATTTTGGCTTAATTAAGGCTCGCACTGTGCTTAGCTGTGTTCTTGGACTTCTGCTTTTTTTTAAGAATTTTCCTAGTTCACCAGGCTTTTGTCAACGAAAAGGATTTTTTTAACAATGGTCTTACTTCATTTTAGCTTGTTTTTTTCTGAGTGTACAATGAGTGAACTTCCAGATTGATCTCCACTCTAACCACACACGTCACAACCGATATGCTAGAAAACAATTGTAATCGATAATGGCAGCAAAAATTATTTATCTTTTACAAAAGATATCTCTTTTAATAAAATTTTAAAATTTAACTAAACCAGAAATAACTATTTTTGAAAATACTTTCAGAAAAAATGAGGCAAAAGTAACTATAAACAAAATGAAAACATATTATTATATTCTCTCAAAAAAGATATATATACAACCTACCTCTACATTATGTACGTTATACACGCATTGAAATTTCTTAATTTTTTCGCGAAACTAAAAAGACTTCACCAGAAAATTTCCTTTAAATCAAATATTTGCCAATGACGTCTTCAAGTAATTAAATTTAGTGTTAACAAGTAAAAAGCCATGAATAGGTGGATAATTATCAAATGCTCTCAGGCATTAACAAAGTGCAACTTGCCATGAAGCGAACAAAGCTGTCTAATGCGAAAATTGCCGTAAGCGGCAAATGTTAATAATTCAGCTTTAATCATATTAAGACGCACAAACACAACAAGGATGAAGTTAACATGGCAAGCATCTTTGTGTCTCTAGGCCATACATTGTACATATCTATCTACATACACAATCGCACACTACTTACAAAGAAGGATATCAAAATGGGGAGAACGAACAGGAACTGGATGTGTGGATGAAAGCGTCGACGTCGTTGTTTCAATAAGTTTCACCATCACCAGCCGCACTCCGTCCGCATCGCACATACATAGAGTGGCACTTTACTTTGAACTGGGAATAGTTTCAAAAGGTAAGAAGGTCAGTTTGGTCTATAAAAAGTAACTCCAAACTTAAGTGGTACAAAACGTTACAGTGAATGCTTTCAGTTGTCGGTTCTCGGTTGTACCACCAGACACGCACTTAACAATTCAATGTGTCACTTGGCTGATTTGCAAAAGGACAACGTAATTGAATGTAAAACCAAAGGGAGGTTTCTTGCAAATCTTTTATTTTAACTTATGCCTGTGGGATGGATGGGGTATTGTACAGAAGCCAGCACTTAAATCCGTCGACTTATCTTCATACATTGCCATTGGTAGCATGTGGGAGAAACAAGGTTAGCTATGTGTAGTAGCACACGAACACCAACCAACGGCAACGTTCCCCAAAGCTCAAAGGCTGTCTTGCTATGTTAACTTTATAGGATACCTTGTATGTACAATGTACCTACATACATTTTGGTATTAAGTAATGGCTTAGCAGAGTGCTTTTTGGAATTACTGTTCTGTTTGATGTTTATATAATAAGAAATTAATTTACGAAAAAAGGTAAAATAAGTTTTGTAAAAAATATATGCCTTCATTAATGTATGAATTTTACTTTGAAACAATGGCTTTGACGAAAACATTACATGCATAATTTTTGTTGCTCATGTCACCAGAAATTACAAGGGAAAAAAGAGTCAGGGTGATGCGTCCCATACTAGTTACTTCCCGGTGTTATTTTGCTATTAAAAAACCACCAGCTCATGAACTTCGGTGTTCAATATGAAGCGTCCGCCCTTATATTGGCGAACACTATTTGGCGAAGTCAAATAATTTTGATATCTAAAATTGTAACTAATTAAAGGCTAGTTTGTTGGGCGAACCAACTTGCTTAAACTTTCTAAAGGTAGCTCAAATCAAGCCTCTAACGGAATTAGGTATCAAAGAGCTTACAAGTATCCAAAGCTGTAAGCAATACCTTGTAAAAGATAGACGTATCACTGCTAGTTTCGCATGAGAACCAGAACCAATCATCATCGAACAGTGCATTGAATATCAATCACCTTTTCACCTGCTGTTCATCGACTTTGAAAATGCGTTTGACGGTGACAATAAAGAATTTATATGGTTTGCTTTCCGATTAAATCGAGTGCTATTATTATTGGATCCAAATACCAAGTTCTGCATAAAGAAAGGTTGTCAGCGGAGTTTGAAATCCAAAGTGGGGTTATACAGGGTTATATAATGTCACCAATACTGTTCCTGTTGGTGATAAGTGATGTGCTGCATTCAGATTTGTCAACTGCAAATGGAAAAATATGGAGAAACAACTCTATAAGCCTGAAGACCAAGCAATGACTGTTCCTAGAAGTACTTGGAAAAGAACGGTCGAAGAGGAACCTACGGAAGAATTGGAGAGAGCCAAGGTACATACATCTCCAAAAACCATACACGATGGTGCAGAATAGAAGTGGAGTCACTAGCCCGATGTCCCACAAAGAAAGCCTTTCGGACGTAATTAAAAAAAAAAGGGGTTTATTTTTGTTGTGAGTCTTACGTTGCCTTAGATATATTGGAAAAACATCAAAGCCCTCCCCTTTCGAAGATGATGGCTGAATAGGTAGGTTTTAAAACCCAAAAACCAAGTATAAAACTATCTGCGAAAAAACGGGGTCTTCGATGAACTACATACCAAATGTATAATACGTTTTGCATTTACTGTTAAATAGGTATTCTTAAAGGAGCAGGGAAATAATTCCGCGAGCATCTGCTCCACATGAGAATTTATTCCATCTTTAGTGGGGCTCTGCCCCACATTTCAAAGTGAAGTTGATTCTCACCGAGAAAGGGAGAGAAAGATCTGCACTTGGAGAGTGGAGTTCTTTCCCACTTGGTGTGAGAATCAATTTCACTTCATTTTTCTTATTCGTTCTTACCAGGTATTTTGTCGTGCAGGGAACTAAGTCCCCGGGAACCAAGCCCACCGAGGGCCTTAGTTCTCATTTAATGGGAACTAGATCCACTTTAACGAAGTGGACTTAGTTCCCAGGCAAGGTGAGCAAGTAGTCCACTTCTTTATGAGAACTAAGTACACATTTTGAAATATGGAGAGGGAACTAACTTCCAACGGTAAAAATTACAAAAATTCAAAATTGCGCGAAAACTTTGGATACACCCAACCCCACACCTACCCCAAATCCTATAGTGAGCACAAGCAGGGGGGTTGCAAGGGGGCAGTATGCCCCCACATACATACCTCACTTTTTATTCGCCGTTATGCTGGGTGCTAGCACTGTATTTAAGTAAAACAAAGCATTACGGCGAATAAACAGTGAGGTATGTATGCTTGGGCTCATTATAGGATTTGGGGTAGGTGCGAGGCTAGGTGTATACAAAGTCTTTTTGGCATTTAAGGAATCTTTGAATTTATCCTATATATCCAACAATATTGTGAAAAGTATTTCTATTTTATTTATAAAATTGATTTTTTTACTTGAAAGTGGGAATTAAATACACATTTAAAGGGAAGTAAAACCACTCAGTTTTTGGGGAATTTTGCTCACACCTTCTATGAAAACCAAGTCCACTTCGCTGAAGTGGACTTATAAATAAAAAAAATAAATTGGGTGGCGCAACAGCTCATGGAGAACCAGGGCCTAGTGACTTACAACTCACAACCATTCCTGTGTGCGTGTTTGTTGGCAGGAATGGAGGGGACCTACAGTTTTTTGCCGAGTCCGAACGGCTAAATGAGAAGCACTTTTTCATGACAAGTATACTCTTGGAGGATTTGTCAGTTCCTCGCAAGAGGCAGTACCTCGAATAAAACATTTCTGTTTTTAGGTGGCATGGCTGGGAATCGAACCCACACCTTCGGCATGACAGTCCTACGCACTAACCATCAAGCCACGAGGGACTTAGTTCCCATTAAATGAGAACTAATTCCCTCAGTGGACATGGTTCCCGGGGACTTAGTTCCCTGCACCGTATTTTGTAT
Source organism: Dasysyrphus tricinctus (assembly GCA_963921185.1). NCBI lineage: Eukaryota > Metazoa > Arthropoda > Insecta > Diptera > Syrphidae > Dasysyrphus > Dasysyrphus tricinctus. Next base: position 150,768,472 of record OY992530.1, on the reverse strand, counting down.
TATAGCATATAATTTATGTAGGGGGGTTGCAGGGGGCAGCATGTCCCTCATATACCCTCTTATATATTCGCCGTAATGCTGATGGATGCCAGCACTATATTTATGTAAGGCAAAGGCAAGTGTAAATAATATCAGTGCTAGCCACCCAGCATTACGTTGTATAAACAGAGAGGTATGTATGCAACCCCCCTGCTTGGGCTCGCTATAGGATTTGGGTGGGTGTAGAAAAATCCCTCTTGCGGCGAGAGTAAAATCCACTCTGAAAAGTGGGACAGATTCCCATCAAAGATGGAATAGATTCCCATGTGGAGCAGACACCCGTGGAATTATTTCCCCACACCATTCTTAAAATCTATGTTTAGGCATCAAAATAGCGGCTTTTTGTTCGTTTTTGTGCATGAACTTACTTATACATTCGTGCATGAATAAAAAGGTTTCTGTTTATTGCAAAGTACCTAGTGTCTTTATTCCTATAGGCAGGTACTTAATTACTTATACCTTCTCATTTCACAATTATAGTTCAAGAAAAGCCCTCTATAGAAATTCTCTAACAGAAAACTAAAGTCTCTTCCTGTATTATTATTTATTCAGAAATATCTTCTCAGACGTCATAGTGTCATTGACAGAATATGACATTCAGTGATGCCAACAACCTATCTAACCCGCCAATCCGGCACTACTATCCGTCAAAGTAATCAACCAGAAAATAAATTAAAAGTAAACACTAAACAACAGCGCTACTTTTGCCAATGCTACTCGGAAATAATACGAAACAAAGCCGAATAAGAAAATATGTAGCCATTTTAAAAACCTCTACCTACCTATACAAAAAAAACTAGGGGAACAAATTACACATTCGTGAAAGGACATTAATGAAGCGAAATAAAGAAAAAAATATAAGACGACGATGAAACAAATCATAAATAAACAACGAACGTAAGGAAAAACGAAAATTAAACAAAGACAAACACATTCAGAAGCATTTTTCTAGAGTATATTCAAAATCTACGTAATACCTGCGTCTTGTCATGGTTGCCACTAAAAGATAATTCACAAAAAAGATCAACCAAACTTTAAGTCGGATGGAAATATTTTCTTTTATTTTGATTAAAAATAAAATTTTGTTTGAAAAAAGTTTTCTGAGAAATCCACTGAAAAAAAAGCTTCTTCATCCTTTTTCCTTCAGGTATCCCTTTAGTTATGGTATGTAGTTACAAACTCCTGCAGATATGCACTGTTTATCAATTTCTCTATGTTTTTTTTAAATTATTGTCATGTTATACAGTATATCTCTTTTTTTAACCTTTTTAAATCTTTGGTCTTTAAATAAGATTTAAGTGATCTTCTTTATTTATTTGAAAATAAAAAACAAAAAAAAAAATAATTAAAAACTCAAATTTCAATAAAACATTGATAAAACCTGCCACTCGGTCACACCAATAAGAACCCCTCAGACAATTATTTGTTCATCAGTCCTCCATTTAAAATCTGGGATAACGATAGGAATTTAAAATATTCCGGAATTTTAAGTTCATAAAAAGTGCGAGCGTAGTCAATCGATTTGACCGCATACTTCACTGCGTAAAGTTGGCACATAAGACTTGACACATGACATGAATTTCCTCAATCCACCCACTATTTGAGGTTTTTAAAATTCCAAACAAAACTGTAAGTTCCTGTCGTCTCGTAAATGTCGATAAACACAATTCTGATTTATGGTGAATTTATTTTGCAAACATCGATATTTTCATTTTTATTTTTATTTTAAATAGCCACGAGTGGATCGCACGAATTCGCTCGTTGTTCTTCAAGGAAATAACATGCGGCTATGCATTAAGGATACAAAATTTTATTTTTGACACAATATTACGAAATTGTCTTCCAGGGAACCGAATAGAAATGCCCTGGATTGAATTTTGAAGCAAATTGGTTATATTATTGGTGTTTATCTTTATATTTTTGTCAGGTAAGTTAATAAATTGAGTTTTCGTAATAAGAAACTATCTAACTTATTTTTTTAAATAAAATTTTTCAAAAGTCGGTTTTTAAAGTAAATTTTAGAATACCTTCATTAGGGCATATTCATTATTTACGACTTTTCTAGGAAAACTTGGTTCTAACTAGCAACAGCGGGGGGGGGGGGAGCGGGAGGATATAATAATAAAGAAATGTTGCAGTTCTTTTTAAATTTCGAATAACGAAATCTCGCAAATTAAAAATCTTGTTTTTCTTAATCTCGCAATCACAAAATGTCGCTTTTAATAATCTCGCATTTATATCTCGAACATAGAAAACCCGAAAATTTCAACCAAAATCTCACAATTGAATATCTCGCAAATTCAAATCTCAGAGCAACGAATCGCACACGGCTTTTACAAAAGAATTTTTTTTTTGACGCCACTTTGCCCTCATTTAACTAAGATCTGGTTTACGACACGAAGCCAGAGCATGGGAGATAAGACTCCTCCCTGTGGTATACCTCTACACGTCCTAACTTAAGTTTGTCACCCATTTCTGCATTAACAATTCTAGTTTGAACCATGGAGTTGGAGTCAATCCAGTTTGACAATATCGGATCAATGTTGACAGAGTCAAGGGCTTGTCGTATTGCTCCATTTTAAGCGCTGTTGAAGGCCCTTCTTCTATGTCAAGGAATGCTGCTAAGGTAAATTCTTTAAAGTGGATTGATTTCTCAATCGTGCCGACCACTTCATGAAGTGCCGTCTCAACAGATTTGTGTGAGAGAACACTATCATTTAGTATAAGGTGTTTCTGTCAGCCTTTCTAAGGTTTTAAAAAGAAAGGAGGATCGGCTTATTGGTCTAAAATCTTTTTGTTCTGTGTGAGTGGGCCTGCAAGCTTTCGGAATGAAAATGACATTAATTTCCTCCAACTATAGATGAACTATAAGTGACGTTTAAAAAACCTTTGAATATTTCCATCAGAACCGTTACAATAACGTCCTTATAGAGCTTTCGAGCATGATTGGAATTATTCCATCAGGCCCTGGAGACTTGTACGCTGAGAAGGAGTCTATACCCCAGGCTACCATTCGGCTATCTACTTTTTGACTGCCAATACTTGAAGTCTGGCTTATGTTCGCGTTGGGGCCCCAATCCATATATACTGGGAAGTGGATGCTCATAAGTGACTCCAAAGTTTCAAAGCAAGAATCAGTACAGGTTCCAATCGGTCTTTTAAGAAAGCCAAGGGGTGTGTGGACCTTTGTAATGACCTTCCAGAGCCTAGCAGCTATGTCTTTGCAAAGTGTCAAATCGAGCACTTCCCTTCTATTTCTTTTAATGTAATGAATCTTGGTTCGTTGTCTCTATTTAACATCAAAATGTTATTCCTTATATTATATTCAAAAAGTGACTCACCCCTTGCGTTTGTATCCGTGCTTCACCACTTTTCTTTCGCAGTTCACCGTCTTCATGTCTGCGCTACAATGGGAAGATAGGACGAAACGATTTATAATTTTTTTCGCTACTATGCAGCAACGATTAATATCTTCGTTAGGCCCTTTGTTAAAATACGTTATAGTTTATAGTCTTTGCACATGAGTCCACAGATCCTGCCACTGTTGACTCAGGGCTCTTGAATAAGGGCTATATCTAGATTCTCCTTTGCCAGGAAGGAGGTTAAAGTGGCCGATTCCAACTTTCTGTGCTGTAGGTTGATTTGCAGCACTTTCATCATCATTACTATATTATGTGTTTGTGGGCTGGCTAACGGCCGCACTTTAAACTCGTTAGTACCCACTCTTAATTTGAACCCTCTGGAAACTTTGCCATCATCTCGCTATTTAACATCAAAATACCTCCCAGGCCTGTTTTTGTAGGCACTTTCATCTTGGGGATCTGCCAGTCGCTGCTAGGGAAACTGGAATTTCGTGCCCGGAGGAGGTTCCCCAAGAATTCTTTGGTCATGCCTTCACCCGGTACGTTTATTCGGACTATTGGTCTGGTGGCAAGGTCAATTTTGGAGGAAACTCTTAATGTCGCCCCTTCAAGTAGTTCGTCCATATGATTGACGGTGAAGCCATTTCAGCGTTGGTTCATCACTACAGGAAAGGATTTTGAATCCATTAATGGAAGACAGTGGGTTGAAAACTGACACAAGCCCGATGAGCCCACTGCTCACTGGTTATCCGCTTTTCGGTGCTCTCCTCATTTATTACCGCCACCTGAAAAGGCTCTAAGCTATAACAGCAATTAGAGTAGCGGCAGTCTTTGGCTTCTTATTGAAGTTTTTTGGTCTCGAGTTATTGTGCCTGGTCGTCTTTCTTTGACTGCTGGTTTCAGTATGCTCGGCCCTTAAGTGCTTTGGACATTTGCCTGGTACCACTCTAGGATTACTACTGGCAGCCAAATTGGAGGAAGCTTAAGAGCCAAACTCAATAGCTTCCAGTTCCTGAGACTAAGTTTTCTAGTGTAATCTTGGCCATACCTTCGCACAACCCTTTAGCATTTTCGATTCTTTTCAGGACTGGGCTATGATCCCCTCCCTTCCCCCCTTATTCTGTGTACGTGGATGTTCGAATTTCTCTTGGATCGGATTTGGCCCATACGAGATACGAGCATCGGTTCTCAAAGCTGGAAGCCTCTACAGTCTCAAAAGACCCAAGCCCTCCACACAGACATTGTTCGGTTAACAATCCCCAGATCCCTTATTGGGGATCAAAGTAACCTTGGCACCTGGCACCACCAAGATTTCGGCCAGAGTGTCGAGGAGATTCTTTCATCTACCCTTTCACAGGGTTTTCCGCCACAGTGATATCTGCGTCCGAGCTATCCGAACTGACGAAAAATCATCATTGAGGATGGGATTTAGCTCATCCGACGGCGCGCTACCTCTCTCCATAGCCAATTCCAACAGCATCGTCCTCAGAGTCAGAAGCATTCAGAAAATGCCTCATCAATCTTACGGGCATCAACACTAGCTACGGGAAGGCATGCATTCTGATGGGATGTTAAGAATTTATGTCACTGGCGGCTTAACTTCTTGCGAACTGCGAAGCCAAGCCCTCGCTGGCAGCCGGGACCTCTGTTGACACTTGAGCGTATATCCCATCTTGATTTTCATTTTTCTTGTAAACTTTTTCCATAATTGGCAAAATAGATTGACATCTGTGATGTGGAGACACCATAGGGGGGATGACCATCCCTTCATTAACTTTAAAAACAAGGTACAAGACATTGGGTTTCTGGTTAGGTTTTTTTTTTTTGTTGCATTTTTTCATATATTTTTTACGAAAACGAAATTTTCAACCACATTTACCTCGAAACAACAAACTTTGAGTCTTGTAATGTGCGACATTATGTGATGCAAAATGTGGGTATGTGTTCCGAAAAAAAATCTTTTGCGCTACTCGAAAAATGTTTTACCACATTCAAAGTTTGAAATACCTATACCAATTTCATAAAATTCATCAAAGTACCACAAGTCCTTCCAGATTCTCACAAATGTGGTAACAATGTATTCTAAAAAGTAAATACCGGTTGTTTTCTTATTTCGCTGCTATGACACCTATCAGACACGAAAATTGAGCCTGAATATAAGCAGCACATCACAGAGAAGGTATTCATTTAAGACACAAACAGAGGATCTCATTAAATTCCATGAATGTTGAACAAGGATATTTTTCTTCTTTCACTTGGTGGGTAATTGTTTCCAGAAATTCATTAGGATTTTTTTTTTTTTTTGCTGTAAATGATTTTTGTTTTAAATTATAAAGAAAAAATATATTTTTTGATGTTCAAGTACATATCATTTCCTTGTGTGTAATAAGATAGCATTATTACATAAGATATAAGATTAACATTTCATATTTTCAGGAAATCTGGGCAAATTATTATTATCAAAGCCTTTATATTATTATCAAGGGAAATCGTCAACAAAATGGAAACCATTCGAAAAACAAATCATGGTCGTCGTTCAATGGAAACTTCTTTTTAAGTTAGCAGTCAGGAAGATTTTTTACTGAAAAATATTCGAACAAAAATGAATTATTACGTTGGTGGACTTTATTTTATTCTAGTGAATATACCCAATAGCATACTTAGCTTAAAACCGGAAATGCTACTTAATTAACCCTTGCGTTTCTGAGAGAATTTTCATGTGTTATAACTCAGGAACTAAACTTAATTTGATAATTTAAAATACATATATATGTTAAGCTTTTTGTCCAAAATTAAATTTCCTATAGAGAATGATGAGTTAATAATTAGTATCTATTAATTTAAATTTAAAAAAGGGAAGGTTAACGAAAACCAAAAAAAAAATAAAAAATCAAATACATAATATCAAAATTGGGAACAAAAATAGTCTCAAGACATCACCGAATTTAAGAATTGATTAAAACATCGAAATTTGTTTTGCCACGAATCAATACATTCCCTTTAGAGGAATTTATTGAATCATTATCATACAACTTCAAAGCTTAGTTCTTATTACGGCTGAATAAATTGGCAAGAACCCAAAATGCCGCCCACGTCTGGGGGCTTGTAGGATATAGTCCAGGAAATAGAGGTAAAGAAAGGGGCTTACCTTGCAAATGGTTGAGTAGTTCTAAGTTTTTGACATTTTATTTGGTATCGTTGGTAGAACAAAATACCAAATTTCCACAAGCACGCCTCTTCCGCCTTCTCCATCCCCATCGAAATCCTGGAAAAACCACAAAAAATCGGCATTTTTTCAGTTTTTTGCCTATATCTTTTGTCCAGTGTATTTTTACGGAAACAAAGTTTATGTGAAAATTTGTAGAAAACAAGATTTCCTACAAATATGGCTCGGAAAGTATTCTTGTACAGCTACTACAAACGGCACTATGGAGCTCCCAACAAAAGCTAAAATTTCGTATTTTGTAAGATTTTCAGTTTTTTCCCTCTTTTACAGCACAATAACTCCTTTAGCAATTGTCTATATGTCCATGTTCAAGCTAATTGCTTGAACAGAATATATCTAGTGCTGCAATTGAACTGCAGCTGCAGCTGGAATGGCTGTCAAAAAATATTGTCCTACGCGCCCACAATACAGCTGTACAGCTTTGTGACACTTCAGTATCGAAAATAAAAATAAAAACAAAAATAAAAATTAAAAATTATGGTGTAAAAGATAAAAAAGAAGCTAAAATTACTTTACGTCCTTATCGGAGATTGAAAAGAGTTTAAAACTCACTTCAACCTTCGATTGCACTCGGAATTTTAAATCGTCAAAAAAGCTGCAAGCAAAAAAAGTAGCTGCGTCTGCAGCTGCCTCATGTTGTGTTCGCATCGTTGACTTTGTGTGTATTCAACATTTTGACAGCTATTCCAGTTGAAGCTCCAGTTGCAGCTTACCGGCTGAACAGAATAGAATGCTGCAACTGGAGCTGCAGCTGCAACTGGAATAGCTGTCAAAAAGTGTCGTACGTGATTTTTTTTTTACGCGCCCACAATGCAGCTGCACAGCTTTCTGGCATTTTAGTATCGAAAATAAAAATGAAAAAAAAAATGAATAGTTATGAAAAGAAGCAAAAATAGCTTAACGTCTTTATGAGTGATTGAAAAGAGTTTAAAAATCACTTTAACCCACATGTAAACACTTCGTTTTGCTCGCAATTTTGAAACGTCAAAAAAGCTGCAAGCAAAAGTTAAAAGTTGGCCAACTTGTCCAGCTCCGACTGCAGCTGCGTCGTGTTCTGTTCGCATCATTGAATTTGTTATACTTTTTTGTAAAGCCAAAAATCTCTTCTTTTCTTTTCTTTTCTTTTCTTTTCTTTTCTTTTCTTTTCTTTCCTTTTCTTTTCTTTTCTTTTCTTTTTATAATATACGCGCACTAAAGGGGTTGTGACTACCCTTAAAATGATTAAACACAAATCGAGCGTTAAGAAAATAGGGAAGGATTTGAAAGGAGATACCCATGCACATTAGTTTTGAAGTTCTGAATATCAAAATGGATAGGAATAGGGCTTAAGAGTAAACTGATGCGCATTCCTAGAAGTGCGTGTATTACGGTGGAATTGTTTAAGGGGAGGAATGGAGGTGGCTATTTCACTAGAACACTGTTTATAAAAATAGCGATAGAATAAGGAGACACATGAAACATTACGACGGTGTTCAAGAAATGCGAATGTTTCCGTTATATTACAGACACCTATCATTATAAGAGCTCTTTCTTGAACTCTATCTCAAAGTCGTAAATAGGTTACTGTAGTACCTGCCCAAATAATATGAGAATTATATTCAAGCTTTGGACAAATGAAGACTTTGTACATTACAGCCAGATCAGAAGGGGAGACAAATTTCTTGCATCTTCGAAGAAAACCTAAGCACTTCGCAGCGTTTTTGGCTACCTTGAATACGTGTTCATTCGTCATTCCACAGAAGATGATCTGAGATGCACATACCCAGACCTGAAAGCATGTTTAGTTTCTTAGATGCAAGCAACACTCATGGAGAGCGGCATTGGGGTGGGTTCTGCTTTAGGGACAGCTTACAGCATTGTGTTTTTGAAACATTAAATTCTACATGAGTTTTTATTCCCCTCTGAACAATGCTGTCAAGATCAGAATTTAATGAGCTTATCATACGCTACCGTTCAGGTTTCATATCCAGAGGATAAGGATGTGAATCAAGAAACGAGTATACAAAGCTGAGGGTGCTGTCATCAGCAAAACAATTTAATGAATTAGAAGTTTCAGACAAGAGATCATTAATGAAAATGAAAAAGAGAATCAGAGACAAAACGGAGCCCTGGGGCACACCTGCATTTATTTTATGAATACCAGACTTGAAACCATCCAATACAAATTATATTGAACGGTCCGAAAGGTAATTTTTAATCCAACGAAGAAGAGATTCATCAATACCAAATAAACGCATTTTTGATGAGAGAGCTTGGTGCCAAATTTTATCACACGCTTTTGAAATAAAGTAAAAAGAAATTAAAATTGATTACTTTCTACAAAACGATTTAAAAATTTGTTCCACTGCTCGGTGAGATATATTTACCATTACACCACGACCTATTGCTACGAAAGCCGTACTACCGGTCATTAAGAAACTTCCGTTCTTCAAGATATTTTATTTTTATTTTTTTTTTTTATTTTTATTTTTATTTATTTATTTAAACGAAATTGCCTAAAAACTGTAAGATATAATATCTTATAAGTAAGTCTTAAGCTAATTTTACAAAAATAGAACTAAAAAGAAAAATTCAGTTAATACAATTAAAATTAATTTAAAAAGGAAAACAAAAACAAGCACATTTTCAAATTCAAATTTGATTTAAAAATTTTCTGAAAAATGCTTTCTTAATACATTTTGTATGCTTGTTGTGTTCTGTACTTCTTTTATATAGCGCGGTAAGGAATTCCACAAACGGATGGCATTTACGAAAAATTGACGCTCAGATGTTAAAAACGAGTAGCGGGGATGAATCAGGTGACGAGATCTATGAGAGGAAGCAATAGTTATTCTATCAAAACAGTATTGTGGTTGGCGAGTCAATAAAATATCTGCAAGCAATGTCAAACTGCGAAACTGAAGATAATTTTCAAATGGCATACCAAGCGGACGAGATGCAAAACCAGACAGTTTATCATATTTTCTTAAGCCGTACACATAGCGCACAGTACTATTAAAAGCGATAATGAGCTTTCTTTTGCTTACAAAGTTGCAGTTACAGTAAATTTCACATCCATAAATCAATATCGGAATAACAAGAGTTTTTGCCAGCAATAAACGGGTTTTCTCCGGTGTAAAGGACTGAGTTATCCATAATGTATGCAGTACACCATACACTTTTCCAACTAGAGAATTAATATGGTTATCCCAAGTCAGGAAACGATTAAATGTCACTCCGAGGTTTTTCGCCATTTCCACATATTCGATAGGAGCATTGCTCAACACGATGGAAGGAAAAAAGAAAGATCTATTTTATTTCTAGAAATAACCAGACATTTTGATTTCTTTGGGTTTAGAATAAGACCATTTGAATGAGACCAATCTTCAATTCTTTTTAAGTCTTCATTGACACATAAAGCACCATGCTCAATAAGCCCGAGGGGACAGTTTAAATAAAGTTGGACATCATCTGCGTACATATGGGAGGAACAAGTTCTCAGTTATAGTGGGAAGTTCATTTACCTAAATTTAAAATAAAAGAGGACCAAGAATGGACCCTTGGGGGACGCCGGAAACATTAGGTAGAAAATTCGAAAGTTTGTCACCAACAAGGACCGCTTGCTTTCTGTTTGTTAAGTAGGAATAAATAAGTTTTGTAGCAGATGCTGTAAAATTGAATTGCTGCATAAGATTTTTACATAAGTTAGAGTGATTGACTGTGTCAAAAGCCTTCGAGAAGTCAAGTAACACCAAAAACGTAATTTCATCCCTATCTAACGCTTGTATTATATCATCGGTGACGTTCAATAATGCTGTAATTCAACTGTGCTTTTTACGAAATCCGGATTGCCTTGGAGTCAGCATACTATTTATAGCTAGATACGCACTAATTTGTTTTTGTAAAACTCTTTCAAATACCTTAGACAGAAACGGAAGAATAGAAATAGGTCTAAATTCATTGCCCTTAGCGTTTTTAGGAAGAGGTACAATTTTTGCCATTTTCCAAAGGTCTGGAAACTCGCCTGACATTAAAATTGTATTGAAAGTAAATGTGATGTACGGCAATACTATCGGCAAAATCATTTTTAAAAAAGAGGGGTGAATTTCGTCTAGTCCAACGGCATTTGACTTTACAGAAAGTATACTTTCGACAACATCAGCACTATCCACCGCTTGGAACATAAAACCAGGGTTCTCACAATGATCGGAAAACAAAATTGGAGCTTCAGTGCACACTAGAGGTTGCGATGGTTATGAAACAAATTTTTCATTTAAACTGTTGCCATCAATGTCAACAGTTAGTTCAAGATATTTTTTAAGCTGATAATTAATCAGCGTTTACATAACCTTGGAAAGAAGGGACGTCTAACTACTGCACGCAGGGATGCCAGGTCAAGAAGCACTTGTGTAGCCCAATTTCAGAATTCTTGTAGCCCACAATCGCTGCCCTAAATGTAGCCCATAAACTCATCTAAAATCTCATTAAAAAAAAAATCACGAATCACTTATAAATTCCACGTTTTTCTTGTTTTTAATAATTTCCAAGGGCAAATCCTTAAAATCTGGATGAATTTAAATATATCGTTGAACTTATGTAACGTGTAAAAGTAATTGAAGTTAATGAAATTGGGCTACTTTTTTAAATTTCTGTCGCAAATTTAAGAAAAGCCCAGTCTGGCAACCCTGACTGCACGAGTGCCAAATAAGATTTGTCCCATAAAATCATTATACCGCTCTCAAGTACATGCGAAGTCATGCCACTCTCTGACAGCGGCGAATCAACAACAAACTGTGTGCTGCAAACAAATAGGCTTTTTCTAGTGAGCTGACAGCAGGATTATTATTGAAGACGAGCGTTGGAACCGAAGACGAGGTAGAATTACGTACGTTCTTTAAAAAAAGATCAGAAATTATTGCTATACCTTGGGGCATTGTAGAATTTTTTGCCTTAATTTCTGACCATGCAAAAATTTGTTTTCGAAATGAATGTTACAGGTTTTTCGAGCTTGTTTGAACTTATTCCGGTTTTCCTCAGTGGCGTTGGCTTTGTATCTTCGGAAACTTACTTCCATAAACCTGATAAGCTCCTTACAGCTCGAATCGAACCATGAATTCTCTTTCGGTTTGCTGGATTTCATCCTGTTCGGAACTAAATATCTCATCATCATCATCGTGTCCTGTAACCCCGGCTGGGGCATAGGGCGTCAACAAAACGTCTCCATCCTTCACGGTCTGCTGCAAGGTACTTAAGCTGTGGCCACGTCTTTCTCTGGAATTCTGCTTCCGCTAAGACAGTTGATTTCCATGTTGTTCTTGGTCTTCCAACCCGCCGTGCACCCTGAGGATTCGATTCAAAGGACTGCTTTGCAATTTCATCGTTTGGTTTCCTCAGTGTGTGACCAATACAACGCCATTTACGCTTTCTTATGTCGACGTCCAGCCGCTCTTGACTTGTCCTGCGCCACAATTCCTCATTTGATATTATTTGTGGCCAGCGAATCTTTAGGATGTGGCGAAGACAGCGATTCACAAAAGCCTGCAATTTCTTCGAAATGGTAGACGTGACTTCCCAGGTTTCACAAGCATATAACAGCACGGATTTGACATTGGATTCGAAGAATCTCAACTTAGTGCGTAAGGAGATTTGACTGGATTTCCAAATTGGGGACAGAGTACCGAAGGAAGCACGAGCTTTATTTATTCTACTTTTAACGTCCAGATCCGTACCACCGTTTGCAGAAACAATACTGCCAAGGTAGTTAAATTGTTCCACTACTTCAACTGGCGTCTCCTGTAAAATAATACGCTGCTGTGTGGAGCGGCCTGTGAGCATTATTTTTGTCTTTTTGCAGTTAATTCTTAGACCACTCGACTCTCCCTTCACTTGCAGTGTTTGGCACATCCCGTTCAGCCCACTGATGTTATTTGCAAGTAGACATATGTCATCGGCATAGTCTAAATGACTGAGCCTTTCGAACGGTCTCCATTGAATGCCCTGTCGCTCAGCTGTACCAACACTGGCCGTCAATACGTCGTCCATCGCCAGCAGGAAGAGAATTGGTGATAAAACATCCCCTTGTCTCACACCCTGTTGCACTACGAAGGAGTCGGATAGCTGCCCATTGTGCAAAACAAAACACCTCGCGTTGTTGTAGGACTCTTTAATAATGGCAACAATTTTTGGTGGAATTCCTCTACCAAGCAACGATCTCCATATACATTCTCGGTTAACTCGATCAAAGGCCTTCTCAAAATCCACGAACATGAGGTAAAGCGGTGATTGAAATTCCATCGACTGCTCGAGGACGATACGCAGGGTGTTGATATGGTCGACACACGATCGACCACTGCGGAAGCCAGCTTGATGCCTCTTGAGTGTAGACTCGATTCTATCCTTTATTCGCTCGAGTATGATTGTTGCCATTAGTTTTGGGAAAACGGACAAAACGGTGATACCACGCCAATTGTTGCAATTCCTTAAGTCACCTTTCTTTGGCAACTTAACAATCACACCATCCTTCCAGTCCCTGGGATAGCTTTCGTTTTCCCAAATGTTTTGTATCAGCGTATGTAAAATACTAGCCGCTGCTACGGGATCGGCTTTCAGGAATTCTGCTGGTATTCCGTCCAGTCCAGCTTCCTTGTTGTTTTTGAGGAGATTTATTGATGTACGAATTTCCGATTCTGACGGGGGTTCGATGTCAATACCCCTATAGGACCTGCGCATCTCGTTTAGTTGGGGCACTTCAGCACTCTGCTCAACTGAATCCTCATTTAGCAGGGCATAAAAATGGTCCTTCCATCTACGAAGCTGATCCTCAATTGATACCAAAAGTGTGCCATCCACATCCATTACAGGATGATTGGTGTTGCTTTTTTTCCCGATCACATCTTTGGCTATTCAACATAATTCCGACACCATGCAGTCTTTGGCCACCCTCTCTTTCATCTTCGCCGGAATACAGCATTCTCATCTGTCCAGTGTCTGATCTGTATTCAGCTCTTCCTCTCCACTTAGTTTCGCTTATGCCCAGGATACTGATCTTTAGGCGAAGCATTTCACGCTCAACCTGCTCGTATCTACCATCGCTGTACAAGGATCGAACGTTCCATGCTCCGATTTTCGTACGTATGCGGTAGCCAAAAGTAACATGTATTTGCATATATCCTTCCACCATGGTGTTTTCCGAGATATGATTAATAACATACATAAGCTCAGATTTGACAGGCACACCCGCCTTTTGTATGGTCAAACACATAACTGCTCGAGGCCGCCCACTATGGGAAAACAGACGCCTTTTGTAGCCGCCCAATATGGGTTACAGACGCTACCTGCTGCTGCCGTTGGCCTTTTACCAAAAAAAGCTCCTCCGCCACCAGACTATCATGCCGTTGACCGCCACCTGCAGTTCATCCGCCTTAAGGGGGCTTTTAACCATCCCGTGGACAAGTTTGTGCCCTGACCAGCATAGCTGGGTTGTCTGCTTATCCCGGCATCCATTCGGTCCCCCTGCACGTTAGCGTTACCCGCCCTCTACCACGCGGAGGTGTGCATAGGGATTTTCCTATCATTGAGCCTAGGGCCATATGGCGTCCTAGCACTCTCAAGTACTTTTAGAGGAAGAATTAAATTTTAAGTTATATCTGCACTGGAGTCTACGTCACTATTGAGGAAGCATAGTGACCAGTTAAAGCTCCTGAAGAAATCATTGAGACCGTCTCAGTTGGCTTTCTCTTACTGCCAAACGGTTCTCTTAGGGGATTTTTCATTAACTGGGTTTTGTTGGTACGAGAAATTCGCAGATATGACACAATGGTCCGCTGGTGCCTGTACACTTATAGTGTATTTATCAGGGTCATAGGTAAGACACAAGTCTAAAGTGTTGGCAAATTGACCTGCAACGTCAGGGATACGAGTTGGCTCGTCAACAAGGGAAATATTCCTTACAAACCGTTTGGGGGAAGCCTTTGACCCTCCATAAAATTGTAAGCGGCACTCATATCGATGGGGCTTTTTACAGTTTCCTGAGAATGCCATGAGGATGCTATGTACCAAAATTCTGCTTTCTGTTATTTTTTCCGTAATTTTGCTGATTTTTTGGCGTAGATGACTGGACTTTATATAAAGTGTACAATCCCTAATTGAACTTCGCATTATACTTGTTAATTGTTAACATTGATTATTGTTTGTTTCGTGGGCATTTGGAGTATGTATTGAACTGTCAATTTGCCACCTCTAGACTTGCGCCCACGTGCGGTGCACGTCCGCTAGCGGTGGCCCTGAATGCGTGTATTTTGTTATATGTTATCTGCTTAATAATTCGTAAATTATCTTTTTGTATGTGTTTCAAATACTCATGTATAGATAAGAAACCTACAACCTTGAACAGCTGTAATTTATTTTTATTTCAAGCACAAGGTTTTTAAGTAATAAACTTAATTTGGCTTTGGTTTGATATCTTCTGTCAGAAAGCCGAGTAAAGTTTTTACGAATGTATAAACTGCCTACATTACACCTCAAATAAAACTAGGGATGGGATATAACGTCTTAAAATCTTAAATTACAAGCTCCTGGGAGTAGCAGCAAATATAAATAAAGAGAAAAAAAATATATTCAAACAACCTTAAACGTAAATAAAATAAATTAATTTCCTTTCGTTTCGTCCACTTGCCATGGATGGACTGACTACACCTTAATATACAAAATTGAAAACGATTTTTCAAAAACAGGATTTAACCTTTACCCATATATACTTATTTCCTCCCCCTCCGGGACCATCCAGGACAAAACTATATTATAGGTGCGTTATAGGGCTAAGTTTACAAATTCCATTTCTTCATCACCTCCCCTATATATTTTTCAAACATCGTCGAAGGTTCTCAGAATTATTTAGAGCTGTACTCTTACATCTCTTGCAAGTTTCAAGGATAAATATCTCTAACATACGAATTTCCTTGCAGTTGTTAGTTAGGTTAGGTTAGGCAAGGATATAGGAACCAAACATCCAATTCATCTCTTTGCTTACGTCTATAACATTATTTCACTCAATAAAGTTTGCCTTTCATGTATGGGTGGGTTAAGTTTAGCGGGGGCTGATGTACGGAGGAGATGGGTGTCTCTGTGTATATAAAACGATGCATCGCAATAACCCCCTTACGTATATAGACAAGGGTGAGTATTGATGCAGTGGTTACCCATCGATCCGTGGAATGAAGTTGCTCTACAAATAAGTGAGGTGATATTTGAAATTTCCGTTTACTTCATGAAAGGCCAGGTAGGGAAATGGTGTTACAGATTACCAAGAGTTCCGTAGTTCCGTATTACCCGAACGACTATCTATGGGGAATAGATAGGTGGGGGAGAGAGGGAGTGGGTGGTGTATATGTGAGATAGATTTACTGTGCACAGAAATGTATATTCGGGATGTACATCTTCGTGTATAGATCTCAAGCTATTTGGTGCGCCTCAGGTGCGATGGTAATTTATTCAAGTTGACTATTTCGCAATTTTACTGGGTTCTACTTGTTTTTTTATTTTATTTTTCTAAATTGTTGTCCTGGAAGTGGAAATAAAAGAAAAATGGGACTGAAATATCTCAGTAGTGAAGATTTTCATTCATTTGTTGGCCAAAAGGCGAAAAGGGAATTTAAATTTACTTATAGAAAGCACAAGGATGCTGCAGGGCTTGTGGTTTTTTTTTTTTTTGTATTCTACGATACTCCTTAAGTCGTGGTGTGCCTTTATTTTTAAGGTAAACGAAAACATGGAGAATAAGTTGAAAGTAATATAAGAATTGTATCTATGTTTATGTTTGTGTTGTCAATAACAATATAAACTTCAGCTAAGGTAAAGCATGCGGACATGTTTTCAAAAAGAATCATCAACCCACCCGAATATATGTAGCTATAGGTTCCAAAGTATTTTCAAGGATTCGGCATTCAACTTAAAGAAGTATTGATGTAATAAGGTGTAGATTTAGGACACACAAGCAGGTAATGATGTTTACCTTATGCATTAGAAACATTTATCCTAGCCGGTTTTGTGGCCACAGCAGAGCTTATTGATTTGTGTTGGGCATGTTTGTTTTCTAAAACAAACATGACCTTTTCACATAAATTGAACCCGATGGAAGGATAAACAAAATTGAAAAATATGTTCAACAATACAATGGTGGTACAGGGTTAACACATATTTGAATTTTTCATGTTCTTGGAAGTATAATTTTGGTATAAATTATAATTTGAACTTCCTGTATAAAGTGTATAAAGAATTATCGGAATTTTGACCCATCCCAACCCCCCCCCCCCCCTCATTCAAGGTTTCATGATGAGAAAAAACAGCATGTGTAGGAACTCGTTGAGCAAAGTGGATTCAAGCTCAGTATATTGATTGCCGCATGCACCAATAAAAACACCCTAAGTGAAATCTCATTTTTATCAAAAACGGCTCCCACCATAAAATTTTGTCTGTAACTATTACTACTTAAACTACTACGCTCTACTA
The DNA here is from genome assembly GCA_963921185.1 of Dasysyrphus tricinctus. Lineage (NCBI taxonomy): Eukaryota > Metazoa > Arthropoda > Insecta > Diptera > Syrphidae > Dasysyrphus > Dasysyrphus tricinctus. The sequence continues at coordinate 150,751,360 of OY992530.1, read as the reverse complement.
TTAAATGCATTGGTATCTAAAATGTATATATAGCCAGTATTAACTGTAGGTACCTCCCATAGAACCGTATTTTTTGATTTTTATTCTTTCTCAGGAGAATGTTTCTGCAGCTTCGGCTGCAGTAAACCGCACATCGGATTTGGGGGTGCGGCATCTTTCGTAACCAGCGTCAATCAAGACACCATAACAATAAATGAATCGTCAACAAATAGACAAAGTCTTTCAAGAAGAGCAAATGATACTTTTGGCTACCGCAGAAGTACGAAAATTGGAGCATGAAACGATCGATCCTTGTAAGGTGAAGGCAGCGTTGCCATTTGGCCCTTTAGTGGCCAAATGGCCCCTTTTTGCGTTCGGGACCCGTGGCCCCTACTTTTTTAAAAATCAACCAATTGGCCCCTGGTATGTGATTTTCATTAAAAATGGCGATTTTACATTAAAATAGTTGAACTTTACCAAGTTTCGAACTACATAAATTCTGCAAAATGACAGAAGAAAAGGATAAAATACAATATCTACATTTTGGTTGAATTTTAGTTAAATAAACTTGAGTACCTGGGCGAAATTTTTTGTTTTTAGTTATTCGTATTAATATTTAAAATAAATCGAGGTGATACGCTACTTCACTTATCAACATGGCGGTAATGTTTCTGCTCTACTGATTGCACCCCACCCTCATAAAATAATTTCGGCTGTAAAAGTTGCAAATATTTTCTTCCAAAATTTGTTTTAATTTTTGAGGACATGAGGCAGATAGAGCCATAGTGGCCTAACTGCAAATTTATCGAAATTGAGTTCTTACAAAAATTGAATCTGTATGTATATACAATATTTCTGCATTTAAATTTTTTCAGTTGATAGCTTCATGCCCACACTTAGGACTTTTTGCATTTAGAGCCCACCCACAAGAAAATTCAAAGCTTGAGTGCTAGAGTGACCTAGAGTGATCAGTTATAATGGTACATATTTTGAAGAATCATTAATACAAAATCAAAAACCTTTTATTTTTTATCATATTGCAAAAAAAATCTATATTAGGGTAAAGTCGGGTGATATGGCACCACGGGAGATATGGCACCCTTTAAATATTTCCTTCTTAATTAATTATTTTTAAAACAAAAATATCAGAATATCATCAAGTTTGACTTTAGCTCTCAATTGATGCTGTTAAAACTGAAGTAGCTTTTTTAACTTTAAAACCACAACCGAAAGTAAAATAATAGTGACTATACTTAAGTCGATTTTTTTTGTGCATAACAAAGCAAAGTGCAGCAACGGAATTATTGGCACCAGGTGCTCGCTTTAACGAAAAAAAGAAGAGTGATGCGTGTTTATTTGTTTTCAATCATCACAATTTGTAAGCATACGTGTTTTGTCTGAGTAATTTGAAAAAATAGAGGTAATATCAAAAGGGAGATATGGCACCCCTTAAGTTTAGTACAAATTGCAATGGTGCCATTTCACCCACTACTACATTTTGGTAATTTTTCATTGACTTTCTAGGACCGTTTTTTTTATTAAATTTGAGCCAAAAATTGCATTATTTGACTTTTCTCATTGCATTTAACATTAAACTGCATTGAGTGTGGCAAAAATCCATACAAAAAGTAAAGTTCCATATCACCCTCTAGCAGGTGCCATATCACCCACCATTTTTTCACATGTCTTTTTTTTAAGGTATTTTTATTTCTTTAAAAAATATGTGTTTTTATAAAAGCTTTCGTAATCTACCTATTTTTTTTTGTTTTAAAATTAACTACAGAACACATATATAAAAGTTTAACATAAAAACCATTTTTACTTTATGAGTTATAAAGAAAACTGAAAATGGGTGCCATATCACCCGACTTTACCATATATTCATTTATTTAAAAACTACAGTTTTTTTAATTCTTTCAAAACTACAAGTGTTAAAAATTAATATGCTCGTTATTTTTGCTCTAGTGAAAATAATGAAAAATGCAGTTAGGCCACTATGGCTCTCACTGCCTCATATTGTGATTAAAAATTAAATCTGGACTCTGGTCTTTCAACAATTGGAAAAGATTAGCTCTACGTTCGGTCCTAATCAGTGAATTTACATTCCCAGCAAGGATCCTAAGAGGCCTCTCCGCCAGCGCGCCTTTAACCTCTAATTTGCGTTAAGCTAGGCAAAACAGAGTAGATATAGTCCACCCTATTCGCCTGCTCCCTTATTTCTTTCTGAAGTCCTGTCAACTGGCCTTGAATTGCCAGCAACATGCTTCTTATTTCGGCCTGAGCGTCCGGAGCCCTAGGCACGAGGGCCGGTTGGGCTACCTTAGCTGCAGGCTGTACCGTGTTTCCCCTTCCTGCCGCCATTTGGGCGTAGGAGATCTGGGGATTGACGGGTGTTGTTGTAGGAGCATGCGTTGATGGGCGTACCACTACCGCTGTCTGCCTAGCTGCTTTATTGGTACGAATTTGCTGAAAGGCTGAGCAACCCCGATAATTAGCAGGGTGCCCCTCCTTTCCACAAAGTGCACATTTAAGCTGGGTCATATCATCGACCCTTTCCTCACCGAGTTTACACTCCCCCTTAATGTGGTTCTCACCACACTTCACGCAGCGTGACTGCATTTCGCAGTTTGCTGCAGCGTGGCCGAACCTTTGGCAGCGCATGCATTGAAGCATGTCACCGCGTCTCTTTAATTTATCCCAAGTTACAACCTGATAGTTGAGGACGGAGATACTCCTCAAACTATCCAGTTTGCTGTTGGGCGAGAGCTGAACTAAGAAGAACGGCAAAGACCGCTTCTCCCGTCTGGCTCTGACTGTAGTGAACGGCTTGACCCCGATAAACTCGAGATCGCCGCTCGCTTTTTCACAGAGCTCCTTATAGAGCACCTCTGGTTCCGTGCAGGAATCTATGCCCTTCAGGAGGACCGTTTGGTTTTTATCCACTTTGGGGGTAAAACTGAAGAACTCAGTCGTGGATTTTTTTAACAATTCTTTAATTATCTTGTGCTGCGCCACTGTAGAGCAGTGGATGTCATGTCTATCTCTACTTAATCTTTTAATAAAAAAGTTTTGGCCTATGGCCGACTTACATAGATCTATGGTTTCCTTAAGTTCCATTTTATAAGTATTTATTGGGGGCACCTTTTCTTTTTTATTTTGGGGCGGCTGTGGCTGCTGCTGGTGACCTCCCTGCTGCTGCTGGTTCCGCTGCTGTTGACTCCGCTCCTGTGGTGTTTGTTGCTGCTGCTGCTGTTGTTTTTTTGGGCGTTGCACCTTCGGTTGCTGCTGTGGTTGTTCAGGTTCTCCTCCTTCATTTTGCTTTGACAGCTGCTGTTGTTGCTGCTGAGCTTGCTTTTGCTCTGGCTGCGATGTTTTTGTTTGCAGCTCTTGTTGTGGCGCTGCTTTTTGTGGCGCCTTCAGCGCATTTTTCTGCTCGCGCTCCTGCCTCTCTCGTTCTCGTCGAGCTTCTTGTTTCCCTTTTAGGGCTTCTATAAGAGCGGTAACTATGGCATTAAGCCGTTCCATTTCCCCCCGAATGGCATCGATTTTTTGGCTGATGGCCTGCTCATCAAGTGCTTCTTGCGCCTCATTTTCCTCTTCGGATGACGCCTCTGGTGATGTCAGGTCTACAAGCAGGTTGCTGTTGCTGTCCCCTGTTGTATATAATCCCTCGCCACCTTCAGACATATATTCAATGTCATCGTCGGATGGCGAGGTATTAAGTTGTTGTTGTATTTTGGCTGCTGCTGAGGTTTTGGCTGTGCGCGCCGTCTCCTTCACCCCGGCTGGCAGCTGGGCCGAGGTGGTTGTGGAGCGGCGCTTGACGAGGTTCGGCGCACAGCTAATCCTCTTCCTCCTCTTCTGGTGTGTTTGTGCATCGGCTTTTGGTGCCGTTGCTGTTTTTGCCGTTTTTGCTACGGCACTAGCTGACGGTATGGCTGATGGTGCCATCGCCTTCTTTGATGTTGTTGGTGCTGGTGCACTTGCTGTTGCTAGGGCTGGTGGTGGTGCCATAGCTTGCTTGCTTGTTGTTGTTGTTGTTGGGACACCTTTCGATGCCCCCGCCGTTTTGTTGCTTTCCATTAGCCGCTTATCCCTCTCGATGATGTTTTCCACCTCTCGATTATGGAAAAAAGCGGCCAAAAATTTACTGCCCGACTGGGACTCGAACCCACTACCTTCGGATTCTCGGTCCGCCACCTCTACCACTGAGCTGTAGTCGCTATTGAAAATAGCTTGGTTTAAATAAAAGTTGATTAAATCACACCGAATATGCTAGTTGAATAAACTGGGAAGCCGAAAACGTCTACACACTTCCATAGTACGAGATCGACTGAGTCCTACGCTACGCACTAACCATCAAGCCACGAGGTACTACATCCAAATCATCTGAGTCGGTTGAAAGAAATACAGTTAATAAGACCGTTTTCTATAAGACTACAAATAAAAAAGTTGACATGGCAATGGATGGATTTTAATAAATATACTTTCCAAATGTTTTTCATCTTCAAACAAGCTCTGAATATTTAATCCAAGTTGTTAGAGCCATTTTCGGGAAACCTTAAAATAATAAAATTGCTCGTGTCAGTGGGCGATTTTTACTAACACCACTTTCCAAGATTTGCCCACTATTAAGAGCAAATAAGAAAATGGTATTTTGATCGTCTCTGAGATATGAGGTAATAAGAAAAGTGGGCTTGGCAGTAGACTGGATTTAATAAAATAACCATTCCAGGTTTCTATCTCAAACAAACTCTGAAAATCTCAATTTATCATTAGAGGTGGTTCCGAGCAACTTTAAAATAACAAAAGTGGGTGCGGTAGTGGGTCAATTTAGATTTAACCGCTTTTTAGCTCTTTTTGCTGATAATAACGAACTCTGAATATGTCATCTATATCGATAGATTCTTATCTAAGAAATCAAGAAATTAGAAAAGTGGGCGTGGCCGGAGGCAAATTTTACTAAAATATCGCTCTAAATTATTTACTTGCTCATACAAAATAACTCTGAAAATTTCATTCAAATCGTTGGAGCCATTTCGAAGAAACAAATAAATAATTAAAGTCGGCGTGGCATTGGACTAATATCCATACATACATTTTTAAATTATTTTCCTCTTAATTTGAATAAACTCTTAAAATTCTATCAAAAGCCAAGGAGCCTTTTCCGAGAAACCAAGAAATAATTAAAGTGGGCGTGGCAGTGGGCGGATTTACTGAATTTCGATTTATTTTCATTCTCATAAGAAAAAACTCTGAAAATGTCATCTTAATAAATTCATCCCTCTTTGAGGGATTTTTACAAAATTTAATTTTTGGATTTTTTTCTCGGTCATAGGAACAAACTCTGAAAATTTCTTTCAAATCGTTGGAGCCGTTTCCGAGAACCCAAATATATATATATATATATACAAGATTAACTCGTTTAAAGTAATAAGATTTGTAATTATTAGAACAAATTTTGATTTAGTTTTAAAATAAATGTTTATCAAATGCTTTGCTCCTTTATGTGGATACTAATAATATTTTTTGTCTTCTCTTACGAACTGGTTGAGCGTGAAATGCTTCACCTTAAGATCAGTATCATGGCTAATGGGCATCAGCGAAACTAGGTGGAGAGGAAGAGACGAATACATATCTGGCACAGGGTAAACGAGGAATGCTGCAATCCGGGGAGGATGAAAGAGAGGCAGAGGGTCGGAATTATGTTGAACGAAGAAACGAGGAGTAGTCTCAGTTCTTCTCAGTTCTTGGGCGCCCATTTCTGCAAGAATAATAACAGCAAAGTTCCGTTCAAAAATTCTTAACTTCATAATAATTCAGTGCTACGCGCCCACAAATGAAGCGACCGATGAAGACAAAACCGCTTTCTGTTTCTTAACGCATCTTAACTCAGTTAAGAGAGGTGTTCCGAAAACCGACATCATAATTGTCATGGGAGATCTCAATGCCAAGACAATTTCGGTCTGAAACACGTGATGGAGAAAAATGGCTTGAGGTCACGGAATGAAAATGGCGATTTGCTGGAGGATTTTTGTAACACTAATCGTCTTGTACTGGGTGGGTCTGTGTTTAAACATAAGACTTACAACAAAATCACCTGGACCATAAGTCTCCCGTTTTAAGAAGAAAAAACGTAAATGACATTTTGGCTATTTTGAGTTAGAGCCAGTTTTGACATCCTTGGTAGGGTTATTATTTTATTGTTTAAGCATAGTACGCAGCTGAAGTGAAACGAAAATTCTCATACAGAAATTGACACAACGAAATCGTAAACGAAAAATTTCGTAGTGATTTTTGTTATGTAGTACGCAGTTCGACAATATTGAAATGTCAATAAAACAGAAAATCCTAGCATATACTCGAACCAAGTCTCCACTTATTTTTCGTATACAATTAATTGTTCGGAACATTATTTCAGACGAAAATTTGACAGTTTTTATATTTTGCTGTTGAATTTTAATTTAAAAATTAAAATGGAAGAAAATACCACAGATGCCGCAATTACAATTATTTGGAACCCTTAGGCCTGGTTCACACGGGATTGTACCGCACGATTTTTTGCAGTATAAATCCGTGCGGATGAGCAGTGGCGTATATATTTTACATAGAGCCTTTCACACGACGTTTGTACGGCAAGAAAACGTACTCAGCTAAGTACGTTTATCGAAAACTCAACGGACTTATCAAAAGAAACGAATGAACTGCGACGTATCGTCTCCCAGTGGCGTATAGTTTTATATAGTCTCGTTCACACGGTTTAAATCCTCGTTGGGTATTTGTTCGTTGGCATCGAATGAGCTTCAGTGGAGAGAAAAGCCCATGTATACAAAAAAAATTAATCGACCGATAGGGTTGATTTAAAAAAATTATAACTCCAGTGATACTGATTGGATCTTGAAGGTTAAGGTCTTTAAATAAAGAAGAGGAATGAGGCAACAAATATGCGTTTTTAGTTTTTCAAAATTATAAAAATTTTCATAAACATTTGAATTAAGAATAAAATAAATGGAATTGAATTGGGCTTTATTCACCCCTATAGTATGCAAATTTTTGCCCCTCCTCAATGATTTTCTTACATAATATAGCCCGTTATGTCAGCTTTCTTTAAAGACTTTAACCTTTAAGATCCAATGAGTAGAACGGGAGCTATAATTTTTTAAAGCCATCCATATCAAATTTTAGTAAAAAAAATTCCATGTAGATAACGGGATTTTCTCGCTGATGGATGGTCGTGGACAATGGTCCAAGCAGGTAATTTCAATGCTATTGTTTTGATTTTTCGATCAATTTAAAATCAAGATTGTGTCGCTTATATATCACGTAGGATAATGAATGAGGTATCAAAATAACCATAATTTTATTTACATGTTATATTTAAAACAACAAGAAAATTCATCAATGCACTAAACAGATATGAGTTCATATGTGAAAGTGCTCAAATAATGCCGTTATCTCCGTCCAACGGTATTCTAGGACTCCTATTTTTTTAATTTATATTTAAATCAATATTTTCTATCATCCGTTTAAATTTCAGGTTTCTAGCCCTTTCCCTTAAAAAGATAAAAATAAAATACTTCACAAATTCAAACTTTTCCATTCATTTTCATTATACTGCAGCTATTCGAGTTTTAAACGAATAAATATAAATATCATGTACCCGATTTTTGTTCGGTAAAAACCGAATGCGATAAAAAACGTGCGGTACAATCTCGTGTGAACCAGGCCTTAGCACCACAACGGACGACACGAAAACAAAAAAAAAAAACAAGAATTCACATCAGACGAGAAAAAAAATGACTTAAGATTTTAAACTGTTTTATTTTTGTATTTATGTCAAATCTTTTTGATAAAACTCTCCATATTTTTTTCACAATCACTTCGTTTCTGATTTCGTTCTCGAGTTGGAGACCACAGAAAATTTTCGTTTCACTTCAGCTGCTTACTAGGCTTTAGTAATAAAATCACTATCTTGCCTTTTTAGTGGTTAAAAACGCTTACGAAATATGACGTATGTACAAAAAACCATGCTTTTTTAAGATAAATTGACGTATCTGCATTTTTCATAACCCTGAGGCCACACGAGCAAGTACTTGCAAGCAAGTTGGCTACATACACTGCCTGTCAAATTCGTAATTTGCATTCCACTTGCCTCCCACTTGCTTTCCACTTGCATTCCACTTGCTTGTCTCCCAACCAGGGCTGTCGAAGTACTGCAATTGAAGTATTTGTACTGCTTTTTGAAACTCCGTACTGCCGTACTGCTAATACGACCAAAGTACTGCTTTTTTGAAAATTTGTTCACACAACATTTTCAAATCATAATCATATCCAAAAAGTTTTAGTCCTTTTTATATAATGTTTTCTTTTATAAACAAAACAGATAAAATTGTATAGAATACGCTCACTATGTATATAGATGTATTGAGAAAGATCTCGAGTTCCATTTTTTACGAGTGCGTAGTTTGCAATATAGGCATAGCCTGTATATCACAAGTAAAAAATTCGTAATTCTGGAATTTTTCAGATTTTCTTTTCTGATCCGAAAAAAGGAAGTTTAAGGATATTTTGATTCCATTTGGAACGAAATATTCCACACACGTCGAAATGTAGTTTTCTCACCCAACTGTCAAAAGCATTGTTAAATTATACTAATGGATCTCTAGACCATGAAATTTAGATTTTAACGTACTTCGACAAAACTCCTACAAAGTTGAATTTTGGTGGGGCTTTGTTTTGACGTCTTGAGCAATTTCCAATTTCTAAATTTTGGCTGAAAAAAAGAATTTTTGGAGGAATAAAAAGTTGTAAAGTTCAGTTTTTTGCAAATTTTTCGAGAACTTTCAAATTTTTGGTATGAAATAAACAAGGTAAAAGTTGCAGCTTATTCAATTTTATAAAAAATACAAATTACATGTTTTTTGATGCATTCAATAGTTTTAGAGTAAATCATGGAGCCAATTTATGGAGTGGCAAATTTTGTCAGAAAATTTATTAAAATTGCATTAATCGATGAGCAATATTTTTTGTACTATATGCGCTAAATCTTCTCATTATAAACCAAGTTATTGTGGTGCCCAGGCCATCAACTGGAAAATTTATTGGCTTTAATTTATTTAAATAATTTTGAGAAAAACGTAAACAAACAACGAGAGTTTTGTATGTAATGAATATACCACCATTGCAGTGCGCTAGAGTTAAATAGGTAATTGGCGGATATGTGATAATTTTTAATGAACAATATTTGCATTTAAACAAAATTAAATGCATTAACAATTATGTTGGTATATATTTTACTGCCGTACTGCAGTGTACTGCAATTTTTTTCCTCGAAGTACTGCTTTCTGTGAAATTGAAACGACAGCCCTGCTCCCAACTTGCTTCTCAACTTGCTTCACTACTGGCTTCAAAACTTGCATGCCAGTTGATAAGCAAGTTGCTTGGGTTTGTTTGTGTTAGTAAACAAATTTGTATGTATTGCAACTTGCTTGCAAGTACTTGCTCGTGTGGCCTCGGGGTAAGAAAAATAAACGTAACTACCAAACTAATATTCGTAGATCCGGAAAGGAAAATTATTTACTTGCAGTTGCAGATACGGCAGATAGTCTTAAGATGAAAGTTATTTAACTAGACTTGTATTGAATATAATTAAATGAGTTTTTGATCAAAAATTAATAATTTGATTATTTATCATTTCCTTAAAGTCTGCAACGAATTCGTTCAAAAATAAAAAAGTTACGTACATAAACCGAAAAACGCATTTATCTCGAAATACCCAAAATACAGATACGTTTTTTCTTCTTAACACGGCAGAAGTGTATCATGACTCAGGTAGCAATGGAGGAAGCCAATTTGGTATGATCGAAGTATAAGAAATGCAGATGTGGAAAGCGATCACCATTTGGTTTTCATGAGCCTCAAGCTGCGAACCGCAGCTGAACAACGACAGTCAAAGAGTTGAGTAAGGAGTTCGCAGTTCAATGCGAATGGTTTAAGTGATCCCAATTTTATGTCGAAGCTATTTCACCAAACGACAGAGCTTCGTCATTTAATGGAATTCAACATTCAACAATTGATGAGATGTAGGGTGAAATAAAAGGTGTTTTTTATGGAGGCTGGATCTGAAACTGTACTCAAGCGGACGAGAGTTAGAGACTCTTTGTCTTTGATATCCCAAGACACCTGGGATAAAATCGAACTTCGCAAATGGTTGAATATGCAAATAAATGCCGAAGCAGATGTTCAACGAAAAGCTGAATTGCGAAGTGAGTAGAGGAAGTGTACCGATTATGGAATACCAAAATATAAACTCATTTTTAAACACAAAAAAAAAAAATTTTTATTCGGTCTTTTAAATAGATGTTGATAAAAATACTTAAAACTTGATTTTAAACAAAAGAAGAACTTAAACAAATTATCACACTCCATTTTATAAATTAAAAAGTAAAAAACACAAAATGAGCACATTTCAAAAAGTGACCGTAATATGGACCACTAAGGATTTCCCCATAATATATGTAATTTAATTTATGTGCAGAAAACACAAATAAAATAATCTATTAGATTCTGTGGCAGAGCAATAAAGAATGCAAGAGGTCAAAAGGGATTGAAAAATTTGAATAAAATTTCATGAGGAACATGAAAAATTTGTGCAGCTTTCTTGAAGCCCATTTCTTTTGACTTGAAGGCTGATATGGCTTTCACCATAGCCGCCTTGTCCCGGCGGCGTCACCCTTTTTTTCTTTTGGTGTCATCTGAATAATTACAAGACAACCTAGTAAAAATTTAAACAAATATTTTAGGTGGTTCCCAATATGGAATACTATTCCATATTAGGAATACTATTCAATATTCAATATGAAATACTATTCCATATTAAGAACATACTGATATTCCATATTAGGAACAAGAAGACTGACTTATCTATGTAAAAATTTACTTATAACTAAGCTAAACTCATCTAAATATTTTAAGTTTTTTAAGCTTTTTACTAATAACACGGGACAAAAATATGCTTAAGTTTGAACCGATAAAAAAATATGAGAAAAATAAGCTCTCAATAATTTGTTACGCACTTTACTAAAACACTACTTTTAATGCCTGCTCATGTCTACAAAGATCACCTTCCACAAGGATAATAACAACGAATATGCACATGAAAAGTAAGCTTTACCTGAAATAAACAGGTAAAAATATTACGTAGTTTTCATAATAAAGCACTATTCCATATTAGGAGCGTATTCCATAATTGGTCCACTTCCTCTATCGCCTAGAACATAAGATGGTCTATCTCTGTGTGAGACGTGACAGGAGGGTAAGATTAGACGGTCTCGCAGATAATGTGGAAAACGCTGCAAGAAGATGAGATATCCGGAAATTGTACCAAATATCACTATTAGTATTAATTGAGGACCAGCTACGCAGATGGAAGGATCACTTTTGCGCCTTGCTGAATGAGGATTCCGTTAAACAGAGTGCTGAGATGCATAGATATTATAAGGGTATTGACATCGAACCTCCAACAATACAAGCAATCCAATCTTCGATAACTCTTCTCAAAAACAACTAAGCAGATTTTTTGGGTTCTTATAAACTTAAAAACTACTTAAAGCTACTTAAAACTACTTACAAACTACTAACAAACTAGAACAGCCACAGCAAGCATTTTTTTTAGTTTTATAATGGTTTTTGTGTGTTTTTGTTGGTTTTATATTTTGTTCTTTTTATTTTTAGTTCACTCTGGCTGCGCCTGTTTAAAACAAAGTACCTAAACCTATGTTAACCGACCAATTTCTACATAAAAAAGAAAGCAAAATCAACTTTCAGATATCAGAAGGAATTTTTTTTTTTAGCCACTAGAACTGGTTCTCCTCCTTTCTCTTCGGTCCCGATCGGGCACAGTCCTCCTGAACCGAAGGCGCTCAGCTCCTTCTTGTGCGATGACGATCACGTCTCGACCATAAAGAAGTCGCCTTTCCACAGTAGATTAGCGGAATCGCCGCTCTATCCTGGATCGGCCGTCGACTGTCTAGATAGAGAAATGCATCGGGTAGAATAAATCCACTCAGGTGCATACTCTCGTAGTATTCTACGTTACGATAGTAGGCCCTGAAAATTAAGCTATTTGTCGAAGACATCACTCAATTGCAATTTGACCCTGAATAAGCTTTAACAAAAAATTATCAATTCTGCTTATGTTGGCACCGTTGAATAGATCCTGATTGGAATAATATCGTGTGTACTCCGCCTCTGGTGTTCTGTGTAATCCTAGGCAGCGTCTAAGACACTGCCTCTCAAACACCTAAATCTTTTTTATTTGAGATGGGGCACGTTGAACCAAACAGGGAACCCATAGGCAATCATCAGCCGGATGAGGGCCATGTAGCAAATCACCTTCACCTTGCATGCTGTCAAGTAGACTGCTATTAAACAACTGTTTTGTCAGGGCAAAAGCTCCCCTGCCCTAGTCAGGTTGTTGGTTGACAAGAATAGAAAAAATCGACAGTTTAAGCGCGTTGTTTTGTAGGTACTAAATGTATGTTGGATCCATTATAAACACACCAACGCGCTAAAATTTTTGATTTTTTCTGTTCTTGTATACGGTTTTCAACGGATATTTGCAGAAGCCTTATTTGGCATACCCTGGTGGATATATTAAAGTATTTTAGCAGCAAGGACCTTTACAAAAATTTCACATTAAAAGCCAAACTTTCTCAAAAGCTAAATTTAAATACACTCCAAACCTTTCTATTTTTTAATCTACTTAAATCTGAGTTAATGAATCCAGGCAGGCTGTAGGGTAAATTATTTCGAAATTATATCCTTGAATAGCTTCAAAAACACTTCATTAATAAAACATCCTTATTTCGTTCGACTTTTTCGACAAGCGCTTACACTTACTTAATTAATAGTTTTGTTTTTATTTCTTCTTTGTTTGAGCTTTGCATTAGTATTTTATTATACCCATGAACCCAGCCGATTGACCACACACTTGTTTGCATACGAACTTCCTCCGGAAGTAACAAGGTACTTCCGTTCATAGCAGGTCTTCATTTAATGTCACAAAACCGAAAATACAATGTTAAAAAAAATATCACTTCACTTGTCTGATGGTGTTTTCTTGTATGTTATGTACTCGTAGTATAAGGAAAATAATTTCCTCAATTATATTCGTAGCTTGTGTTGGTTGTTTTTTTGTTTGTTTGTTTTTCCTTAGGTTTATATGACCACTCGTATAGGTACGCATAACAATACAGATATTTCAGCAAACACACAAAGCGACCGAAGAACACTCTTGGCTCTTGCCACATAGTAAAATCTTCCTAAAGGGACTAAGAGGGGTTGCAGACCCCGAAGTAAACAAATCACCTTTAAGGCCTTTTAAATGTGCGTCGTAGTCGTCACTATCGTAGCTTCTGGGTTGGTTTATAAGTTATTCCGAGTGCCAATCGTATTCATATCCGTCCGTCCGTTCATCTGCAACCGGTAGCCATTAGAGCAGCCATTATAATTACAGGCTTTTTGTTTGATAAACGATTTCAAAGGTTCTTATGCTCTCCTACAGACATACCTACGAGTATATTTGTATATTTTTGTCCAAGGACCAGTTACGTAAAATGGAATAGATGACAATGACGACGACACCCTTTCGACGCCATCCTTACCTGCTAGGGTTTATGGAATAGAGAATATGAATTTCACCATATTTGCAATAGATTGATGATTTTAGAATTTTTTGATGAGCATTTCATCTATACTATTCGAATATAATAAGGGTCTTAGGTTTAAAGGGATCGATCTTCCCAACCTTGTTTTATCAGAAAGTAGGTACAACAAAACACCCATATTAGCTAGGTTAGGGTTGGTCGCTAGGATAAAGGATAGTTTAAGGAAAAACAAAATTGAAGCAGCTAATTTAAGAAGGTCAACTACTTTTGTATTAATAGATACTTACATAACCCAAACAGGCTGTTGTCGAACGTTTCACCCAGGAAATGCGGTGGGACAGACTGGGCAAAACAAGGATGGGAGCCAAAGAGACAGACAATCCAGATCCAGAGTTCATACCTACTAACTTACTTAAGGTGGCACCTCAGTCCGGGGTGAACAACTGCTCAACCAACAAGCTTCTTTCAGGCGGCTCGGTTTCTAGCTAGTTGTCTCCAGTTTCACACACCAAGTTGGTTGAGGTCCTCTTCCACTTGCGGGTGCCACTTTTTACGCTATCGTGCTCTACTGCACCACGCTGGCCGTCCCACGGGGTTGGATTCAAAGACTTTCTGGGCCCGAGCAATGATGTCCATTCGCTCGAGGTGACCCAGTCATCCCAGTCATTGGATTTTCACTTCTGTGGCTGGGTCGGTGTCACTGTACAGCCCATACAGTTCGTTGTTGTACCTTCTTCTCCATTCCCCATCTATGCAGACGGGATCTAAAATCACCCGGAAAATTTACCTCTCAAAACAGCCTAAGGCGTTCTCATCCACTGTTAATAGAGTCTATGGTTTTGCACCATAAAGAGAGACTGGGATGATAAGCGTGTCTTATACAGGGACACTTAAATTGCTCGGGAGAGGACTTTACTTTTCAATTGCATTCTTAGCCCAAAGAAACAGCGGTTGGTAAGAGTAATCCTTCGTTTAATCACAGCATTGGTATCATTCGCTGAGTTGATAGCGGAGCTTTGGTAGACAAAGTCCCTGACCACCTCAAAATTGACGTTCTGTCGAAGACGTTGGTATTGGGCGCCCTTTCTTGTTGACAGCGTAGCATATACTTGGTCTTGCCTTCATTCACCGATTAACCCATCTTCTTGGCTTCCTCCTCAATATTCATAAAAGCACCACAGACATAACGCTCTGTTGGTCCAATTATGTCATGTTATGTAAATTGACGGACTTTTGAAAGATTGTGCCTCTAGTGTCTAATGTTGCCGTGAAAGTTTTGCACTATTCTTTCAAGTACGATGTTGAAAAAGCCGCATGAAAGCACAATGAAAAGGTGGTGGGTATCGATTTGAAACTCCTGGGGGTTTTCAAAGATCAGCCGAAGTGCGAATATAAGATAAACGTTTGACTTTCCTGGACTAAGGCCTCATTAATATTGACCTATCAGGTTGTTTACGAATGGCTTCAGGCGTCCACAAAGTATGGCAGAAAAGATCTTGTTTGCGATGTTAGGGAGAATGAGGCCTCTGTAGTTGGTGCAGTCCAGAGGATCACCTTTCTTGAGGATCGGGCAAACAATGCTGAGGTTCCATTCATCGGGCATTCTTTCCTCCAACCATATTTTGCAGATAAGTTGGTGCATGCTCATAACCAATTCATCGCCAGCCGCTGTGAGTTCCTCAGCCGCAAGGCCATCAGCTCCAGCAGTGGCTCTATTCTGCTTAAGTTCAGGTATAGCTATCTTTACTTCGTCGAGATCGATTGGACGGAATTGTTGGCCTACGTTCGTCGTCCTGGTTGAATGGTGAAATAAGCATGTAAGCGAAATTTGGTTCGTCATCGCCATAAGTTATAAAATTTGTAAAAATGATGTTTCCGCATCCTCCGAACCGACTGCGATTCCACCACGATGCTCCCCTGACCGGCCTTGCAGTCTTCGTTCCAGGCCTTGTCATTATCACCCTGGAAGATTCTTTTTAAAAAAATAAAAAAATAAATTGGGTGGCGCAACAGCTCGTGGAGAACTAGGGCCTAGTGACTTACAACTCACAACCATTGCTGTGTGCGTGTTGTTGGCAGGATTGGAGGGGACCTACAGTTTTTTTCCGAGTCCGAACGACCAAGTGAAAAGCACTTTTTCATGACAAGTAAACTCTTGGAGGATTTGTCAGTTCCTCGCAAGAGGCAGTACCTCTGATAAAACATATCTGTTTTTAGATGGCACGGCTGGGATTCGAGCCCACACTTTCGGCATGACAGTCCTACGCACTAACCATCATGCCACGAGGTACTACTTTCTACTTTTGGTAAAACTTCTGAACTTCATGTATGCTCTATTTCCTCGATCATGCGCTTCTCATACTCTTTCTATTTCTTTCTGAGAATTCGGTTTTTCTCTCTCTTCTTTTGCTCGTAGAGCTCGCCAGCAGCTCCGGTCCTTCTTTCTAGCACTGCTGTAAATGCCTGTTATTTGGCTGCATTTACCTCTCGGCATTCTTCGTCAAACCGTTTTTGTCGTCGTAAGAGGCCCAGCATGTCATCTCTGATGGCTTCTTTGCAATTCTTCTACTTGTTCTCGATACTAGGAGTAGGTGGCAGAGGACTAGTTAAGAGGGGTCAAGAGACTCCATCGGAAAAACATCTGGTGATTTCTTTCGACTGTAGCCGTCCGACGTCGAATCTCCTCACAGTATTCCCCTGTTTTGGCTTTGGCCTGGATATCGGTAGCAATATTACCTTAGCGATAACGAGGTAGTGGTCCGAGTCAACGTTGACTCCTCGGAACGTTTGGACATCCTTGATACTGGAGGATTGGAGGTTGACCAGGAATTCACCATATCCCTTATATATATCGAGATGCGGGAACTGCATGCTACCATACCACAACGTTTCACCCCGCAGGATAGTCGACTAGCTGGAGTCCATTATCGGAGGTGGTGTCGTGCGAGCTTTATCTTCCACCGAAGATGTCTTTTTTTAAGCCTCGATCCAAATTGTCATGAAGTGCTCGTTCACATAGTTGAAACTCAAGACTTCTTGCCTCAGTCTGCCTCTAACGATGAAACTACACCCAAAAAGACGCTGCCTTTGTTTTTCTTTTGCCCGGCCCATCCCATCGCACTTCTTGGATGACGGTGATGTCTGTTTTCAAGCAGTCTAGGGCCCCGCTATAAGAAAGAGAGTACATTCCACGTGCAGATCCTAAGTTCGTTATCCTTATTTCGTTTGCTTGGTTCGTCAACAGTAAATCCGTCCGTATCCAAGGTTTGTTGTTGCTTCGTTACTAAATAGCTCTACTTGGCAGGGAAGTCACATCCACGACACAGCCTGCAACCTGGGAGGACCAAACTCTTACTATGACTCCAAGGGGATTAGCTGCTCCTTATAGGTCTGAATGTCTGATCCCCGAATATGTCGTAACGCCCGTTATAAGGTGTTCACTAAGTAAATAGTTCAACCTAACTGAAATTTTAGACGCCATTCTTGACTCCATCTGGGGAATTCTTCCGCTGCCACCTTGATGAAAAGAGAAGTGGCTTAGTGGGCACACTATTTAAATAATAAATTAAAATTAGTCAAATTGGAAATAAAGCCCAAAATAGGAAAAATTTTCCAAAGCAAATGCAATAAAAAGCAGAATCGCCAAATGCGTTTGGGGGCGATTACAGACATTTTTTTCGTCAAATAAGTTGTGTTGCGGAAAAGCTTTGAACCCTCGGTGTGAATACCTACGCCCTTGCACCACGTCCGGATTGGGAACGTGAACAGGGCATAGTGTGGCGTGACGATCCGCTTTGTGACGTGATGACCCGCGGCGCTAAGACCCATGGGTGTGGCAAGATGGACCAGCCGGTGCGGCAGCGCAATGATCTGCAGTGTCACGCACGCCACCCCCGATCGGAACGCAGTCCATGGGCGTAAGTGTCTCGCTAAGAACTTTGCGTATTCATACAAAATTCCTATCAAATTTTCAAATATCACCCATAAATTGAGGAAATATATCCTACAAAAACAATTTACATGCAAATCATTTGGGCGCCATTTAATAATTTGGTTTCAAAGTAGATTTGGGCAATATTTCCAATTGCTTCTTTGCTTTTGCATATTTCCTTATTTAGTAGATATTTGTTATTTAAATTCTTTCTGAAATTCTCCTCATGTTTTTGTCCAGCACCTTGCCAGCTCCATAAATATTTGTTTATTCTTTCAAATAACTGCGATGCCTCTTAAAGACACGCTCTGTCCCACCCAGAGCAGCAGAGGTGTATCCTGCCTGATTGCGTCTCGTGTATTTGCACGTGTCCACATGGGTTATAGGAAATATATTATGGTTCGAAAGCTTCGTCCTGCTTTTTCCTTATACTCGTATATACCTATTGATACATTCTGACTAAACCATACATATATACAGCTACACAAACACCCACAAAAATATTTTTGCAAGGTGAGCTTTTATTTCCGAGTTTTTATTACCATGGCCATTATTTTGAGGATTAAGCATAATAGGTTTTGGTTTTACCGATTTAGTTTCTGTTATGAACGGGCTCCTACAGTGCGCTCATATCCAGGCAGTTATGACAGTGTATCCTCAATAGCTGCAAGGATATTCGACGGTTCGTCGATCACAAACTTGGCTAGAGGAGAGCGTGTTGGAATGGCCGTGCTGTTATTTTGTTTTTGTTTGTTGTATTATGAATGAGCTGAACTTGAGACGTGGTTGCTTTCAAGTACATACACATATAGTTTGGGTTTGGGAGAGTGGGTGGCTTATCGTATTTATTTTATCTCTTTTTCAGTTCGAATATTATGAGGAGGTGGTAAAAAACACGTCCGTCCAGAGTCGACAAACATGCTTGGTTCAGTAGCACGAGAATAATTATGTGGCTCAGAAATTGGATTAACTTGGTTGAGATAGTTTTGCAAAAGATATTTTTCTCTCGTCCAGTTGAGATGCTGTGTGTATGTGTTTGGAATGAGCTTTCACTTGTTTACGAAATAAGAACGCGCTATGGGGCACGTATTATCGATTGTTATATGGTTGCCAATATTTGGCAAATAATTGATAACCCGTCCCCTGTTTAATACTTCACAATGTTCAGAAAAACCCTCTCTCTTTAAGAAAATGATTTTGTTCGTTATCTATAGTTCAATGCTTCGTTCAGGAATTAGCCACCGTGGAAAGCAAAGGAGGAAAGCCGAGAGTTTCTCCCCGGCCCGCAAGTAAAACTGACATTTGGTAAGATAGGAACAAAAAAAAGAGTCGATGGTTAAGTAATTTATGGTATTGTTTCCTTTTTGGCTATTTGGAAAACTACCTTTACTACCAACGAAAAGTTGGTTTTTGAAATTGGTTTCAGCAACCTTTCAACAACAATAATTTCTACCTTTGCAGTACACTGATGCACTATGAAAATAAGACTTCAACATTGCTTGGTAGGTGTAGCCTCATATTGGTTGTATAACAATATTGTTCAATCAGAAACCGAATTAATCGTTCCAATTGTTGACCATTCTTTTTTACCGCCAGGCAGAATCTTCCCCGGCCTAGAAAAACACAAGAAGTAGCCATATCCTCTTTTCTGAAAAGTATTGCGATGTTTTAAGGAACACGGAGTAGTATTGCATTTCAGAATCAAAACGAAACAATTTCAAAAAACGTATTTCCCGAATGCACCAAATATTTTTTTAACAAGCAAAACGGTTTGCTGAAATAAAAATAATTTCGATACAGGACAAAAATTAAAGGTCCTTACATTTCTCTAGTATCAATCTAACATGTATATAATGTTATCAGGACACTTTTGGAAATTCATGTTAAAAACTATCCTATCATTAGTTGCTACTTAATTGCGAATTAGTTACGCAAAAAAAAAATTAATTGCTTTTTTGGTTTGCGAAAAAATGGATGTCCTGCTAACTTCATATGAACTTAGCAGGACAACTTTTTCAAAAATTTGTATAAACGATAAAAAAAAATTATTTTGAGAACTAATTAATTGCGAATTAGTTACGCAAAAAAAAAATTATAGCATTTTTGGTTTGCGACAAACAACTTTCTCAAAAATGTAGATAAACGATCCGAAAAAAGTTGGTTGTTGAGAACTAATTAATTGCGAATTAGTTACGCAAGAAAAAAATCTATTGCATTTCTGGCTTGCGAAAAAATGGGTGTCCTGCTAACTTCATATGAACTTAGCAGGACAACTTTCTCAAGCAAGGAGATAATCGAGCTGAAAAAACTTGGTTATTGAGAACTAATTAATTGCGAACTAGTTACGCAAGAAAAAAATCAATTGCATTTCTGGCTTGCGAAAAAATGGGTGTGCTCCTAACTTCATATGAACTTAGCAGGACAACTTTTTCAAAAATGAAGATAATCGAGCTGAAAAAATTGGTTGTTGAGTTCTTATTAATTGCGAATTAGTTACGCAAAAAAATTTGTATTGCGTTTTAAAATGTGTGCCCTGCCAAGTTCATATGAAGTTAGCAGGACACCCATTTTTTCGCAAACCAAAAAAGCAATTAATTTTGGCTTACATATTGCTAGGTCTGAGGACAAGTTGTTCCTTTTAAATATCGTTTTGTTTAATTTTTGGAGCAAAATAGCTTTTTTAGAAAGTGTGCCATTTTGCGATATTTCAAGGCCTTTTATGGAGAGAGCTGTAATAAAGCATATACTCATTAAAATCTACAAGATGTCATCATTAGTTTAGTTTTCCCCTAGGACCTGGACACCTCGCCATGTTCGAGATATGAACATTTTTGAAAGGCAAAAGTATCACAAAATTGAGGTTTCAGAATTAACTAGAAAAATAAATTGTATTTTTGGAAAGATAATTACAAAATATTACTGGTATTTCTCAACTCTTTATTTGAGCCTTTAGTGTGGGTAAGGTGAACTTTTGATATTAACATATTTTTTTTTACTTTCGGTGATTTTCATTTCTGATGTGTATTTTTACTGCAGTTGGTATTTTTATTGGTATAAGTCAAAGTAGGGATAATTCTATTAGAAAGGAGAATGAGCAAAAATGTATGGGAGCTGGTTCATTTCTCAACACGAATGTGTCATACATCGATGAAAAGGTAATTGTTAGTTCATCATTTCATTATATGGCCGTTAAGGTTATAATGAGAACTTGATTTTATTATAATGGCCGTAAGCTCTAAACCATGGTTTTCGGGAGTTATTTAGCTTACTCTGAAGCTATTCCAGTTAGTGTGATGATCCAAGGTGGCCTCCCTCTTAAAACTAATACCATCCACACTAAGCTAAATAACTTTCAAAACCCATGGTTTAGAGCTTAATGGCTATATAATAAAATTAAGTTCTCATAATAAACTTTTCAACCATGTATGACACATTCGTGTTGAGTAGGGAGGCCAGTACCCAATGCAGAATTGCTTTATTTTTCTATTTGCTTTTTTTTGATGCCAAATATATCTTGATCCCCATGGTCTACGGCTTAACGACAATATAAAAAATGAAGTACATGCAATACCCTTTCCATCGATGCACGACAAATTGTCACATTGATGTTGAGCAGGAAGACAATGTAAAATGCAGAGTTGCAGTATTGTTCTTTTCGCTGCTTTGAAGCCCAATATCTCGCGAGCCCAATGGCTTAGAGCTTATAATGAAACGATTTCCTAACAATAACCTTTTCCAAAACGTATGACACAATTGTGTTGAGCATATGGGCCTATTTGCCCATTCTTCTTTGTTTCAAGGTTGACACAATTCCAAATTTTTATATTTTCTTTTTCGGATTTTTCGTTTCGAATGTAAGAATCCAAGAAAGCCCGAAGATGTATTCCTTATAATGTCACTTGATATTTGTTTAAGAATTAATTGTGTGACCATTTGATAATGAAATCTCATAATGTTTGAGTACCTAGTTGGGATTTGGGAATCATATCATGTCCGTATGATTTCGTAGGTCATCAACTAAATTTACACAACTACTACTTTGGGGTTATTAAAGCTTCCAGTCGGATAAGAAATAATAGCTGAATAACCATCTTCAAACTGGTCGTTACAGTTTAATATATCTAATTATTGTCTTCATGTTTTAAGAAATCTTCAAAATAGCAATTCCCATGAACTAATGAATGCATATACTAATTTAAAATTCTTTGTTAAATGTATCTATAACTTAACTTTCTTCATAAAAACTCTTCTATCAAATTAAACACCTATTAAGGAAATAAAATGTAAATATTTCGTGTATGTTTGTTTCCCCTTTCTCTTCATTCGATATATCAACATTCAAATGTCTTTTTAAGCAACAATCACACCTAACCAACTTTCTATTTTCCTCTATCTTGAACTTTTAACCGAAAATTATCCTTTAATCTATGTTCAACATCACACTCAAAAAGTTTGAAAACGCTTTCATATCTTCATTGCATACAAAACACAATGGTTCCAAAATCCAGAACACACAGTGTTGGGCATGTTTTTTCAGCTCAAAAGTTTGTACAACAATATTTCTTAACATTTTGTTTGTTTCAAAAAAAAAAAAAAACAGTAAGAAAAAAAACTGAAACAAGAAATGGTGTCCTCAATCCCTCTCCTTCCGCATAATAATGAGGTACAGGAAATTGTTTGCCTTGTTTTGTGCTAAGTGTTCATCGCGTTCAACTCTGTAAAATATGCCCTCTTCTTGCCTCAGAAAAATCCTCATTTACCGACAACCAACGGCGACGAGGACGCCAGGTTTTTTTTTTCTACGTCTTTTCATTTTAAATCTCTCTAGAGATTCTCATCACTCGTTTGTCTTTTGAACACACTTTCATAGCCATGTGGGACAGGACCTTCCGCTTCCTTCTATATATTCCCTTTTTTTTTCCTTCCAACATATATGTATGCACTAATGGGTAAATATATACATGGATGATGGTGAACGGGGGTGAGGGGGGTTATATAGTATGAAGATGACAAAGACCATGGCTTGAAAAACTAAAGTGAAAATGGAAGGACTCTTGATGATTAATGCTGAGTATACCAGCAGGTCATGCTCATGATGTGTCCTTTATACCTACCTCCACTCTTCTCGCCCTCGACAGTTCCCTAAACTCAAGCAAACTGTCAGGATACACTCGCGTGTGTTTTAAACTTTTATGTTATAATACGATTAACGATTGTGCATACGTAGACGTACCCAACCAAATATAGTAAGAAAACTCTCGAAATGAAACTAACCTGCTATATGTGTACCATACCTATAAACCTAGACTAGACACCAGTGCGGAACAGAACAGCAGCGACACAGTCGGAGCAGCCAGCGCGGCGAAAACTCAAACTTGAGGCTAAACAAATTGGAAAGGATATGTATTCAGATGCGTCAGTTCTCAGTTCACATCTGCAAATGCGGAGATCAGATTGCAGCACTCCGACATGATGATGTTGAATATGAACTTAAAACTTTGTTGCTTACTCATTCGCATTTGGCTAGAAGCTGAAGTTGATGTGCAAGTGCAACGCGAGCTATGAGTGTAACTCCTGAACCGTAGACACCGAGGCAAAATGATATAAAACATATCCTTGCACTGCATAACACATACATATTCATATGCATAGATGAAAAATGGCAGTGAAAAGGAATACGGCACTGATGATGGTCATAATGAAAATGGTAATGAGGATGCTGCGTGCATATAAACTTCCAAAACAGTTGCAACACACATCATATAATACGCCTTCGCTCGAACGAGTCCGATGTACTATAAGGAAAAGTTATTGTTCATTCTTGTTCATGTTCAGCCTGACGACAACAACAAGCAACGTGTGTCCTCTTAACGATGAGCATGACAAAAGCTATATAGATACGAAAATTGTCACTATGGAACTGTGGGAAGAACAAACAATGATGAGCAAAATGAAAAGTAATCAAAAGTCCTTGCGAAGCAGCAATAAAACTACTCATATATGCGGAATCGTAAATTATCAAATCATAAACTGTATCACGATGTCAAAAGCAGAGGGCGTTATTGTTAGTAGACAAGAGGATAAAATGCCAAGACGTTATTGGAGTATTAAAATGAAGATCAAAACATTATGTTAGCATTTTGGGCAGCTGTTGAAATACCTTCCGTTTTTAAGAGTCACTCATTACTCTGTGTTGTCTGGCAACTCCTCAACCCAAGCTCAAAATTGGATGGAAACATAACAATTTACTTAGTTGGTTGTTGACTTCTTTCGAACAATGCAATCCAAAATATGAATAGTATCAAGATTTATTTGGAAACTCTATATAGGTACACACCCTTAAGACAAACTACATGAATAAATATTTGTTAAAAATTGCAAATTAATTCAATTTATTACTAATCGATGAGAGGTTTCTCTGAATTAATGTAGTACCTCGTGGTATGATGGTTAGTGCGTAGGACTGTCATGCCGAAGGTTTGGGTTCGATTCCCAGCCGTGCCACCTAAAAACATATTTTTATCCGTGGTACTGCCTCTTGCGAGGAACTGATAAATCTTCCAAAAGTATACTTGTCATGAAAAAGTGTTTCTCACTTAGCCGTTCGGACTCGACAAAGAACTGTAGGTCCCTTCCATTCCTGCCAACAACATGCACACAGGAATGGTTGAGAGTTGTAAGTCACTAGGCCCTGGTTCTCCATGAGCTGTTGCGCCACCCAATTTATTTATTTATCTCTGAATTAATATTTTTTTCTTTTTCAAAGGATGTCCCAAAACTAACGCAAGATTAGAATATGTCGCTATTTGTGTAGTTAAAAAATATTACACGTAACAGGTAAGGGTAAGTAAAAATTATATACAAGAGAACAAAGTGTTTACATTGTTACCAGAATTGGGAAATAATGATTAATTTTTGTTATTTACTTCATCTCTCATTTAAATTACAAGTTATTAGTAAATGAACTATTTTTCCATTGCAATTATATGCTTACTTACTTAAGGTGGTGCTACAGTCCGGATGGACCAAGGCCTCAATCAACAAGTCCTTTCAGTCAGGTCAGTCTCTAGCTAGCTGTTTCCAATTTTGCACGCCAAGGTGGTTGAAGTCCTCTTCCAATTGTGTGTGCCACCTGTTACGCTGTCCTCCTCTACTGAACCGCCGCACTGTCCCAAGGGGTTGGATTGAAAGACTTTCTGGGCCGGAGCATTGAATATCCATTCGCTCTAGATGACCCAGCCATCTCAGTCGTTGGCTTTTCACTTTTGTGGCCAGGTCAGCGTCGCTGTACAGCCCGTACAGTTCATTGTTGTATCTTTATCACCATTCCCCATCCCCATCTATGCAGACGATCAACGGGGAATTTTCCTCTCAAAACAGCCTTAAGCGTTCTCATCCACTATTAATAGTGTCCATGCATCTGCACCATACGGCAGGAGCGGGATGATTAGCGTCTTTTACAGGGGCACTTAAATTGCTCGAGAGAGGGCGTTGCTTGTCAATTGCCTTCTTAACTAAAAGAAGCAGAGGTTGGCAAGAGTTATTCTTCGTTTGATCTCAGCACTGGTATTGTTCGATGAGTTTATAACGGATCCTAGGTAGACAAAATCTCTGACCAGCTCTATATTATAGCTGTCTATAGGGAAGTTCTGTCCGAGACGTCGATGTTGGGTGTCCTTTCTTGTTGATAGCATTTACTTGTTCTTGCCTTCATTCACCGTTAAGCCCTACGCTTTGTTCGTCCGCTTATATCACTATCGGTGATGGAAGCGGGTAATTTGACGGACTTTTGAAAGATTGTTCCAGTGTTGACGTGAGAATTTTGCACTATTCTTTCAAGAACGATGTCTAAAACCATTTTTGACATCAAAGATATCAGTGAGGTCTTTATCGACATCGATGAAGCAGCATGTATTCTCTATCGTCATCCTGCACAGACGGACCAGTTTGGGATGGATGCCAAAACTTGAAATTGCTCTTTATAGCTCGTCCTTATAGATGCTGTCATACAATGCTGAGGTTCCATTCATCGGGCATGCTTTCCTCCGACCATATTTTGCAGATGAGCTGGTGCATACTCCTAACCAATTCATTGCCAGCCTCTTTCAATAGTTCAGCCACAAGGCCTTCAGCTCCAGCAGCTTTATTGTTCTTAAATTTAGATATAGCTATTTTCACTTCGTCGAGATTGGGAGAGGACGGAATTGTTGGTCTACGTCACCCATGTTGAATGGTACAATCTGCATGGTAGCGGAATTCGGTTTTGTCATCGCCGTTATATCGGGTTTTTCAATAAGAGCGCTACAAAAGTTTTTTTAAATAAAACAAAAACGGTTTTGGATATCAATGAAATTCTTTATTCCTGTGAAAGTACGTTCGATGCCATTATGTATGAAACTCGATTTCTTTTGCATGGCCACCACGGGCACGCTTGCAGAACCCAATTTTCGACGCTTTTCAAGCATAAATCGGCCGATGCTGCTGCAATTTCACGTTCGATATTCGTACGAAGTTCATCAATCGTCGCTGGCTTGTTGGCAAAGACCATAGACTTGACGTAGTCCCACAGGAAATAGTCTAACGGCGTCAAATCGATCGACCGAGGCGGCCAAGAAACTGGACCATTTTGTGAGATAACACGTTCTCCAAACTTGGTTTCCAATAAATTGATTGTGACATTCGCTGTGTGGCTTGTGGCACCCTCCTGTTGGAACCACATGTCTTCTAGGTCCATATCATCCAATTGGGGCCAAAAATATTCGGTTATCATTGAACGGTAGCGATCCCCATTCACAGTAACACGCCGGTCTTGATCATCACGGAAGAAGTACGGCCCAATGACGCCGCCAGCCCATAAACCACACCAAACCGTAATTTTTTCGGGATGCAATGATGACTCATGGAGTACGTGTTGATTGCTGCCTGACCAATACCGCACATTTTGTTTATTGACGAAGCCATTCAGCCAGAAATGAGCCTCATCGCTGAAGATAATTTTTCGCTCTTAACGTTGAGGCCACTGATTAATAATAATAATTATTAATAATTTCGACTCGTTGTTGGCTCGTATATATTTCTATCATGATATGGCAAACCTTACTGAAGAGAAATGTCAAAAGAACGGCAAGAAATATGGCGTCGTTTGCTGTCCCTGTCGCTCTACTTTTATAGCGTCCCTGTTGAAAAACCCGTTACAATTTGCAGAAATAATTTTTCCATATCCTCAGCACCGACTGCGATTCTACCACGATGTTCCTTGTAGGCTTCAGTGTAGGCCTCCTTAAGAGATTCTATTTACTTTTTGGTGATCTCTTTATTTCCTTGATTGTACACGTCTCATGCTCTTTTTTTCCTTCTGGGAAGCTTGTGTTCCTCTCTCTTCTTCTGCTCCAAGAGCTCACGAGCAGCTCTGGTCCTTCTATGTAGCACCGCTTTGTATGCCTCATGTTTGGCTACATGTACTTGCCGGCATTCTTCGTCGAAACAGGGGTTGCACTGTGGTGGTCGTGCGAGCCCAGCATGGCAGAGGCGGCACCTCTGATGGCTTCCTGGCAATTCTTCCACTGGTTCTCGATGCTTGAAGTTGGTGGTATATAGGACTGTTTAAGAGGGCGCGAGAGACTCGATCATTGAACTTCATCACAGTATTTCCCTTTTTCTATTGTCTTGATATCCGTAGAATTGCCTTGGCAACAACGAGGTAATAGTTCGGTCAACGGTAACTCTTCGGAACTTTCGCACATCGTTGATAATGGAGGGGTGCTTATGCTTTGATCGCAAGTGGTCAATCTGATCGTTGGTGGTTGATTTAACTGGAATTCGTCATGTCCCCTTGTGTATATATCGGGATGCGGGAACTGCGTACTAGCTATTACCATATTTCGCCCGGCAGCAAAGTCGATAAACCTAAGTCCGTTATTGGAAGTGGCTTCATGAGGCTATATCTTCCAATTAAGCCATCACAGATGTCTTCTCTTCCTTGTTTGGCATTAAAATCATCCAAGGCAATGTTAATGTCATAGCTACAGCACTGCTCATATATCTTGTCCATGAGCTCGTAGAACTCGTTCTTGATGTCATCATCTCTCTCCTATGTGGGGGCATGCACGCAGCACGCATATGAGGCTAATGTTGGTGGATTTAGCCTTGATGCAAATTGTCGTGAGGCCTCGTCCCCATATTTGAAACTCAAGACTCCTCGCCAAAGTCTGCCTCTAAAGACGAATCCACATCCAAAAAGACGCTCCCCGTATTGTCGGTAATAGTAGCCGTTATGCGATGATGTGGTAGTCTTTCAGTTTTCTTTTGCCCAGCCAATCCCATCGCACTTATTGAATGGCGGTGATATCTGCTTTGCAGCAGTCCAGGGCCTCCGCTAAATGTTCGGCTGCACGTTGTCTATGGAGAGACAGAACATTCTACACGTGCTCTACGACTTAAAGAATGTAAAAATTTGAAAAAGGGCCACTGTGGTCACAGAACTATAATGAACTTCACTGACATAGACATTCAAACGGAACATATTTCACCTTGCATAGATTTTAACCCAATCGCACAGATATCCCAACAAGGGAATTATGGAAGGAAAACCCGGTTCTATACGCAAATCATGAATCGGTCTTTACTGACGGTTCCAAAACGGACGCTGGGGTAGGGTCAGGCATCTTCACAGACAAACCACTTATAAATAGATCATTGAAGCTCCCAAACTTCTGCAGCGTTAGCGAGGCTGCGAAATACCTTTTAACATGTGGAACTGAACAAAAATATTTATATCTTCATAGATAGCCAGGCGGCAATCAGAGCTCTTTCTGCAATTGTCACGAAGTCAAAACTGGTTGATCGCTGCCGTAGTGAGTTAAGATTGCTGAGTCTAACGAATTCAATGGGTTCCGGGTCACCGTGACATTTATGGCAACGAAATGACTGATGAATTGGCCAAAACCGGTTCATTACTTGAACCGAGCCCAACTGTACCTTGGGTACTTATGCCACTAGAACAGGAAAAGAGTAGAATCCACCAAAGCTTGCTGAAGGCCGCTAACGACAGATGGTCAACAATTGACATCTGTCGGGTTTCAAGGAATCTGTGGCCGGATATTTCAAAGAACACAACAGAATATTTACTAAAGATCCATTGGGATCCGAGTGAGGTGTTGCGGCCGCATCATCACCCCACCTAACCTAACCTAACCTTACGTCAAGATCCGAAGTTCTTTGTCCTTATTTCGTTTGCTAGGTTCGGCAACAGCAAATCCGTCCTTATCCGAGGCTTGTTGTTGCTTTGCATTCAAAAACCTTTGCGTGGGCGGGAAGTCACTCTGACGGGAGGACCCCCAACCTGGAGGACCACACCCTTAGTATGACTTCAAGGGCGGGGAGCTAGATTAACTGCTCCTTATAGGCCTAAGCTCCAAATATTTCATAGTAACCCGTATAAGGTCTTCACTAAGTATGTAGTTCAACCTACCTGAAACTATAGATGCCATTGTTAGGTCCATCTGTGAAATTCTTCCTCTGCCACCTAGATTAAGGAGAAGTGCCTTATTGGGAACACTCCTTCGCCTCCTCCTCTTTCGTTTGCTGACCGCAACAACAGTCCACCAGTGATTAAAAACCCATCTTCGATTGAGGTACAAACACCATATGTTCACCAAATAGTGTTGTTTTTTCAATTACAATCATCGGCATCTGCAATTGTAATGAAAAAGGTTCAATTACTTATTGCGTGTATTATTTTTCATTAGATTTTTCTAATTCTTTCTATTCTCAAGAGGACTTTTCTTTTTCAAACAAGGAATACAAAATTTTCTTTGTAATAAACACTGAATTCAATTCACCTTCATTCCACAAGTTTTTAATCACAAATTCAAAGATTTTATCTATGGTTTCTTAAATTGATTCTATTTTGTTTTGAAATTTAATAGCCTGCTAGCTAACGTCTTTCAGTGAGACCCATCACTTCATGTGTTTCACTCTCAAAATGAAATCTCCTGACATGCCTATAAGATTAATTTTATTAACACTGACACGTCTGATACCTACCTCAATATTGTTGCTAAATAAATTCATTGTTCTATACATGGCGACACAGTTTTTCTTTGAAGGACATTGCTGAAGTTTTATTGGAACTATAGCAGCAAGCAACAGTTTATATTTCTATAATTGGCTACTACATAGGTACATAGTGGTGTTCGTGTTCGACAGAGAGTCCTTGAAACATCCGTATCTCAATCGCCCAATTACATTTGCTATTGTACAACAAGGCTATATGATATCGCTATATGATTTGATCCTTCATCCATTGTTCAGGATGGCAACTGGAGTTTGGTCAGTGTATCAAATGAAAAATAAAACTAATTACGTATATAGATATTGCCACTCAGGTGTGCACTGTGCACTGTGCACCATGTTCAAAATTCTACATATTTTGTACTGTGATTGAAAACACCACATCGGAAATAAATTCCTATAACAGACATCTGTAGTTTTTGCCATCTGAGCATGAAAAAGATAAAATCATTCATGGTGTATGGGCACAAGAATTTCCAACAGGGATGTTATAAATAAATATCATAGTTAGAATGCACGTCTGGCTCGCTCCTACTTGATGTATAACATCGAAAAATATTTTTCTCGTTTGAAATATTTCTCATATAATATTTTTCTCGCATGATAAGTTTCTCACATAATATATATATCGCATGATATTTTTCTCGCATTTTTATATTTATCGTATGATATTTTTTCTTGTGTGCTATTTTCTCGCATGATACAGTTACATATGTCTCGTATGATATTTTTCTCGCATGATATTTTCTCGCATGATTTATTTCTTGTGGATGATACATTTCTCGTATGATATTTTGTTCGCATGATGTGAATATGTAATTCGCATGGTATTTTTCTCGCATGATCTATTTCT
The DNA here is from genome assembly GCA_963921185.1 of Dasysyrphus tricinctus. Classification (NCBI taxonomy): domain Eukaryota; kingdom Metazoa; phylum Arthropoda; class Insecta; order Diptera; family Syrphidae; genus Dasysyrphus; species Dasysyrphus tricinctus. The sequence continues at coordinate 150,720,858 of OY992530.1, read as the reverse complement.
CGCATGGTGTATTTTTGGCATGATATTTCTCTCGGGTGATGTATTTCTTATACATATCATATTTTTGCAATGATATCTAACTCGCAGGATATTTGTATCGAATGATAATTCTCGTGGATGATATATTCCTCGTATGATATTTTGTTCACATCATATACATGTCTCATGATATTTTTCTCGCATGATATATTCTCGCATGGTGCATTTTTGGCATGATATTTCTCTCGGATGATGTATTTCTCATATGATTTTTGTTCCTATGATATTTTTTTCCATGATATCTAATTCGCAGGATATTTGTATCGAATTACAATTCTCGTGCATGATAAATTTCTCGTATGATATTTTGTTCACATGATATATGTCTCATGATATTTTGTCGCATGATATATTTCTCGCATGGTGTATTTTTGGCATGATATTTCTCTCGGATGATGTATTTCTCATATGATTTTTTCTCCTATGATATTTTTTTCCATGATATCTAACTCGTAGGGTATTTGTATCGAATGATACTTCTCGTGGATGATATATTTCTCGTTAGATATTTTGTTCACATCATATACCTATGTCTCATGATACTTTTCTCGCATGATATATTTCTTGCATGGTGTATTTTGGCATGATATTTCTCTCGGATGATGTATTTCTTATATGATTTTTTTTCATATGATATTTTTTTCGCAGGATATTTGTATCGAATGATAATTCTCGTGGATGATATATTTCTCGTATGATATTTTTCTCTTATTACATTTTCCCCGCATGCTTTTTCTTTTATTATATTTTTCTCGTATGATAAAATTATCACAAATTCATGTGCTTTTCTCGCAATGATATTTCTCATATGATATCGTTTGTCTCACATAATAATTGTTGTATCAAAAAAGTTATCTTATTCTAAACCATCACTGCGTTAAGATGGCTATGCGCTTCATTGCAAATTGCTACATTCTGACCTAAACTGCGTCCCTCCAATGCCAATCCCGTATCCTGAATCCCAAGCTTTTAAAATCTTTTGACATGACTAGCGACAAATTCAATATGTAGGTACCCCATATTTGAGCACTGCAGTTGGCTCAGTCCACATGCAGGATGAAGTCTGTAGCGCCGTCCTCGTCTTTGGTGCAACTCTGACAGCAAGTAGATTTAGACAGATGTACCAACACAAGCAGCAGCTGTCATCATATTGAAATTCAAGCCAACATTTCTCATCATACGAATCTTTTATTTCACATACAAAACCCGTGCTCTGTTCTTTATGCCCACTTATAGGGTTGGTTTGAGGGTATAAAATATGAGAAAATGCATTCCACCCACGCTCTGACAGCACCGACGACGACGAAGACACCATGTCATCGTTGGATTAGAGTCTTCCTCTCTATGAAGTATGAAAATGAACTCAAGCCCAAGGACATCATTCAACCTGGTTGTATGTATTTTGCCTTTATTTTTTATAGTGCTCGATTGCAGGCCTGATGCGACTGCACGCTGCTGCATGGATAAAGTTTTTGGAACTTTTATCCCTCCAACCCCAAAAGACTCTTTTGTATTTTGACTAAATCTAAACTATATGCGTTTTGGACTAAAGAGCCCGGGTGGTAGATTTAATCGATTAGTTTTTGTTTGGGTTGAAGTTTTTAACCTCATAATTATTCATGGCACTGTGGTGGTGCCTGTAAGGATAATAACGAATCGATTAGCAAGCAAACTTGTTTTAAATTATATTCGTAAAAGTTCAAGCAGGTAGCGTTAAATTTTATAACCCCATCAGGAGAGCGTACAAATAGATCTTCTGAAAATGTCGAAATTGTGGGTAGTTGTTAAAACTTAGTTTATATAGAATAGTTTAAAGAGCAGAAGGTAAAATAAAACTAACAACTTTCAAGGGAATGCCTTCAAATGAAATCACAAATAAAACTTTCAGATTCATTAAACTATCTGCACTGATGTTTTCATACGAACTCTGAGACTTCTCAAAATTGAACATTGTTAGTTCAAATGGACGCTCTCAGCTCGTTTCATCGACTTAAGCAATCAAGTGTATCAGAATGGTGTGCTTGACATGTCCGATGAGTTAATTTTTGGAGTACATAAACAATGTGGTGCTAACCGCTAAGCTTCCAGTAGCATTTAGAAGTGTCTTTTCAGGTTTACATGACACAATAACAATTTTTACAAGTCCTGTACGCCCTTAAACAGACATCAGTCTTGTTCTCAGTGTCTACGTCTACACTCTACATGTAGAGAAATATTTTGGGTTGTAAATTCGTACTCAATCCAGTAGGTCAAAATTAACCGGAAATTTTAGAGATAGTTCCGAAATTGGAAATGCGCGCAAAAAAGTTACGTATACGCAACAGTGTACATTACAATTTGTATGAAAAAATTTGAGGCATAAATTTGATGAACATTTTAAACACGAAAAATAATGATAAAAGGAGTCATGAGAACAAATTTCCACGTGTTGACACAACCACTCATCAACATCGTGTCCGGTAACCCCGTTTGAGGCACAGGGCGCCCACAAATCGTTTCCGTTCTTCAAGGTCTGGAGGTGGATATTTTAACTGTGGCCACGTCTTTCTCTGGGAGTCTGATTCTGCTAGAATACTGCCGATTTCCATGTTTTTCCTTGTCTTCCAACTCGCCGTGCACCCTGAGGATTCCATTCATAGGACCGCTTTGCAATTTCATCGTTTGGTTTTCCCAGTATTTGATAAATCCATTGCCATTTACGCTTTCTTACGTTGACTTGCCCTGCGCCACAATTCCTCGTTTGATTAATTTGTGCGGCCAGTGAATCTTTAGCCTGCGATTTCCTAGAAATGGTAGACCTGGCTTTCCAGGTTTCGGAAGCATACAACAGCATGGATTTGACATTAGATTCGAAGAATCTCAACTTAGTGTAAGGATATTTGACTGGATTTCTAAATTGGGGACAGAGTATCGAAGGCAGCACGAGCTTTAAATTGGGCGTCTCTTGTTAAATAATACGTTGCTGTGTGGAGTGGCCTGTTAGCATTATTTTTGTCTTTTCTCTGTTTGTTCTTAGACCACTCGACTCTCCCTTAACTTGCAGTTTTTGGCACATCCCGTTCAACCCACCGACGTTATTTGCTAGTAGAAATATGTCATCGGCATAGTCTAAATGACTGAGCTCTTCAATAGTTCTCCATTGAATTCCCTGTCGCTCAGCTGTACCAACACTGGCCTTCTATACGTGCGTCGTCCATCGGCAGCAGGAAGAGAATTGGATATAGAACATCCCCCTGTGTCACACCCTACACTACGAAGGAGTCGGATAGCTGCACATTGTGTAAAACAAAACACCTTTCGTTATTGTAGGACTCCCTTGTATTGGCAACAAGTTTTGGGGGAACTTCGCTACCAAGCAACGATCTCCATATACATTCTCGTTTAACTCGATCGAAGGCCTTCTCAAAATCCACGAACATGGGGTAAAACGGTGATTGGGATTCCATCGACTGCTCAAGGACGATACGCAGGGTATATGATCTGGTCGACACACGATCAACCACTGCGGGAGCCAGCTTGATGCCTCTCGAGTGTAGACTCGATTCTATCCTTTATCCTTTATCGAGAATGATGGGTGCCATTAGTTTTGGCAAAACGGTGATACCACGCTAATTGTTGCAATTCTTAAGTTCATCTTTCTTTGGCAGCTTAATAATCACCCCATCCTTCCAGTCCTGGGGAAAACTTTCGTTTTCTTAAATAATTTGAATCAACGGATGTAGAAGAGTAGCTGCTGTTACGGGATCAGCTTTCAGGAATTCAACTGGTATTCCATCAAGGCCAGCTGCTTTATTGAGGAGATTTATTGAATTTTGGATTTCCGATTCTGAAGGGGGTTTGATATTAATACCCCTATAGAACCTGCACATATCGTTAAGTTGGGGCACTTCAGCACTCTGGTCAACGGAGTCCTCATATAGCAGGTCAAGGTGGAAGGTCCCATTGGTCTAGCTCAAAAATGTTATGCCAACTTCACACACGTAGATATAATCACCATCACGCTAGCCACATGTTGCAGAAAAAAATCTTGAACCAACATTTTTATTTCTATGTAATTTGTAATAAATTTCTTATTTATTTTTTTAATTTGTATGTAAAAGTAGTAAATTAGTGTTTTCTTGTGGATTTTTGGAAACAGTAAAAACATTTCAATTTTCAACTAATGCTTGAGTCAAAATGGGTTATCGCATAAAAAAACCTTAAACAGATATTTGTTGGAATTTGTTTATACTTTCAATAATTGTACTTTGATGTAATTCACGAATAATAGATAGTTTTCGAGCCAAAGGTAAGTACAAAATTCCTAAAAATGCATTTTTGTAGAATTTTTTGCATCGCGAAATTTTATTCGCAGAGCTCACATTCGGATTCAGCAACCCCGAAAACATAAAGCAGGGAACAAATCAATTTATATCCTAAATTAAACACTTCCATATTTATACTTTTCCACCACACTGTGCAACAAGAGAGGCTCTCTAGCTTGAATGAACCGCTTCCACACGATATCTTTTATTTTTGAGAAACGAACGGTTGCTTCCGTTTCGTTAATTACAGAATCTGGCGCCCGTCGGTTTTTCAGCTCTTATTTCAAAAATGAATTTGAAAATTTGACCTAAAAGTTCTTTTCCCAAAAGTGCGGCGCTATTGGAGTTTAAGGGCGGACAAAAATATGTAACACAGTGTTCCACGTTACTTTCTTTTCTTCTACAAATCCTTCATTGCCAGTTAATATTCAGCACTCAGATAATATTCAGCGAGAATTGAATTTCATCAAAATACAATTCACATTCACCACAAGCTTGTGGCGTCACAGGACAAAAGACACAATAATTCCCACTCAGTCGTGAAGGAAATATAACAAATGGACCTGCTCGGATGGATAAAAAGAACCCTTTTGACCATACTCAACGTCGGACGTCTTTTTAGTTAACCTGATCAGTTAGGCCCATTTCACACATTCTCGGCAGCCGGTTAGCCTGCATCGGTTACCCGGTTTCCAACAAATGAACCGGTTCCGGCACGTGTGAATGCTTTCATAAGATCCTTAGCCAAACGACCGGTTAGCCGGTACTGGGTACCCGGTTGCCGGCTATGTGTGAATGGCTCTTACACTCGACCCTTGACGCAGACGAGTCAAGTCGTTTCGGTCAGTAAAGTTTTGGTTTTCATGGAACTTCCCCCCTTCCGTTTGCTGAATAGTCCCACCAAGGGAGTTGTACTTGCTGACTAGTGCCACCAAGGGCGTTGTATTTGCTGATTAGTGCCACCAAGGGCGTTATACTTTCTGATTGGTGCCACCAAGGGCAACTGCCGCCAAGGGCGTTGTGCTTGCCGATTTGTGCCACCAAGGACGTTGTACTTGCCGATTAGTGCCACCAAAGGCATTGTACTTGCCGCCTTGTGCCACCAAGGGCGTTGTACTTTCTGATTAATGCCACCAAGGGTGTTGTACTATGCTGGTATTGAATTGGTATGACTTCTCTCCAATAAACCTTTTGTATGACCAAATTTAAAAAAATACACTTCCTACACATTTTATTCTATGTAACAATTTTTAACATTTTTTTAGAAAACGATATAAAAAGAAATTTTGTCAAATACCACTCAAAAGTGAGCGGGGCAAACATTTTGAATCATTTTTTGTTTTTAACCTGTTATTAAGGAAATTCGATATGTTTTCATAAAAATTTGCCAAAAAAAAAAATAGTTGTCAAAAACGCCCCCAAAAGTGGGTGTGGGAAAAAGTTTTGTGTGCCTCAGATTTAATAGATCTAAGACCGCATCTTCATATATCTTTAACAACTGTGCGACGTAATTTCTACGTTTTTTTGAGATAATTTTTTTCAAGTGCTTTTTTCTAAAGTTTGTATACAAAATTGTTTTTTTTCAGATACTTTTTGGGGAATTTTCCTTTGGCGTAACTTAAGGGAGCCGTCTAGGGCCTATCTTTGTTAGTAAAAAAAGATTATTAGTTGGTTTTTGTTCACTTTTCATGCTAAAACTCTTTGAAAATAATTTAAGCTTTACACTTCGATAGAAAATTTAATTTTTATAAAAAATTTTCATGAGTTAAACTGTCAAATTTATCATTGGAATGTAATTGAATCGGTGAGTGGAAAGACAATTCAAGTACAAAATGTTAGTTTTGAGAAAAAGTGAAATAACTATGTCACAGAAAAACAATTTGCTTATTGGTATAATATTGTATGGGGGATTTGAAGCTTTCGAGTTCCCCAATATTTTGATGAATTAATGATTCATACAAGTGTATATAGAAAAGTAGTATTGAGACAGAAAGACATTGTACTTGTACTGTTCTTTCACTCAATATGAAAAAAGCACAGTTAAAATTTGTCTTCACTATTAAATTTGTTTCATAAATCTTTATAAACAAAAAATGACAGTTCTTGGGGTAATTCTATTTGCCTGGAGTATTACAATTGGCTGTCTTTCATGATATAATGTATGTGGCGAAAAAATTCAAAGCCTCTCCAGATATTCTTTTCCATTATTTTCTTAGTTTATACATTTTTTTGTATGCATAGAAAATGGTTCTTAGAATCTGACAGTTCGCAGCTACTATTTATTTTATTTTATTATTATTTGGTTTAAGTAATTCAGTAATTTAAACAATAACAAAACATCATATAAAATAGGTTGTTCTAATATTGTCAGGATATTCAGTGCGAAACGTAAAATCCCATTCAAAATTGATACAACGGAATAATAAACCATAAATTATCTTTTTTTGTTAACTGGTTTTCTAGTCTTTCTATAAAACCTGGACCACCAGGCAGGCGCAATGGGTGCAATTGCCCCCTCTGGGCAAGATCGAATAAAATATGAATTTAATAAAATGTAATCAAAAAATGTTTTTTCGTTATACGCTTATAAAATTTATTCATGGCAGCCAAAAGAGGACTTCACGTTTTCATTTTCCTGATTTTCCATTCCACGAAATTATTTAATTCCGATGTATATCACCTCTTCCAACTGAGCCGTATCTTGATGTCTTGATATCTTCATTTACTCTTTACAAAATGCAAATGTGAATGAAAAATTTCACAATTTTGAAAAATAATATTTCAAAAAGTTATTGCCCTGCCCTCCTCTACAAATTTGTTTCCCACCTTAAAATTGATTTTATTCTAAGAAAAAAATAAAATCTTTGAAATACGTCGATTTAACTTCTTTAAAAAAATTAAACTGCTTCAAATGCACGGATCTACAAGATTAGAAAAAGCTTAAATAAAAAACCACGTTTGTGTATAAAAATTATTGAGAAATATCAAAAAAATTTATACTTAAAGGGTGATTGGGTCCTTTTATGATAAATATTTAAATGTGCATTTACATTTTAGATAGTACTTTCACTTGAAAACTCTCGAGAGTGACTCTCGGATTTCTGTTTTCCCCTCGGATGAGTTAATTTCGTGACTGTGTCCACTTGCGAGTACTCTCGAGAGCTCCTTCGGAGCTTCTCACCGTCTTTTTCCTCTTAAATGGATACGCAACTTAAGAATATGCAAATGTGTTTCGAGTGCGGCAAAACAAAAAGAGAAGTGGGATGGAACTTCTACACCTTAGGATCGTTTTATCCGGTTTTACAATCAACGGCCGTTTTCGAAAAAGTCATCAGCGTTAAAAATGCATTTGCAGATTGATCTTTAAACTTAAGATCACATGTTCAAAAACATCATCTGCGGTGCAGTAAAAAATTGAATTGACGATAAGAAAATTGAGAAACCAGAGAGCGTGTTCGTAAACATCAAATGGGTTTGCGAGTAAGTTGAATGTGCAAGCAGGACAATTGCATATGACGATTGCAATCTGCGTTAAGAACTGACGATAATTTTGCGATCAATTTGACTTTTGATTTGACGTTTTCGAGAATGGAAAACGTCAATTTTCTGACGCGAATATTGCTTTTGCTTTTGTTAGCACAGTCTTTTTTATCAACGTCACTCAGTTTTCTTGCAAGCAAATTTGACACGTTCTCTGTCTTCCCAATATTTTTGTCATCAACTCGATTTTTTGCAGAATTGCACCGCAGATGATGTTTTCGAATATGTGACTTTTGCAAACTTCCTAATCAAACACAATGTTTATGAAGTAGAACTTGTATTTGCGTATGAGAACATTCTGCAAATGCGTTTTGACGTAGATGACGTTTTCGTAAACAGCCTTTAACTGGCAAGGCCATTGGCCAATTATCTTGTCACAGCTAATGAAGAGGCTGAAACTTTCACTCGAACTCGAACGTCATGAGTGGGAATAGCGAATAGGAACATACCCATGTGTCATTATGCTTTCCGAATCTTAAGGTGGTGTTGCACAAATCCAGAAGCAATTCAAAAATACTGTAAAGACACCATGCTACAGCTACAAGCTGTTAAGTTTCATTTTAAAAAGTTTCAAAGTAACCGCTGTTCGAGACACTGCACAGCAGTTATGAAAGAGGTTATTGCTTTCTTCAAATTTCAAACTCACATCACTTTGTGTGACCAGGGGGCCAATACTGGTTCTGTGAAAAAGTGAATCGAAAAACTTTTCACGCTTTCACACTGATTCTGATTCCCGTTCTGTGAAAATGTGAAACCAACCATCAAAAACTTTCATATGAATAATTTACTATCTCATGCGTTTCTCTGTTCTCTTAAAAAACACAAGAAAATTGAGAGAATCATGCTGTTTTCAAGAGAAATGGTAAGATGGTTCGAGCATCGATAATATAGTTTTCATTCACAGAACCAGAATCGCTTAAAGTGCCTCTACACTATCCCACAAAGTATTAACACATGTCAGAATAAAGTGGGAAGAAATTTCATACGACTGCCAAATTTGTGTGATGTAGCTGACTTTCATATTTTCCTTCCACACTTGCATCAAAAATCAGTTTCACCATAACCTCAAACGCCCAAGTGGGATAGAAAGTGTGATGGTTTTAGAACCGATCCTAAATATTTTCATATGTATTAACACATGTCCAATCGTGTCGGATGCGCTGTCAAGTTGTGTGTGATGAAATTTCATATTTTGTTTCCACACTATTATACATGATTTCTTCACACTTTTTTGACATGTGTTAATACTCAGTGGGATAGTGTGGAATGGCTATTAATTGTGCCGAATGAATCGAAAAAGTGAAAGCAATGTTTGGCAGCGAGTGTGAAAACGATTTATTCGATTCACTTTTTCACCGGACCAGAATTGGCCTCCAGGTGTGTAAAGCGGTATGAAGTGAACTCAAATATTCTGTAGACCTCATCAAGATTGTGGAAACTCACGAAGTTGCCCCCCCTGAAAGAAATCCTGGATCCGCACCTGCCACCAGGCTCTGAAGCCTGTAGTATTATTTTCACTCTTGCCCACTAAAAACACGCACACAAGCATGGTTGTAGTTTGAAACTTGTAGGAGGTCACTAGGCCCTGGTGCTCCACGATCTGTATGTGTCATATCACCAATAATTTTTGTTAATACTATTGTAATTTATTGCTTTAAAAATTGAGCATTGACTCCAGATAGCAGGGATTGAGTTCTTCCACTCAGTTAGCGATCAGAGTAGTCCAGTTAAGTATGAATTCGACATTCAAATGTACTGTTATTTTGCTGATTTGAAGGTTTACGTAAGTAAAACATTTTGGCATTTTCAGTTCAAAATTCAATTTTTGGCGCTTGTACTGTTCTTTCACTCACCGATTCAATTGTTTCCTTACTCCCTTATATACCGGGATATTCAACAGTCTATATATGTATTTAAGTGTTGAAATAAAAATGATTTACAAAAACCAAAAGAAAAAATATGCATATAATTCCTTCAACCAATAAACTTCTTAACCATAGAAAGGGCAAATGGTGTTAAGAAAAATTTGAGCTTCCTTTCCTTTCCTTAAAAAAAAAAACTTTTAGAGGAACTTAACTTGGTTTAACACAAACTTTACGGTTGTCATAGTTTTGCTTAAAACTTCTAGCACCTTACCTTTTTTAAATAAGAGAAATGCTTTAACCATACACCCCCTCTCAAATGTCAATAAATCAGAACATCCAATTTTACAAATTGTATTGCTTGATTTCAATAGGAATACCTATAGAAAAGGCAAAAGGAAAATTTCTTCATTTCAACATTAACACCTCAGCAGCAGCAGCAGTAGCTTAGAAAGATAAAAAAAAAACTTTCATTTCTGTTAAAACAAATTCTTTAAAAGAAAAACAGTATTATGTGGTCTTTAACTTGCAACCGCGTTATATAGGAATTTCGAATTTCTTTGTCATAACTTTTGTGATTGTAATTCAGATAAATCAAGTTTGCCGTTCGGTTTGCTCAAGGATGAGGCTGCTTTTGTTGAAAAACTGGGATTATTATCTCAAAGTTTAATAAATTCTGTTGGTGTTCAATCGAAATGCCAGGGTGTAGAAATCGATTGAATTTGTGCGGGATTGACTTGTGAAAAAGTTATGCTAAAGTAGTTAATCTTATATATTTTCAGTTGATGAAATGATTACTGAAAATTGTGATTGTGATTGATGAGTTGTAAAAGTTTGAAGGTTTTCAGTTATTATATTTCTTGGAAAACTTTGGAAAATTTTAGAATTTTAACAAAATATAATGTGATGCATGCAAATGCTATAACAACAAGGTAACATTACAATGTCTCTTTAGTTAGGTCAGTTATTGTTTTGTGTGATACATTTTGGAATGTGCAAAGTGCATACTAAGGAGCTTAACAAAAAGCACACCTATAATATTTATATATAAGATGGGAGCTTGCAAACTAATTATAAAACAAAACTAATTATAAAAGAATATATCTTCAATTCTCAATCACTCCACGTAATAACGACAATAAATTCAGGTATCCCAACAAAAAAGATTGCTTCGCATTTCAGACATTAAATTGTTATTTGCTGCTGTAGAGCTTCTATTACCTCTGTGACGGGAAGTAAATACGTTATAGAAGTTTAACTGATATCTTAAATATTTTCTAGTGCAAATTATATCAGTGTGATATAATCGATGTGATGTTCAAAGAGCAGACACGGTGCATTCAAGAGGACACAACAGTCAACAAGCTTTTTTTTTTCAAAGCCAACCTCTGTCTATCAACTCCTAATCTCACCTCCCCGTGGTGAACATCGGGTGCCTAGTGCCTTTAACTAAAGATGGGGTACCAATTCCTGTGGACAGTTTTAGGCGGCAGCAAACAAGAGGGGGGGGAGGAGTGTTCCCAGCTCCCACTTAGGCATTTTTTCCTTTATCCAGGTGGCAGCAGAAGAATCTTTCAGATGGAATCAACGGTGGCGTCTTCAGTTGCAGCAAAGACCTTATAATACCAAGATACCGCATCTCAACCAACCACCAAAAATCAGCTCTAGATGCGGTCGGTCGGGGGAAGGGAAACATTCCCACGTATTGTATCACATCCTCATTCACATTCGAACTCACATAACACATACAGACATGCAAGCCTTTATTCGCCGCAGACCCACGACTCAGCGACCGCGCCACCGACGATTGTAAAACATATACATAGACGGGGTTCTCACTCACACATCTATGGGGTCACCACTGGGGTCGTCACAGTACTAGCGCTTTGACTGCGAATTTTTACACTAGATGCAATATCTTGGTATTATACGGTCTTTGGTTGCAGTTAGGTTGAACTACTTAGTGAACACCTTTAATGGCCTACTATGACATATTTGGAGCTCAGGCCTATAAGGAGCGGTTTATCCGGCTCCCTACCTTTGGAGTTATATTAAGGATCTGGTCCTCCAGGTTGGGGGTTATGCGTGGGGGCAACTTCTCTACCACGAAAAACAACAATGGTTCCGAAACAACAACAAGCTTCCGATATGGATGATTTGAATGTTGACGACCCCAGCAAAAGAAACAAGGACAAAGAATTTCGGATATGCACATGGAATGTCAGGTTCTTAAGCAGCCCAACAATTAGTGAAGAACCTGGATAGGCTAAAGGCTGATTTAACAACCAACGAGGAAGTGCAATGGGATGGAGAGGGCATAAGAAGGGTGAAGTCATGTGAAATCTACTTCGGCAAAGTGTTACAAGGAGCATGGTCAGAGGCCCCTTGGTTGTTTTTGTAGTAAAGGGAAGGTTTAGCCTAGAAATCTTGGGCTCAGAAATGTAAACGAGTGCCTGGTTACACCACGCATCAAAACAAAACTCACAAACATCACGTTGATCAGTGCCCACGCCCAAACGGAAGACAAAGATGACTCAACCAAGGAAGACTGCTACGATCTCCTCGAGAGCACGTACGATAGGTGCTCAAAGAACGACGTAAAGATCATTCTTGGAGATTGCAACGCAAAAATAGGAAAGGAGGGCAACTTTGGCTCTATAGTCAGAGGAGATAGCCTGCATGGCAATACTTCCGGTAACGGACTTACAAAGGGAACTGGCGGTCCCCGGATCAACGAACCGTCAACCAGATTGATCATGTTGCAGACACGAGACGTGCTCCCAGTACCCTGGATGTCCGAAAGTTCCGAGGGTTCATCATTGACTTGGACCATTACTTGGATACAACTCTAGTACGTATCCAGATATCTATGACGCCACAACGCCGAGCGGATGCTGTGTAATGATTTGATGTTACTAACAAAGTCTCTCTTAACCTTTCAGCAACTCCGCCACCAGCACCAACAGCAGATGACCAGTAGAAATACTGTCAACAAGCCATCAGAAGTGCCAACGAATCCCCTGGTTCATTGAAGAATGCCAACTGGTACATGCAGCAAAGAATGAAGCTTACCAAAATGCTGCAAACAAGAACCAGAACTACTGAGAGAATAGCCTTGAAGCTCTACGGACAAAAACGAAGGGAGGAACGCCGACTTTTCAGGAGGAAAAAGAGAGAACATGTGAAGCGAGTGGTCGAGTCTATTGAAGACTTTAGCGGTAGGAGGGACGTTCGGAAGCTCTACCGAAGGGTGAGGCTAACTACCCAGGGCTACAAGGCCAGACCGGAAACCTGCGAAGACGGGATTGGAACTTTGGTAGTTCACACAGTCGGTGCTGAGGATCTGGACTGGAAATAACTCTTTTCTAGATTGCTTAGCGGTGAAGATGGCTAAAATTCAGCTGATAGACAGAACAATCCATTAAGCTTGACCTAAATGAAGTGCACAAAAGCCAAGCTTAAAGCGTACAAGGCTGCTGGGGTGCAGATGGCCTGCCAGCCGAGCTATTCAAAGCAGGGGGAGATGACTTGGTACGGAGTGTATACCTCCTTATCTCCAAAATTAGGTCGGATGAATAAGTATGCCCAATGATTGGAACCTCGGTACAGTGTGCCCCATCCACAAGAAAGGAGATGCTCTGACCTGTGCCAACTACAAAGGTATAAGTCTCCTCAACGTCGCATACAAAATCCTATCATCTGTATTATGTGATCGCTTAAAACCGTTTGTCAACGATCTGATCGGCTCCTATCAGTGTGGTTTTAGACCCGGCAAGTCAACCGTCGATCAAATGTTCACACTACGACAGATTTTGGAAAAAACCCAGGGGCTTCAAATCGATACACACCATCTCTTAATCGATTTCAAAGTCGCACAGGATAGCGTAGAGAGAGATGAGCTATGCGGAGCCATGTCGCATCTCAGCATCCCTGCCAAACTCGCCCGCTTGTGCAGGATGACGATGGAGAAATCTCGCTGCTTCGTCGAAGTCGGCAAAAACATTACCGAACCCTTTGATGTCGAGAAAGGTTTGAGGCAAGGCAATGCATTATCATGCAACTTCTTTAAAATCGTACTTGATACAATTGTATGCAAAAGCAACTCACGAGTCAACTAGAGGGGTAAAATTTTTCAAAAGTCCGTTCAACTACTTGAACTATACATTGGGAGAACAAAGCGAGCTGTAACCTGCGCGTTTGCAAGTATTGAATCGGAGGTGGAAAAAACGGGTTTGACTGTTAATGAGGACAAGACGAAGTATATGCTGTCCTTGAGAAAGGAATCTCAACATCGTCGACTTGGGGAAAACGTCACGATGGATAGGTACAACTTCGAAGTCGTCAAGGACTTTGTCTACCTGGGTTCCACTATTACATCGCAAAACGACATCAGTGCAGATATCAAATGAAGAATTACTCTTGCCAACCGCTATTTCTTCGGACAAAGAAGGCATTTGAATACTAAAGCCCTCTTTCAAAGAACCAAGGAGACCTTTTATAAGACCCTAATAATCCCGGCCCTGCTGTATGGGACAGAGGCATGAACTCTGTCGATAACGTATGAGAATCTACTTGGGTGCTTTGGAAGGAACATTCGGGCGATCTACGGTCGAATCGGTATCGATGGAGTATGGTGGAGATTATGGACCCCGACGCACCAGCTCGACGAGTCTTCGAATCTGCTCCTGATGGTCTACACAGTAGAGGAAGACCTCACCTTAGGTGCCGGAAACAAGAAGAGAACGACCTAAACCAACTTGGAGTGCATAACTGGAGGCAGCTAAATAGGGACCGATCTGGCTGGAGGGGCTGTTGGTTTAGACTGTAGTCCACCCTGGACTGTGAGCGCCATCTAAAGTAAAATTTGTAAAGTAAAAATGTTTCTTTAATCTCTCTATATTGCTCTTATGAAATGACCAAGGAGCTTTCGCTTTAATAATCATCCAGTAAAATTGTAATACAATCTTTATGTAAGTTTGTGTTACTTCGTTTCTATATTCCTTGTATTACTGATTATGGTGAGGCTAAATCTTAAGCTGGCTATTTTGTAATTAATATTAAGTATGGCATCCGAGCACACAAAAATAAAGAAATTTTGTGGTGCAACAGCTAGCGGAGAACCAGGGCCTAGTGACTAACAACTCTCAACCATTCGAGTGTGCATGTTGTTGGCAGGTATGGAGGGGACCTACATTTTTTTGCTGAGTACGAACGGCTAAATGAGAAGCACTTATTCACATCAAGTATACTCTTCAAAGATTTGTCAGTTCCTCGCAAGAAGCTGTTCCCGGGAAAAAACATTTCTGCTTTTAAGCGGCAGCGGCGGCGCTTTAATTATTTAATGGGAATTTATTTCACACTCCTATAATTTACTCCATTAAAGCGCAACAGAAGTAAAAAAGGTCACCCTTTTTACACTATGGAGATTTATGCAATGCTAAAATAAGTAGGTTTAATGAAAACGAAAAGAATCAATGGATGAATATAGGAGTGAAATTATTAGTTAAGTTTGTACTGCGATGGAACTTTTTTCTCTAAGACTCTCTTCAGCCATTTTTTCTTCAAATTTAATAAAAACAAAATTTATAACTGCTCATTTTCTCAAGACTCAATCAACCTTGTAGACTTCACTTTTGGAATTCGAGCAGTAAATAAGAATCATCACGTTTGCTACCTTTCGTTGTTTCCAAAACAAATTACAATAAAAAACAAAACAAAATACACACAAGTCATGTTAATCAATAATGAAAATGTTTCGGTTTCACAGAATCTTCTAGTTTCAACCGTTCTGTTATATTCCAATGGAGAAAGGTTGTCCTTTCATAATATATACCTAAATTTAAAACTATAAATCCCAGAAACTTTATTGAACACAAAAACCAAGCAATTCAACTATACACACATACATACATACGTGTTTTACCATAAAAACTTCCTGTAAATAGATACATATCATAGAGTGAAAGGTACTATAAAAGTCAGAGTCCAGGAAGGTTTGCAAACGCACCATGCATATCAATTTGGTTTATTTAAACCAAAAAAAAAAATACTTTTTCATTTATTTGGCTCATAAAAATGCACATCATGTTCAAACAGTCCCTAATGGATTTCGTTGTAATTATTTGTAGGGAATATTTATACTCGGCAAGGATTTTTTTTTATTACATTTACTAAGGCACAAAAATGATTGTACCTTTGAAAATCCAACAACAAAAACATGAAGTTTGAAAGCCTTAGGCAGAAATGAGGCAAAAAAGAATTGTTGCATATTATTTCTGAACATGAAAAATGGTTGCCGGAACATAAACGTGTATTATTTGGGCATCACATTGATATAATAATGGCCTTGTTAATCGAATTATATATTAACTTTGCAGACAGATGTTACACCATGAATATTAATCAAAAAATTATTCGAACATTAATATTTCAGTGAAGTTAAATGTTATGACCTTGACAGGATAATGTGTAACCAATCGGAATGACAAGTAGAGCATCAGCGTTTGTGTGACACGATACTTGACACGCTCATGATGATTCCATCAAGAATGACAATCCAGGACACAAAGTAATTTACTCCGTGTATCAAAAAAAAAAACATGAAATATTATAATTGCAAATTATTAACCCACCACACAGCTGGTTTTAAACTTATTTAAAAAATGTAAATAAACAAAATGTTGGATATTTTTTGGAGAGAAGAACCTGAGTTCCTTTCCTTTCTGGCAACAAACAAATTTTTTTTGTTATGATTGTTTGCTAGTTTTTTAAAAAGCAGGTTACGTTTTTGCTTGAAAATAAAAAAGGTATTGTTATTTGACTATTTCTCTGTTGGTTGGTTAGATTTTATACCAATTTGAATGGGATTTATTGAAATACAATTAACCAACTGCAAAATAGAGTGCATGAGTGGATTGCACGTACTTGACTGTTAAAATAAATTTACCGTAGCACAACATGATACTAAATAGATGAGAGATCATGAGTCTCATTTCTGTTCGAGAAGAAGTATTGACCTAGAATTTGAATCTAGAATCGGCAAAAATTTCCATATAGGTACCTACAATTTTATATTTTAGTAGACATACATTTTTTGATTTTGAATCTTTTCTGCCGAGACTACCTAGACGGCCAAGACTCAGGGTCGGAGTAGGTAAGTAAATTTCAGTCTTAAACTAGAACCTAAGTAAGTGAGTGAGAAGCTCTCCACTGTGCATTCAACCAACAGTGGTTCCATGTATCGCGATGTCATCGGTAGAATAAACCACTTTAGACTACCAACAACCTCCGAAGAAGAACGGGTACAGTTAAAAAAGGTGACAGAAGATGCACATGCGAATATGTGGCAGCGAAAACCAAGAGCAGTGAGAGAAGAGTATCGAGCAATGAGAAGAGAGGGGAAGAAGACCCTGTGTAGAAAGAAGTGGGCGTATGCAGCCTACCAGCACAAGGAGATCGAAGAATCCCACGATCGGAGCAACACCCAGAAGTTTTATGAAAAAGCTCTTCAAAACAGCGAAGGTAACCTAGTCTACGCAGAATAAGTAATTGAAGATGTATTCAGGCAGCTTTTCCATAAGCTGCGGAATGGGCATCAGGTAGAACGAGAAATAAGATGAGAAGCGAACCCACCTCCAGTCAATTAAGACCCATTACCACCCCACCACCCGTTAAAGAAAAGGTGGGCTTAGGTATAAAGAAGCTCAAGAACAAGATAAAAAACGTTAATAATTGAAAATTAATTATTATTGTTTTTGTTTTTGTTTTTGTGGACTCTTGAATTGAAATTCAAATTTAAAGTTTTTGCGACATTTTGTCCAAATGCGTTTCGCCCAGGTAGGTACAACAATTGGGCTCATCAGTCAGAAAGAAGTGGTTGTACACTTCTAAGACGTATAATTTTTTAAGATGTTTACCGACACATTATATAACATTATAAAATTTACAGTGCTTTTGTGCTGTTTATTTTATACGTTTCGGTAACCTCGACTAAAAAATTATGCATCTTAGAAGGGTACAACAACAACTAACTGATGAGCCCAATTGTTGTACCTGTGCGAAGCGCATTTGGACTAAAGGTCGCAAAAACTTTAAATTTGAAGCTCAAGAACAACAAGGCCACCGGATCTGATGGTTTACCATAGGAGCGGAGCTCTTCCAGCATGGAGGGAATGTGTTAGAAGGGTGCACGCATCAACTTATCAACCAAGTTTGGGTGGAAGCAACCATGCTCGATAACTTGCCTATCAGCTCCATAGTATCCCATCATGTAGTACGTCGTGGCATAATGGTTAATACGATGGACAGTCATGCGGAAGGTGTGGATTCGATTCCCAGCCGTGCCACATAAAATCAAAGATGTTTCATCAGAGGTACTGCCTCTTGCGAGGAACTGACAAATCCTCCAAGAGTATACTTGTCATGAATAAGTGCTTTTCATCTACCCATTCGGACTCGGCAAAAAACTATAGGTCCCCTCCATTCCTGTCAACAAAATGCACACAGGAATGGTTGAGAGTTGTAAGTCACTAGGCGATGGTTCTCTAGGAGCTGTTGCGCCACCCAATTTATTTATTATTTATTTATTTTGAATTATATCCTGATAAGCGCGTCATATACAAGATCCTATCTAACGATCTGTGTGAGCAACTTAGCCGTTCTGCGACACTATAATCGGCAAGTAACAGTGTGGCTTCCAGCCAGGCAGATGAAATATGTGCACCTGTAGGGAAAAGCACTTCCAAACTATTCCATGTACAGAGTTTCGGCAAGGAGATGCGCTATTGTGTGATTTCTTTAATCTCATTCTGGAGGAAATAGTACGCAGGGCAGGCGTTAACAAGTGTTAACACCAAATTTCAACTCTTTAGCACTAGTAATTCCCGAGATATAGGACTTAAAAAATCGCAAAAACCGTACACTCAGAGAAAAACGTTAGGTTAATAATTAACCTGGACCTTGTTAAATTCACGTGGTGCACAATCCCATATAAAGTGACAGATATTTCAGAAATTTATCTGATTTTAGTAACCTTATATTCAGTGTAAAATCAACCTTGTAGACTTTCTTACATGAAAATCTTGTGGACTTTCTTACCATACTCAGGTTGATTTAAGAAGATGACCTGTTATTTTAACACTTAATTCATGTAAATAAGAAATTTTAAAAAGAATATAGTGTTAATTTTAATCGAAGACGTGTTTTTTCTCACTGTATGTTATGAATTTCGGTTTAACTATATATCAGGTTGAATTAACGTTTAATGTGGTTATTTTTACATTTTGTATTTTACCTGGACTCATGTTAATAAAGCACTCTGTCAGTTAACTTCAACGTGACACTAGTATTGAAATGCACACCACGCAAAGCATTCAAATAAAACGATTTGAATTTAACCTGACCTCCTGTTAAGGAAGCACTCTGCCAGTTCATTTCAACGTGACATCAGTGTTGAAACGCACACACACAGGCCATTCAAATGAAATTATTTTAATTTAACCTGGCTTCCTGTTAAAGTAGCACTCTGTCAGTTCATTTAAACATGACACTAGTGTTGAAACGCACAAAAGCTATCCAATGAGTTTCAACTTAGGTATTGATATTTGCCACGAGTTTTTTGTATAGCGAATTGGCCCAACGGATGAGTGCTATCTCCGTGCGTGCAAGGTTCCCAGTTCAAAGCTGGAGTAAGTATAATAAATTATTTTTAAATTTAAATAAATATATAATAAATTTCTATATGTACTTTCAGAATAATGCTTTACGAGTTGAGCGATAGGCAGCATAAGAGGCGGCTCTTAGATGCATAGATTCATGACATAGATACAGGGTTGATTCAACATTGAAACCTGTTAAATTAACTATAGATTTTTATGTTAAATTAACCAGATTTTCATGTTAAATTTAACAGAAATTGAATACTGAGTCATGTTAAATTAACTGTATTTGCAGGAAAATTTACAGGATATATATTTTGTGGCAATGTTAATTAACAAGGTGTCGAGAAGATTTTACCTGCAACATCGTTCATTTAACACGCTATTAAAATCAGGTATCTGGTTAAACAGTTAACCTGATCTACCGAGTTGAAAAATAGCAACCTGAAAATCAGGTATAATTGACCAGATATTGGTTAATTATACCGGCTTTTTTCTCTGAGTGTAACTGACTGACTCACTGTCAGATCATCAAAATTATGGAGCACTTCCCGGCATCGTAGAAACTTGAAATTTCGCACTACGGCAGTCCTTGTAGTGCATACAAAGGAAAAAATCTAAAATCTACAATTTTCTATTCAGGGTTAGTGGCATCCACCCACTTCCTCAAAAATTCTTACTAACCATATGGAGCACTTCTGATTATTGTATAGAATGATAAAAATTGGTAGAAAATTGGAGCTCCATTCAGGGAGCGTGGCACCCACCAAACTTTTTCAGAATTGCTATTGTCGAGCGGTAGGGCTTAATTTTCGCCAGGCAAAATAAAATCTTTGCTTAAAGGAGTGAAATCACAACAAAAACATTTATGTTAAAAAAAAGACTCAAGTTCTTGTTTGTAAAAGAAACCTGTGCGTAAAAAGCAAAAAAAAGTAATGAGATCTAAAATGTATGCCAAGTTTTAAGTTCATGAAGTTTAATATCAAATATCTGAAGGGGAGTTACATCGAAACAACTCCAAATTATGATAGAAATTTGGTATTTAATGATTACTGATTAAAATTTGGTGGATTTACTTTTCAAGTTTTCTCTTAATTACTTACTTAATCATAAACTCAAATGCATGAAAGCTTGACCAGTGAACCTACCAAATTTTAATCAGTAATCATTAAATACCAAATTTCTGTCAGAATTTGGAGTTGTTTCGATGTTACTCCACTTAAGGTATTTGGTATTAAACTTCATAATTTAAAACTTGGCTCACATTTTAGATCTTATCCCTCAGTGAATTTAGTAATTTAATAAAACTAATTTTCAGGTTTTTGGCGGAAAATTGAGTGTAATGAACTAATCACTATGTCAAGATTACCATTTTTACTTATTCTCGTTTATTTCGTTAACAGTACAGTCATATCGTGTTTTTACCATGCAGATTGTGGGGTAGTTTCGATTTGTTCACTGCTTTATGTTTTCGGGGTGCTGAATACCTACGAATCTAAGGTTTCCGATTAAAATTTCGTGAAAAATGCAAAAAATTATGCAAGAATGAATTTTTTGGGAGTTTATTTACTTACGGCTCGAAAACTATCAAATATTCGTGAATTACATAAAAGTACAATTGAAAGTATAGATATTTTCCAACAAATCTCTGTTTAAGTTTTTTTTCCGACGACCGATTTGGACTCAAACGCTAGTTTAAAATTGTCGTATTTTTGCTGTTTCCGAAAATCCACTCGAAAACACTAATTTACTACTTTGCGTTAAAAAATTTGAATTTTTGTCTTTTCTATGAACAAAAATATACTTTTCTGATGTGCTGAGTTTGAATGTGGTCATAGAATTTCTCTAGCACGTCACGTGTTTGAGATATTCGAATCTAAAAATTAAAAAAGTTTTGATGCAAATTAGAGGTTTTATTATTTCTAATTTTTTCGAATGAATGTTCCAGTCAAGCAGTCGTAATATCTCTATCGCTGAGATCAGGGAGTAAATATGCGTTAGTGGTACTTGTAATTAGTATGCAAGATCTAAGTTCACCCTTACCCGATGCATACAGTAAGCAGTATTCAGGAGTTCTGAGTCCTTTAACCTGGATCAGAACAATATCTTCACTGTTTCTGGATAGGCGGTGAAGAAGGGAGGCTGAAGCTTTAATAGAGTGTTTGACGTTAATTTGGACTAACCGCAGCACTTGGCTACAATCAGGCGGAGAAACCTTCACCACGGTGTCGTTGCGTTCTTCCAAGTCAGAAAAAACTCAATAGCTCATCCTCACTCAAAGGAACAATGTTAAGGAAGTCTTCGGTCTCCATTTCGGTCAGACTATCGACATAAGTAGAAGACTGAAACTTGATCAAGGCTGATCTGGATTCCTCATCAATTATGGATGGAAAGGTGGTGGATACAATAGGGTCGCGTCAACCTCATCTTTTGTATACCTACTTGAGGACATCACCATAGGTCCCGGATACACCGCAATGGAGAGTACTGGTGTTATGCACCTATGGTTGTTTGGGCATTAAATGGTACCCTTTAGAGACCTTGGTCTCTTCAATGTGGAGTCACCGCTGATCTGCGCATTTTTTACAATGCACTGGGCCCATTTTATCCTGGCATCCAGCTCCATCTTTCCTTTGACCTCCAGTTTATGACCAATGGTCTTGAGAATCCTAGGAGTTGTATGCCTGACCATATAGCTGACGGGGAAGCGCCCTATCCGGTGGTGGGAGGACCATTATTCAAAACGCTAGCACCACCGACTTGGGCTCCCCCTCGCGACGTACTCGGGAGAGGTTTACCCTCTTAAGTAATAGAAGGATCATTATACACAAACATACCTTTACTGAAATTAGGTAGATGTCTACCATTACACTTCTCTCGCTGCGATCAGTTTCAGATGAGGCACCATGATTAGCCACAACCTCCTCACTGACACAGACCACAGAAGAAACCGCAGGCAAACCTCTTTGGCACCGTGCTGCCATCCGGTTTGGAACTGCTAACTATTCTTTGTTTTGTGAGTTCATATAAATCCCACGAGTAAGCGAAGAAAAGGTGGTCACTCTGCACAAAGATTTGCATATACAGAGAAGGCTAGCTGATCCGAAAAGTGCCAAAATCCAGATATTCCGTTAACGATTGAGCTATTATTTAGAATAGGGTCCCTAGCCAGGCTGATCATTGGCACGGGTCGTATAACACCTTACATCCAGCCCAATAGGAAATATTGGAGTAGGTGAAGAGGGTATTATGATGAGATAAGAGTGATAGACAGATGTTCGCCGTACTCTCAAGGAAGGAATAATTTGTGTTGAGAATTACCCGTCGAACAGCAACACGCCATATGTACTGCCGTGGGGAAAGCTCGTTGAACAGCTTTTTGCCGTGCCGGCGAGGGTCTGGAATGGGTGTGGATGGGAAAGGATAATGAATGATTGGAACGCCCTTTGGTTTCAGGAATCATCTGGAGCTTAACTCGAGAATCTTTGAACTTACTCAGCTTCTACAACTCGACAAGTACGACACTTAGGTAGAAGACAATAGGTACCAACAACTTAATTACTTTCCATTCCAAGACAAATTTTCTTATGGAAGAAAATAATCAAAGAAGAAATTCATTTTTGAGTCCTTTTTCCCACTTGATATCTAGTCACATTAAAGCCTTGAACTAGAAGAGCAAGTTCTTGTGAGCTTTAAATTTAATATTCGGTTCAACAACCCGTTGTTGTTCGAAAAAAGAAACATTTTTCTGTATCCTATTTATTAGCGCATTACCTATGAACAAAAACACCCGTTTCAATCTTTGAACTCCCGACATTAATAATGATAAATGACACTGGATAACAATAAAATGCTTAGAAACATGTCATATAAGAACATATAGGTACTGTTAAACTGTGAATAGCTACTTACAATATTAAAACATCTCAACTAAAGGTTAAGCTTTGTTGCGTGCTTTCATAAGTTATATCAGTTTTCTATCCATGTAAAACGGATTAAATTCAAGCTAATCCATTAGCTAAGGTGAACAAGAAATTCTCATACAGTAATACTTAGCACCTTATAATACCACAAACAGAATATTATCGAATCCCTTATCGGATTACAATATCCTTGCTATATAGATTTTGAAAGCACAAAATTATGCTTTAAGCATAAATTGGTTATAATCCATATACACTTTATACCGTATTGAAAACAATCTCCCTCCACCCGATCCCTTCGACCCCAGGATCAGACCAAGGAGAGGCGAAGAGTCCTGGCTGAAAGTGCTTTGCTTCTGCTTATTTCAATCTGCTTCCATGCATGTAATGGTAAACACACGCACTGGTATAAGTATAATATGGGAATTTCCATTAAATCGTTCATTTTATCTTGGTCCTTATACTCCTTCCTCTATAGAATGTGACATTCAAAACTAATGATAATAAATTTTCGTCTTATGTTTCCGAACGCAACAAAGATAAGAAAACAACGTAATTTATAATACTCGCTTTCTCTCTATGTTAGGAACTTTGATTCCAAAAGCCAAAACGCTTCGCTTTTTACAAAACACCCTTGATCATTTAACTACACTTATACTTGTATGCACTACTGAGGGAGAGGAGATGTCGTGATGTTATTTGGGAGTGGGATGGAGTTTTTGTAATGGCTTAGTTAAGGACACGACAAAGTCATTTCTTTGGGCAAGAGAAATTGAAAACATATTTTCCAAATTTTTGCATTACCATTATTTTTGTTGACTTCTTTGCTCTCTCTATGGATGATGGTTATATAAATTTCGTATTCACAACAACAAAAATTTTATTAAGCGCCATTGCATAACATCACAGTAATAAAAGTCGATATGAAAAATCAAACGAAAAAAAACAATACAGAAATACTCACAGTTTCAATTTAAGATAGGAACCTTTTGAGTAATTGCTTCGACCATGTCTAGTGCGTTGCTTTTTTCATTTTAGTGACGTTATTTAAGAGAAAGTGTCAAAAAGGCGAAAGAATGAAATATGTCGAGCCACTTTTGATTTCCTTTATTATAATTAGGTTTTTCAGGGCTTTGACTACCCCAAAATGATTTAAAACAGTGCAAGCGTAAGGAAAATAGGGAACGATTCAAGAAGAGCCACCGATGCACATTGGTTTTGTTGTTCTGAGTATAAAAATGAGGGGAAAATAAAGAGAGGTAAGGCATTCCACATTCGGATTGGATGACTAAGAAAAGAACTTCTACCAATACTCGACAGTACGGCCGAAATTGGGCTCAAGGGTCAGCCCCGGATCTACGATTTTTTCGAACCGGGGCAAAAACTTGATTTGGCGCCCCTGCCGTTTTTGATAAAAATGAAAAAAAAACATAACTACTTGGTTGGATATTTTAATGGATGTGCAGCTCATACCTATTCAGCAACTTTTTACTATAGATAAGAAAATTTACACTGCCTAAACAAACACGAATCACAACCATGATTCATAAAACGATAACATATGATTCGTTCTCTCATGAACAATTCAAAAGAATTTCATTTTTGATTCGATCACGAATCTTATTTTTTGGTTCCTAATAAAATTAGTTTTCATTCGAATCCAATCTCCAAAATATTTTTCGTTCCCGAATTTATCATGGGCGAACTATTGAAGATCCATTCACAAACCGTTCAAATGAGAAAGAAAAATGTAGTTTTACGAAAGGACACAAACAAATTTTTAATCCTTGGGACTTCGTTGTTCCTTGAGCGATTTCAATGAAATTGACGGAGGTGATAGCTGAGACAGAGTTATAGCTGAAAAAAAAATTTCAAAAATATATCAACATTTTGCAACTTCGTTCTTCCTTGAGAGATTGCAATGAAATTTAGATAGCTGATACAGAATTGTAACAGAAAAAAATATTTCACAACACGATTTTTCAAAAAATGTCAAAATATAACTTCGATGTTCCTTGAACGATTATAATGAAATTGACACACACAATTTCAAACCTTAATTGTACGAGAGCTAAGCAACGTCAAAATACAAGTCATTTTAGATTGGTTGGTTCCTTGATACGCGTGAGAGCAGTCTTTGGCTGGTCGGAAATTTTGTATTATCCGTCATTTTGAAAAAGGGTGTTTGAAAATGGTAAATCCAATTTTCTCGGAGAACTGAGAAAAAAATTTTTTATTTGATCTTGTAGGTTAAAATATCTTATAAATTTTTTGTTTCCAAATATTTTCGAGATCTTGAAAAATTGTTGTCAAAAACTGTAAAAAGTGTGTTTAACGTTTATATCACTCTTTGTTCATCTGAACGAAAAATTTTTACTAAACAGTTTTTTGTAGAGCACCTGATTTTCTACATTTGTTTGATTGCGTGGTGCGACAATTGTAGAGGGACAGAGATCAAGTGTTTTATTATTTATATCCTACAGTTAAGAGAGGAGGGGAAGTTTTGTAAAAATACACTTACACTTAATGCAAAAAACAATTGTTAAAAAACATCAGAAAAACTTTCAACAATGCCTAAGTTCAGTAACCTTGTAGTTTCATAGTACTGAGACCTTGCGTCAGGTCCGGTAGTTCTGATTTTTTGCTGAGTTGTTTATGATGTTGGCCTAGTATTAAATCTGATTTTTCGACCTCGAGCGCCGAACGCAACATTGGTATAAATCCAAAAAACCGCGAATTTTTCGCGGTTTTTTCACTAATTGGCTTATGAGTAGAAACGGAGTTATGATTTTTTTAAGTCAACCATATAAAACTCGAACTAAAACATTCGCTTCAGATAACTCACTGGTGGGTACTGAACTGAGTACTGTTTTAGTTCGAGTTTTATATGGTTGACTTAAAAAAATCATAACTCCGTTTATACTCATCCTATGTTCATGATTAAGATCTTAAAATAAAGCCAACATGACACGCTACACAGTATACAAAAATCATTGAAAAGGGGCAAACGATTTCACACAAGGGGTGAATAAGCCCCCTTCAATTCGATTTGCAGCATTCTAAACTCAAAAGTTGATGAAAAAATTCAAAATTTGAATTGATTTTTAGCTCAAATTGAAGCCCATTTAATTATTTTGAAATGGTAGAGCAAAGTTATAATCGAAAACCAGACCTTAAAGGTTAAAATAGCCAATAACTGAAAAAACCGCGAAAATTTCTCGGTTTTTTGCGTATTTCACAAAGTTGCGTTCGGCGCTCGAGGTCGAAAACTTGGATTATTGCTAAGGCCAACATCATAAACAACTCATCTAAAAATCAGAACTACCGCATCTGAGGCAGAGCCCTCCCACCCCAAAGAAAAAGGATACTAGACTCAAAACAGTGAAGTTGATCATGTTAATTTCAGTTTTCTCAAAAACTAGAAGTCATTTTAGCATTTGGTTTTCAGTTTTTAACTAAGAATTAATAAGGGCATTGAAAATCAAAATCAAAAGTAGTACTTAATACCATTAAATAAAAAAAAAATAGATTAACAAAAAAAAAATCGTCTTTTTCTCAAAATTTTGAGTTTGAAAGTAAATTTTTCAAAAACTATCAGCTAAAAAAACTTTATTTAAAAAAAAAATAAAGAATGGATTTCTGGCTTTGAGATGAGGAATGGATTTTCGTCCAGATATTACCATTGTATTTTTATGGTTATTTTTCTATTTGAAGTCAACTTGTCTTAAAATTGCCCCTCCCGCCTAAACGGGGGATATATACCCCCCATCCGGTACTATTGTTTTCTTCTTTTGGCCCAATCTACACGCTCTTTTGCTTTGATGCAGCATATGTCAAAGACCATGTTTTTGTTATTATACTGCTTTGTATACTACTTGTTGTTTTAATTTTTTATTGCTATATTTTGAAATGCCGTCCCTTGGAAACCGTTATGTCTACAGAACCGGCTTTGGACTCAAATTGAAGCAAATTTAGTAAGGTTGAAATAGTAGAGCAATGTTTTATTCGGAAGTTAAGGCGTAATGGTTAAAATATCCAATAAGTGAAAAAACCGCGAAAAATTCGCGGTTTTTTGGATTTATACCAATGTTGCGTTCGGCGCTCGAGGTCGAAAAATCAGATTTAATACTAGGCCAACATCATAAACAACTCAGCAAAAAATCAGAACTACCGGACCTGACGCAAGGTGTAATGTATATAGTTACTGGACTACTAGTAGTTCGTTTCTTTTATTTTTATTTGTCAATAGTTTTTTGAAAAATTATTTTAAATGGAGAAATAATTATAGAAAAAACTGCTAAAAGTTGACGGAGAAATATAATTTCATATTCTATTGCCGCATCTCAATTAATTTATTTTCATTAAGCGTCGCAATTCTTAATTATTTCAGTCAAATGGATTTGGCGCCCCTGTAAGCTGCCGCCCGGGGCACAGGCCCCGGTTTGCCCCCCCATAGATCCGGGGCTGTCAAGGGTAAACTGATGTGCATTCCTAGAAGTACGAGTATTATGGTGGAATTGTTAAAGGGGAGGAATGCAACTGGCTGTGGCTGATTCACTAGAAAACTGTTTGTAAAAATACTGATAAAATATTGCAGCAGGGCTTAAGAGATGCAAATGTTCCCGCTATACCCGCATACTCCTATCACCAATCAATTTTAATGCTTCATTTTGAATTCTATCCAAGAGACTTAAATGAGTTTCAGGAGCACCTCCCCAAATATGGGAATTGAACTCACGCTTTGAATGAATGATGACTTTATAGTTTACAGCCAGATCAGAAGGGGAGACCAATTTCTTGCATCTTCGAAGAAAACCTTGACATTTTGCAGCATTTTTGGCGAGGTCGAATATGTGATTATTCCACAGAAGGTGGTTTGTGATGCACATACCCAGAAGTGAAAGCTGTTCTCTTTCCTCAATGTAAGTGACACGGCATAGGGGATGGATGTCACTTGGACAACAGAAGAAAGCATTTAGTTTTTGAAGTTTTAAATTCTATGTATGCGGATTTTTATTCCCCATTGGACAATGCTGTAGAGATCAGAATTTAATGAGCTTATCATCCACTGCCGTTCTAGTTCCACATCCAAAGAACAAGGAAGTGAGTCTCGAAACAAATATGAAAAGCTGAGAGTACTGTCGTCAGCAAAACAAATTAATGGATTGAAATTTCAGTACTTTTTAGTCCTGAAATCCTAGCTCTCTAAAGTACAGCAGAGTGCTAGGACGCCACTAAGGCCCTAGGCTCAATGAAAAGAAAACCCACATGCAGACTTCCCCGTTGTAGAGATGGGGTAATACTTAGATGCAGGGCTACCGAATGCATGCCGGGATAAGTAGACTAACCAACGGAGCACAAACTTATCCTTGGGATGTTTAAAAGCCCCCAAGAAGCGGAAAAACTGCAGGTGCCGGTCAACAGCATGAAAGTCTGGTGACGATGAAGCCTATTTTGAAAGGCCAATGGCAGCAGCAAGTCGCGTCTGTAACACATATTGGGCGGCTACAATAGGCTTCTGTGCTCCCATATCAGTTGGCCGCTATCAGTTATGTGTTTGACCATTAGTACGGGGTAGTTAGACTTTTGCTGGGAAATAATTCAAACATGCAGTTTGACTTTGGTATTCGAAAGGGTATTAGTACACGAGCCGAAAACCACATTTTTCACAATTGCACCTAGAGTCATTTGGCCGCCATTTTGTTTTTAACGGCTTTTTTTGTTATCAGACGTAACTCACGTATTTTTGACGCTTCGAAAAAAAATTGTGAGACAAACTTGTAGAAAATTTAATTGTCTACAAAATATGTTAAGTAACATTTTTCGATAAGTGCTTTTTTTAAAAAGTTATACTGCATTTTCTTAAAAAAAAGTAGGGGTTGATTTTGGTATATTCATCATATCTTATTTTTTTGTTCTAAAAAAAAAAAAAAAAATCGAAATAAAAGTTTTAGTTCCTTCAATTATCTATATTTTTTGCCTTAACAGTTTTGCTATACGGCTTACGGCTCTCGCCCTATAGCGCATATTAGTAGTTGAGAACTGTATAGAATCATATATTTTTAACTACTTGACTTCTGCTGGTAAATAGAAACCTCGAGGCTCGCAAGTAAATTAGTACTCGAGCCGAAAACATAATTCTTTACAACTGCCCGTAGAGTCATTTAGCCACCATTATTTTTTTTAACGTTTTTTTATCTTCGAAAGTAACTCACTTTTTATTTATGCCAGACAAAAAAATTGTAGAACAAAATTGTAGAACATTTAATTTCCTACAAAATTTTTCTTGTAACTTTTTTCGATAATTACTTTTTTTAAATTGTACTGCATTTTGTTAAAAAAAGGGTTTCTTTTCAATTTATTTTTTATAAAAAAATAAATGTCGAAATAAAAGTTGTAGGTAGACCTTTCAATTATCTATATTTTTTGCCTCAATATTTTTTTTCTTATGCGGTATACTTCTGTAGCGCATTATGTATATTCAAGAAATCCGTACAGGATTGGATGTTTTATTTTTGTTATAATTTTGTTTTGTTATATTCGTATCATAATAGGCTATACTCAAACAAATAATTGACGACATAACTCTCTTCCACCCCACCCTCAACATGGAGTTTTTCACTACAAAAACGAGCGAACAACAAAGATATAGAATCTGATTTATCATAATTAGTGGACTGTTTTCAAAAAAAAGTTTTCTTCCAAACAGGTTCAAAAGTTTCAGTTAAGCGAAAAAAGATGTCTGTGAAAATGTGGGCCCTTAAAAATCATTTTTAGACATGCCTCGTCGCAGATTTCGGTTTTCCATACGATTTGTATGGGAGAAAACTCCTGTTTGTATTTGAAATTTTATAACTTTATGCATAATAACAAGTATTTAAACTATAACTACTTACGTTTTTCTTATAGAAAATTGAACTTCCTACACAAAAGGTCTTGATAGGTTTTGTCGTAAATACAGCCGTTTTGAAGTTACATCCATTAAAACCCAGTCGATAAAGTTATCTTACATTTATCTAACATAAAATTAGCATTATTCTAGAAATTTAAGATATTAATTAGGGAATTTCTATGTAATTTCCCACAAAAGTTCTGAGGTCATTTCTCGATTAGAGTGCGATATTAGTTAATTTTACAATTCGGAAATATAGTTAAACTATACGCAAATAATTTAAACTATTAACAAATCATATCATAAGGTATACCGCATAAGAAAAAAATATTGAGGCAAAAATATAGATAGTTGAAAGGTCTACCTACAACTTTTATTTCGACATTTATTTTTTTATAAAAAATAAATTGAAAAGAAACCCTTTTTTTAACAAAATGCAGTACAATTTAAAAAAAGTAATTATCGAAAAAAGTTACAAGAAAAATTTTGTAGGAAATTAAATGTTCTACAATTTTGTTCTACAATTTTTTTGTCTGGCATGAATAAAAAGTGATTTACTTTCGAAGATAAAAAAACGTTAAAAAAAAATAATGGTGGCTAAATGACTCTACGGGCAGTTGTAAAGAATTATGTTTTCGGCTCGAGTACTAATTTACTTGCGAACCTCGAGGTTTCTATTTACCAGCAGAAGTCAAGTAGTTAAAAATATATGATTCTATACAGTTCTCAACTACTAATATGCGCTATAGGGCGAGAGCCGTAAGCCGTATAGCAAAACTGTTAAGGCAAAAAATATAGATAATTGAAGGAACTAAAACTTTTATTTCGATTTTTTTTTTTTTTTTAGAACAAAAAAATAAGATATGATGAATATACCAAAATCAACCCCTACTTTTTTTAAGAAAATGCAGTATAACTTTTTAAAAAAAGCACTTATCGAAAAATGTTACTTAACATATTTTGTAGACAATTAAATTTTCTACAAGTTTGTCTCACAATTTTTTTTCGTAGCGTCAAAAATACGTGAGTTACGTCTGATAACAAAAAAAGCCGTTAAAAACAAAATGGCGGCCAAATGACTCTAGGTGCAATTGTGAAAAATGTGGTTTTCGGCTCGTGTACTAATACCCTTTCGAATACCAAAGTCAAACTGCATGTTTGAATTATTTCTCAGAGCTCCATATAATGAAATCTAATTACCCCGTACTACATACAAAGGGTCAGACCCGACACTGGGCAAACAATAATACTGTCCTCCGTGGAGGATGAAGGAGAGGGTGGCCAAAGACTGAATGGTGTCAGAATTATGTTGAAAGAAGAAGCAAGGCGTAGTATTATTTCCTGGATGCCCATTTCTGCAAGAATAATGACAAAGCCATGTTACGTTCAAAAATTTGCAACGTCACAATAATTCAGTGCTACGCCCCCTCAAATGAAACGACCGAGGAAGACAATACTGCGTTCTACACTCATCTTAACTTAGTTTACAGAAGTGTTCCGAAAGCCGACATCATAGTCGCCATGGGAGACCTCAATACCCAAGTCGGTTCAAACTATTACCGGCTGGAACGCGTGATGGGGAAAAAATGGCTTGGGGTCACGGAACGAAAATGGTGACTTTGCTTGTCGACTTTTGTAACGCAAATCGTCTTGTGATAGGTATTTAAGCATAAGACGTGCAACAAAATTACCTGGGTGCATCTGGGCGGTCAAACCGAAAACCTAATTGACCATATCATGACTCAGCAGCGATAGAGGAAGTCAATGTGTTGGTTGTCTGAAGTATAAGAAATGACGATCTGGGAACCGACCACCATTTGGTTCTGATGAGTCTCAAATTACGAACCACTTCCGTGGTTCGCACAGGTTTCAGCAAGGAGCTCAAAATTCTTACCGATTGCTTTCAATGACCCCAATATTTGTCATAAATATTTCAACACCTGTTGCCAAAGCTGGCAGCACCTAAATTAGCTTAAAGCTACAACTTCTTGGCGGCAGCACTTGTCTGAAGTGTAAAATGCCGGAAGCCAAAAGCGGCCATTTTTTTTTTTTTTTGTTAAAAACTAAAATCATTTTTTCCTTTTGGTGTGTCAAGATATACTCCCAGAAATCCCTAAATATAAAACATAAAAAGTTAAAATTAAAGTATAAAATTAAGAAAAAAAAACTAAAACGTAAGATTAAAATTAAAAAACTTGTAAAACCTATGAACTAATAAAATTAAAATTTTAGGAATTAAAGT
The DNA here is from genome assembly GCA_963921185.1 of Dasysyrphus tricinctus. NCBI lineage: Eukaryota > Metazoa > Arthropoda > Insecta > Diptera > Syrphidae > Dasysyrphus > Dasysyrphus tricinctus. Next base: position 150,688,400 of record OY992530.1, on the reverse strand, counting down.
CCTCAAAACACAAAGCTCTTTTTTACTTTGCGAGGGCTGTAATCGCCAAAAAATAACACTCTTTAATTCGTTTTAACAAATAGTTAAAACTATCTCGAAGCGAGAAAGCATATAGACACCGTCTACAGGCTACAAAGAGCTTTCATCGTAGCTGTACAGTGGCTTTCATTGAAATCACGTGCTGCACAGAGCAAATCATCGCGACACTAAGTGATTTCTACCGCTTCCAAGGCTGCGAACTTATAGTCAATATCACTTGCCTCAAGGAGCAACTCACCGGAGCATAAAATTGATAACAACAGACATCGTTCGTCAAGCTACAAACGAAATCTCATCGTAGCTGCAGCGTTGCAATCATCAAGTCACGTGCTACAAGGAGCAACACACTGAAGTGATTACCAACGACAACATCTCATTGCAGAAGCATCTTCACCATCATACGTTTAGCAAACAACAAGTCATTCCAACCATCATCATTTTCAAGGATCATCCGTGCCGTAGAAAAACATCGTCTACACAACAACCAACAACTCGACATCCGTACGTATATATTTCATTGCCAAAGGGGAGCGTAAGGTAAGTCCAAACATTTTTATTTATTCTTTCTACCTTTGCCTGCCATATATATAAAAACAAAAACATAGTCCCGTCGGTTCCTTTGAAATGCCCTCTCATTGCAAAGCATGCGTAAACGAGGACAACGACGACATGTCCAACAACAGCATTGAAGATCATGATTGGAGTTGTGAAAATTGTCGACCACCTCTAGCAAAAAATGCTTCAAACGAGCCTGTCAACCAATTGCAATCAAATTTGCAAAATAATTTTGAAAACCCTAGCGGTACCGATGCAGAGGCTAACCACCCATCGGGCATTCCAAACCCACCTGCAGCCGTCACACCCAATCTCCAAAAAACCCCAGAGAATACAATAAACATCGATAAGCAGATATCGTCTTCGAAAAGGCGTTCGTTACTTCTTCAGCGACTGGAGGAGGAAAGGCAACTGCAAGAGAAGCGCGACAAAGAATTCCTAAGGAAGAAATATGCTATGCTGGACGAGCTCTTATCAAGTTCCGAAAGTGAAGGTGACGACTCTCGAACTCAGAAAAAACCTGTAACCACAAATCCAAGTGTTTTAACAAAATCACCGTGGAATAGTACCTTAAATGCGAACAAAAATGAAAATACACAACACGCCAATATTAATTCAACACAATCGCATCCTGCACTGGTGAATACGTCCATATACAATTCAACCCATGGCGATGCAAATTTGTTTAATATGAACACAATAATAGAAGCTCCTCTTCCGACAAAGCAGCAAATGGCAGCCAGGCAGATCATGTCGAGGGAACATGTGACTTTCAGTGGACGGATCGAAGAATGGCCGCGTTTCATTAGTTGGTTCAATAGTACGACCATTTCGTGTGGCTATACGAACTGTGACAATTTACGTCGTCTACAAAATGCTCTTAAAAGCGATGCTTTTAAAACAGTGGGAATAAGGTTATTCTTCCCTGAGCAAGTTCCTGGAGTTTTAAAGAGTCTTCATCAGCTCTACGGTCGCCCCGAAGACATCATCGATGATCTTATAGAAAAAATACGAAAGGAACAGTCTCCAAGAATGGATAGACTGCAATCCATTATTCAATTCTCTCTGACAGTTCAAAATGCAGGTGCTATTATGACCGCGACTGGGATGCATGACCATTTGGCAAACCCATCCCTGGTTCGTGAGTTTGTTGACAAGTTACCCCGCTTAGAATGGGGAAGTTTTCGCAAAGGTGTATCATCTGCAAATCTCACAACTTTCAGTGAATGGTTAGCAGAAATTGCAAGTTCAGCTTCACAAGTAACACGAATGAACTCTATAAGTATGTCAACAACCCGGAACGAAAAGTATTCACCTAAATCATCGGTTAATTTTCACTCTGACTCAAATTCAAAATCGTCCAATACGAAAAGATGTCCTATCTGCAATTTAAGTTGCAATTCGTGTGATCAGTGCCAACGTTTTTTGAACTTCAACCTCAATGAGAAATGGGATGCTATAAAGCGCCATACAATCTGTCGCACGTGCCTCCACCAGCATGGAAAAACTCGATGTCAATTGGAAAAAACTTGTGGTGTGGATGGGTGCACCTACAAGCACCATAAACTACTTCATAAGATGAGAGATATGCCATCTTCATCTAACTATGTTGCGAATCAGATAGTTAATTGTCATCAAATAGAAAAAAATTGCATTTTATTTAGAATAGTCCCAGTGACTTTATACAATGGAAACACAAAAATAAACACATTTGCCTTCCTTGATGACGGCTCTTCGATATCTTTAATTGACGAAGCCCTTGTAACGCAATTAGGGGTTTCAGGTGACACAAAACCATTATGCCTTAAGTGGACAGCCAACACCCATCGAACAGAGAGTACATCTAAGATAGTAAGCATGAAAATTTCATCAATTTCTTCGACCAAAAAATACGATATCACGAACATACGCACAGTCAAATCACTTGGCCTCCCAATGCAAGATATAAACGGAGAGGAACTATTGCTCCAATACCAGCATTTAAAAGGAATCCCCTTAACATCGTATTCAAATGCGAAACCACAAATCCTGTTGGGTCTTGATCACTGGAAGCTGACAATTCCACTTCGTTCAAGAGAAGGACTCGATGATCAACCAGCTGCTTCGAAAACACGACTAGGTTGGACAGTATACGGTCCATGCAAACGAATACTAAGGCAAAATAACTTACAACAAGCTAAATTTAATTTTCATATTTGTGACTGTCAGCAAAATGAAGACGAAAATCTGACCTCACTGTTTAAAGAGTTTATCTCAATTGATTCAATCGGAACTACTAGCAAAACTGTTCTGCGTTCATCCGATGACGAAAAAGCTATTGCAATAATAAAGAACAACATCACGAAAGAAGGAAAAAACTTTGTTGTTCCTTTATTGTGGAAAGGCGAACAAAAGGAAATGCCCGATAGCCGTCCGATGGCCGTTCGACGACTTATGTATTTAGAAAAGAGATTGGAAAAAGATAAGCAACTCCAACAGAAATTAAATAAACAAATAGACGAGTATTTACAAAAAGAGTACGCAAGGAAACTAACACAGACTGAACTAAAGCAACAGTTTTCTCATGTATGGTATCTTCCTATTTTTCCAGTTGTTAACCACAATAAACCAAATAAAATGAGAATCGTGTGGGATGCAGCTGCGGTGGTAAATAACATATCTCTTAACTCCATGTTGCTTTCAGGTCCCGATATAGTTCCATCTCTCGTTTCTGTTCTGTTCCGCTTTAGGGAGCATAGAGTTGCCATATGCGCCGACATTAAGGAAATGTTTCACCAGGTCAAAATAAGGAATTCGGATCAACACGCTCAACGTTTTTTGTGGCGAAATGAACAAAGTAAACAAATCGAAGAATTTGTTATGCAAGTAATGACTTTCGGGTCAACTTGTTCCCCGTTTTGTGCACAATATGCAAAAAATGAGAATGCAAGATGCTTCGAAAACAAATATCCCAGAGCAGTAAGAGCAATAACCGAAAATTCATTACGTAGATGATTATCTCGACAGCGTCAATACTGACGAAGAAGCAATGCAGTTGGCAAGTGAAGTTATATTTATACACAGAGAAGGTGGATTTGATATTCGAAACTTCTTATCAAATTCTCAAACAGTACTAAGCCATTTAAAAGAAAAGGCAGCAAGTTACAACAAAAATATTAGCAACTGGAGCATATTATCAGGACCAGAGAAAATTCTCGGTATGTGGTGGTCACCAATGTCAGTTTCATTTTCGTTTGCCATCAAAACGAATGTTGCCAAAGCAGATCTTTACGCTGAAGAAGGATGGCCGACTAAGAGGGAACTTTTAAAAATTTTAATGACAGTTTTTGATCCATAGGTTTAATCGCCAACTTTTTAGTATTACTTAAAATACTTTTGCAAGAAGTGTGGAGTTCAGCAATTGGATGGGATGAAAAGATCTTACCGAATCATGTCGAAAAATGGCGCAGATGGTTAAGACTCATACCAGATATTAAAGCCCTCGTGATTGAACGGCCATATGCAAAACAGTTATCACTCAACAGCAACAGATCTGTGCAGATGCATATCTTTGTTGATGCCAGTGAATTGGCTTATGCTGCGGTGGGCTACTTACGATTCTCTAACGGTTATGAAGTGAAAACCATCCTGGTAGCTGCTAAAACTAAGGTAGCTCCACTTAAAGTAATATCGATTCCCCGGCTGGAGCTAGAAGCGGCACTTTTAGGAGTCAAGTTAGCAAAAATTATAACAGCTGGACATTCAATCAAAATAACGGAAAGGTACTTTTGGTCTGACTCGAGGACTGTTCTGAGTTGGATTAATTCAGACCACAGAAAATATAAACAATTTGTAGCCTTTCGGGTAGGAGAAATTCTCGAAGAGACAGATGCCAAAAACTGGAGATGGATTCCCAGCAAAATAAATGTCGCAGATGAAGGAACAAAGTGGCATAGCAGTAAAGAATTTCGATCCGACAGCAGATGGTATCGAGGTCCAAGTTTTTTATATGAACCCATTACACAGTGGCCCGAGGAGTTCAAACAGACTTGTTCATCGTCTGAAGAGGTTAGATACATCCATATGCATCGTATAATCGATGCTTCTCGTTTTAGTAACTGGCAACGACTTTTTCGAGCATTAGCACAGGTTTTTCGTTACATCCGAAGGTCTTCTCATAAAAGAACAAAAATATTTCCAGTAAGACGACTTCTTAGCATAGACTTCATCAATGCTGAAAACTATTGTTTCAGGATGTGTCAAAACGAAGCTTTTCCCGAAGAAATTGCGGCCTTGACTAGAGACAAAGACAATAACAAGCAGCTGCTAGAAGTAGATAGTTCGAGTTCGTTATTCAAGCTTTCACCGTACTTAGATGAAAACTCAATACTGCGAGTTAAGGGTCGAATTGACGCGGCTTATGGTGTATCCCTTGACACTAAAAGACCAGTTTATTTTACCTAATGAGCATCACATCACTAAACTGATCGTGGACGCATGCCATGAGCGATTTAATCATCAAAATGACGAAACAGTTATCAATGAACTACGTCAGCGTTTTTTCATACCCAGACTAAGAGCTTTACTCCCTAAATTAAAAAGAAAATGCCAATTTTGCAAAAATAATAGATGCAATCCTAAGCCACCGATTATGGGAGACCTACCTCCAGCTAGATTGCAGCCGTTTACTAGACCATTCTCATATATTGGTATTGACTACTTTGGGCCGCTTTACGTAAAGGTGGGGCGACACTTGGAGAAGAGATGGGGTGTTCTTATAACATGCATGACGGTGCGAGCGATACACATTGAAATCGCATATTCGCTATCTACTGACTCATGCTTAATGGCTTTGAATCGCTTCATAGCACGAAGGGGATGGCCATTGGAAATTTTTAGCGATAATGGGACAAACTTTCGTGGAGCGAGCAATGAGCTGAAGGAGGCTATACAGCAGATTGACGTGGAACAGATGGCGGAGAAACTTGTTGGCACAAATTTAAAATGGAATTTTATTCCACCCTCATCACCGCATATGGGGGGAAGCTGGGAGAGGCTGGTCAGGTCAGTAAAGAAATCTTTAAACTGCATTATACCGACAAGAAATCCTACTGATGAGTTGCTTTCGACTATGTTGGCTGAGGTAGAAAGAATTATTAATGCTAGGCCCCTTACATACGTTCCCTTAGGCAATGAAAATGAAGAGGCTTTGACACCTAATCATTTTTTGTTAGGGTCTTCAAATGGTAACAAGATGTCTGGACAGTTATGGGATGACGGCATAATTTTGCGAAAAAATTGGTTAATCAGCGAACAATTTGCGAATCGTTTTTGGAAACGATGGGTTAGCGAATACCTTCCTGACTTAACAAGGCGAACAAAATGGTATGCATTGACGAAACAACTTCAAGAAGGAGACGTCGTAGTCATTGCAGATCCAGAAAACTCTCGGAATTCTTGGCCGAAAGGCATTGTTCTCAAAACCTTTGCGGGTAAAGATGGTAACATAAGGAGTGCAATGGTCAAAACAGCAAAGGGAATTTACACACGACCGACTGCGAAGCTTGCAGTGCTAGATGTTGCCAGCTTGTCGAAAGTGGAAAGCCGAGTTATGAAACCGCCTTGCCAGGGGGGAGTGTTGCCAAAGCTGGCAGCACCTAAATTAGCTTAAAGCTACAACTTCTTGGCGGCAGCACTTGTCTGAAGTGTAAAATGCCGGAAGCCAAAAGCGGCCATTTTTTTTTTTTTGTTAAAAACTAAAATCATTTTTTCCTTTTGGTGTGTCAAGATATACTCCCAGAAATCCCTAAATATAAAACATAAAAAGTTAAAATTAAAGTATAAAATTAAGAAAAAAAAAACTAAAACGTAAGATTAAAATTAAAAAACTTGTAAAACCTATGAACTAATAAATTAAAATTTTAGGAATTAAAGTCCTCAAACACAAAGCTCTTTTTTACTTTGCGAGGCTGTAATCGCCAAAAAATAACAACACCCTTAACGACAAAGCTTTGTCGTTAAACGGAATTCATCATTCAACGATTGATGAGATGTGGGGTGAAATTAAAAGTGTTTTTATGGAGGCTGGATCTGAAACTGTACCCAAGCGGACGAGGGTTAAAGACTCTTGGATATCTACAGACCCCTGGGATATAGTCGAACTTCGCAAATCGTTGCAAACGCAAATAAATGCCGAAGAAGATGTTCAAGGAAAGGCTGAATTGCCAATCCAATAATCGCATTGCACATAAGATGGTCTATCGCTGTGTAAATTGTGAGACGTAACAGAGGGTGAGGTTAGATGGACTCGCAGATAATGCGAAAAACACTGCAAGAAGGGGAGATATCCGAGAATTGTACCAAATAGGCAAAGATGTTTTTGGGAAAAAAGCAGAATTCCTGAAAGCCGATCCCGTAACAGCGGCTAGTATTTTACATCCGTTGATAAAAATCAGTTGGGAAAATGAAAGCTATTCCAAGAACTGGAAGGATGGTGTGATTGTTAAGCTGCCAAAGAAAGGTGACCTAAGGAATTGCAACAAATGGAGTGGTCCGTTTTGTCCATTTTCCAAAAACTAATAATTCTCGAGCGGATTAAGGATAGTCGAGTCTACACTCAAGAGGCATCAAACTGACTTCCGCAGTGGTCACTCGTGTGTTGACCATATCAACACCCTGCGAATCGTTCTCGAGCAGTCGATGGAATGAAACAAGGGGATGTTCTATCGCCAATTATTCTCTTCCTGATGGACCTGCTGGTGATAGACGACTTATTGACGGCCAGTGTTGGTACAGTGGAGTGACAGGGCATTCAATGGAGACCGTTTGAAAAGCTCAGTCACTTAGACTATACCGAAGACATATGTCTCCTGGCAAACAATATCAATGGGCTCAACGGGATGTGCCAAACACTGTAAGAAAAGCGAGAGTCGAGTGGCCTAAGAATAAACAGCAAAAAGACAAAAATAATGCTCCCAGGCCACTCCACACAGAAGCGAATTATTTTACAGGAGACGCCAGTGGAAAAAATTGAACAGTTTAACACCCTTGGCAGAATTGTTTCTGCAAATGGCGTTACAGATCTGGACGTTAAAAGAATTAATAAGGCTCATGCTGTCTTCGGTACTTTGTCCCCAATTTGGAGATCCAGTCAAATCTCCTTACTCACTAAGTTGAGATTCATTGAATGCAATGTCAAATCCGTGCTATTACGTATAATATGTTTGCGAAACCTGGAAAGTCTTGACTACCATGTCGAAGAAAATGCCAGCTTTTTTCAGAATCGCTGTTTACGCCATATTCAAAAAATTCGCTGGCCCTAAATTATTTCAAACGAAGAATTGTGGTGCAGGACAAGTCTAGAGCGGCTGGACGTCGACATAAGAAAGAATAAATGGCAATGGCTTGGTCACGCACTGATGAGACCAAATAATGAAATTGCAAAGCAGTCCTTTGAATTGAATCCTTAGCAGAAGCAGAATCCCATAGAAAGACTTGGGCACAGCCAATATGCCAAAATCCGAACCCTTGTTTGAGAGTTTAAGTTGTGTTTATTTCTTGCAAATTTAACAATTGTTTTACTTAATTATTTGTAATTCTTGTGAATCAAGTGTTTTAAATCTGTCATCATAAGCATAATCGCTTTCTTCTATTGATCCAATAGTTTATTGCAGTGCTATTTGATTTTGTGCATTTCTTCAGTGTTTTATTTTCACGAAATTTATTGCATTTTTCGAGTGATTTAAGTTTGTTTGACATTTATAATTTAATACTCATTCTCTCGTTCTGAATATAAATTTGAGTGTTAATATTAGCATAGACTAACTAATAACATAGACTAACTAATAATAAAGACAGGCCGCTTCATAAAGAAAAAGGACCCGATTTGAGATTGCCTCCACCTAGATTGCCTCCACTTCATACATGTTTTGTACTTGGCGAGAAAGCTTTTGCTTCATATGAAGCTTTCAAGTTGCATCGAACTGAAATTCATTTCACCACTATCGCAAGTGTACCTGTTTTTGTTGTTAGTTTTTGGGTATTTTGTCTGTTTTTTGTTTGTTTTGCAATTAATGAAGGTTGTGAAGCAGTGGTGGTAGTTTTTTGTCTTCATAGTTTGCTCTAACTTAAATTTAGCTTGTGTGTGTGTACACTTCAGGTAGGTATATTTATTTCATTCTTGTCGATCTTGGCAAGAATTTTCGTTTTTGGGTTTTGATTTGGTAGGTTTGAAGGATAAAATTTGTTCTTTCGAGGATTTCTCTTTTTTCACGTTTGGGGGTGGATGTTGAGACTATATGACTGTTCTGAAGTAATGGTAGACTTGGTGACGGTTGTTTCATTATTCTTTTTTGTGCGCTTGCTTGTGTACTCTTGCATATAGGTACATTCATAAATATAATCTCGATCTTCTAGTAATGACATAAGGATTTTCGTTTTTGGTGGTTTCGAGGATTTCTATACAGCATTATGAAGAATATTTTTTTTTTTTTATGCATTTATTTATTCAGTACCGAAATAAAAAAATGTTAAGAAATACAGGTGAATAACATACCTTATTTGTTAAATTGCAAAAATAAACTTACCGAGTCGAGGAGTATGTTCGCAAATGAAGTGTATAACATTTCTTTAAATCGAGTAAACTTATTGTAAAGTTAAAATGCATATTTAAAGCATAAATAAAGATTCATTATTTCTATACATTCATGTGTTTTTGTTAAAATTTTCTAGGGAAATGCGCCCGAAAATAGCCACATTTTCACTCTAAACGAATTTGCACTTCTCATACTTAGTAATTTATCATGTTCACTTCAATCATTATAGTTTTCTAAAAATATAATCCTTGTTATATTATCATTCATTTCATACCTTAAAAAAGAATTACTGAAGTTATAAACCATTTCCGGAGAGCTTATTCGTGATATTCCAAATACTGTATTTGTACCTAGTTTGCAAAATTTTGGGTTGAGTAATTTTCAAAATCGATATAACATCATGTGGTTAACCAAGAAATATGTCTGATACACCAAAATAGCCTGTTATTAATCAAAATTATTTTAAAATACAAATTTTTAAAATCGTAGCGTTTCTCGACTTATATAGAATTTAATGCAGCGGGATCGAGATTTTTTTGATTTTTTTTTTTGCTTTACCTCGATCAAAATACAAATTTACTTGCAATTGATTAATATATTGAAACTTAACGGTGGAGCTTGTGAGCAACACACATAAACATACTCGTATATGTACGAGTATAATCAAATTTTAGTTAGGTTATGCAAAATAGAATTTTGGAAAACTGAAATCATTTGGTGGGTGTGGTCAACAGATATGAACTATATAATTCGCTGGTAGGAGGTGGAGGATTAATTTAGCAGTTTTTGAATGTATGTAAATTATCTTTAAAAAATCCATTTTCTGTTCTTTCTATTCGAAAATACTATTATTTTGGATATTTAAAGCATAATCTAAGATTCTGTATTTTGTTTAAGATTCATTTTATTTCTTAATATTCAAGCTTACTATTGATTTTCAGGAAAATGAGCTCGAAAGAATTGATATTTTCTCTATAAACCAAGTTACACCTCATACAATAATTTCATATTCATTGGAACTATTACAATCTTCGATAAATCTTCTCAAAAACAACAAAGCAGCTGGACTTGATGGTATACCAGCCGAGTTCCTGAAAGCTGACCCTGTCAGAACGGCTGGTATTTTACACCCGTTGATACAAGCTGTGTGGGAAAATGAAATCTATCCCAGCGACTGGAAGGATGGTGTAATTGTTAAGTTGCCAAAGAAAGGTGATCTTAAGAATTGCAACAATTGGCGAGGTATTACAGTTTTGTCCGTTTTTCCAAAATTAATGGCAACCATCATTCTGGAGCGGATAAAGGTTAGAATCGAGTCTACACTCAAGAGGCATCAAGCTGGTTTCCGCAGTGGGCGGTCTTGTGTCGACCATATCAACACTCTGCGTATCGTTCTTGAGCAGTCTGCGGAGTTTCAATCACCGCTTTACCTCATGTTTGTGGATTTTGAGAAGGCCTTTGACCGAGTCAACCGTGAATGTATATGGAGATCACTTCTTGGTAGAAGAATTCCCCCAAAAATTGTTGCCATTATAAGAGAGTCCTATAACAACGCAAGATGCTTTGTTTTACACAATGGGCAGCTATCCGACTCTTTCGAAGTGCGGCAGGGTGTGAGACAGGGAGATTTTCTATCGCCAATTCTCTTTCTACTGGCGATTGACGATGTCTTGACGGCCAGCGTTGGAACATCAGAGAGGCAGGGCATTCAATGGAGACCGTTTGAAAGGCTTAGCCACTTAGACTATGCCGATGATATATGTCTCTTGGCAAATAACATCAGCGGGCTGAACGGGATGTGTCAAGCTCTGAAGGTAAAAGGAGAGGCGAGTGGTCTGAAAATAAATAGCAAAAAGACAAAAATAATGCTCACAGGCCGCTCCACACATCAGCGTATTTTAATACAGGAGACGCCAGTTGAAGAGGTGGAACAATTTAACTACCTTGGAAGTATTGTTTCAGCAAATGGTGGTACTGATCTGGACGTTCAAAGTAGAATAAATAAAGCTCGCGCAGCCTTCGGTTCTCTCTCCCAAATTTGGAAATCATGTCAAATCTCCTTGCGCACAAAGTTGAGATTCTTCGAATCCAATGTCAAATCCGTGCTGTTATATGCTTGCGAAACCTGGAAAGTCACGACTACCATCTCAAAGAAATTGCAGGCTTTTGTGAACCGTTGTCTACGCCATATTCTAAAAATTCGCTGGCCACAAATTATATCAAACGAGGAATTGTGGCGCAGGACAAGCCAGGAGCGGCTGGACGTTGACATAAGAAAGCGTAAATGGCAATGGATTGGTCACACACTGAGGAAACCAAACGATGAAATTGCAAAGCAGTCATTTGAATGGAATCCTCAGGGTGCACGGCGGGTTGGAAGACCAAGAACAACATGGAAATCAACAGTTCTAGCAGAAGCAGACTCCCAGAGAAAGACGTGGCCACAGTTAAAATATCTATCTGCAGACCGAGAAGGATGGAAGCGATTTGTTGGCGCCCTATGCCCCAACCGGGGTTACAGGACTTGATGATGATTACAACTTTTATAAAAATATAAATGATAGGTATAAGTATAAAATTTCATCGAATTTATCGTTTTTATAGAATAGAATTTGAGTTGAAATTAAAAGTCATTAGAAGCTCAAATGCTTAAATATTATTCAAAAAAAAATTTAACACTTAAAAATTAAAAAAAAAAAAAATACAAAAAAAATATAGGCACGAGTATAACTACCTATGGAAACAGAATTGAAGAACTAAAATTAATAAGAAATAAAAAAAAAACACTTAAAACATAAAATAAAAATATTCAGAACCTCAAGAATTAAAACTATAAAAAAAAAATAAAATAAAATAAAAACGTAAAAAAATAAGAAAGAGTAAAAAAAAAATGAAAAAAAAAAATAAAAAGTTGCATAAATAAATGGTGCATAAATAAAAGAATGGTTATTCCAGCTGAATTGAAATGAGAGCAACCATTGCTTTTTGCTTATTTTCCAAAAAAAAAAATGAAAAAACGAAAATGAACATACTGGCACATAATGAACATACCTTTAAAATTTGAGACCTTTTTGTTCAAAGCAATTGCTCATTCAACAAACAGTAATTTAAAAGGAATATTTTAATTATCGATTTAACTGAATTAAAAATATAACAAAATTAAAACCACTTAGCAATCTTGAAATTAATCAGAAAAATAATGCCGACAAAAAATTAAAACCCAAAAAAAAAATATTTAAAAAATGCAAAAAAAAAAAAAACTAAACTACAAAAAAACAAAAAGGTAAGAAAAAGACGAGAAAAACATAAAAATGAACTTTTCGAATAGGATAGCAAATTGAGAGCAAAAATACGAATAATTTCTCAATTTTGTTTACTGATTAAAACTGAATTTCTATCTACATGCCAACTTTCATGAGCAAAGATCTGTTAGAGTAGAGAAGTGCACTAACTATTTGCCTCAATTATTTAAATAAATCATTTTTTATTTAAATAAAGAAAGGTTCTCTACTTTCAAAATTTAAATGGAAATGGCATTAAATCATACTGCTATTTTGATATACCTATCATAAGAAATAATTTCACTATCAACATAAGCTGAAATAAAAAAATTTTTCTATATCCGTTAAGCCAATAATGGGAAAATTCAAAATAAAAAACATAAAATATAAAAAATGTCTTTTTAAAAAGTCTTGTATTAAGAAACTGCTAAATTGATCCTCCTTATGGCAAACTATGTATATGGGTTATATATTTCAACCACCCCCCCACCAGATGGTTTTATTGTTTTTTTCATGAAGTCCTAAGAAACGTGTTGTTGCTGTGCATTGCTCACAAGCTTAAGTATTAAAATTGAATTCAATATTACCTTTTGTTTTGCTTCATAAAAGTTCAATAAAACGCATTGTGTATTTTTATTTTTATTGTCTATGCCTATATATGCATATCGAGGTCTAATTTCCTCATCTTCAGGCTTGTTTCACACATATTCGGTTTCATTCGGTTCGGTCTCTATTCGGTTCGGTTTCAGTTTTGTATTTTCACACATACGGTTCCTATAAGGTTTGCATTCAAATATATCAATTTTTAATTCCAAAAATTTCAACATACTTCAGGGGGTCAATTCTCGATCTGTGAAACTGTGAAGTGATAAATATGATAACGCCTCCACGCCAAATGCGATTCTCCAAGTGTGAAAAAATAAAAACATATGTCAAAATGTTTTCATATGATGATTCGTTTATCACAATCATTTCCTTCTGTGAAAACCTGTGAAAAGCAAAACGATAAACACAAACAAATTGTGCTCATTTGATACACTCAAGTCGCCATCTTGGCCTTTCTATGACGTCACAATCATCTTTTTCTATGAGCAAGTGGTAGCATTTTTCATGTTAGTACTTTTTAGTACTCACTTTGACAGCTGATTTTCATAACGAGTTCGGGAATCGCCTTGCGCGCGTTTGTGAAGTGATAAAATGATAAGACTCTGTGAAAACTGAAATGATAACTTTGTTTTCATTTCACAGTTTCATAGATCGAGAATTGACCCCCAGCACTATAGTTGTTAATTCCAAATAAAAACGAACAAAAAAAACCTTATACAACCGAATATTTGTGAACGATACGATAAGTTTGTGTGCCCTTGAAACCGAATGAAACCGATTCGTGTCGAGGGGACGTTCGGTGCTATTCGGTTTCTATTAGGTTTTTATTCTTACCGTTTTCATCGGTTCACACTTATCAGGTCCGACCGAAAATGAACCGAATAGAGACCAAACCGAATGAAACCGAATATGTGTGAAACACGCAGGGTCATACGGAAATATTAATAGAATTATGTATAATGTATATATTGAACTTTTTCAGAAAGTTCTAAGAAAAGTTTTCATATATATAAAACATTGCTGTACATTATTGCTCACATGTATCGATAAAATTCGAAATTTGGAAAGTCATACACAAGCTCTCCCAAAATGGCTTATAACTTCAGTAATTTTTTTTTTCTAACAAATGAGGTAGGTATCAACTAAAAGATAATATAAAAAGTTTATATTTTTATTAAACCAGTAATATTTCGAATGAATATGAAATTATTGTTATAGAGTTTTTGGTTTATAGAGAAAATACCGCTTCTTCGAGTACATGTGCCTAGAAAATCAATAGTTAACTAAAATTTTGAGAAGATAGAGATTCTTAATATAAGCTTAAAATAATTAATAAATAACATTTTCAAACAGAAAGCATAGATAATGGATTCTTAAAGATATTTACATACATTCAAAAACTGCCATTTAAATCCCCGGTACCGTGACATAAGGCCAAGTGACATAAGGCCAAATTTTAAAGTTTGGCCTTAAGTCACTTTCCAAAAGCGACTTAAGACCAAGTTTTAAGAGTTGGCCTTATGTCGCTCTTACAAAGTGACATAAGGCCAAATTTGTTTGTGACTTAAGGCCAAACGTAAAATTTTTTGTAAAAAAAACAGTAATTTTTGGAAAAGAAACTTTGCATACACCCAACCTTGCACCCACCCCAAATCCTATAGTGAGCCCAAGCAGGGGGGTTGCAGGGGGGCAGCATGCCCCCCGATACATACCTCACTGTTTATTGCGAATTTTTAAATTTCACAAACCTAATAAAACCTCTCCTTTATTTGGTTTGTGAAATATAAAAATTTTCAAATGAACAGTGACGTATGCATGGGGGGGGGGCATGCTGCCCCCCTGCAACCCAACTGCTAGGGCTCACGATAGGATTTGGGGTGGGTGCAAATTCGGGTGTATGCAAAGTTTCTTATGCATTTAAGAAACTGGATTTAATGAAATTTTTCAATGAAAAATGAAAAAAAAATAACAGGTACGCTAGTATTAAAAGTGACACAAGGCCAAATTGGCCTTATGTCACTTTGTAAAAGCGACAATAGGCCAACTCTTAAAATCTGGCTTTATGTCACTTTTGTTAAGTGACATAGGCCCAAATATTCAAATTTGGCCTTATGTCACGGCACCTAAAACCCCCAACCTGTGAATTATATAGTTCATATCTGTTGACCACACCCACCAAATGATTTCAGTTTTCCAAAATTCTATTTTGCATAACCTAACTAAAATTTGATTATACTCGTACATATACGAGTATGTTTATGTGTGTTGCTCACAAGCTCCACCGTTAAGTTTCAATATATTAATCAATTGCAAGTAAATTTGTATTTTGATCGAGGTAAAGCAAAAAAAAAAATCAAAAAAATCTCGATCCCGCTGCATTAAATTCTATATAAGTCGAGAAACGCTACGATTTTAAAAATTTGTATTTTAAAATAATTTTGATTAATAACAGGCTATTTTGGTGTATCAGACATATTTCTTGGTTAACCACATGATGTTATATCGATTTTTGAAAATTACTCAACCCAAAATTTTGCAAACTAGGTACAAATACAGTATTTGGAATATCACGAATAAGCTCTCCGGAAATGGTTTATAACTTCAGTAATTCTTTTTTAAGGTATGAAATGAATGATAATATAACAAGGATTATATTTTTAGAAAACTATAATGATTGAAGTGAACATGATAAATTACTAAGTATGAGAAGTGCAAATTCGTTAAGAGTGAAAATGTGGCTATTTTCGGGCGCATTTCCCTAGAAAATTTTAACAAAAACACATGAATGTATAGAAATAATGAATCTTTATTTATGCTTTAAATATGTAAAAAAAAAAGCATTTTAACTTTACAATAAGTTTACTCGATTTAAAGAAATGTTATACACATCATTTGCGAACATACTCCTCGACTCGGTAAGTTTATTTTTGCAATTTAACAAATAAGGTATGTTATTCACCTGTATTTCTTAACATTTTTTTATTTCGGTACTGAATAAATAAATGCATAAAATAAAAAAAAATATTCCTTCATAATGCTGTATAGAAATCCTCGAAACCACCAAAAACGAAAATCCTTATGTCATTACTAGAAGATCGAGATTATATTTATGAATGTACCTATATGCAAGAGTACACAAGCAAGCGCACAAAAAAGAATAAATGAAACAACCGCCACCAAGTCTACCATTACTTCAGAACAGTCATATATTCTCAACATCCACCCCCAAACGTGAAAAAAGAGAAATCCTCGAAAGAACAAATTTTTCCTTCAAACCTACCAAATCAAAACCCAAAAACGAAAATTCTTGCCAAGATCGACAAGAATGAAATAAATATACCTACCTGAAGTGTACACACACACAAGCTAAATTTAAGTTAGAGCAAACTATGAAGACAAAAAAACTACCACCACTGCTTCACAACCTTCATTAATTGCAAAACAAACAAAAAACAGACAAAATACCCAAAAACTAACAACAAAAACAGGTACACTTGCGATAGTGGTGAAATGAATTTCAGTTCGATGCAACTTGAAAGCTTCATATGAAGCGAAAGCTTTTCTCGCCAAGTACAAAACATGTATGAAGTGGAGGCAATCTAGGTGGAGGCAATCTCAAATCGGGTCCTTTTTCTTTATATGAAGCGGCCTGTTTTTATTATTAGTTAGTCTATGCTAATATCATAGACTAACTAATAATAAAGACAGGCCGCTTCATATAAAGAAAAAGGACCCTATTTGAGATTGCCTCCACTTAGATTGCCTCCACCTCAAACATGTTTTGTACTTGGCGAGAAAAGCTTTTGCTCTATATAAAGCTTTCAAGTTGCATCGAACTGAAATTCATTTCACCACTATCGCAAGTGTACCTGTTTTTGTTGTTAGTTTTTGGGTATTTTGTCTGTTTTTTGTTTGTTTTGCAATTAATGAAGGTTGTGAAGCAGTGGTGGTAGTTTTTTTGTCTTCATAGTTTGCTCTAACTTAAATTTAGCTTGTGTGTGTGTACACTTCAGGTAGGTATATTTATTTCATTCTTGTCGATCTTGGCAAGAATTTTCGTTTTTGGGTTTTGATTTGGTAGGTTTGAAGGAAAAATTTGTTCTTTCGAGGATTTCTCTTTTTTCACGTTTGGGGGTGGATGTTGAGACTATATGACTGTTCTGAAGTAATGGTAGACTTGGTGACGGTTGTTTCATTTATTCTTTTTTGTGCGCTTGCTTGTGTACTCTTGCATATAGGTACATTCATAAATATAATCTCGATCTTCTAGTAATGACATAAGGATTTTCGTTTTTGGTGGTTTCGAGGATTTCTATACAGCATTATGAAGGAATATTTTTTTTTATTTTATGCATTTATTTATTCAGTACCGAAATAAAAAAATGTTAAGAAATACAGGTGAATAACATACCTTATTTGTTAAATTGCAAAAATAAACTTACCGAGTCGAGGAGTATGTTCGCAAATGATGTGTATAACATTCCTTTAAATCGAGTAAACTTATTGCAAAGTTAAAATGCTATTTCTTGCATATTTAAAGCATAAATAAAGATTCATGTTTTTTCTATTATTATTAAATTCTAGGAAAATGCGCCCGAAAATAGCAATATTTTCACTCTAAACAAATTTGCACTTCATATATGTACCTAGTAATTTATCATATTCACTTTAATCATTATAATTTTCTAAAAATATAATCCTTGTTATATTATCATTCATTTCTTACCTCAAAAAAGAATTACTGAAGTTATAAACCATTTCCGGAGAGCTTATTCGTGATATTTCAAATCCTGTATTTGATTTCATGTGGTTAACCTAGAAATATGTCTGATACACCAATATAACCTGTTATTAATCAAAATTATTATAAAATACAAATTTTTAAAATCGTATTTAAAATGAGAACATTATTGTTATTGGAGTGAAAGCTTGCTTTTATACCTTTCGAAACCTCTCAACTACTCAAACTAAATGCTAATATAATTTAAGCATGCTTTTTTAAAGATTGTTTAAAAATTTCTTCAGATACAGATACCATAACCAAATTTCTGAAAAACAAAGCAGCATTATTTCTCGACTTATATAGAATTTAATGCAGTGGGATCGAAATTTTTTGATTTTTTTTTTTGTTTTGCTAAGTGAAAATGAAAATGATCAAAATACAAATTTGCTTGCAATTGATTAATAAATTGAAACTTAACTGCAATACACATAAACATACTCGTATATGTACGAGTATATTCAAATTTTAGTTAGGATGGAAAACTGAAATCAATTGGTGGGTGTGATCAACAGACATGAACTATATAATTCGCTGGTAGGAGATGGAGGATTAATTTAGCAGTTTTTGAATGTATGTATTATCTTTAAAAAGCCATTTTCTGTTCTTTCTATTCGAAAATACTATTATTGGATATTTAAAGCATAATCTAAGATTCTGTACTTCGTTTAAGATTCATTTTATTTCTTAATATTAAAGCTTACTATTGATTTTCAGGAAAATTTGCTTGAAAGAATTGATATTTTCTCTATAAACCAAGTTACGCCTCATACAATAATTTCATATCTATTCCAACAATTACAACTTTTATAAAAATATAAATAATATAAGAATAAAATTTCATCGAATTTATCGTTTTTATATAATAAAAATAAGAGTTGAAATTAAAAATCATCAGAAGCTCAAATGCTTAAATATTATTTTTTAAAAAATTACAAAAACAAAAAAAATAAAATAAAAATAATAAAAAATAAAAAATCAAAAATTAAAACTGTAAAAAAAAAGAAATAAAAACGTAAAAAAGAAAATAGAGTAACAAAAATGAAAAAAAAAAAAAATAAATAAAAAAAATATTGCATAAATAAATGGTGCATAAATAAGAGAATGGTTACTCCAGTTGAATTGAAATGAGAACAACCATTGAACATACTCGTACATAATGTACATTCCTCTAAAATTTGTGACCTTTTTGTTCAAAGCAATTGCTCATTCAACAAACAGTAATTTAAAAGGAACATGTTAATTATCAAAGGGCACGGTCAGCCCCGGATTTAGCTTTTTCAGGCCCTAGGTCTGAAGAGTAAATGGTGCCCCCTTTGCATAATATATTCTCTTATATTGTATGGTTTACTACATACAAAGTTAAATACTTAAGAAAACAAATTACAACGAATTCCATAAAACAAAAATAAATTTTATTTATAATGGTAGTTACAAGAATAATATATCCATATGTATATGGCTTTGTTTTACAGATTTTTTTACTTAATTTTTGAAATATTGTTTTCTTGTTTTTTTTCTTAGCAGCGAAGTTTCTTATAAGTTCATCGAAATCTATTTCATGAAGCAAATCACTCTCAATACAGAGCAGAGAAAGTGCATCAAGTCTTTCCTGATTTATCATTGTTCGACAAGGACTTTTAAAGGGCTTTAATTGACTAAATGATCTTTCCACAGAACAATTTGTCACCATCAGACTTAAAAATAAACGTAATGCCGTATCTACGTTCGGAAAAGCTGATGTAATTTTATCTTCCCACATAATCTTATATAAATTAGCTTGATTGAAAAATTTAAAATTATTGTCATTTTTATGCATCACATAACGATGGAATTGTATTAACTCGTCAGCAAGTTCTGAATTTAAATCTTCCGGATAATTTGACCCCAAACGCTGGGCACAGGCTAATAATAATAATAATTTTAATAATAATTTTAACTATATGCCTGTAAGACCTTAGGTCTTTTAAATGCAACCTGAATTGCATAGCACTAGTTAGAAAGAGTAGGAGGATAGGAAAGGTTTGGCACAGTGGATTGAGATCAAGGTGTTTATTATCTCATTAAATCTCACGGGTGGCGTCCCAGTTAAGCTGGGAGAATGTAGAAAAGAATGCTGCCTAGAATGGGGATCGAACCCACACCTCTAAGTTAGCAGTCAAGCACTACATCCACTGCACCATTGCCACCCGCCATAACGTTGACTTTTTCATTGCTTGTACAAAGAAAATCAAATCGTTCAGAAATTTCCTTTTAAATACATATTTTACCTCTGAAATCCATTTGTATTCTTAACTTATCGATAATAATATAAAAAGCGTTTATTCGAAACTTATCCTTCGGGCTTAAATCAACATCGGGCCATCAGGACATCAGGTAGAAGTTCTTTAGAGCGCATTTCTATAGTGTCGAAATTATCACGCATTTTCTGCAGTTGATCGGACAATTATCTATACAAATTCGCGCACGTCAGTAGTGTTACCTCTTCGCTTTGCAAAACTTTACTGACTTTTTGAAAACTTTGTAAAATATCGTTCCAAATCAAAAGCGTTAATGCAAATTCTAGTTTATTCATTTTGTTTAGTAGATTTTCTTCAGAAATGTCGTTTAAAGTATCTAATAATTTTATTATATGATTTAATGATGGCAAAAGTAACTGCAGCATGAGCTTCCCATCGTGTATCTGAGAGTGATATTATCACATTATCATTTTGAAGAGCAGATTTTAACGTTTGCCATCTACTAGTTGATGCAGAAAAAAAAATTGTATAGCGATTGTACGACAGAAAAAAAATCATTTGCGATAAGACAGCAATCCACAGCGATCAACAAGATTTAAAGAGTGTGATGCACAAGGTACATAGACTCCATACGGATTTGTCAGAAGAATTTGCTGTTGCATCCCTTTATACTGACTGGACATATTTGGAGCATTCACTCAGATACTTTAATGTTTGATTAGCAATACCGGATCCAGTATGAGAATGCATCTCCAAAAACGTTAAGAAGCGTTCAATAGGCTGGCCATCTTATATGAAAAATACTTGAGCGTTGCCGTTTGCCGAATTTGAAGATTTGTGAAGATCTATTATCCATTTTGCTCGTATGAGCAATAAAGATTAAGTTGCTTCATTGTGTTTACTTACTTTTGTGGGGTGCAGGGAACTAAGTCCCCGGGAACCAAGTCCACCGAGGGAATTAGTTCTCATTTAATGGGAACTAAGTCCACTTCAGCGAAGTGGACTTGGTTCTCATAGAAGGTGGGAACAAAATTCATCAAAAACTGAGTGGTTTTACTTCCCCTTAAAGCCTAGTACGCAGCTGAAGTGAAACGAAAATTTTCTGGTGTCTCCAACTCGAGAACGAAATCAGAAACGAAGTGATTGCGAAAAAAAATATGGAGAGTTTTATCAGAAAGATGTCAAAATAAATACAAAAATAAAACAGTTTAAAATCTTAAGTCAATTTTTTTTTCGTCTGATGTGAGTTCTTGTTTTTTTTGTTTTCGTGTCGTCCGTTGTGGTGCTAAGGGTTCCAAAGAATTGTGTTCTACAGTTCGTTTCGATGGTATTTTCTTCCATTTTCATTTTTAAATAAAATTCAACAGCAAAATATAACAAACTGTCAAATTTTCGTCTGAAATAATGTTCCGAACAATTAATTGTATACGAAAAATAAGTGGAGACTTGATTCGAGTATCTGCTAGGATTTTCAGTTTTATTGACATTTCACTGTCGAACTGCGTACTACATAACAAAAATCACTACGAAATGTTTCGTTTACGATTTCGTTGTGTCAATTTCTCTATGAGAATTTTCGTTTCACTTCAGCTGCGTACTATGCTTAAATGTGTATTTAATTCCCACTTCCAAATAAAAAATCAATCTTATAAATAAAATAGAAATACTTTTCACAATTGTTGGGTATATAGGATAAATTCAAAGATTCCTTAAATGCCAAAAAAACTTTGTATACACCCAGCCTCGCACCTACCCCAAATCCTATAATGAGCCCAAGCAGGGGGGTTTCAGGGGGGCAGCATGCCCCCCATACATACCTCACTGTTTCTTCGCCGTAATGCTTTGTCTTACATAAATACAGTGCTAGCACCCAGCATAACGGCGAACAAACAGAGGTATCTATGCCCCCCTGCTTGGGCTCACTATAGGATTTGGGGTAGGTGCGAGGTTGGGTGTATGCAAAGTTTTCGCGGAATTTTTAATTTTTTGTAATTTTTACCGTTGGAAGTTAGTTCCCTCTCCATATTTCAAAATGTGTACTTAGTTCTCATAAAGAAGTGGACTACTTGCTCACCTTGCCTGGGAACTAAGTCCACTTCGTTAAAAAATCGCAAAAACCGTAACTGACTGACTGACTTACTGACTCACTGACAGATCATCAAAATTATGGAGCACTTCCCGACATCGTAGAAGCTTGAAATTTGGCACAACGGTAGGCCTTGTGGTGCATACAAAGGAAAAAATCGAAAATCTTCAATTTTATATTCAGGGGGCGTGGCATCCACCCACTTTCTTAAAAATTCTTATAAATTATATGGAGCACTTCCGATTGTTGTAGAACGATGAAAATTGGTAGGTAGATAGGGCTTGAAGAACTTTGAAAGAAAAATATTGAAAAATTGGAATTTTGCATTCAGGGGTGTGGCATCCACCCACATTCTTAAAAATTCTAATAAATTACATGGAGCACTTTCGATTGTTGTAGAACGGTGGAAATTGGTACATCGGTAGGGCTTAAAGTACTTTGAAAGAAAAAAATCGAAAATTTGGAATTTTCCATTCAGGGGGCGTGCCATCCACCATTTTTATCAGAATTGCTATTATTTACATGGAGCACTTTCGGTTGTCGTAGAATTATGAAACTTTGTAGAGCGGTAGGGCTTGATTTTCACCTGGTAAAGTAAATCTTTGCAAAAAGGAGTGTTTCTATAGTTTTAGTTTTTTGTCGGCAGTATTTTTCTCATTAATTTCAAGTTTGCTAAGTGGTATTAATTTTGTTATATTTTAAATTCAGATAAATCAATCCAAACAAAAACATAAATGTTAAAAAAAGAGCCAAGTTCTTATGTGTACAAGAAACCTGTGCGTAAAAAGTCAGCAAAAAAAAGTAATGAGATCTAAAATATATGCCAAGTTTTAAGTTCATGAAGTTTAATATCAAATATCTTAAGTAAAGTATTACCGAAACAATTCCAAATCATGACAGAAATTTGGTATTTAATGATTACTGATTAAAATATTGTGAATTCACTGGTCAAGTTTTCATACATTTTTAAATTGTGATTCAGTAAGTAATTAAAAGAAAACTTGCCAAGTAAATCCACCACATTTTAATCAGTAATCATTAAATACCAAATTTCTGTCATAGTTTGGAATTGTTTCGATATTACTTTACTTAAGATATTTTATTAAACTTCATGAACTTAAAACTTGGCATATATTTTAGATCTCATTACTTTTTTTTGCAGACTTTTTACGCACAGGTTTCTTGTACATATAAGAAAGAACTTGGCTCTTTTTTAACATTTATGTTTTTGTTGTGATTGGTTTAACTGAATTTAAAATATAACAAAATTAAATCCACTTAGCAAACTTGAAATTAATGAGAAAAATACTGCCGACAAAAAACTAAAAAAGAAAAAAAGAAACTACCAAGAAAACAAAAAAGGCAAGATAAAGACAAAAATTATCTTTTTTTAAAAGCTAAATTGTAACAAACAAAATCATTGAAAAACATAAAAATGAACTTTTTGGACTGGGATAGCAAATTAAGAGCAAACTACGAATCATTTTTCAATTTTTGTACTGATTGAAACTGAATTTCTATCTACATGCCAACTTTTATAAGCAAAGATCTGTTAGAGAAGTGCGCTAACAATTTACCTCAATTATTTAAATAAATAATTTTAATTAAATAAAAAAAGGTTCTCTGTTTTCAAAATTTAAATGTCTTTTTAAAAAGTCTTATATTAAGAAACTACTTAATTGATACTCCTTATGGCAAACTATATGGGTTATATATTTCAACCACCCCCCCCCACCAGATGGTTTTATTCATGAAGTCCTTAGAATATAATAATATAATATAATATTAAAATTAGATTTAATATCACCTTTTGTTTTGCTTCATAAAAGTTCAATAAAACGCATTGTGTATTTTTCTTGCCTTTATATGTATATCGAAGTCTAACTATGTCTTCAGGGTCAAACGGAAATATTAATAGAATAATGTATAATGTTTATATTGAACTTTTTCAGGAAGTTCTAAGAAAAGTTGTCATATGTACATATATATAAAACATTGCTGTATACATTATTGCTCACAAGTATCGATAAAATTCGTGATTTGGAAAATCATTCACAAGCTCTCCGAAAATGGCTTATACATAACTTCAGTAATTCTATTTTTTCTAACAAATGAGGTATCAACTAAAAGATAATATAAAATATTAATATTTTTATAAAAATATTAATATTTCGATTGAATATGAAATTATTGTGACGCCCTATGCCCCTGCCGGGGTTATAGGACACGATGATGATGATGATGATGAAATTATTGTAAAAGGTGCAACTTGGTTAAGAGAGAAAATACCACTACTTCGAGTACATGTGCCTAGAAAATAAAAAGTTTACTTGAATTTTGAGAAGATACAGATTCTTAATATAAGCTTAAAATATCTAATAAATAACATTTTCAAACAGAAAGCATAGATAATGGATTCTTTAAGTTATTTACATACATACATTCAAAAACTGCTAAATTAATCCTCCACCTCCTACCAGCGAATTATACAGTTTATATTTGTTGACCGCACCCACCAAAGGATTTTATTTGTCCAAAATTCTATTTTGCAAAGCCAAACTAAAATTTGAATATACATATTAGACTGATTCAAAAAAATGAAAATGTCTTCGATTTTCGATGCCACTAGCTCTTTAGTTAAAGTTTAATGAAATACTAATCCTGGCAAAATTTCAGCCCTTTAGGTCAATATTTAGAGGTCGCTCATCGATACTTTCTGTTTTCCATACAAATCGTATGGGAACTTTTTTTTGATTCCTTTTTTATTTTATAACTTTAGAAACGGTTATCATACAGAAATGATCAAGGTAGAATCTGAACAAAGATTTGATGTTCTTTAAAAAAGGTCCTTACTTCTTATCTAATTAATGTACTCCTTCCAAAGTTATTCAAGGTCAGAGTGGTATTCGTGGTAAATTTAAAAGTTTTTTGGATTCCGTGTTGAAAAAATCTGCTATAATACAAGATGTTTTGCAAAAAATGTAACAAAAGGCAAGTGCGTGTAAGTTGCACTCAGACAAGAAAAAAATTGTTTTAGAGTGGGGGTCTATTTCCCCCCATTTAGGCGGGAGGGGCAATTTCCTAAAAAAATTGGTTTAAAAAAGAAAAAAAATATTAAAAATCAACGGCAATACTTATGGTGTCATGCTATTACTTTTTGATGTGTAAACATCTTAGCGCTCGGTATGGGTAAAATTGAAAATCGGATATAACGGATATGGGCTCACGGTTCCGTTTGGAACCATGTAGGTAAGTAGAACTCTGTAAACTCGAATAGGTAAGGTAGTTTTCAAATAGCAAATACCAAAACCATAAGGTAGGTTTTGGTATTTGCTAAGTGGAGTGATTTCCTTACACCCCGACTCCACAGTAGATAATTTCTCTCAGAATGTTCGTCTTGACGTTAAATATCGAATGGAGTCACTCCGTTTCATATCTTGATTGGATGACAAGATGTAATCATATCTTGACAGAGATATTTGACATACATTTTGCCAGGTGAAGATTTTGTTGCTTTTTTTCTAGAAATTTAATTTTTTATTTCATTATTTTGTATCCATATGCTGCTTTTGATGTTAATCTCTATAATGGCGAGTGACAATTTTGGTTTGTGATATTAAGGACCAGTTTGTTCACAGTGGGTTAAATCAGCAATTAGATTATCACTGATTCTGTTAAACCCATAGTTATGAATCTGTGATAATCAGAGAGTGTTTGTTCACTCAATTTTCAGTTTGATTAATAAATCATAGTTTTTCCAATAATCTTTCCATTTTCCAGTCTATCTGTCAATCAATTGTCAGACATATTCCGTCATTAACTTATTTCGGTGTGAGTGAGCTTTCGAAAAAAACATTTTTTGTGCAAAAAAAACACGGAAAATCAGTGCTTGAAATATAATGTTGTGTTCAATTTAAGATTATTTCCTGTTGAATTATTATACAGAATAGCTACACACGTGAAATTTGTATTTATTTTAATGCGGCTAATTGATTTTTTTTTCCAAATATATAGTTGAAGTGTGTAGGTAGTGCTGGCATTTTGTGAAACCTAGTGATGGGATTTTTTCCCAGTTGTAGTTTTTCTATGCATATTTTATATTAGGCCTTGCAAAAAAGCTTTTTATTTTTGGATAGTAAATAAAATAACTACAATTTGTAGTAAAATCTTTACAAATTGTTTATTTTTTTCTTGCAAGATGGACGATGCTTGGTTTCTCTTCATTTATGTTCTTTGTTCGAAGGAATTTAATAGATTTTGTTTCTCTTTTTTATACCTACGCTTAGGAAATAACCAATGATGAACAAACGAAATTCCAGAAAATCTTTGATTAAATCATGCTAATCAGACAGAATCGGCGAATTAGTGATTTCTCCAATTAAGTGCTCAAATCATGGATTCTCTGTTTAAAATTTTGCTGAACAAACGCATTCAATGATAACCAACTGGAAAAATCATTGATTTAAGTTGACAAGGTGTGAACAAACTGGCCCTAAGTGTTATTTGCAATTTCTTGATTTGAAATGTCATAACATGATTTGCCAAGTGGCGCATTCTTTTATGTTTCTCTAGTATTGGCTGTGGTTAATGTGTCAAAAAGAAGTGTTGTAATGTCATATTTAAAAAAGTTACTTTGAGTTACTTTTCATTTAGGAACGACAAAAGCTAAAAATATGGCTGATCAGTCAAACAAATTGGGTGAAAAAAGTCGAAATAGATTTGGAATTAAAAATTTAGAAGAAATTGTGATTTCATTATTAAAAAGAACTTTTATCAGCACTTCGAAAATGCATACATTTTTAAAATTAAATTTTATTTAAGCAAAAATATTTCCAATTTTTTTTATCATTCATTACTTGCACAAATTTCTTTACTACAAATCGATCAAATCAGATTAAAAAGGTCGCAAAACCTGGGAAAAATTTCCAAACTCACTATCGACGGTAAAATCAATAAAAATAAAAATATATTAGCTTTATATTTTCCCCCAGATCTGATCTGGATTGTATATGCATACATGTATTACAAAAATAACACAAAATTCGACCTTGCTTTTGGATTTCGATTTGCAAATTTATTCTGACCATACACCCTTTGTACTTTTTTGCAAAAATGAGTTTTTTCTCTCACAGGTAGATGGCTTTTTGTGTTGAAGATAGGGAGAAAATAGAGAATAGAGTAGAGTGAAAATACAGAAACAAAAGGATAAACGGGGATCGGATAGGTATATAACACTCTTGTCGCACTGGGATCCTGTTTTGTTTTATTTTGATAATCTAATCCGGATCAGATCTGGGGGATAATAAAATTAAACTATTACATATTACAAAAATGAGATCAATTACAAACCGAACGATCGAGAAGCAAACAAAAGATAACTCAAAATGAAAACATCGTGATTTCAGCTGCTTTTGACAGATTAACCATTTCAACTCAGTATCAAATAGATGAGTTGGAAATGTACTCAAAGTTACTTTTTGACACTTTAACTTTGAATCCAGGAACAACTTTGTGACGTCATAAAGTTAATTGAAGTAGCTTAATTTGTGATGGTTTATTTGCGGAGGAGTTTTCTCGTAAGGAGTTTTTTAATGGGTAAATTCATTATAATTTGTGTCGTGCAACCATTTTGTTTTAGGCTATGTCCTAATTGGACAAAGATCGTGCAACCCAGCGATGAGCTTCGGTCGGTCGCATCGCTTGTTGATAGCGCTACCAAAATGTGTGTCCTATTACCGATCGCTTCTTAAAACCGCGCGTGGTAAGTGGATGTAAACACACTATCGGGCGACCACGAAGGTGAATTTTGTATGTGGTTTCCTATTTGGAGTTTGCACCATACCTCAATGTTGATCAGAGTAAACAAAGCTAGTATTGAATGTACAAGAGAGACTTTTCAAATGCGCCAATCGCAAAATATGATGATTGCGAGGTTCAATAAATATATAACTATAAATCTAAAGCAATAACAATTCTAAAACCCCACCTTGATTGCATTGAATCTATTTTTGAAACAATCCCAACATTTATCCCATAACATTAAGATTAATTAAGATTCATTTATCATATTTTCCTTGAAATCCGTTGTATTGTAGTGCGATCAAAAACAAACTCGCTTGATTTTAAGCAATTAAACAACTTCTTGTAGCGTCAGTCGCGCAAATTCAGTACCTGATTAGGACATTTTCCCTTTAGGTATTGAGTTTGTTTTTGAAAGCTTGTGTGGAATAGCTTGAGCGATCTCAAAACAAGCATGTGCGACTGTTATACGTCATCGCGCTACCGCGTTTATATTCTAAAAAGGACACATTGATTGATTTATTGAAGTTTGATGTTTTGGTTGTCCGATACAGCGATCATCGCTTGTTGTTCAGTCGTGCGATGGGTGCCAATTAGGATATAGCCTTAGGTAGTGTCCTATTTGGCACCCATCGCATGACCGAGCAACAAGCGATGATCGCTGCATCGGACAATCAAAATATCAAACTTGAATAAATCAATCAATGTGTCTGTTCGCCTACTTCCCAAAACTACGAATTTCTACTAATTTTATTTTTTTCATATAAGCTTTGACAGAACTTTGGGCGAAATTCGTAAAAATTCGTAGTTTTGGGAGGTACGCGAACAGACCAAATGTGTCCTTATTAGAATATAAACGCGGTAGCGCGATGACGTATAACAGGCG
Organism: Dasysyrphus tricinctus; assembly: GCA_963921185.1. Taxonomy (NCBI): domain Eukaryota; kingdom Metazoa; phylum Arthropoda; class Insecta; order Diptera; family Syrphidae; genus Dasysyrphus; species Dasysyrphus tricinctus. The sequence goes on along the minus strand of OY992530.1, from coordinate 150,659,555 downwards.
CACATGCTTGTTTTGAGATCGCTCAAGCTATTCCACACAAGCTTTCAAAAACAAACTCAATACCTAAAGGGAAATGTCCTAATCAGGAACTGAATTTGTGCGACCGACGCTACAAGAAATTGTTTCATCGCTTAAAAACAAACGAGTTTGTTTTTGATCGCACTAAAATGCAACGGATTTGAAGGAAAATATGATAAATGAAGCTTATTTAATCCTAATTTTATGGGATAAATGTTGGGATTGCTTCAAAAATAGATTCAATGCAATTTAGGTGGGGTTTTAGAAATGTAATTTTTTTTTAATTTATAGTTGTACATTTGAACATGAACATTGCAATCATCATATTTCGCAATTGGCGCATTTTAAAAATCTCTCTTGTACATTCAAGATTAGCTGTAAACATTTTATTTACTCTTAACAACATTGAGGTTTGGTGCAAACTTGAAAGAATAGAAAACCATTTTTATACAAAATTCACTTTTGTGGTCGCCCGATAGTGTGTTAACATCCACTTACAATGCACGATAGTACTTAGGAGCGATCGGAAACACATTTTGGTAGCGCTATCAACAAGCGATGCGACCGACCGAAGCTTATCGCTGGGTTGCGCGATCTTTGTCCAATTAGGACATAGCCTTAGCGCTTGTATTACAGATTCCTATTTTTTGCCATACGTGGTAATGACCCGATCCCTTACCTTCAGGTGAAAACGAATGTTTACACATCTTGCACGCGAGTCCCGGTACTCACAAATTTTTTTAAAGACAACAGTCCATTATTTAATTAACTTTTTAAAAAAAGTTGTTTTTGTAAATATTTTTTGAAAAAAATAATTTCAAACTTAGATTTAAAAAATGAAAAAGTGATTTTAGTTTTTAAATATCTTTTTGAAAAATTTTTCGTTATCAAGTACAATTTTTGTTTATGGATTTCAATACCTTCCTTAATTTTTAATCAGATGCTGAAAACCGCAGGGTAAAATGTTTTGTAGTTTCTGAGAAAATTTAAAATTAAAATACCTACTACTACTACTGGAAATTGGGTGTTTGTAGGAAGGAACAATTTAAATTCCAGTGCGTCAAATAACAAGAACCTTGGTTTTTGTTATTTTCAATTTTCTCAGAAACTACTAATCATTTTACCCTGCGGTTTTCAGCATCTGATTAAAAATTAAGGAAGGTATTGAAATCCATAAACAAAAATTGTACTTGATAACGAAAAATTTTTCAAAAAGATATTTAAAAACTAAAATCACTTTTTCATTTTTTTAATCTAAGTTTGAAATTATTTTTTTCAAAAAATATTTACAAAAACAACTTTTTTTAAAAAGTTAATTAAATAATGGACTGTTGTCTTTAAAAAAGTAATAGCATGACACCATAAGTATTGCCGTTGATTTTTAATATTTTTTTTCTTTTTTAAACCAATTTTTTTAGGAAATTGCCCCTCCCGCCTAAATGGGGGGAAATAGACCCCCACTCTAAAACAATTTTTTTCTTGTCTGAGCGCAACTTACACGCACTTGCCTTTTGTTACATTTTTTGCAAAACATCTTGTATTATAGCAGATTTTTTCAACACGGAATCCAAAAAACTTTTAAATTTACCACGAATACCACTCTGACCTTGAATAACTTTGGAAGGAGTACATTAATTAGATAAGAAGTAAGGACCTTTTTTAAAGAACATCAAATCTTTGTTCAGATTCAACCTTGATCATTTCTGTATGATAACCGTTTCTAAAGTTATAAAATAAAAAAGGAATCAAAAAAAAGTTCCCATACGATTTGTATGGAAAACAGAAAGTATCGATGAGCGACCTCTAAATATTGACCTAAAGGGCTGAAATTTTGCCAGGATTAGTATTTCATTAAACTTTAACTAAAAAGCTAGTGGCATCGAAAATCGAAGACATTTTCATTTTTTTGAATCAGTCTAATACATATACGAGTATGTTTATATGTGTGTTGCTCACAAGCTCCACAATTAAGTTTCAATTTATTAATCAATTGCAAGCAAATTTGTATTTTGATCATTTTCGAGGTTAAGCAAACAAAAAATGTCGATCCCGCTGCATTTAATTCTATACCTATAAGTCGAGAATTGCTGCCTCGTTTTTCAGAAATTAGGTAGGTATCTGAAGAAATTTGAAAAATCTTAAATTTTCAAAGCGTGTTAAAATTATATTTGCATTTAGTTTGAGTAGTTGAAACTTGAGAGGTTTCGAAAGGTTTAAAAGCAAACTTTCACTCCATTTACAATAATGTTCTCATTTTAAATACGATTTTAAACATTTGTATTTTATAATAATTTTAATTAATAACAGGTTATTTTGGTGTATCAGACATATTTCTAGGTTAACCACCTGATGTTATATCGATTTTTGAACATTACTCAACCCAAAATTTTGCAAACTAGGTACAAATACAGGATTTGGAATATCACGAATAAGCTCTCCGGAAATGGTTTATAACTTCAGTAATTCTTTTTTGAGGTATGAAATGAATGATAATATAACAAGGATTATATTTTTAAAATTATAATGATTCAAATGAACATGGTAAATTACTATAAGAAGTTCAAATTCGTTTAGAGTGAAAATATGGCTTTTTTGGAATGTTATACACATCTTTTGCGAACATACAACATACTTCTCAACTCGGTAAGCTTATTTTTGCAATAAAACAAATAAAGGTATGTTATTCATCTGTATTTTTTTAACATTTTTTTTTATTTCGGTACTGAATAAATAAATACATAAAATAAACAAATAATCCTTCATAATGCTGTATAGAAATCCTCGAAACCACCAAAAACGAAAATTCTTATGTCATTACTAGAAGATCGAAATTATATTTATGAATGTATATGCAAAAGAACACAAGCAAGCGCACAAAAAAGGATAAATGAGAGCAAAAAATGGCAAACACAAACAACCGCCACCAAGTCTGCCATTGCTTCAGAAACCTCATATATTCTTCACATCCACCCCCAAAAGTGAAAACAGAGAAATCCTCCAAAGAACAAATTTTTCCTGCAAAATCGAAAATTCATGCCAAGATCGACAAGAATGAAATAAATATACCTACCTGAAGTGTACACACACACAAGCAAAATTTAAGTTGAGCAAACTATTAAGACAAAAAAACTACCACCACTGCTTCACAACCTTCATTAATTGCAAAAAAAAACAGACAAAATACAAAATACCCAAAAACCAACAACAAAAACAGGTACACTTGCGATAGTGGTGAAATGAATTTCAGTTCGATGCAACTTGAAAGCTTTATATAGAGCAAAAGCTTTTCTCGCCAAGTACAAAACATGTTTGAGGTGGAGGCAATCTAAGTGGAGGCAATCTCAAATAGGGTCCTTTTTCTTTATATGAAGCGGCCTGTCTTTATTATTAGTTAGTCTATGATATTAGCATAGACTAACTAATAATAAAAACAGGCCGCTTCATATAAAGAAAAAGGACCCGATTTGAGATTGCCTCCACCTAGATTGCCTCCACTTCATACATGTTTTGTACTTGGCGAGAAAAGCTTTCGCTTCATATGAAGCTTTCAAGTTGCATCGAACTGAAATTCATTTCACCACTATCGCAAGTGTACCTGTTTTTGTTGTTAGTTTTTGGGTATTTTGTCTGTTTTTTGTTTGTTTTGCAATTAATGAAGGTTGTGAAGCAGTGGTGGTAGTTTTTTTGTCTTCATAGTTTGCTCTAACTTAAATTTAGCTTGTGTGTGTGTACACTTCAGGTAGGTATATTTATTTCATTCTTGTCGATCTTGGCAAGAATTTTCGTTTTTGGGTTTTGATTTGGTAGGTTTGAAGGAAAAATTTGTTCTTTCGAGGATTTCTCTTTTTTCACGTTTGGGGGTGGATGTTGAGAATATATGACTGTTCTGAAGTAATGGTAGACTTGGTGGCGGTTGTTTCATTTATTCTTTTTTGTGCGCTTGCTTGTGTACTCTTGCATATAGGTACATTCATAAATATAATCTCGATCTTCTAGTAATGACATAAGGATTTTCGTTTTTGGTGGTTTCGAGGATTTCTATACAGCATTATGAAGGAATATTTTTTTTTATTTTATGCATTTATTTATTCAGTACCGAAATAAAAAAATGTTAAGAAATACAGGTGAATAACATACCTTATTTGTTAAATTGCAAAAATAAACTTACCGAGTCGAGGAGTATGTTCGCAAATGATGTGTATAACATTTCTTTAAATCGAGTAAACTTATTGTAAAGTTAAAATGCATATTTAAAGCATAAATAAAGATTCATTATTTCTATACATTCATGTGTTTTTGTTAAAATTTTCTAGGGAAATGCGCCCGAAAATAGCCACATTTTCACTCTAAACGAATTTGCACTTCTCATACTTAGTAATTTATCATGTTCACTTCAATCATTATAGTTTTCTAAAAATATAATCCTTGTTATATTATCATTCATTTCATACCTTAAAAAAGAATTACTGAAGTTATAAACCATTTCCGGAGAGCTTATTCGTGATATTCCAAATACTGTATTTGTACCTAGTTTGCAAAATTTTGGGTTGAGTAATTTTCAAAAATCGATATAACATCATGTGGTTAACCAAGAAATATGTCTGATACACCAAAATAGCCTGTTATTAATCAAAATTATTTTAAAATACAAATTTTTAAAATCGTAGCGTTTCTCGACTTATATAGAATTTAATGCAGCGGGATCGAGATTTTTTTGATTTTTTTTTTTGCTTTACCTTGATCAAAATACAAATTTACTTGCAATTGATTAATATATTGAAACTTAACGGTGAAGCTTGTGAGCAACACACATAAACATACTCGTATTATGTACGAGTATAATCAAATTTTAGTTAGGTTATGCAAAATAGAATTTTGGAAAACTAAAATCATTTGGTGGGTGTGGTCAACAGATATGAACTATATAATTCACAGGTTGGGGGATTTAGGTGCCGTGACATAAGGCCAAGTGACATAAGGCCAAATTTGAATATTTGGGCTTATGTCACTTAACAAAAGTGACATAAAGCCAGATTTTAAGAGTTGGCCTATTGTCGCTTTTACAAAGTTACATAAGGCCAATTTGGCCTTGTGTCACTTTTAATACTAGCGTACCTGTTATTTTTTTTTCATTTTTCATTGAAAAATTTCATTAAATCCAGTTTCTTAAATGCATAAGAAACTTTGCATACACCCGAATTTGCACCCACCCCAAATCCTATCGTGAGCCCTAGCAGTTGGGTTGCAGGGGGGCAGCATGCCCCCCCCCCATGCATACGTCACTGTTCATTTGAAATTTTTTATATTTCACAAACCAAATAAAGGAGAGGTTTTATTAGGTTTGTGAAATTTAAAAATTCGCAATAAACAGTGAGGTATGTATCGAGGGACATGCTGCCCCCCTGCAACCCCCCTGCTTGGGCTCACTATAGGATTTGGGGTGGGTGCAAGGTTGGGTGTATGCAAAGTTTCTTTTCCAAAAATTACTGTTTTTTTTACAAAAAATTTTACGTTTGGCCTTAAGTCACAAACAAATTTGGCCTTATGTCACTTTGTAAAAGCGACATAAGGCCAACTCTTAAAACTTGGTCTTAAGTCGCTTTTGGAAAGTGACTTAAGGCCAAACTTTTAAATTTGGCCTTATGTCACTTGGCCTTATGTCACGGTACCGGGGATTTAAATGGCAGTTTTTGAATGTATGTAAATATCTTTAAGAATCCATTATCTATGCTTTCTGTTTGAAAATGTTATTTATTAATTATTTTAAGCTTATAACTATTAAGAATCTCTATCTTCTCAAAATTCAAGTTAACTATTGATTTTCTAGGCACATGTACTCGAAGAAGCGGTATTTTCTCTATAAACCAAGTTGCACCTTTTACAATAATTTCATACTCATTCGAAATATTACTGGTTTAATAAAAATATAAACTTTTTATATTATCTTTTAGTTGATACCTACTTCATTTGTTAGAAAAAAAAAATTACTGAAGTTATAAGCCATTTTGGGAGAGCTTGTGTATGACTTTCCAAATCTCGAATTTTATCGATACATGTGAGCAATAATGTACACTAATGTTTTATATATATGAAAACTTTTCTTAGAACTTTCTGAAAAAGTTCAATATAATATACATTATACATAATTCTATTAATATTTCCGTATGACCCTGCTTGTTTCACACATATTCGGTTTCATTCGGTTTGGTCTCTATTCGGTTCATTTTCGGTCGGACCTGATAAGTGTGAACCGATGAAAACGGTAAGAATAAAAACCTAATAGAAACCGAATAGCACCGAACGTCCCCTCGACACGAATCGGTTTCATTCGGTTTCAAGGGCACACAAACTTATCGTATCGTTCACAAATATTCGGTTGTATAAGATTTTTTTTGTTCGTTTTTATTTGGAATTAACAACTATAGTGCTGGGGGTCAATTCTCGATCTATGAAACTGTGAAATGAAAACAAAGTTATCATTTCAGTTTTCACAGAGTCTTATCATTTTATCACTTCACAAACGCGCGCAAGGCGATTCCCGAACTCGTTATGAAAATCAGCTGTCAAAGTGAGTACTAAAAAGTACTAACATGAAAAATGCTACCACTTGCTCATAGAAAAAGATGATTGTGACGTCATAGAAAGGCCAAGATGGCGACTTGAGTGTATCAAATGAGCACAATTTGTTTGTGTTTATCGTTTTGCTTTTCACAGGTTTTCACAGAAGGAAATGATTGTGATAAACGAATCATCATATGAAAACATTTTGACATATGTTTTCATTTTTTCACACTTGGAGAATCGCATTTGGCGTGGAGGCGTTATCATATTTATCACTTCACAGTTTCACAGATCGAGAATTGACCCCCTGAAGTATGTTGAAATTTTTGGAATTAAAAATTGATATATTTGAATGCAAACCTTATAGGAACCGTATGGGTGAAAATACAAAACTGAAACCGAACCGAATAGAGACCGAACCGAATGAAACCGAATATGTGTGAAACAAGCCTGAAGATGAGGAAATTAGACCTCGATATGCATATATAGGCATAGACAATAAAAATAAAAATACACAATGCGTTTTATTGAACTTTTATGAAGCAAAACAAAAGGTAATATTGAATTCAATTTTAATACTTAAGCTTGTGAGCAATGCACAGCAACAACACGTTTCTTAGGACTTCATGAACAAAACAATGAAACCATCTGGTGGGGGGGTGGTTGAAATATATAACCCATATAGTTTGCCATAAGGAGGATCAATTTAGCAGTTTCTTAATACAAGACTTTTTAAAAAGACATTTTTTATATTTTATGTTTTTTATTTTGAATTTTCCCATTATTGGCTTAACGGATATAGAAAAATTTTTTTATTTCAGCTTATGTTGATAGTGAAATTATTTCTTATGATAGGTATATCAAAATAGCAGTATGATTTAATGCCATTTCCATTTAAATTTTGAAAGTAGAGAACCTTTCTTTATTTAAATAAAAAATGATTTATTTAAATAATTGAGGCAAATAGTTAGTGCACTTCTCTACTCTAACAGATCTTTGCTCACGAAAGTTGGCATGTAGATAGAAATTCAGTTTTAATCAGTAAACAAAATTGAGAAATTATTCGTATTTTTGCTCTCAATTTGCTATCCTATTCGAAAAGTTAATTTTTATGTTTTTCTCGTCTTTTTCTTACCTTTTTTGTTTTTTTGTAGTTTAGTTTTTTTTTTTTTTGCATTTTTAAATATTTTTTTTTTTAGTTTTAATTTTTTGTCGGCATTATTTTTCTGATTAATTTCAAGATTGCTAAGTGGTTTTAATTTTGTTATATTTTTAATTCAGTTAAATCGATAATTTACATATTCCTTTTAAATTACTGTTTGTTGAATGAGCAATTGCTTTGAACAAAAAGGTCTCAAATTTTAAAGGTATGTTCATTATGTACCAGTATGTTCATTTTCGTTTTTTCATTTTTTTTTTTTTTGGAAAATAAGCAAAAAGCAATGGTTGCTCTCATTTCAATTCAGCTGGAATAACCATTCTTTTATTTATGCACCATTTATTTATGCAACTTTTTTATTTTTTTTTTTCATTTTTGTTACTCTTTCTTATTTTTTTACGTTTTTATTTTATTTTATTTTCTTATAGTTTTAATTCTTGAGGTTCTGAATATTTTTATTTTATGTTTTAAGTGTTTTTTTTTTTTATTTCTTATTAATTTAAGTTCTTCAATTCTGTTCCCATAGGTAGTTATACTCGTGCCTATATTTTTTTTGTATTTTTTTTTTTATTTTTAAGTGTTAAATTTTTTTTTTAATAATATTTAAGCATTTGAGCTTCTAATGACTTTTAATTTCAACTCAAATTTCTATTCTATAAAAACGATAAATTCGATGAAATTTTATACTTATACCTATCATTTATATTTTTATAAAAGTTGTAATAGTTCCAATGAATATGAAATTATTGTATGAGGTGTAACTTGGTTTATAGAGAAAATATCAATTCTTTCGAGCTCATTTTCCTGAAAATCAATAGTAAGCTTGAATATTAAGAAATAAAATGAATCTTAAACAAAATACAGAATCTTAGATTATGCTTTAAATATCCAAAATAATAGTATTTTCGAATAGAAAGAAAAGAAAATGGATTTTTTAAAGATAATTTACATACATTCAAAAACTGCTAAATTAATCCTCCACCTCCTACCAGCGAATTATATAGTTCATATCTGTTGACCACACCCACCAAATGATTTTAGTTTTCCAAAATTCTATTTTGCATAACCTAACTAAAATTTGATTATACTCGTACATATACGAGTATGTTTATGTGTGTTGCTCACAAGCTCCACCGTTAAGTTTCAATATATTAATCAATTGCAAGTAAATTTGTATTTTGATCCAGGTAAAGCAAAAAAAAAAATCAAAAAAATCTCGATCCCGCTGCATTAAATTCTGGATTGGGTACGATATCTCGACTTTTAAAACATCGACTCCATAAGATCGACTTTTAAAATCTCGACAGAAAAAATCTCGACTGGTTAAAAGACCGAGAGATCAAAATATAGACACAAATTTGACCGACTTTCTAAAATATCGATTTTTCAAAATGTCGATTCTCAAAATGTCGACAGTGATCGAGATTTTATGAATCGAGATTTTAACAGTCGACATTTTAAAAGTCGACATTTTGAAAGTCGACATTTTGATCAGATCATAGTTTAGGGAATGATGTTTACAAGCGCGCGCTTGTAAACATCATTCCCTAAACTATGATCTGATCATTATTATCTAATATCATTGTCATAGTTCAATAAATCGCATTTTTTGTAATTAAATTTTTGTTGTCTATATATTTTGACGTCTTAATTGCCCATTATTCAGGGTCTGTAATGTGTTTTAATATAAATACAATAATAAAACATCCAGAAAATGAGGCAGTTAAGAGTTCGAAATATAAGGTATAATGTAGGTAGGCAACAAAAATGCGTTCTACTGAACTTTCTTGAAGCTAAACAAAAGGTAATATAAAATTAATAACTACCTAAATAAGTTAATTATTATAAGAATTAAATAAGAACTTGTGTCTTAAACATAGTCTTAAATTTTCCACAGCATCAAAAAACTGTTAAGTTCCTGTTAAAAAATCAGACAAGAATTTATGATTCTTGAGTTTATAGTTGTTCCGTGCAAACATTTAAGGCAGAGCTTTGTTCTTCAGGTTACTTTCAAATGACCGACAGACAAAATTAGACAAGTCAAAATGTCGACTGGTTAAAATGTCGATTTATATTTTATATCGACTTTTCTGTATGGGAAAAATTCCGACAAGTCGATATTTTTCTCGACTTCTATCAGGGCAGTCGACTTTTTGTCAAATTGACATTCCAAACTGTCGACATTTTAATAAGTCGGTAAAAACAAAGTCGGTTTTTTAACTTTCAAAAAAGTCGATAAAAGTCGACATTTTAACCAGTCGACATTTTTTTTGTCGGTCATTCGTACGTAACCCTTAAATTCTATATAAGTCGAGAAACGCTACGATTTTAAAAATTTGTATTTTAAAATAATTTTGATTAATAACAGGCTATTTTGGTGTATCAGACATATTTCTTGGTTAACCACATGATGTTATATCGATTTTTGAAAATTACTCAACCCAAAATTTTGCAAACTAGGTACAAATACAGTATTTGGAATATCACGAATAAGCTCTCCGGAAATGGTTTATAACTTCAGTAATTCTTTTTTAAGGTATGAAATGAATGATAATATAACAAGGATTATATTTTTAGAAAACTATAATGATTGAAATGAACATGATAAATTACTAAGCATGAGAAGTGCAAATTCGTTTAGAGTGAAAATGTGGCTATTTTCGGGCGCTTTTCCCTAGAAAATTTTAACAAAAACACATGAATGTATAGAAATAATGAATCTTTATTTATGCTTTAAACATGAAAAAAAAAAGCATTTTAACTTTACAATAAGTTTACTCGATTTAAAGAAATGTTATACACATCATTTGCGAACATACTCCTCGACTCGGTAAGTTTATTTTTGCAATTTAACAAATAAGGTATGTTATTCACCTGTATTTCTTAACATTTTTTTATTTCGGTACTGAATAAATAAATGCATAAAATAAAAAAAAATATTCCTTCATAATGCTGATAGAAATCCTCGAAACCACCAAAAACGAAAATCCTTATGTCATTACTAGAAGATCGAGATTATATTTATGAATGTACCTATATGCAAGAGTACACAAGCAAGCGCACAAAAAAGAATAAATGAAACAACCGCCACCAAGTCTACCATTACTTCAGAACAGTCATATATTCTCAACATCCACCCCCAAACGTGAAAAAAGAGAAATCCTCGAAAGAACAAATTTGTCCTTCAAACCTACCAAATCAAAACCCAAAAACGAAAATTCTTGCCAAGATCGACAAGAATGAAATAAATATACCTACCTCTGAAGTGTACACACACACAAGCTAAATTTAAGTTAGAGCAAACTATGAAGACAAAAAAACTACCACCACTGCTTCACAACCTTCATTAATTGCAAAACAAACAAAAAACAGACAAAATACCCAAAAACTAACAACAAAAACAGGTACACTTGCGATAGTGGTGAAATGAATTTCAGTTCGATGCAACTTGAAAGCTTCATATGAAGCGAAAGCTTTTCTCGCCAAGTGCAAAACATGTATGAAGTGGAGGCAATCTAGGTGGAGGCAATCTCAAATCGGGTCCTTTTTCTTTATATGAAGCGGCCTGTCTTTATTATTAGTTAGTCTATGGTGAAATATAGCAACAATTAGCTTTGCATACTCTAAGTATAAAACATAATACCCACCCTGCTAAACTAACAAATCCTAAGGTCATTGCATACTTTTAGGTGTACAACACAAATAATCTCTCAAAAAGTTTAACATACCTTAAGGTGAACTTATATAATTGAAATTCAGTGCTGACACTTTTTGTTTTATATCTCTTTTTTAAATATGGCTCTTTTTTAAATATGGCTTGTTTAGTATGTTCCAGAGATATTCTATCAAACGAAAAATCAATTATATGTAGTCGTATTTGTGGATCTACTATTCATTTAAGTTGTGGGAAAATTGACACTAAGACATTTGAAAAAATTAGAAGCCTCCCTAATTTTCACTTCTTTTGTGATAATTGTAATACTCAAGATGTTGTTTTAATTCGTTCGAAAGTCGAGGATAAAGGGCTCTGGAGACGCTCGAACTTGGTGCGAGTGAACATGGTTCAAGTACTATGTTCGAGTTGATTTTATTTGTCTGCGGGCTGGTTCGAGTATAAATTATTTGGTGTCACTAAACAAAAATTTGGTCTCACCAAAATCAAAAGGAGTTTGATATTTTTCGATGTTCGAGGGCGGGGCTAATAGTTTGTCGTACCAGATTCGACTGTTTGCGAACCGGTTTCGTATGTTTACTCGAACATTTCGGTTTAATTTTGAGTTCAATATTAAAAAATAAAAAGACAAATTTCAAATAACCTGAATAAAAATAAAATAAATGTGACAGTCAATATTGTGAATGACATATAAGTCGTAAGAATAATGAAGTTCGAGTAGTTTGGTTTCTGTGTCTGCGGAGTTTAGTCGAACTATGTTCACTCGCACCATGTTCGAGCGTCTCCAGGGCCCTTAATAGTTTAAAGTTGTCCGAAATTCAGAAATCCTTGAACGAGATTAAAACGCTGATTTCTGGTCTGGTCAAAGAGCCCCCTTTGACGAGAAGTAACAAACGGAAAGCTGAGAATTCATCTGAACCTTCGAACAAAAAACTGCACCTTGTTCCGAAGACAACAATTAAAGAAACTCCCAAACCACCAAGCAATCAAATAACTACCACAGAACCAGAAGATAAACAGATATCTGTTGATACAAAAAGTAATGAAGTTTGTGAAACTATGGATATAGAGATAGAAAAAGTGTCAGAAAAAATAATACCACTTAATCCAGATGCTCCTATGTGCTCCAAATCAATTCCAATCGATCCTCTGAACAAAACATCTTGCCCACCCATTTTACTTAAAGCTATCCCTCCACCTAAAGTACTGTTTTTATCTCGCCTTGAATCTTCAACTACGATTGAGGATGTCTTAAATTATATTAAGTTGAATTCAGGTCTAGAAAGCACAGAAGGAATCAATATTCTGAAATATGAATTTAATGTTGCCAGAGAGATCGCCTCGTTTAAAGTAACAGTGCCGCACTTCTTATTCACTGTTCTGCCGTGTTAAGAAGAAAAAACGTAAGTGTATTTTTGACATTACGAGATAAACACCATTGTAACGGGTGATTTTTTAAGAGGTTTAGAACTTTAAAAAAAAAAACACAAAAAATTCGAAAAAATGAATGAAATATTTATTTGAATCGATAGTTTGAACCTTGCAATTTAATGTTTAAAGATAATTTCATGCAAATGTTGACCGCGGCTGCGTCTCAGGTAGCCCATCCGCTGAGTCCAATTTTGGCATACTCTTTCACACATGTCGGCCGGTATCTCACGAATGAATGCATGGATGTTGGCTTCCAGTGCGTCAATCGAAGCGGGCTTGTCCCTATAGACATTAGCCTTGACATACCCCCACAAAAAATAATCTAATGGTGTCAAATCGCACGATCTAGGCGGCCAATTGACCGGCCCGAAACGTGAAATTAACTGTTCACCAAACTCGCCTCGCAATTGCGCCATTGTTTCGCGAGCTGTGTGGCATGTGGCACCGTCTTGTTGAAACCACATATCATGCAAGTCAAGAACTTCCATTTCGGGCAAAAAAAAGTTTGTTATCATCGCTCGGTAGCGTTCACCATTGACAGTAACGCTGCGATTCGCATCATCTTTGAAGAAATATGGCCCAATAATGCCGCCGGCCCATAAACCGCACCAAACAGTGGCTTTTTCGGGATGCATTGGTAGCTGTTGCAATGCTTCTGGCTGATCTTCACTCCAAATGCGGCAATTATGCTTATTTACGTACCCATTCAACCAAAAATGAGCCTCATCGCTGAACACAATTTTTCGATAAAAACCGAGCACGAATTTTGATAGTAAAATTCAATAATTTGCAAGCGTTGTTCATTTGTAAGACGATCCATGGTTAAATTGCAAACCAAACTGAAGCTGTTTGACAGTGACACAAGGTACTAAACACACGTCAGCTGTCAAAACCAGTGTTGCCAAAACCAAACCAGCTAAAAAATCACCCGTTATATCCAATCTATAGTATTCTCATGAAACACGATTTTGTAGGTAGACATTTGGTCGATAGGTTCGCTGTGATCGCCTTACCGAGATCCCTTAACAAAAATTAGTATTACATTTGGACGCATAGATGGCCACGAGCTTTTTTTCTTCATGAGAATACTATAGAATTTATATACAATGTAAACACGTTTTTCTGTTTTTATCTCTTTCTTTTTTGTTTTGTTGTTGAGTGTTTTTCTGTCGTATTTACAAGTAAATAATTTTTTTTTGCCTTGATTATTTATGCTTGTATGGTAGTCACTTTTTTTTATTAAATTGAGTGCTAAAACGTCAATTTTTCCTAAAAAAAGCATGGTTCTTTGAACGAACGTCAGTTTTCTTAAGCGTTTTAAGCCATTACAAAAGCAAGTTAGGGTTTTTTTTTTTAAAGAATAAAATAGCAAACATATCAAAGATGTCAAAACTGGCCCTAACTCAAAACAGCCAAAATGTCAGTTACGTTTTTTCTTCTTAACACGGCAGTGTTGTAATCAATCCGAATTTTTGGCCTGATCATGTTTTTATTCGAGAATTTGAATTCCGATCTCGCAAGCCTCAAAAATCTGTGAAATTAAATCAACCTATAGCAGTTGAGTCCATTCATGCAAAAAACGATTAAAATTTAAAAATACTTTAAACATATTCTATCATAATACTAGTGGCATGAAATCTAAACTTAAAAATTTATATAATAAATCTTTGTGCATCGATTATGATGTTATTGTTTTATCTGAAACGTGGCTCAATGATTCTGTTTTTGACAATGAAATTTTGTGTAATGATTTTAATATATACCGCTGTGATAGAAATGTGATAAACAGTAACTCTTCCGTTGGAGGTGGTGTCCTAATTGCCATTCGTTCATCTTTCCATTCTAAAAGTGTAGCTCTTTTAAATGTCGCATCGATTGAATTTCTATGTGTTGAAGCAATCATAATGGAACGTCAGTTTTTGTTTACATGTTCGTACATTCCTCCACTTTCTACAAAAAATATTTATAATCAACATGCCGATGCGATATCTCTTGCAACTAAACAGTTTCCTTTTGCAAACTGTTTCATTCTTGGAGACTATAACTTATCCAGAGTTAATTGGATGTCTGATCCTGATGGAGGATCCTTCTTGTCACCACTTTTTCCTGTGGACTTAAGAGAAATTTCCTTGGATACAGAATCTTACTTCACTGATGAATGTGCTAATATTGGACTGTATCAAACTAATTATGTTCTCAATTCAAATGGAAAAATTTTGGATTTGGTATTTACAGATGCGCCGGAGTTTACATCAATATCTGCAGCTGATAACTTTTTATTTGAAAATTCTGTTCATCACATCTTTCTTTTATAGTGAAAGAATACCAGATTTCCGCAAAATTGATGACATCCGATTTAAAAACCTTCTTCAGGGCTATAACTGGAAAAATATTTGCGAGGAGAATAATGTGGAACGCAGTTCTAATTAAAAAATTAAGAAATACTAAAACTAAACTTTATAGGTGCTATTTAGCATCCAAATCAGTTGTTGACTACACTAAATACTCTTCTGTTCGGAGAGAGCTTCATGCTAAAACAAATGCCAGTTATCAACTGTACTTAAATAATGTGAAGAGTGAAATTCGTGTTAATCCTAAAAAATTTTGGGACTTTGTTAATGTAAAAAGAAAGACAAATTCTTTTCCAGCTGTGATGACCTATAAGGATTGTTCTTCTAATGATACTGCTTCCATCTGTGATATGTTTTCAAACTTCTTCCAAAGCGTATATAAGAAACCAAATATCTGTGATAATAACTGTGATAACACCTGTGATAACACCTGCGATAACATCTGTGATAAAAACTGTGATAATAGTTATTTAAAAACTATATCTAACTTTTTCCAACTTGATGTTTGCTAAACCAATAATTGACGAAAATGAAATCAAAGCCCATGTGTCCAGGCTAAGTGATTCTACATCCTATGGACCTGATGAAATACCATCCTTCATTGTCAAACGTTATATTTCTGTCCTAGCAAGTCCTTTGTGTTATCTTTCTAATTTATCAATTCAAACGGGTGTTTTTCCAAACGTTTGGAAGTCCTCATTTATTTCACCACTATTTAAAAACGGAAACAAGTGCAATATATCCAACTATAGAGGCATTGCTAAGTTATCATGTATACCGAAATCGTTCGAAAAAAATTATTTTGAAGCCATTGAAAAAATATACAAAAACGTTATTTCGCCACATCAACATGGATTTATGAAGGGCAAATCTACCGCAACCAACTTGATGGAGTTTTGCTGGGATGTCATTGTGAAAAACCAAAATGGATTTCAAACAGACGTCGCATACTTGGATTTTTCAAAAGCGTTTGACCGCGTAAATCATGCTTTACTTTTAAAAAAGCTAACGACCATTGGGCTCCCTAAATGGTTTCTAGTTTGGTTGGAGTCATACTTATGTTGCAGATCACAGTTTGTCTATTTTAAAAACAAAACATCAAAAAAGATAATTCTGTATTCCGGTGTTCCTCAAGGAAGCCATTTAGGTCCCTTTCTATACCTATATATTGTTTATAAATGACTTACATAGTGCAATCAAATATTCTAATCTTCTTTTATTCGCCGATGACGCTAAGCTTCGCTTATCTTACAAAAACAATGATGACTATAAACTGCTGCAAATGGATTTGAATAGTGTTTCCCATTGGTGTAGTGTCAATGATATGGAACTAAATGTATAAAAGTGCAAGTGTATGTCTTTTTCACGCAAACTTGTGCCCTTCTTCAATGTCTATTTTCTACGTAGTCAACCACTTGAAAGAGTTGATAGTTTTTGTGATCTTGGCGTTATAATGGACCCAAAATTAGACTTTAACAAACATATTGATCACATTATTAATAAAGCCAAATGCATGTTAGGATTTGTTTGTCGGTTTTCAAAAGAATTTCGAGACCCATACATTTTAAAAACTTTATATTGCTCTCTTGTGCGATCGAAAATCGAATACTGTAGCAGCGTTTGGAGTCCGAGTTATCAAACTAATATAAATAGATTGGAATCTGTGCAAAAACGATTTCTCATTTATGCGCTTCGCCATCTTCCGTGGAACGTAAACACTCATCTACCACCATACAACCAGTGCCTAGCCTTAATTAATTTGCCGTCACTGACTCATCGAAGAACAGTGTCTAAAATATTATTTGTGTATGATGTTTTGATTGGAGCAATCGATTCTGAATATCTTTTAGCACAACTCAACCTAAATACTTACTCACGATCCTTAAGATCTGTAGATTTTTTAAGTCAAAGATTTAATAGAAAGAACTATGGAATTCATGAACCTTTGTTTGCTGCATGTTCAGCTTTTAATAAATATATTAATATAATCGATTTTAATGTTTCAAAATATTGTTTAAAAAAAGAATATATATATATATAGAATATAGATCTCTTCAATCTCAAAGCTAATAATTTGTAAATTTGTAGCTAAATAAATAAATAAATGTCTGGCTGCAGGCCGTGAAGGATGGGAACGGTTTGTTGACGCCCTATGTCCCAACCGGGGGGGTTGTAGGGCTTGATGATGATGAGAATTTTCAGGCAGAAGATCATTTATAAAATTAAGAAAGAGAGTCGGAGACAAAACGTGCCTTGAGGCACACCACAATTTATTTTACGAATATAAGACCTGAATCCGTGCAACACAGCTTGTATTGATCGGTCCAAAAAGGTAATTTCTAATCCAAAGAAGAAGAGAATCACACCAAGTGCACGAATTTTCGATAAGAGAGCGTCATGCCTAAATCTATTAAACGCTTTTACAATATCAAGTGCAATAATTTTACTTTAGATTTGTATTAAAAGTCCAGAAGCATTGGCTTGTGAATATTTAACTTTCCCTTGTAAACCGTAAAAATAAATTAAAGGCATAATTTTATGGAAGACTTTAATAAAATAAATATTCATCACTTTATTTATAAATTTGTAAAAGTGCATTAACATGTACATATGTACCTATGTATGTATGTTATAAATAAATTCCCTTGATATCGACTCTGCGATTAAACAAATTGGGCATAATTGATTCAAAAGCCATTAAGCTATGTTTTTTGTTGTTCTGTTTGGCGTAAAGTGTATTTTGTATTTTTTTTTTTACTACAATTCTTTTGTTTTCAATAATTAAATTGAACAAAACACAAAAATAATTGCTTAAACCCCATGATAAATAAATACGTTCCATGTAATATTCATACATCATTAAATACACGAATATTTGTCGATATTTCATTCAGGCGTCGCGTATCTATAAGTTCCGATATATATGTAAAATTGGGCACTAGTTTTTTTTTTACAAAATTTTACACCTAAATTATACCACTGAGGTAGCCGTTGCATTTTAATTAACCCAAATTAATTTTAAGTTGAGATAATACAATATAACTGTTTACTTCCGGTTGTACCTTCATATGTTAGGCACATATGCATATGTACTAAAATGTGTTATCTCTAGCATGGTATGCGGTACATACATTGTGTTGAAATAAATTAATAATATTCAAGTGAAATTCTCTGGAGTAATGTCATTCATTAATATAATAATCCTACATTACACACACACACACAGTTTGTCTATTCAGTCGTTCGTGGTTAAAATATTTAAATAATTTATACCTATTTGTATTTTCCAAATTATTTTTAATTCTAGTAAAACAATTATTATGTGTATTCCTTGTAATCCTTTTGCCTTACAGAGAAGTTGCTATAAATGAGTTAAAGTTAAACAATTTATAAACTGTAGTCGGTTTCCCAAAATTCAAAATTACAAAGTATAAAATTAGTTGAATTTCACCGTACCTACATATTGTATTGGTTAATAATTATGTATTACCTACATATTTAACTGTCTTTTCCTTAAAACCCAAATGAGGTTTTCAATATTGCAATCGACATTCATTAATTTAGCAGTTTGTTCGAATACTTTTTTTTTGCTCGTGGGAAAGTTGCATGCATTTTCAGAAAATATAGATATTGAGCTATACCTACCTCGCTTAATATCATATAGGTATTTAAATTTCCATTAGCCCAAAGTATGATTATCATACACCTTTGACTGAATTCTTTAAAGCAGCAATTATATGCATGTTGTGTCAAAGATACGAATCAGAATAAAAATAATAAAAGACTTTGCAATTTAAATAATAAAAATGCAAATGTTATAAATTGCTTCAATTTAAATAAAATAGTTTAATAACTGCTTCATTTAAAAAGACACTTATACTCCTTTAGATATAGAGTTAATTCTAATAATTTGTTTATGTCTCCAAATTGTGTAGATTAAAAGCTTTTTTAATTTTTTAAATGGCGATCACAAATTTGCAAATTAAATTGAAAAATTAAATAAATAGTAAGCCAGAAGATCGACACCTTAAAAGGTGTGGCTACAAAATTTTATAAGCAAAGTTGTGAAAATAGTTTAAAAATTTTTTAAAATCAAATAAAAGAAATTGTAAAAAAAACTCGAGACTTCAATCCAATTTGTTATTACGATTATGGGGAAGACGAAAAATTAAGTCTCACAATTCTGTCAGTCCATCTATTCGTTGAGTTACAGCCTAAGCGAATGGATCGACTTTTTTTTTTAACTTAGTACTTTATGTGTATAGCGTTTTTGAGTATTCCCCCATAATTTCTTTTTATTTTGAAACTAAAAATAGCGGTACCTGACATAACTGCATCAGACTTGTCATTACGATGATAGAGAAAATGCAAAAAGTGGGTCTCACAATTTTGTCAGGCAGACAGACAGAACATATTTTTTTTTAGAACCACAAATTACGGTACCATCCATACAATTTTCCTTAGCAATTTTAAAAATTCTTATTTTTCTCAAAAATGGCTCCACAACTTTTTTTTTTTAATTTCTATAAATTTCTTTTAGTAAAGGCTTCCTTTATTTATGAAACCATTTTTCAAAAAAGGTTATCAATGGTACCTACCTCCCAAGGAACCATTTTTTTTATTTTCAATTTTCTTCAAAACAATATTTCTGATTTCAATAATTTTGTTCATACAGAAGCTTCAAAAAATTATAAATATTTAACAAAATTTTCAATAACGTTTTTTTTCGGATTTTTAAGAAATGTTCTAATTTTTTTTTTTGAAAATCAAATATTTTCAAAACAACTGAGTCGATTTTTATGAAGCTCGGTACGGTAGGTATTTGAGAGTTTTGAGAGTTTTTTTAAACTCTCTTAAATATTTTAAGAACAAAATTAGCATCTAATGAAAAATTGATGATGAATTTTTTTTTCCCAAAAATGACTCCTACGAATTTTTTAAAACTTTTTATGATGCTTAGATTAGTGCGATTTACTATTTAAAACCTTAAAAATGTACACTTAGCCACTATTAATAGTACCTCTCATATAAAACTTTTTACTTTGCGATTATAGGTACAATAAGGCAAGTTTTGGATTCGTGCAAAAAAAATTTTTTGAGATAACAATCAAACATGATATTACGATGATAGAGAACACCAAAAAAGTGGGTGGCACAATTCTGTCTGTCTGTTCGTCTACAGCCTAAACGGCTCGATCAATTTTCTTCAAACTTTGTACATAGTGGTTTTTGGTGATTCTGCCAACACGTTTTTTTCATTTTTTATTTAGAACCAAAAATAACGGTACCTGCCATACATTTTTTTTTTTGCAAATTTACATAATCGTATTTTTCTCAAAAACGGCTCAACAACTTTTCTTAAAAAAAATTCAATAAATTTATTTTAGTAAAGGCTTTCTTTGGGTGGAAAACCATTTTTCAAAAATGGTTATTAATGGTACCTCCCAAGGAACCATTTTTTTTAATTTTTGATTTTCTTCAAAATTGTATGACCGATTTCAATAATTTTTCTTATGCAGAAGCTTCCAAGAAATGTTAATAGTTTTGTGTGCCAACACTTTTGAAAAAATATTTTTTGGATTTTTAAAAAATATTTCAAAATTTTTTTTTTGGAAAATCAAATATGTATTTCGAAAACGGTATCATAGATTTTTTTGAAACTCGATATTTAAGACTTTTTTAGTACTTTCTAAAAAATTTTACATTTATGAAAAAATAACGGTACCTTCCATACAAAAGTGAAAAAACCGCAAAGGAAAATATTTTTTTGCTTGAAAACGACTCCTACGATTTTGATTAAACTTTTTTCGTATACTAAAATTAGTACGATCTATCATCAAAAATTATAAAATTTTACACATAGCAACTATGAGTAGTACCTGTCATAGAACGTATTTTTTTATTTTGAATTTTCTCGTTATCGGCTTAATGGATTTAGATGAATTTTTTTATATACAAAATTCAGATATGATTAAATAATATTGCATATCAAAATTTTCAAAAAAAAAGTTTTTGGATTTTTAAAAAAAGTTTCAATCTTTTTTTTTTAATTCGGTATCTCAAAAACGGGTATACAATTTTTTTTCAAATTTTGTTTTTATATGCACATAAATATATACTTTAGATTTGCATACCAAAATTTGTTCTTAAAAATGTTTTAAAAATTTTATATATAAAAAACTAGTTTTTTTAAAAACCGCTCCAACGATTTTAAATTTTTGTTTCCCATACATCCATAATCATATTCAATCAAGAATTAAGATGGCATTCTTTTTTTCCACATCAAATTGTCAAAAGAGTTGTTTTATCCAATTTAAATGTCGTATTGCATACTTCTCTACATTTTTCTCTCATAATTTCCATGTTTTTATATACAATTTTCTTAAGTCCACAGTGTCTTGAACATAAGAGCAAGTACGTGCGACCCAGTCGTGCATTTTATTTTATTTTGAATTTACTCATTGTCGGCTTAACGGATTTCGATTAATTTTTTATATACAAATTTGAAATAAAATTAAATAATATTGCATTTCAAAATTTGAAAAAAAATGTTTTTGAATTTTTAAAAAAAAGTTTCAAATTTTCTTTTGAAAATTCGAGTTCTCAAAAACGGGCGGACAGTTTGTTTTTTTAGTTTTGAGCATATAAGCAAATAAATAAATACTTAAGATTTGCATACCAAAATGTGACCTTAAATAAGTTTTCAGAATTTTATATTTACAAAAGGCGCTCCAACAATTTCAAACTTTTTTTTTGTCCATATATTCATATTCAATCAAGACTTAAGATGCCGCTCTTTTTTCACCTCAAACTGTTAAAGGAGTCGCTTAAACAAGTTTCAATATCGTATTTCATGCTCCTAAATATTTGTTCTCATTATTTACATGTTTTGATACACAATTTTTATTAAACCCTCAGCGTCTTGAACATAAGACCAAGTACGTGCGACCCATTCGTGCATTTTATTTTTATAATCAGTTTTACCTTTTACATAATCTTATTTTCTTTAAGAATGGCTCAGGAACTTTTCTTTAAAAAAATATAATTTCTTTTAGCAAAGGCTAAAATTCATTTTTCAAAGAATGGTTATTGGTGATAGGTGCATACCTACCTCCCAAATAGCAATTTTTTGTATTTTCTTGAAAATGGCTTGGTATGATTAAAATACGATTTTTTTTATGTAGAAGCTTCCCAAAAATATAAAAAAAATTGGCAGAGTCGGCACTCCGACACCTTAAGAGTGTTCCGGTGTTCCGGAGTGAATTAAAGCAGTCATTTGTTTACTTTTTTTTGTACATATATATGATCGGTTTTTCTCACTTTTATCAGATGCTTTGGTTTATAAAACTTCGCGTTTTTACAAATTGGTCACTTTGTAACGAATTACACCTTTTATCACCCAAAGGATGCAAAACGCCCATATTCTACTTTGCAGAATGAAATGGCCAACAACCATTGTATTTCGTAGAGGCGTCCATGCAAAATTCCAAAGAGGACACAAAGTTGCCGCAGGCTACGACGACGTCATCAGCAAATTACCAGAAAAATTTGCATACCTCGTAGGCACCCACGCAAATATGTAAAAAAGGACACAAACTGGTGGTTGACGACTTCAAAAAATAAATTCCGCTCGCGGTTTATAAAATCCACATTAGCTTTTGGCAGCAAAGTTAAAGTGTAAGGGTTGGAATTTCATCGAAATTCAGATTCTTCTTGCCACAGTGTGTTGTAGAATACCAATTTAGTGTACTGGGTAAAGCTGAAACTCGATCTAGTGCTAGGATGCGATGCTAATGCGCATCACTCTCAGTGGGGTAGCACTAACATCAATACTAGAGGTGAGTCTCTTTTTGAATTTCTTAATGAGAACAATTTATTAGTAGCAAATAGGGGTAGAGAACCAACTTTTGTCACAAAAAATTGTAAGGAGGTGCTTGACATTACCATAACAAGTAACTCAAGTACAGTACCAATAGAACGATGGAGGGTGTCGGATGAGCAATCTTTCTCTGATCACAAAATCATTGAATTTCTCATACCAGACGCAATAGCCTCCGAGAAACCGTTTAGAAATCTTCGAAATACTAACTGGGATACTTTCAATAGGGAATTAGAAACAAGGATTAAATCCTTTGAAAATAATTCACTAAATGGACCTGAACTCCTAGATAGTGCCACCACAGAATTCACAGAAATTCTAAATAAGGCTTTCGAAAAAGCATGCCCCCTTAAAAAGGTAAGGACAGGTAATAAGAAACCACCTTGGTGGACACACGAACTTGGCATTATTAGAAAAGAAACAAGAAGACTTTTCAATACAGCCAAAAGAACTAGAAACGAATTAGACTGGGAAGCGTACAAAAACAGTCAAAGAAAATTCAAAGCCGAAACTCAACTTGCGAAACGCAGCTCGTGGTTAACCTTCTGCAACCAAATTGAAGGAACTAATGAATCAGTGAGACTTAGAAAAGTTTTAGCAAAAGAATCAGTTCCCTTAGGGTCTCTTAAAGATCCTAATGATCAATGGACTGAATCATGTGGAGAATCACTGGAGCTCCTTATCAAAACTCATTTTCCTCGTTGTAACTTTGACGGTAACAACTTGGAGGATACAGTACAAACAGAGCACACGGTGCCACCAGATATTATAACGGAGGAGAAA
Source organism: Dasysyrphus tricinctus (assembly GCA_963921185.1). Lineage (NCBI taxonomy): Eukaryota > Metazoa > Arthropoda > Insecta > Diptera > Syrphidae > Dasysyrphus > Dasysyrphus tricinctus. Next base: position 150,635,700 of record OY992530.1, on the reverse strand, counting down.
ATTAACTGGGCGGTAAACTCAATTTCACCCTTCAAATCTCCAGGAACAGATGGCATCTTCCCCATGATGCTACAGAAGAACACTAAACACGTTACCCAACATCTCAAGAGCTTCTTTGCAAGCAGCCTTAAGTGGGGATATATTCCTTTGGCATGGCGTGAAGCTGGGAAACCAAGCCACACGGAAGCTAAAGACTATAGACCCATTAGTCTTACATCGTTTGTTTTAAAAACCTTCGAAAGACTTATAGATATACACATACGAAGTAATATAAAACCGAATGTGTTGTCACCTGCCCAACATGCTTACACGAAAGGAAAAGGTGTTGAAACAGCCCTTCACAACTTTGTAAGTATAGTAGAAAAATCACTCAAGGAGAAAGAGTACACTCTAGTAGCTTTTCTTTACATTGAAGGCGCCTTCAATGATGTACAAAATGATGCGGTAAAAAGAGCACTTGTAGACCTTGAAGTGGATAATTCCCTCGTAAACTGGATTATCTGTATGTTAAAACACAGACGGATTAACTCAGAACTAGGGGACGCACGGATAAAAGTATCCACATCTAGGGGGACTCCACAAGGAGGAGTTCTCTCACCACTATTGTGGATACTAGTTATGAACGAAATCCTGATTGAGAAATAGCGGTGTCAAAGTAGTAGCCTACGCAGACGACCTGGCGCTGCTAGCGACCGGAAAATTTATTTCCACAACCAGCGAACAGATTAATTACGTTTTGTCAAAAGTCTGTACCTGGGCGGGGAAATGTGGACTTTCGGTAAACCCACAAAAAACCGAACTGGTTCTTTTTACTAACAAAAGGAAAATACCAGAATTTATCCTACCGTCAATAGAAGGAACCCAACTTAGACTATCAGATCATGCCAGATATTTAGGCGTAATTCTTGACAAAAAGCTAAACTGTGGTATGAACATCAAAGAAAGAGCCAAGAAGGCCATGATCGCTTTTTACTCCTGCAACAGGATCTTTGGTAAGACCTGGGGTCCAAACCCTAAAATCATAATGTGTACACGGCCATTATAAGACCGATCCTCACATATGTTAGCCTGGTTTGGTGGAGCGCGATGGACAAAGAATGTAATTATAAAACGCTTAACAAAGTTCAAAGACTAGCGTGCATAGGAATCACAGGGGCAATGAGGTCCACTCCCACTGCGGGAATGGAAGCCATACTCAATCTAAGACCCCTAGATCTATTCGTACAAGAAACTGCAGCCTATGGTGCTCTAAGATTAAGCCAGACCGATAGCTGGAAAAAGAACTCTGTAGGTCATACACAAATTATGAACAAATTTACGGAGGGGTATGTATGCACAGACTACACAACACCCCGTACAAATTTTGAAAAACCGTTTTCTGTTTCCATCCCCAAAAGAGAAGAATGGGAAGCAGGTTTACAACAATCAGATACACCAATGGTAGACATTTACACAGACGGTTCAAAGATGGATACGAGAGTAGGTGCTGGTTTCTTTTCAGAATGCCTTAATTTATCGAACTCTTATAGACTCCCTGATTATAGCAGTGTCTTCCAAGCGGAGGTTCTGGCAGTGATTAAGGCTGCTGAACAGATCTCAATGTTGGCGATACCACGGGCTGATATCACCTTTTACATTGATAGCCAGGCAGCGATTAAAGCTATCTCTGCAACAGAAATTTAATCCAAGCTGGTTTCATGCTGTTGCGAAGAGCTAAAGATTCTTGCCACACAGCACAACATCAGACTCTGCTGGGTTCCTGGGCACTGTGGAATTCTGGGAAATGCAAAAGCAGATGAACTGGCAAGGACTGGTTCATCGTTAGATCAAAGCCTAACGGACTCCGGTGTTAAAATTCCATCCTGTGCCATTAAACAGACAATTGGTAAGAAGATAGTGGAACTTACCAATGACAGATGGAACTCACTCGCAACTTGTACCACTACAAAGAATTTGTGGCCTAGCTACAATGAGAAAAGAATGCACCATGTCTTAAACCTGAAAAAGAGATCCCTGAATCTTTTAATAGGAATTATCACGGGACATAATCTCTTAGGTTACCACAAGAAAAAGATGAGACTAAGTACTGAAGACCTATGCAGAGGTTGCGGTCAAGATATACAGAATAAAAGGTAATATACTCTCGCGCAATTTTTCGTGCACGTTCTGCGCATCACGTCACTCGAATTTCAAATATTTGACAGCTACTATAAACCGAGTAGGTATTTCATATTTTTTTCTCATAAAACAATCGCGTGTGTTCTGCTTTGCTTTGAAACGTTGTGCTAAAAATATTATTTATTAATATGGCAATTTGTTCAGTTTTTAATTGTGATACAAATAATGATAAGAAAAGAAAAAAAAACTCAAAAGTGAATTGTGTGCCAGTGAAACTATTTCGTTTTCCCAAAGATTTGGAAAAAGCAAAAATTTGGGAGATCAAATGTTGCAGAAAAGACAAAATAAATACAAAAACTGCTTACATTTGCTCAAAACATTTTACTCGCGACCAATTTATACGCAATTTGCAGCATGAATTACTTAAATATTCGCCAAAAAGTTGCAAAAAATTAAAAAATGACGCTATACCATCAGAAAACCTTCCTACTCCAAATGCTTTAAAAACGCAAGAAAATAACAATCGAAATGCTCGCATGGTAAAAAGACAGCGTCAATTGCAAGTGGAAGCATTGCTTGAGAATATTGTTGTAGAAAAAAATAATTTAGACGATCCCATTCCTCTTGAAGGAAATCAAGAATGTTTTGGAAACAGCCCTCAGGTGTAAGTTTATTTTCATTGAAAGCTCAATATTATTACAAATATTTTATATATTTATTAGATATGAAAAAAGTACTTGCAAGTGTGAAGAAACCATTTCAAGACTTCAAGAAAAAAATATTTTGCTTCAAGAGGAGATTTTATCCCAGAACTCGAGAATCCTGGATTTGACGAAGGAAAATAATAGGCTGGATCAAGAATGCAGCGCAACAAATTTAATTTTTACTCTCACACAAAAAAAAAAGCTAGGAAATAGAAATGTACGGGTGAAATGGACCTTAGATGATATATCTAAGTGCATTGCGATACATTCCAGCGGCCCAAAAGCCTACCGGTTCCTGCTACAAAACGGATACCCTTTTCCGGCAGTAATAACGTTGAAAAAATGGGCATCAAAGATTGATGTCGCCCCTGGGTTCTTGCGAGCTGTTTTCAATTTAATGAGGAATGCAAATCTTTCGTCGCGTGATAGGGTTTGCATGTTGATGGCAGACGAAATGAAAATTCGGTCCTGCTACGAATATGACAAAAAAGCTGATACTTTGCTTGCCCCCGCAAATTATGTACAAGTAATTATGGCAAGGGGAATTTTCAGCAATTGGAAGCAGCCACTGTATTACAATTACGATACAAAACTCACCAAAAAGCTGATGGATGCTACAATCGGGAATTTAGACTCAATTGGTTACCAAGTGGTTGCTATAACAATGGATATGGGTGGTGGTAACCGGGGCCTGCTGAAAGAATACGGAGTTGATGAAAATAAGCCATACATACAACACCCAACAAAGCCAAACCAGAAAGTCTTTATGTTTGCCGACGTTCCTCATATGATCAAATTGCTGAGAAATCATTTCCTTGACGAAGGAATTTTAATCGACAACAAGCACTTGACATCAGCTCCCTTGGTTGAGCTTCTGGATATTGATAAAAATGATTTAAAAATCGCACCTCGGCTTACATCAGAACACATAACTGTTAAGCGCAGTAAGCGACAAAAGGTGATAATTCATTGAGGTTTTGTTTTTATTTCTTTTATAATTTGAATATTTAAAACTTACTTACAGGTTAAATACGCAACACAACTGTTTTCCCATACAAACTCTTGCGCGTTAAATCGGATGGGAATGCTAGGCATTTTGAAATCTTCTAATTGGCAAGAATTAGCTGAACTTATCAATACCGTAAGTTAAAATGTTCTTATTAATCATCATATTTGAAATAATTCTCTCGATGCTGCAGGTTGATGCTTGGTTTGACGTTTTTAACACGCGAGTTCCAAGAGTAGATTCAAGGCCAAGAAAAGCTGCTTATGGACTTGAAATTGATTGCCATAAGGAAATACTGGATAAAATGGAAAGTATTGTGCTTAGGATGCGATTCGCCAAAAAAGCAAGCTTGTTACCATTTCAGAAAGGAATTTTAATGAGCATAAGAGCTCTAAAAATGATTTTTGAATACCTAAAGGAATCGTTTGAGGCTGCGTACATTCTTACTTATCGTCTTAATCAGGACCTGTTAGAAATGTTTTTTGGAGTGATACGTGCCAAAGGAGGACTTTACGACCACCCGAGTTCACTTGAATTCAAATATCGATTACGCTCGTATTTACTTGGTCGAAATGAAGGTATAATATCGGAATCTGCAAATGTCGAGGCATTCGTCGAGGGAGAAGTAAAAATGGATATCGACCTTGAGGCTTCTATTGTGAACATGGGTGACGAAAGCACACTGCTTACTTCAGACCTTTTATCCCCTTTTGCAGATTGCGACGAAAAATTTTCAGAGGATGATGACAGCATTGCCGTTTCAAAGAAAGAAGAAATTTCAGATATTAAGTATGATGCCTTAGAGTATCTTGCTGGATATCTTTTAAAGCGTTACAAATCAAAAATGCCAAACATGGTGGACACTTTTTCTGACAGAGACGATTCTAATGGTTTAACATGGACAAATGTTGTTAATGAGGGAGGTCTTCAAAAGCCTAATGAACTGTTCATAACCGAATTAAAAAAGTTAGATTCTATATTCAACAATCACAACAATGAACAAGTTGAAAATGGATTGAAACCATGTAGCAACTACATAACAAATATGTGTTCTATGTCAACTGACTGTTCTCTGGATACAGAAGTAATAAAAACATTTTTTCGTTGCAAAATGTATTTTAGGATTAGAATTCAAAATCGAAATCTAACAGAAAATTTATGGAAAAAGACAAATTTGTTGAAAAAAAAATTAAATAAAATATGTTCTTAAAATCATGTCTCAGTTCTTTTATTAAATTATCGTGTGGAAAAATAAGTTTTAAAAATTGTTTTATACATGTTTTCTCTCATATTCTCTGGAATGGTATCTGTTTATAAGGTATAAAAACAACATTTTGATTTGTTCAACAACAATTTCATTCAAAACCATTACGACAATTGAAATTCGGGTGACGTCACAGTGAAGAAAGAGATGGGATAACAACATGCGCAATATATTACCTTCTATTCTGTATATCTTGGGTTGCGGTGACGTAGAAGTAGAGGAAGACATCCTTCACTTCCTAGGTCAATGTCCGGCACTATGCAATATAAGGAAAAAATGTTTGGGTAGCTATTTCTTCAATGATCTAGCAGAAATCTTGAAGTCAACAGGAAATAACATCTCAAGTTTAATGAACTTCATCAACGCCTCTAAATGGTTCGATGCTCCATAGGATTTCATAGGTTATATTTTTAAAGGGATGGCCCAATCCATCAGGGTACCACAATGGATCAACATTGATCTAAGTGTGACGGGAACAAGATCCACCGTCAGCCCATCAACCTAACCTAACCTAACCTGTACTGGGTAAAGAAATATCAATTAAATTAGTTTCAAACTAATACGAAGCACACTGCAGGTCACATATACCAGGTAGTAGCTTCAAACTTTTTGGCTTCCACCGTTAAATACCTCCGCTCTCCTCCTCTTCCTTTATCATTAGCTTCGACTAGAGATTTTATCCCAATCTTCGCTGTCAAAGTCTCCTCTCCTCCGCCGCCGTAGTTTAGACTAGGGGCCCTATCCCAACCTTCACTGTCTTAGCCCTTTCTTCTCCGCCGTCAAAAATAAGACTAGGGACTCTATCCCAAACTTCGCTGTCTTAACATCCAACGATACTATCGCTGCAGACTAGGAACTCTATCCCAATCGTCACCGACTCAGCTATCCGCCGTTTATTACTACTGTGTCGTTGCTTAATACTAGGGACTCTTTCCCAAACTTTACTGTCTTCAGCTCCGTATAAGGCTAAGGAAATGATCCCGCCATAAGTGTATATGAAATACTTTATTAGCTTATCACAAGACCTTAAATATTGTTAAAGTATATGAAATACTTTGCTAGCTTGTTATAAGACTGAAAATATGTATTGGAAAATTATATGAAATACCTTGTTATGTTACTAATATTATAAATGTGAAAGCTTGTTTGTTTGGATGTTTGTTAGACAATCACGCTCAAATGGCTGAACAGATTTGATTTAAATTTTGAGGAGGGCTATTATGTATTGGAAGAAGCTATAGGATACTTTGTTTTGATACGAAACAAAAAAAGAAAAACATTTTTGGTACCAAAACAACTTTATTTTACACAAGAAAAAAAAATTAAGTATTTTTCAAACAAATCAATCAATTTTGTAATTTTCTTTCAAAAATTTGATTGAAAAAAATAAAAACACAGTCGGCTATCGATTATCCTGTATTTAACGGGAGGCCCGGCGAAGCGGGGGGGTTTCTTCGGTTGACCCTGGACCCCACTGACCTACCTCAGATGGAAACAAAAAAAAGCTTCTCAACTTGTATTTTGAATTTTCTTCACTTGACGTTTCTGTCAAAAAGTGACTTTTAAGAATTAAAAAATTTGATATCAAATGACAAAATCGTGAATAATAAATTGAATTTATATAAACAGTCCAAAAATACCGTTAGGTATACAAAAATTACTTTCAAAATTGCGTTTTTTGAAAATTAGCAAGCATTTTTATTTTGTACTAGATGACCCGGTGAACTTCGTTTCACCATAAATTAATTAAAAAAAAAATTGAGTGCAACTCTCCCTAGGCTAAGCCCAGCGGACGTTGTATCGCATTAGAAAATACAGTTGATGGCAAACTCCAAATATAATTTTGAACAACTCCACTCCCGATGGCCACACTACCAAACATTTTTTTTTCATATATTACGAACACTCATCGTCACCTCTTTTTTGTCTGGTTATCAGAGCTGTCGTAAAGAGAAAGATTGCCCAATGGCAACCTACTCTTTTTGGCATCGCAAAATAAAGTTACTTCGAAAATAAGCGCTGTAAAACATTTACAATGCCGAAACGCGGGGGAGAAATAGGAATGACACACTCTAAACTAAAGTTAACTTATAGTTACCCAGGAGATCCCGTACTTAGCTCTCAAAGCAACAGTAATCTGTTTGGTTATTAGAAATTTGCTTTTGTATTGAAAACAAAAATTCGAAACTGTTTAGAAAACAGATCCTTTGCTTCTTCTACTGTGTCCGTTTGTTGTGACGTTTTCTATTTGAAATGAGCAAAAATAAGTGCCCGAGTCAGTAAAGGAGTGTCCGTATAAACTATAAGGGAACGCAATTTGTATATGAGAAATTCGAGAAAAGAGTTGGTTCGCAAAAATATGTCCCTTTAAGGGAATTTTCCGCTTATCGTAGCTATCCGCAAAAAGAGCTTTCACTGTATTTATACCTTGTTGAAATTTGGTGGGGTGATAATTTTTTTTTTATTTAAAATCATTTAAAAAAGCTAGATCTTTAAAAATACTCATTTCTTAAGGCCATTTTATAACTTTAACCCTTCAAACACAAATATCAATTTTTAGAATCTGACCGGAAGTCTCTTAGATTAAAAAAAATCAAACAAAGTACATAGATACCCGACCCCATTGCTGGTTCACAAAACCAATTTCTTACCAATTCCGAAGGTCACTTGAAACTGTTGAAAAGGATAAGGCTGTTGATGGAAATAAGAAGACATATGGCCTTTTCGATTGGAGTCAGAATGACAGATCTTCTTCCTCTTCTAGTCAAGTCAAGGCCTTCCAGATTTCCAATCAAAAAGGCCATTCATTTTTCACTGTCTGCAATATTTTGTAGTTCAATGGTTCATCATTTTTTAATTTTTGCTAATTTTGTATAATGCGCTGAAATTTCAAAATGCAATTTTTGTCCCCACGAACTATCTTGGACTGTACAAAATATTCTGTATAAACAATTATTTATTTACATTAGTTATACCAAACCGATCCTAATCCTTAGTATTTTTATATTGTAAGTGAATGAAATAGACCGCACTTAAAAATCTCGTTTTGATATTCTGGCCCTTGCGATCAAGATTCGACTTACCTTCAAGCTATACCATCCTTTCGCTTCTCAGAGTGCATCTCGCTTACTTTTTTTGGTGTATACATACGTATTCATCCCGCTATGTTTCTAGTTTATTCTTCTTATTTTTACTTTTCAAAAGAAAAAAAAAATCAAACGAAACAAATTATATGCATATAGACCTTCATCCCTTGATTCTGATCTTTTAGACTAATTCCATCACCAATCCGCGTTTAGCACCTGAGAACATAGTTTAAATTTTCTCATGAAGTAAACCTTTATATATACGTGGCGGTCGTGAAGAACCAGGTAAGTCGAGATACCTGAAGTGAATTATTGTTGATAACATTTTACGAAATTTTATTTAGTTTTACCCTTATGTAATATTTTCCTAATGCATCTGAAAATAAATAATGAACACTTTTTTCCACATTAGCATGGTTTTGTGTATGATATTCAACATAAACCCCGACCTTATAAACTTTTTAAGGGTTTGAGTTACCTGGTTCTTCACGACCGCCACGGATATTTAGTACCTCTTAGCTACCAAAAGTCATATCATGTTCATGGTCTTCAACTAGGAATGTAGTTCAATGGACTATACCATTTTTGACTTTTTTTTAGAAATTTTGCAAAATGCACTAAAATGACAATACTCAAAATGTAAGTCTTTGATCCCCCTAAAAACATCTTGGATAGTAAAAATACCCCGTATCAACAGTTTATTTGCATTTTACCAAACCGATCCCAAGGCATTTTCTTATGCGTTAAGTATAACTTTGGCCACACTTTAAATTCTCGTTTTTAAAATCCGGTCCTCGATTAACGGAATTCCGGATAAGGGAGACTCGACTGTAATATTAATTTTTTAATTTTATTTTGTCAAACAAAAATTTCATAATAGTTGATTGATTGATGTTTTCAAACTCAAATTGATTTATTTATTTTTTTTATGTAAAACAGGCACTCAAATTGCATTTTTGCATGTTACTGGCAAACCGCAAGACCGATTTAGAACAAACTTCATTTAAACACCCACCGGTTCATACCAAACACTTTTTGAAAAGAATCATCCAAATCGGTTCAGCCGTTTTTGAGCTTTTGCAGGACTAACGCACAACGAGTGATTTTTATATATGTATAAGATTATTAAATAAAATTAAAAATTAAAATAAATTAAAATACCTAATAAAAATATGGAATTTTATATTGTTAAAACATTTTTTTTTTTTGTAAAATCTGATTTAGTGAAGCTACATTTGCTTTGAAAAATAGCCATTTTAACCATATTCTCGTTTTCTTAAAGGCTTTAACCTAGTAATAGAGAAATCAAATTTCTTTTCCAATGATGTCGGACAATAAGTAGATAGATACTCACTTCACCATCTTATTTATGTCCGGAACACTACTTAATATGCTATCGAGTCTATATTGTTTTAAAAAAACCGCTTGTGTTTTATTAAATAAGGTTTAGGTGTATCTACATTAGGTTGGTCGTAATATTGAATTTTTGAGTTTTATAATTGGATGGGCCTAAATCGGCTCTAAATGAAGAAACAAAATTCTCTAACTTTTTTCAGATTTATATGCAATTATTTTATTAAATTGCCCCTCCCGGAGGCATTACCCCTCTCCTATAGGATTTTTTTCTTGTCAACTTCCCACCTACATGCTTTGATTTTTTTGTCAGATGTCGCACGTGAAAAGACTTGCTGGATACCTATACCCTAAACCCTGCAGGCCTGCAGACAAAGGTATTTCTTTGGGTGCTCAGTCTTGTTTGTCTGTGGGTGGTATTTTATGGTTATCGATAAGTCCATGTTTTAGAGAACGTTCATCGCAATTTTATTTAAAAATTTGAGTGTTTCAATTTGGATGAAATTTATTCACATTGTGACTCTGATGCTAGTAGGAGAAAACTTAATAGCCTCATTTTATTATCCACATGATCTGATCCTTTTTATCTGGATCTATTTCAATGATCGAAAAATTACTATTGTGAATGTGTCTCAATAGTAGCAAGAAAAGAGGCAACAGACATGTGAAAAATAAACGAACATGAGGCAAAAAGAGACGGGTATATAACTAAGATCCTATCTGTTTTATTTATCATGATCTGATCAGGATCAGATCATGAGGATAATAAAATGCGGCTATTGTAACTTTTAACTGTCTAACACGCTATATTTTTGGAATACGTACAACGATAGCATTTCAAATGTTTCTAAGTTTCAATATGACTTTCGAAAATTTTATTAGGTATCGCACCCTAACAATGCTCATAACAATGCTCACTAACATCTTTCTGAACAACCAGCCCCTGTATCTCAGGACATGATTAGTATGGCATCCTCGCAATGAACAAAAATGGTGATTCAACCCCGCTATGCTTCTCTTACATCCAAACGACAGTTCCTTGTATATTCTTTTCTTTTCTTTTCTTTTCTTTTCTTTTCTTTTCTTTTCTTTTCTTTTCTTTTCTTTTCTTTTCTTTTCTTTTCTTTTCTTTTCTTTTCTATTATTTTTCTTTATGATTAATGTTTCATATTTGGACATCTTATTTGAAAATGCCATACTTCTTACATTTATATTTATATAAATAGTGTTATAAATCTAAGCCTATATCTTAATTATAAGACAATCTGTCTTAATGTATATAATCATTTCATAATTAAAATAAAATAAAATAAAATAAAATTAAATTAAATAAAATTAAATAAAATAAAATAAAATAAAATAAAATAAAAATAAATAAAATATAAAGCGATATAGAACCTCTATTTTTTTTTTTTAGTTTGCATACTTCAAGGGAGGGCTTGATAACCTTCATAAATCCATGATTACAATAATTCTAAAACAAAGGGAATTATTTTATACAATTTGGTGAGATTCACCTATTTCAAAAGTACCTACATACTTGTTGCTTTCCTTTCTTTTGGGAAAACTTTCACATAAACTTCAAGTGGCCACTCACCGTAATGTCAATGGAGTATGTCGTTTTAACAAAGAAATAAACGTAACTCATCAAGTGCAGCCCACCTGTATATGACACACAGGAGGGGCAAATTTCGCTTCGCTAAAAACTTAGTGCATGGTTACGTCGAAATGTTATTTTGTCATTACGCGGAATGGTAGTTGGAACTATGCATCTGAGATTGAATGCATTTAGAAGCCTCGTCTCCGTCAAGTGGTTTCTATAGAGTTTTCCTTGCATTTGCGGAAATAATAGAATTTCCGGTGACTTTGCTTTTCAACTGTGGTCTAGCGGAAGATCCGCCATTCGCATCGTACCGTGCATATATGAAATGTGCATTTTTAAGAGCTTTAAAGTTACAATGCAATTGTTCCGTGACGGAAATGAGTACCATATACGATGTATGCACCTAAGTATATTTATTATTTCACCTTATTGTATAAAGTGTTACGACAATAACGACGACTGACACGTCTTAAACTATAGTGTAAATAAAAATCACTTTAGATGTTGGCAACGATAGAGTCAATAAAGTGTTTTATTTGAGCATTTTAAGGCCGTATAGAGAGCACTCACTATTGAATCGCACTCCTTCTTTAAAAGGGAACCATAAAGTGCATTATGGTTTATACATAAATCATTCATAATAGAAAGTCTCTTAATTGAAAAGTGTGCGGCAGGATTGGTAATAAAAAATGCCCTTTTTTTAATAAACTGAAATGGCAGTTTTAGTATAGAATTTCTTTAGTGGAAATAACAATAACTATGTCCTCGTTAAAAACACCGTAAATTTTAATCGTAAGTGTAATGTGGTTTGTTTTTGTTAGTTGTTATTAGATTTAAAAATTAATAATGTGATGCTGTTGTGCGCGCATTCTAATTTACATAATATAAAAATGTGCATTGAAACTCCATCGCTGCTTGAGAAAATAATATCTACTTGTAGGTACTTAAACTAAGTTATAACTGAGATTTTTGGAACAATTTGAAATGATTTTTTGCCTTAAGCCCCATTAAGTTCTTATGCATAAATTATGACCCTCAATAAGTAATTGTCGACGTCAGAGATGAGACATAGATTAGGAACTACACTCATTTAGGAACTAAATCAAGCTTATTTATTATGACTTAATGTTCAATGTCCTGTTAATTTAACATAGAAATATTGTTAATTTAACAAGATTCAATGTTGAAACAACCCAGAGCCGTCTCTAATGCTGCTTTTCGCTCAGCTCGTTTTGCATTATTCTGAAAGTATAGAAATTTATTTTATATTTTTGTTTTATTTTAAAATATTTTGTATTTTGAATTGGAAACCACTTCCACACTCCGAGATAGAACTCATCTACTAGGTCAATTTATTGCACAAGAAACTGTTGCCAAATATCAATAAGTTGTTAAGCTGATTTAATTTGGATGGCATGTGTTTTAACACTGGTTCCATGCTGAAATGAACTGACAGAGTGCTACGTTAACAGGAGGCCAGGTTAAATTCAACCGGTAAAAATTGCAAAAATTTCCATATCAAACGTTAATTCAACTTGAATTGTGGTGAAATATAAATTGATAACGTAAAGTGTTCAAAAATTGGATGTAATGATTTGAGCAACTGTTGTGGTAAATATATCATCAGGTCACTAGTGGGCCTTTTGCTACGATAGCAGAAATGCCAGTCATTAAGATTCTAAAATATAGTTTAAGTCTAAACATTTAACAAAACTACTGGTCGGACAAGCTTTTACTGTGGACAAATGTTAGATAATGCACTTTTCTGGTAGCATTTTCGACAAAATGTACCTCAAATATAAGCAACTTCTATAAATTGGGTATCAAATGGAAGCTAAAACTGTCTTCTAAACGATAGGTACCAATGTCCAGACAGACTGTTTTTGGAGGCTACCACGAGTCTGATCACTCGAAAAAAGTGTTTCAGATCACTCCCTTGCTTTTTGATAAAATTTTACTCAGTTTTCCCTAAAGTTAAATGGAATGTTAAAAAAGTACCATTGAAATCGCATAGAGGACAGTCTCAACTTTCATTTGATAGCCCATTTGGAAAAATAAGCTGAAAATGCAACCTAAAACCAGATAAGACTTGTCCGACCAATTGTTTTGTAAATGTTTGGACTTAGTAGGTCAGGCACATTAGACTTTCACTTCGAAAAAAAATTCGGCAAAGCTTCATTTCGCTGGAGAGCTTTGTTTTGACGTCTTAAGCATTTCCTAAAAAGGTCCGTAAATTTGGGCCGGGGTTAAATTTTTTAGAGGGAAGTGAACGGGGATAAAAATCAGTTTTTTCGTAATTTCTCGAAAACTAGCTTTTTTTTAAAACAAATGTGAAGGTACAAATTGTATCTTACGTAATTTTACTCAAAAAAGATTGACATACTTTTTTTCAACCAATAAATAGATTCAGAGAAAATCGTGCAAGAACTTCATGGTGGAGCAAATTTTGTCAAAAAATTTATTATAATTTCATTAATCGATGGTCAAAATTTTGTTTACGATTTGTGTTTGGCCACATTTTCTCATTATAAAACTAAGTTTTTGGGGTGCCCACGGTAAGGGGAAGGCCATCCCCAACATTTTGAAAAAAAAAAAAATTCATCATCTTGCTTGGGTAAAATAGGTAATGAGTGAGTTTGTACACGTTTTTCTCAAAATCTGTTGCTCCTACGAATAAAAGTGTCGTAATCTTTTTTGTGTAGAATTTTATGAGCAATTATATAAATTCATTAATTTTTTGAAAAATTTTAACTTTGCTGAGATATTTACAAGAAGCTGTTTTTTGACCCTTTGCAGTACAAAAGTGTAATTTTGACACGCTATAACTTCTTGGTTAATAAACCTACAGAGTTTGTTAATAGCTAATTTTTTAGATAATATTACTGTCTTAATGTTACTGTCTCATTATTATGTTGTAAAATGAAATTCATTTGAGGTGTTTTTATGAGGAGATGTAGCTTAGCACAAATCGTTCACAACATTTTGCCCATCGATTAATGAAATTTTAATAAATTTTTTGACAAAATTTGCACCACCATGAAGTTCTCGCTCGATTTTCTCTGAATCTATTGATTGATTGCATGAAAAAAGTATGTCAATCATTTTTGTGTAGAATTACATAAGCTATAATTTGTACCTTCACATTTTTTTCAAAAAAAAAACAGCTAGTTTTTGAAAAATAAAGAAACAACAGAATTTTACCTCCTTTTACTCCCCTTAAAAAATGTAGCCCTGGTCCAAAAAAATACTCAAATGTCCAAAAGGCAGCAAGAATTTCTGGGCTTTTGCCAAAAATATTAGAAACTCCACCCAGTCATTTATTCCAACACTCATTTGCAACGATGTTCCAAATTGTAAAGTCTGTAGAAAAAGCGAACTTTCTTGCAGCACAATTTGCGGCAAACTCCACCTTGCCAGAAAGCAACATATGGTAGCACCTGTGATTGAGTGCGTTCCGAACAGTTCAAAAATACAAATTTTCTTCCGCACTCGGACAGTGGAAAAACTAATAAAAGATCTCAACATAAACAAATCTGCTGGTCCAGATAGTATTTCCCCAATAGTTTTGAAGAGGTGTTCTTCCACATTGGCAAATCCACTGCGTTAGCTTTTCTATCTGTCCTATTCTTCTGGTATCTTCCCGAGCGGATGGAAATTTGTATATATTCAGTCCGTTCCTTAAAAAGGCGAATCATTTTCTCTCTCTAATTATCGACCAATTGCAATACTTTCTAAGGTCATGGTCATGGAAACATTAATAAATCGCCAAATCATGAAATATCTTGAAGATCATAAGCTTCTAGATGATCGTCAATACAGTTTTCGTAGCAAAAGGTCCACCGATGATCTAATGACTTATCTCACCGAAAAATGGAACCAATCTCTGCATCGTTTTGGTGAAAGCAAAATTATTGCGCTTGATATTTCCAAAGTATTTGATAGAGTTTGGTCTCAAGCTCTTTTATCGAAAATGAGTGCTTTTGGTTTTTGATGATTCTAAGCTTCGATGGATTAGAAATTATCTTTCAGTAGTAGTATTGCATGGATTCAAATCTGACATTCACAAAAAAAATGGTGTGCCCCAGGGCTCTGATTTATCTCCGACCCTATTCCTTATCTTTATAAATGAACTTTTAACTGAATTTATGCTTTGCTGACGACAGAATGCTTAGTTTCTCGTATTCGTTTCCAAACTCACTTCCCTAATCTTCAGATGTGAAACTTCAACGTCAGCGTATGATAAGCTCATTAGGTTCTGATCTTAACAGATTGTTCAATGGGGAATCATAGAGCGCGTGGAATTTAATGCTTCCAAAATCCAATGCTGCCTTCTGTCCAGAGAATATCAAATAAAGAAGCCAATCCTCAGTTGATTAGATTTGCTGCAAAGTATTAGTATTATATAGAATGAACTATTCCTTCAGCACATTCAGCCCAGGTCTTTTTGTTGATGCAATTCCCGATACGAATTGAAATTACAACTACAACAATGTAAACAAATTAGTTTTGGAGGGTGAAACGTACGAAGGATTGGCTTCTTTATTTGATATTCTCTGCTTCTGTCGCTAAAGTGAAACTAACCCCCACTGCCTATATCTATGTGTGGCACTTGCATTGAGGAAACCCAACACCTTTCAGTCCTCGGTATATGTTTCTCTGAACATTTACTATGGAATGATCACATACTTGAAATCGCTAAAAATGCATGTAGGTATTTACTTGATCGCATCCAAAACAAAGCGTTAAAACGAATAGGGAATAGCTCTATTACGAAACTATAGACACTCTTGAACCTCATCGTCGAAATATTTGCTGTCTCTCCCTTATGTATCGCTTTTTTTAAAAACAATGTTCACATGAAGTAGCTAGTTGCATTTTTCCCCTGAAACGATTTCTACGCCACACTCGCCAAGCCAGGAATTCAATCAAATCAGTTTACGCTTGAGCTAAGCTTCGGACGCACAGTTAAATATAGAGATTCACTTATGTGGAATACTCTATTAAACTCGATTTTTCCCACTCATTACAACCTTACAGCATTCAGATCAATGTTCATCGGTTTCTCTTAAATCCTCTCTAACTTTCCAACTTCTCGCACTATGATAAATCATTAAACGGTTAGCCAAAATCCCGTGAGTTTTTTGGTTCCGTGTTGGGCTATATGCTTTCAGTTGGCATGGCATCCTCTTTTGCATGTCCGCGATGAGATAGGTAATCTTACGGTCGCCTCCCGACCTTCTGGGCCGGAGCACTGATGTCCATTCGCTCTAGGTGACCCAGCCATCTCAGTCTTTGGCTTTTCACTTTTGTGGCTAGGTCGGTGTCGCTGTAGAGCCCGTATAGTTCCTTGGTAGTATCTTCTTCTCCATTCCTCAACTATGCAGATGGGACCTTAAATCACCCGGAGAATTTTCTTCTCAAACAGCCCAAGGCGTTCTTATCCACGTCTCATCCGCGTCTTATACAGGGACACTTTTGTTGCTCGAGAGAGGGCTTTGCTTCTCAATTGCCTTCTTAGCCCAAAGAGAACAGCAATTGGCAAGAGTAATTCTCCATTTGATCTCAGCACTGGTATCGTTCGTTGAGTTGATAGCAAAGCCTAGGTAGACAAAGTCTCTGATCACCTCAAGATTATAGCTGGTTATAGTGACGTTCTTGACGTTCTTGCTGACAGCATATGCTTGGTTTTGCTTCATTCAGCGTCTAACCCATCTTCTTGGCATCCTCCTGAATACCCACGAAAGCACTACCTGGCATCATGCTTTGTTCGTCCGATTATATCACTATCGTAAGCGGAAGTGAGTTATTGGACGGACTTTTGAAAATTGAAAGTATGTGCCTCTAGTGTTAACGTGAGAGTCTTGCACTATTCTTTTTAGAACGATGTTGAAGAAATCGCATGTCAGCACGTCCGTCGCGTTGCCTTTGTCTAAAACCATTTTTGACATCAACGGTATCGGTGAGGTCTTTGCCGACCTTTATGGAGCATCAGCGTGCATTCACCATTGCCATCCTGCACAAACGGAAAAGTTTGGGAGGGATGCCAAGCCTAGACATTGCTCTGTATAGCTCGTCTCGATAGATGCTGTCATACGCATACGCAGCCTTGAAATCGAAGAAAAGGTGGTTGGTATCGAATTGGAACTCCTGAATTTTTCCTAGATGTGCCGTAGTGCGGATATTTGGTCGATAATGGGACTTTCCTGGCCTATAGCCACACTGATATGGATTTAGGTTGTTGACGAATGGCTTCAGGCGTTCACAAAGTACAGCAGAAAAGATCTTGTATGTGATGTTAGGGAATCTGTAGTTGATACAGTCCTGAGGGTCACCTTTCTTCAGCATCGGGCAAACAATGCTGAGGTTCCATTCATCGAGCATGCTTTCCTCCGACCATATTTTGCAGATGAGCTGGTGCATACACCTAACCAATTCATTGCAGTCGCTTTGAATAGCTCGGCCGAAAGGTCATCAAAGCCCAAGCCAGCTTTATTGGACTTAAGTTTAGATATACATGTATGTAGCTATCTTCACATCGTCGAGATTGGGTGAACGCAATTGTTGGCCTACGTCCGTCGGTCATCCAGGGTGAATGTCGAATAATTCGGTACGTCATGGCCGATATAAGATTTGCTGAAAAGCGACTGCGATTCTGCTACGATGTTCCTCTTATCGCCTTTGCAGGCTTCGGCTCGGGCCTTACCCTGGAAGGGGTTGAAAGTGAAATTGGTCAATAAATTACTATTTTCAAATCAAAAATAATTATTTTCTCGCGTGAGAAAAAATATAAAAACTCACGCAACTACTTTTACGCAATGTTTATTTAATTCTTAGCAATTCTTTGTCAATGGCTAATGCTCCCAAAAACCAGTATTAAATTCCAATCATGTTAACAGCGAAATAAATTGCTACTGTCACTTTCAAAACATTGTCAATTTCATTGAGGCTTAAACTTGCCGTTTTTAGTTTTTTTTTTATAGGAAACAAGTTCTTCGTTATTTGAATTTATTTTCAATAGATACTTACAAAGCATACGAATATGATCTCTTTTTTTGCCTCGTCATAGTTCAAGAAAATACTTAAAATCATATTCTTAATATTTTCTCACATTTTTCGTAAGAAAACACCAAGCAGTAAAGCGGCTGGAATATTCATTTCCCAAAAAAAAAAAAAAAAAAAATATCCAAGACTGTAGGTTTTAAAAAGGATATAAACGCAAAATCTGAAAGTGCACTTAGTTTGAGTTGAGTCTTGGAGGAATAAATTATTTTTTTTAAAGAATTCGCAGCGAATAGAATCGTTCTATGGAAAATTTTTTTTTTTTTGCTCCTAAAGTATTATGAAATAGGATGGATTCCATCAGCTGGATGGAGAATGATTGATGAGGTATGTGATTGTGGTAGGTATATAAGGATATTCATTTTAAGGTGAGGGGTAGAAAATATTAAATGTCATCATTATTTTCAGGTGAGAGCACTTTTCATGCTGGCATCCGGACGACTTTTAAATTAAGTTGCTCAGGTGAAAAATTTGTTTTTAACCGTGCAATCCTATACCCTTGGCTGAGAATGGTTAAGATTTAAAAAAATATTTTTTATATTTATTACTTGCTTTTTTCCGGAGAGGAATTTTTTCGAATTGATGAATCTACAATCTACTCGCGATACTGCTATAAGGTTCACTGGTTTAAGCAGTAACGTAAACACTTTGATAAACCTTATTGGTCCGGTTTTAAAAATTGCTCAATTTCAAACTTTTGGGCGAATGGATAACCGTATGAGACCATTACACAGATATTTATGTTTGTTATCCACCTATGGACTTCTAGAAACATAAAGTGACTAAGACTTGTATATACTTAAATAATTTATACTTTGGTAGGGTTGAAGGTAAGGTTAAATGGGGTGATGATACGACAGAAGAAACATCTCCCACTGGGATCTCAATGGATCCATTTCCGTATAGACTTGATAGGAATAAAGAAGGGTAAGGAAAAATGCTAGTATATTTGGAATGGGATACCTCCTTCATTTATTCAGAATTGCAAGATGTTCCCTAGTAGCGAATACTCAAATACTGGCTTTAATTGCCACCTAGGAAAGAATCTAGCTAATGCTGCCCTTTTAGAATTGCCTAAGCATGGACGAACCTCATTTTTAAAAGGGAATTGAACTTCGTATCGACCATCTTTCCTTCTAGAGACGGTTTTTTTTGAAGTGTTGTTGGCATAGTTCTTCTTCCGGTGAAAATTTTCTAACATCTATATTTTCTTCAATTTCCCAGAATTCTTTTAGTTGTATATCCAACGAGTTAAAATGGCTTTGCACAGTGAGCGATTGAGATACCGTTCTAGAGTGTGTAGAGCCTGTTATGATCCATCCTAGTTCAGTAAGCTGAGCAACGGGTGCTCCTTCTGGACCCTTTACAAGACCTTCTAATATGATTGAACCATAAACATCTGCACCTATTAACATATCTACTCTTCCAGGAACGTTATAAGTTAGATCGGCCAGTTGAAGATGGGAAAGGTGATCCTAAATTTTCTCTGGTACATTTTGTGTTGGTAGCATGGACGTGAGTTGTGGATGTGGATACACCAAGGCATCAATGTTAATGAAAAATGAATCATTGAGAAGGGAGAGGAGGGTAACTTTGGCTATGCTAGTACAAGTGCAGTTGAAGTTCTTCCTAGACCCTGAATAGTTTTCGTTGTGCTTAATCTTTTTAAGTTTAAGAGTTGAGTAGCATTTTCGGTGATGAACGTGGCTTCAGAGCCGGGATCGATTAAGGCTCTTAGAACGTGATAGGCTCCGTTTGAAGCTACAACTTTAACCAGAGCTGTGGCTAAAAGTGCTTTAAATTTCATTTTATTGAATTGAGAAGTGAATACTTGAAGAGAAGAATCCTCTGAAGGAAGTGGTGGTTCTTGACTTTGAATGAAATGATTCTGTGTTGCGTTATTGCTATTATTATAGTTTTGGTTCTGGGCTCGTGGTTGCTGTTGCTGGGTTTGTGACCTTTGTTGGAATGTATGTGAGTTTTGAGGATTATAAGTATAAGACCACATTTGAAACAACGATTGCCACTGCTACAAAGTGATGAGTGGTGATCATAGCCTAGGCAATTGCCACAAATTGTAAGTTTTTTAGCTGTTTCAGCTCAAACTCTAGGTTCCATGGCTATAAACTGTTTGCAATAACGAATCCCGTGATTTCCATTGCAAAGGCGACATGCGAATTTCGACGTTTGTTGTTGTGGATGTGCATGGAAAGATGTTGCATGAGATCTCCGGAAGGTGTAGCAGCAGCTTTATAGGATATGGTGTAATTATAAGGATGCTTGTCATCGTATTATCAATCAAAGAAACTAATATTAGCTGTTTTGAAACATAATTTCAGTGTATGCACTTTATAAACAAAATACTGTAGCATATCAAAATTGTTTCAGTAGCATTACGTTTGTTGTTTATTTTTTTTATTTTCGTTTATTTTTGTTTCTGGAAAATTTATTTAGTTTCAGACGACAAGTCATTAAATAAAAAAATATATAAGTCAAATAAATATACCTATTAATATTGTGCAAAAGATTTAAGCAATAATATTGTGGTTGTGTTTTGGTGAACGAAATATATAGAAATTCAAAAAGGCTTGAGGTAATAAATAAGATCTGTAAAAGATATCCAATGGTAAAATTAATTTTTTTTGTAGTTGTCGATATAAAGTTTTTCGAGATAAAACATCAAAATTTTCCATTTCCATCTCGAATATTCCTGGGGATAGCGATAGGAATAACCAAGCAGAAAAATCCTTCAGCGACAGAACAAAAAGATTTGGAAAAGAGAAAGAAAAATCGAGAGTTGTATCGACAAAACCATCAACAGAAATTTTAATTTTATAAGGAAAAATCCAGGTACCATTATTCCTCATATTTATATTTGGATCAGTAGGAAAACTCCTACTATAAATAAGGCGTTTTCGAGAAGTTTCATGAAACATACAAGAAAAATAAAAAGAAGATACAATTTGAGTGCAGGCTGCAGATATAGGATTGGCGGTTGCTGATTTTTTGTTTTTTTTTTTGTTGTTATCTAAGTTTTTCATTTTTAACGATTTTAAATATTTTTTTTTGTCGTGTTCCTTATCATAATCCTAATTTGGGAAGTTCATTTATAGACCAGGAAAAATAGCACAAATCGTATGGGGAACCTTGAAAAAATTAATTCATGAAATATTATAATTGGAATCGATGCAGAATTGCAACCTCTATAACATATCCAAAGTCCCCTAAAATCCCTGCATTGGATTTTTGTGTAGATGCATTTGAAGAGGTGCAGTCGGGGAGAATTTGGAGGTCTATCAAACTAAAATATTTGTTTGGGTAAAACCTGATCATATGATACATGATTCAAAGGTAGTTTTTAACGCTGAATCTAATGAAACCAAATTCAAAATGATACAACCACCCAAAAAGAAGTTATAGTCCTTTTTATGTAATGATGACTTTTTTTCAGGTAAAACAAGTAAAATATTACCGAAAACCCTTTGAAAATGACGGTATGTTAATGAAACTTGGAATGAATGTTTCATTTGTCATAGGACTTAAGAATCAAGAGAGTCCCTAAAAATATCCATGGTGAAAGGGTATTTTTTTTAAGGGGAAGGGGACACAAAGAATGTTAAAAATATTAAACTCTTCATGGCAACCAAGAATCAAAATAGTCCATACAAATATCTTTGTTCTAATAGTGTTTTTGGTGACTGTTAACTTTTGACTTGTTCTACGGAAAATACGATTTCAAAAATTAATTTTTGCTTGAAAAGGCCCATAACTTTGTTTTTGGTGCTTGTATCATTTTAGTTCTCCTTTTATTAGATTCAGCGTTAAAAAATACCCTTAAATCATATACCATACTTTGTGTATATACCTCAATTACACCAAATTGGAATTTTGGCTCAAATCTTCCAACTTCTTCCCAGATTTTCCCTTTCTTTAATAAAAAACCCCAGAACAAATATATTTATGAGGACTATTTTGATTCTTGGTTGCCATTACAAATTATATATTTTTGGCGAATTTCATGAGTGTAAGAGTTTTTTCGTGGGTGTTATGGTTAACATTCTACACTTGCCCCTCCCCCTTAAAAAAACACCCTTTCACCATGGATATTTTTAGGGACTCTCTTGATTCTTAGTTCCTATGACAAATGAAACATTCATTCCAAGTTTCATTAATATACCGTTATTTTCAAAGGGTTTTCGGTAATATTTTACCTGTTGTACCTGAAGAAAAAGACATCATTACATAAAAAGGAATATAACTTCTTTTTGGGTGGTTGTATCATTTCGAATTTGGTTTCATTAGATTCAGCGTTAAAAACTACCCTTAAAGCATGTATTATATGATTAGATTTTACCCAAACAAATATTTTAGTTTGATAGACCTCCAAATTCTCACCGTCTGCACCTCTTCAAATGCATCTACACAAAAAGCCAATGCGGGGATTTTGGGGCACTTTGGATATGTTATAGAGGTTGCAATTCTACGTCGATTTCAATTATAATATTTCATGAATTAATTTTTTCAACCTCGGAACCTATTTTTCCTGGCCTATTAGATTAGTTCCATTAATTTCAATCTTTAGCAACATTTATTAATTTTTTTGATTCTAATGTGATTGTTCTTTCATTATCAAAATACTTAACAAATTATCTTCTAATTTAACTATATAGCCCTAGATATCCATAATTTTTCTTACGAACATATTAATGCATTACACAACTGTAATCCTGGGGGGGTTAGGTTGCGCAGCTATACCTTTTTAGGAAAATTTTGCCTAGTTATTAGAATTTCATTTAATTAACATACAAATTCCATTTTTGTATAGTCGAAATAGTTGATAATTTTAGTCCTCATTTCTATTAACTTTTTTTAATTTTATAAGCCGTAAATAATTATATACTTATATTGTTGTTCTATGATATGAAATTAAAATTCCAAATTGTTACTTGCAAACTAACATTTGATTTAACATGAAAATTTATTGAGCAAGTAAGAATGGACTAAATAATTTTAAAAGGTGAGATATGTGGTGTGGATAGAAAAGGGTGAGATTCTTTTTAATTAGGGTTATCTGCAATAAAATAGGGAATGCAGCTGACATGGTGTGGCATTATGAGAATAATGCCATAGCGAGGAGGTACTCCCTCACAGAAGCAACAACATCTATGCTTTTGAAATGTAGTAGAGGTCAGGTAGAGTTTTAACAGAAATACCGATGGATAAGATTATGTTATCGAGCTCTGCGGAAGGGTCAAATAAATATAACATTTTTCTTTTAGACATATAATATTTTGATTAATTCTTTTTCTTAATTTCAAATTATCTCATTTCTCTTTGGTTATAAATTCCATTGATTTGTTTGGCATATAATTTTGGCATTTTTTTTTATGGCACGATTTTAACTGATTTGTAAAGAGTAGCAGCAAGATCCCCGACCATTACGGCGAGCTAAGCCGAGCTTACGCTAGCGTGCCAGCTGCTTTCACATGCTCATTACAAAGGAGGTTGCGGCCGGCGGCGGTGAATGTTTCGGAAATCTATTTACTTCCGAAATATTCTCTAAAGAATTGAATTTACTCTCAATAAACGATAAAAATTGTTTCCACTCAGGAAGAGTTTTTGTTGTACCTAACTTATCCTCCCAATCCCTTTGAGTTTGGGGTGGGAGTTTGTTAAAAACTATGTAAATGAGGATGCTGTCACAAGTTTCGACACCTACTCCTAAATTTGTTAGTGCATTAATACACTGCAAACTAACATCATGTAGGGATTTTAAACTAGAACTTGATTCAAAAGTGATTTTTTTCTGTTCCATGAAAATTCTCAGCTGCGTATTCACTAATTTTCTTTTATTTTCAAATCTATCGGTTAAAATCTGCCAGGCGGCTTCGTAGTTTGAGCCGTCTATAGGAAAGTGTTGGATTAAACCAGCTGCGGCTCCTGTAACGGAAGTTCTGAGATATTGAAGCTTTTGTATATCGGACAGATCAATATTTTGATGAATGAGACTGTCAAATAAATTGTGAAATTCGCTCCAATTTTCAAATTCATCCGAAAATGTTGGTATGTGAATTCTATTAAGACGAATGTCAGAGGACGATGATTTTGTTACATTGAAACGCGACGTATCTGCACTTGACGGATTTTCGGTGTTACGTTTGTCTAATTCATCGTTTAGTAAACCGCAAAATGTGAAATAAATTCGCTTTATTTTTGAAAAAACTTCATTATGAAAATATTTATCTTTCATGGGGTCAGTTTCAGATCCTACAATAATGGAATGATCTTTTCTTGCCCGTTTATATAAGCTTTCTACATCGACTAAACACGCTTGAACTTAACCCTTTGATTTTCGCGATTCGACATCCTTTTCAAATTCACTATAGTCTTGGGTTATTTCTTTTAAAACTTGTTCTTGTGATTCTACTAGTTTATTGATCACTTTTGCCATTTTGGCTTATAAAAAAAAGTTTACATATTAAGATTTAGTTTATAAGACACGTGGTATAGGATATATGAAGTATATATGGTTATTAAATGTTGTATTTAGATATTGTATTAGATGATTGATTGAAAATGTGTATAGTTTTCATTTTGAGCAAATGCAAAGGTAGAAAAAATTCCAAATTGATACCTTACTGTATGCTTGTTGCAAAAAAAAATACCAAAAATCAATATAAGAATGTTCCTTGTTCCTTGTTCGACCGCTATGACTGCTTTGACCGCTGTGACCGCTACGACTGCATTGACCGCTTTGACCGCTGGGTTGTTTGGACTGTCTGTAGGCACTATAGCTGCTATGGTTACAAGATCGCTTCTCTTAGTTTGATGACTTCTAGATTCCTGTTTTTTTTGCTTTATTTGCAAAATTAAATTTTTCACTTTGGCAAAAAAAAATTCTTTTTAATGGACTTTATGCTTTAATTCATTTAAAAGAGCTCGAAGGACCATGTTCTTAATTGACGTAGTTGATGTCAAAAAAGAATACTTAAATCAATATTCAATTTAAGTTTTATTGAATTGAATTTTCTTTAAGATTAAAAGTAAAAATGCTTTCTTTAAACAACGTTATAATATTTAATTTATTTAAGTTATATGCAAAAGAAAGAATGATTTTTAAAACTGATATACGAATCGTTACGATGATAAATTGCCAGTGGCCAAACATGTTAAATTCACCTCCAAAGAAATCTTGGATGCGATGTTCTTCAATCAGCTGATAAGATAATGGGGCATATGCATAAAAATGAAGTACTTACTACCAGTAAAAGGTTAAAGTAAATACTAGTACTACTAGTAGAAGCTGAAACTTATAGTATTTACTGTGTTTGGTATGCATAAAATAAAGTTTATACTGGTAACCACATACTAGTAGTAAATAGTGAATTCATCCAAGTAAATGCTACTGATTCACCCGAAATTGGTAGTATATACTGACTAAATGTGTTTACATGGAATTGTAAGCTGGTGTTTTGAATTTCTTTTATAATTTACCGTTCTATCAATTTTTCTTTTGTAAACACTTTTAATGTATACTTATGGGCTTAATGTGTGTTTCTGTTTGGGAATAATTTCATTAGGAAACTTTTGAGAGGTTTTCTCGCGGAGATGTCTACCATTTTTCTAGCTATTCTCATAACTGTGTTCACATTTGATTTTCGATCTTGAGAGCAGCTTGCAGAATTATGCACTTGGAAAATTATTACTTTTAATAGAACAAACACCTGTAAGCCATTCGTTTGGTATGTCTCCTTTTTCTACTTTTCTGAGCCACTTTTTCTGAGAAATAAAGTGATTCGATTGCTTTGACTTGACTCACGACTGTGAATTTTTGCATTCAGCTTACAAAAGTATTTACTATAAAATTTTCAAGTTGGTTTTTACAAACTTGAACAATTTGCAGTAAATACTGGATATAAAAAGTACTTACTAGTTTTTATGCATACCATTAAAAGTATTTACTGACTAATTCATCGGAAACTAGTAAATACTTTTGCCTCCAGTAAATACTTGTTGTTCAGTATTTACTTTGGTTTTATGCATATGACAATAAGTAAATACTATACAAATTTACCAGTAGAAGCACTTACTTCCGTTTATGCATATGGCCCAATGTCAACGACCTTTTACTTTAAATTTAAATTTCTTATGTACAACTTTGTCTGTGTTTGTTAAATTACATTTTCATTTGATTTCACGTTTTATCTTTAATTCGGAGTTACAATACATACATAATTAAATTTGTACTAAAAATGAAACATGATATTTTATATCCTTAAAAAGAGTGAGAGGCACATACAAATTTAAGAATTCTTCTTTACTTTCTTTAAACTTTACTTTTTACTTCGATTTTCAATGATATAAAAAATGAGACCAATGGATAGTGATGTGATGGTAAGAAAGAGTGAGCCATAATGCAGAGCCTTTCAGTTTAGCTATTCTCCTTTAGTAGGTTTTTCGTCGTCTTGATCGTTCGTCGCGTGTGTAATCTCGTGTGTTATAAAAATTGTGTCCCCATACCAAATTGCAAGAAATATATTGAATTATTTGTTGAACCAGGCGTTTTGCAATTTGCAATAATTTGGTCACGCATTTTGACAAATAACTCAATATAATTACGCAAATCTTCTTTTCCTTCGTTTGAATTGTTGTTGTGAACCAACAATCACCCAGTTCTTCAAAGATATTTTCTCCGAGAGGTGCTTTTCTATTCTTTTGGCTAGGGTGTGCCTGGGAAATTCATAAATGAAGTGATATGAGGCCTTCTCCGCTTCTTCTTTTACTTTACTCCCTCAGCAAAAGTCAGACGTTCCGATGGCCATTATGCTCATGTGGGCTTCAATGTGACTTGTTAGGACTCCAACCAAGAGGGACAGTTAAGGCCTCAGCTTAAGTAAGTATTAAGTTTTTTCTTTGAAAAATCCAGCCATAGATTCCTCGGAAACCGCCAGGTATCAATCGTTGAAAATCTATAGTTTGTAGCTTTGGGGAAACTCTAGTGAATTCTTCTTCTTTCTTGCTCTTAGATAGGTAAGGGTCAGTGGCGATTTCTGGTCTTGAATTCTGGGTTGGCTACGAATAATCCTTTGATCAAAGCTGAATGTAATAAAAGCAAACATTTTTAATTTTTTTCCTCTATAATGAGTTTTAATTCAACTCACTTATCTCTACCTACATAAAATCCAGTCGTCACTCTATTTTCAAAAAAATTTCGAGAACCGGTTCCTAAAAATTTTCACTTTTTCTTATCTTCGACAACATTTCTTTCTCTATTGACACATTAGTCCAAATTCTTACATATATTTAAACACTTTGAAAAATAAGGATGAAATTATTGTAAATATAGTAAAAAACATGCTTATTAGCCTTTCGAAGCCTCTCAAATTTTATGAAAATTTAACTTGTAAACTGTAACGCTCTAAAAAATTGAGGATTAATCTCTCTATATGGCGTTTTCTTTTTTAACTCAGAGCAGATCAGTTCAGATTCAGAAATTGAAAATTTTATTATCTGATTCAATTATTTTTGTGTTTTGAGTCTGATCTGATCTGCTCTTAGCTAAAATAGAAAAACGCCAATAGATACCTTATTTTTAAAAATCAAAGCAGTATTTCTCATGCAGTTGGATCGAAAATTTTTGTTTTATTTGGTTTCTACGGCTACCTTGGAAATTATCAAAATGTGAATTTTCTTATAATTAATTAATAAATTGAAAATCAATACTCAAGCTTTTGAGCAACGTACAGCAATGTTTCATATATCAAATTTTTTAATAGGATTGGTGAAATAGAATTTTGAAAAATTAAATCCATTTTGTGGACTTGGTTGATAAATAAAGGGTGATTTTTTAGCTGGTTTGGTTTTGGCAACACTGGTTTTGACAGCTGACGTGTGTTTAGTACCTTGTGTCACTGTCAAACAGCTTCAGTTTGGTTTGCAATTTAACCATGGATCGTCTTACAAATGAACAACGCTTGCAAATTATTGAATTTTACTATCAAAATTCGTGCTCGGTTCGAAATGTTGTGTTCAGAAAATTGTGTTCAGCGATGAGGCTCATTTTTGGTTGAATGGGTACGTAAATAAGCATAATTGCCGCATTTGGAGTGAAGATCAGCCAGAAGCATTGCAACAGCTACCAATGCATCCTGAAAAAGCCACTGTTTGGTGCGGTTTATGGGCCGGCGGCATTATTGGGCCATATTTCTTCAAAGATGATGCGAATCGCAGCGTTACTGTCAATGGTGAACGCTACCGAGCGATGATAACAAACTTTTTTTTGCCCGAAATGGAAGTTCTTGACTTGCATGATATGTGGTTTCAACAAGACGGTGCCACATGCCACACAGCACGCGAAACAATGGCGCAATTGCGAGGCGAGTTTGGTGAACAGTTAATTTCACGTTTCGGGCCGGTCAATTGGCCGCCTAGATCGTGCGATTTGACACCATTAGATTATTTTTTGTGGGGGTATGTCAAGGCTAATGTCTATAGGGACAAGCCCGCTTCGATTGACGCACTGGAAGCCAACATCCATGCATTCATTCGTGAGATACCGGCCGATATGTGTGAAAGAGTATGCCAAAATTGGACTCAGCGGATGGGCTACCTGAGACGCAGCCGCGGTCAACATTTGCATGAAATTATCTTTAAACATTAAATTGCAAGGTTCAAACTATCGATTCAAATAAATATTTCATTCATTTTTTTGAATTTTTTGTGTTTTTTTTTTTTTTTAAGTTCTAAACCTCTTAAAAAATCACCCGTTATAAGCCATATAGTTTGCCAAAAGGGGGATTAATTTAGTAATTTTTAATGTGAGACTTTTTTAAAAACACATTTTTGATATTTTACTTCCAATTGAGCTTTATAATTTAAATATTTCTGATTTCTTAAGACAAATACTAAATCATAAATAAAGTGTATTTTTGTTCCCTAATATTGAAGTTATGTATTTTTCAGGTAAATGTACTCGAAAAGCATATATTTATATAGATGCTCTAAGTTTGTTTCCCCCTAAAATTTCTTGTGAAGTTTCTTATAATTTTGTTTGGCTGAAAATAAATTAAATTATTATAATCCACACTTCATTTTGGAATATTAAAAAAAACTACCAATGTTGATAAGTTACATTTATACTGAATTCTTTCAATTATTTTCATATGCAAAAATTAAAGGTATTTTTTGTTGTGTACATTTTTTCTTAGCTTTTCCGTGGTTTACAATGATGTATGATACATTTCAATAAAAGTATTTTTAATTGTTAATCGAAAAAAATCTGATTCATTAAAGTCCGTTGGTAATTAAAAAAGTTATTAATGTTTTAGTGAGGCCAGAACAATGTACAACAAAGCATGTTTTAAATGTATTAAATTCAAATAATATTTAATTCCTGCTCTGGTGTTGGATATACAACTTTGTGATTACCTACATACTTTATACTAAATTTAAATACTTGATTAAAATTTTTTTTCTATGTTCAATATTTATATGAAATTTTTAGATATTAATGCCATTAAGTAGGTGTAAAAAAACATTACTTCAAATTGTTTTTACATTTTTTTCATATAGCCTATTGAATAGACCGGAAAATGAGAGGTTTAAAGGAACAATTACGTGCAAGAGTTTTTATTATTGAATATGTTTGTTTGGCCCATAAGCATGCTTAAAACCAAAAATGCTACTAAATTCACCCATGCGTTTCTGAGAGAATGGTCACACTGGCCACTTTTCAGTATTTTTGGTATAACTCGAAAACTAAGCGGAATTTGACAATTTTACGCATAATACTTTTTGTTCAAAGTTAAATTTTCTATTGGAATAGATAGTTCAAAAAATTTTACCAAAAAATGTAAGCAGGAAAAGTTAACAAAAACCAACTTAAAAAAAATCAAAAAATCAAGGATATCTAAATTTTTTAATAAATTGTGCATAACTTTTTTTTAAGCAAAGATAGGGTCAAGACAAGCACAGACAAAACAAAGTAGAGACTAAAGGCCTTAATATGGCATGTTCAAAAATTAATATTTGTTCAAAATTGACAGAGATATTCCCATGCAAACCTTATCATTTTTTATAATTTTTCTCAGTTTTGGCCCGAAAGTCCCTTTTTCGGTACAATATGGCAAATTTCACTTTCGTAAAAATGTTCGAAATCAAAATTTTGATATATGATATAATATGACATTAGAACTATAGAGAATTTATAAAAAGGATGTAAGTTCGCAATTTCGTTTTTTGGCTGTTTTTAAATGCGTTCAGACCTACAGACCGAACGGCTGGTCCGATTAACATAAGATTTGGTATTAGGTGCTAGGAACGTTAAATATGCCATAAAGTACCAAAAAATAGACTTTCGGGCAAAAACTGCGGAAAATGATAAGAAATGGTAAAGTTTGAATGGCTATATCTCTGTAAATTTTTAAATAATATGGCTTTTTTAATATGTCATATTAAAGCCTTAGGACTCCAGTTTATGTTGTTCATGTCTTGAGCGTATCTTTGCTCCGAAAAAAGTTATGCGCAATTAAGAAAAAAAAATTAAAAATCTTTGATTTTTCGATTTTTTGTATGTTGGTTTTTGTTTACTTTTCCTGCTTAATTTTTTTAAGAAATTTTCCAAACTATCTATTTTGATAGAAAATTTAATTTTGAACAAAAAGTATTATACGTAAAATTGTCAAATTCGGCTTAGTTTTCGAGTTTTACCAAAAATACTGAAAAGTGGCCAGTGTGACCATTCTCTCAGAAACGCATGGGTGAATTTAGTAGCATTTTCGGTTTTTAGCATGCCTATGGGCCAAACAAACATATTCAATAATAAAAACCCTTGCACGTAATTGTTCCTTTTTAAAAGGTCTATTCAATAGGCTAATAGTTACCATGTAAAAAATAATAATTTTTTTTTATAAATCTAACGATTATCTTACTGACAGTATTTTAAAACCTTAATTATAAAGATTCATGCAGATTTGTTTGAGTAATCATTATATTAATGAAGCTATGTCGATCAGTTTCTTAATTAAAATGCACTTTATTTGTAAAAAATAATTTAAAAAAATTTTGGCACCGCTCATGTAGGTGTGATGGTAAAACATTGTATAACAAAATCTTAGAAGAGAAAATAAGCAAAAAACAAGCATTTTTTGTTTTTTCAAATTGTGAAATTTTTCATCAACTTTTCAATTTAGAATGCTGCAAATCGAATTGAAGGGAGACTTAATCACCTCTTTAGTATGAAGTTTTTTACCCCTTTTCAATGACTTTTTCACACATTGTAGCGTGTCATTTTGGCCTTATTTAAAGACCTTAACCTTGAAGATCGTATTAGTAGAATGGGAGTTATGATTTTTTCAAGTTACCCATATATAATTCGAACTAAAACATTTGCTTCAGATAACTAGGTTCTCCACTGGTGGGTACTGGTCGGCAATCAACTCACATTTTTCTACCCAGGCGTTGGCTCTTTCAGTAGAGCCAACCTGTGTGGGTATTTTTGTGGGTCTGTTCTTAAAGATAGAATGACACAGCACATCGGGAATAATATGTAGTTTGTATGAGATTTGTTGGCGCAAATTTTGTAGCCAACACGGCCAATATTGAAAGAAAAATAATATTAAAAGAGATTCTTACCATGTATGGGATTAATATAGCACGTAGGGGTTGCAGTGAATGGCTCTATTTAAATAGGTTTTGCTGGTTTTATAATGATTCAAACGGATTGGGTTGTTGTTTTTTTATCAACATAAAAGGATATTTTAATCTCAAGTTTTAATACAAACAAATTATTTGTAGTACGTGTATAAGACGAAATTTTAGGGTTGGCGCAGCCAACCTAGCCAACTGAGAGGAATCGCCACTGGTAAGGGTACCGAGGACTCGGTTTAACTCCGTTCAAGAGATGACCCATTTTTGGGCAGTTGAAATATCACTTCGTTCCGTACGAGCAACGGTTTTTTGGGATCTATCGAAGGGTGACTGTATTAGATGTGCTGAGTAATCACAACCCGTTGGGCCAGTGCGCCAAAAATTATGACTTTGAGATTGTAGTTGAGGAAATGGCCTTAATTTCCGCCTAGCTGCCAATGAAGATATCAATATTGTTATCGATGGATGACTAATCTGGATGGATGTGAAAAGACTCTTTGTAACCTCAAAAACTGCAAGCACTTCCATCTTCCACTTTTGTAATGGCTCTTTGACCGGAGTTGCTATTTCCCCATTTAAGGGTTGGGTAAGAAATTTCGCAAATTAAAATCTCGCATTCTAAATCTCGCATAAGGAAATCTCGCAATTCCAAAACTCCGGTTTTCATAATCTCGCTACCAAAATAGCTAATTACGGTTTTCAAAATCACCCAACAACGAAATCCCGCAAACTTAAATCTGGCAAGTTTTAATTGCATTGCAACAAATATATGTTTTTGATCAAAATTTTGCACGAGAATTTGATAAAAAAAAGTGTATTTTTTGTTGCAATGCAATTCAATTTTCAATATGGACATCCTACCGACCTTCCGCAAAATATGTAAATCTTTTAGACTTTTAGATCACACTGTTATTTTTGTTATTAAAGAAATCAGTTTGCACTTACATTTTATATTACATAATTATAAGCAATTATAGTTGAAAAAAGGATTTTGTTTTCGGGTATTTATTTTTCATTTGCTGTGAGATTTGAATTTGCAAATATTTTAACTAATGATTTGCAGCCTTATACGAGATTTTAAACTACGAGATTTTAATTTGCAAGATTTTGAAAGAAATTTGCGAGATTTAAATGCGAGATTTTGTAATTTGGAGATTATGAAAAACATGATTTTAAATCTGCGAGATTTCATAATTCGAGATTTAAAAAAAAAATGCGAGATTTCGTTATTCGAGATTTTTGTTTGAGATACATCGTTCCACTCCCCAAATGTACAGCAGAAGTCATTAAGATTTCGTGGCCGCCATCTCTCTTTCGTAAAAAGATCAAAGGCGGATATAAGGAGAGTTAAGTTTCTATGGCTGTGGTTGATATAGTGGGTTTCGCACGAAAGGCCGAAAGCAAAAATTTCGACTGGATATCGATTTTAATCGACGCGCTTGTAAAAATCATTCCCTTAACTAGGATTTGATAAAGATGTCGACTTTCAAATTGTTAACTTTTAAAATGTCGACCGTTGACATCTCGACTCATAAAGCTTCGAACACTGTCAACATTTTGAATGCCAAGATTTTGATTAATCGGCGTTATAAAAAGGCGGTGGATTTCTCTTCAATTCAATTCAATTCAATTCAATTCAATTCAATTCAATTCAATTCAATTCAATTCAATTCAATTCAATTCAATTCAATTCAATTCAATTCAATTCAATTCAATTCAATTCAATTCAATTCAATTCAATTCAATTCAATTCAATTCAATTCAATTCAATTCAATTCAATTCAATTCAATTCAATTCAATTCAATTCAATTCAATTCAATTCAATTCAATTCAATTCAATTCAATTCAATTCAATTCAATTCAATTCAATTCAATTCAATTCAATTCAATTCAATTCAATTCAATTCAATTCAATTCAATTCAATTCAATTCAATTCAATTCAATTCAATTCAATTCAATTCAATTCAATTCAATTCAATTCAATTCAATTCAATTCAATTCAATTCAATTCAATTTAGTTTTATCGAAAATTTATATTTACAATCTGGCTTACAAAAATTATTTATAACTACATTGATAAATATGTAGTAAGATTTTGTTGGCACATACGGGGCTCAACGGTATACATTGATTCAATTTAAATTACAAAAAAGATTTATAATATTGTTGGTTGGTTTGCGATGTTTCTAACTGCAGATAGCAATAAGTACTTGTCCAAGGGGGCTATCTTAGTCTCAGAGTAGAGAACTGCCGCTGGCGATCGATATAAAGCCCAGTGCAGATCCCCAGGATTATCCTCTCGAATATTTGCTGTTCCTTCATAACCGTTTTGGAGATGGTGAACCAAACTGGGAGGCTGTAACTGATGACTTGTCTCAGGACCAGGAGTTGCCTATACTGTTGCAATATTTTCACCGCGAATTTAGGAAGATTAGGATGATTAGGATGACGAATTATTTAACTTAAAAACCGCGAACTGATTATACGAATCCAATTATAATAATATAAAAACAAAACAAACGAATTAATTATTTTACGATAAATTGTGCAACCGGCACACGCGATAGATAAGATCGTATTAACCAACTGTCAAAACGATCAACGAAGAGAGGAATAGAGAGACAAGACAAAATACTGCAACAACACTGCAACAACGATGCAGCCAACCGGCTAGTCAGCTGGGGGTGGGTTCGCCGAATTTAAATGCGAATAAAAAAAGGAGTAAACAATACGGGTCGAATAAAAAAAAAAAAATATAAAAAGGTAATTTTAATAAAGGTAAGCACAGTGGCGTACTTACGCAATAGGATGGGCGCCAGGAAACTTTTTATGGTTGTTTGCCTTAACCAGTAGCTGAAAATGTTTCTTCAATAAATTGGAAGAAAACACTAAGATTTGAATCCCTGATGGGGAGTTTAAAGGTTTATTAAAAAAAAAGGCTGGGAAACCCTGGCTTACGTCTGGATTAAAACCCAGAATCTTTTCAAGATAAAAATGAAATATAAAAGAGTAGTTTTTGTTCGAAGAACAATTTAAAAAAAGAAAAAAAAATGAAACAAGGTACAAAAAGAAATCAAGAACAAAGGAGAACAAAGACCAAAGAATGGACCGCTATCACCGGGTCCCGAAATCAAAGACAAAGAAAACTACTTTAAAATGGGGTCACGAGTCTCACAAGTTTGAGACAAAAACGAAATCAAAAAGCCAACCGAATTTATCTTAAAACAATTTAGCACCAAACGAATTAAATGAAAAATAACTATCACTCTACTTATCTTTTTTTTTAGGACTCCTTTCTTCCGTCTCCTTTTCCTCCAATACTCCTATTCGCCCCGTTCTGGCGTTGCAAAACTCCTTTCTTAAAAGCGAGTTTTCTATTTTCCAAAATATTTCCTTCCTCGAACAACTTTCAAAAAAACTTTGCACTTTAAAATTCTCAAATATAAATTTTGTTCAGCTTTTCAAATTTTTCAACTTTCTATTTTCTTTTTTTTCTTTCTCAAAATTTCTACAACCTCTGTCGGCTATTCAGGTCAACCAAGAAGTGGTTGTTTCTGCCTAGCCTTTGTCTTCTACCGGCCTCTCTTTCACTCACACATTCTCACGCACATACATATGGTTTTCGTGGAACTCTGTTACGGTTCCACTCCGAGGTTGAGTTCCAACGAAACTATCTCTCACTCACACATTCAAAGGATTCCCCAAGTTGTTGGCGTTGTCCCAAAACTTGACGAATCCAAGGCCGGAGCAAGACATATTCACAATAATCTACTTTGAGAAAAGAATAAAAAAAACTATAAAAAGTTGAAAACATAATTCCGAGCATTCTCTCAGTTACTCTAAATTTCTAACTTTTTGAAAATTATTCGAAGAAGGCAAATATTTTCTTTTAACAATTTTCTAAACCTTTTTGAGGAAACGAAGGAGGAAGGCAAAAACTCCTCAAAACAAACTACCTATCGCGCAATCTACTATTCGGTGGACCTTTGTGCAGATTTGGGGGAATGAGGGGAATAGCGTTTAGCGTTCCATTCTTTCAAGCGGTCGATATTTATTAAAATTAAATTTAAAGTTAAAGTTAAACATTTAGGTTGGGCTTGTCGCCATGTTTAAAAAAAGAAAAGTTAAATTTATGTTGATGTTGCGTTGTTTAAAATCCACATTAAGTGTGCAATGTATGTCTCCGTTTTCAAGTTCCGTTAAGCTTCCTAGCTCAAAGTTAAGATGGCGTGTGAGTCTCCAGCCCGTCCGCTGGCTCAACACGAAAGAATAAAGATAAATGATGAACCTAGTTTGTCATCCTCTCCGAGCAACTCTCAAGCTCCCAGAGGACAACGGACAAAATTGTTGGTAGAAAAATGGGATTGGTTTGGGGTAGAGGGGAAAACAGACAACGAGAGTTAGACTATGACCAAACAACATAGTCGAAAGAAGGTTTTAGGAACCGATCGAAGAGAGGTTTTTGTTGCGGTAAATCTTACCGTAACAATACATTAGAACTTCTGTCTGTTGG
This sequence comes from Dasysyrphus tricinctus, assembly GCA_963921185.1. Taxonomy (NCBI): domain Eukaryota; kingdom Metazoa; phylum Arthropoda; class Insecta; order Diptera; family Syrphidae; genus Dasysyrphus; species Dasysyrphus tricinctus. The sequence continues at coordinate 150,599,345 of OY992530.1, read as the reverse complement.
ATTAGCCCTCTTCTTCATCAGCGGGTAGAGGCAGTAAAAAGCAAAATCAGCTTTTTTAAGAACAGCCCGTGAATATGGGTTGAATCTAAGCAGCTCATTGAAGCTGATGCCTAGGTATTTGGCACTGCATTTGGCTGGTAACCTGGTTCCGTTTGAAAGTGTTAGGGTGATGCGTCTGTAGCTTCCAGCTGAGTGACCCCGTCTGCCAGTAGCAGTTCGTAAGGACTATGTGAAAAAATTGGCATACTTACTTACTTTAGATTGCGCTTACAGTCCAGGGTGGACTGCGGCCTTAAGCAACAGTCCAACTCGGTCCCTAGCTAGCTGCCTCCAGTTACACACTTCAAGTTGGCTGAGGTCGTTCTCCACTTGAGTGCGCCACCTATAGTGCGGTGATCCTATGCTACGCAGACCATCAGGGGTAGATTTCAAGACTCGTCGGTGTCCATACGCTCCACGTGTCCCAGCCATCTCGACCACTGTATTTTCAGCTTTTTAACCAGGTCCACGTTGCTGTAAGGCCCATAAAACTCGGTGCTATATCTTCTCCTCCATGCTCCATCGATACAGACTGGATCGAAGATCACCCAGATTCTCATCCGCTTTTGACAGGGTTCATGCTTCTACCCCATACAGCAGGACAGCGATGATTAGGGTCTAATATAAGGTCTCCTTGGTTCTTTGAGACAGGGTTATATTATTTCTCAAAGTAAGTTCTTATGGTAATTCTGAAGTATGAGTTTCAAAATTATTTTACATTTTTTTAAATCTTTCATCTTCGAGAATTTATTATATTGTAGATAAAGCCTTCGTCTTAAACTACCAAATTGGACAACATGCTAGTAATCCAGTAATTTGTTTTGCTTAAAATGGGCCTTTTAGCGAGCAAATTGCGGGTGCTAAATCCAAATCTAAGGTTTACCAGAAAAAATTCGGGATACAACATGCAAAAATTTGCAAATATACAAAAATGCAATTATTTCTTTTTTCTTATAACTCGCTAACTAATGGTTTTTAGCAAATTACATCACAGTATACAATATTGAAAGTACTACACACATATATACTATTTCCGACAAATTTTAGTTCAAGTTTTTTCTACAACAATCTATTCGGACTCAAGCGCTTATTGAATTTTGGAATATTTTTTCAGTTTCCGTAAAACCCCATTAGTCGTCAAGGAAAAATAGGTCCAGAGTTTGAAATAATTAATTCATGAAATATTAAAATTGGTATTGAATTGACGCATAGTTGCACAGCACACCCTCTAGCATATTCAAAGTCCTTCAGAATCCCCGCATCTGCTTTTTGTTTCATTTAGCAAAACTATATCACGTTTAGTAGATATAACATAAATGCTTACGAAGAACTACTAAAAGCAGTAAGAACTCCGTTGTCATCAAGGAATATTAATTAGACTGAAGTCCATACACTTTTTCATCGAAAGTGAAGTCTTGCTCAGTCTTCCTCACGTAATCGAAATGTTCAGTCATTTGAACTTGTAAATAGCATTTGAGTCATTAGTGTTTGTTTTCTATTATCTCTAGTTTTTGGCAAACATAACAAAGATTTTTATAGCTTTAACACTAGTTAATCCTACTTCTGGGGGGAATTAGTCAAACTAATTAACATCAATTAACTCCAATTTCGCTTTGATTGATAAGATTTTGCACTTACCCGGATTTTCTTAAATAAAATAACGTATCCTTGAGGAAATCGTGATTATTTCCCGTTTTGCTTCAACTACAACACACGTAGAATCATAACCGTACTATAGCCATTGTAAACTATTATTTTCAATGTTTCACAATATATGCATATCAGATTTTATCGCTGTCGTCAGTTAGAACTACTGCCAATCTGAAATTCTTCTTCACACACTTTCTTTGCTAAACTTTATTATCATCAAGAATTAGAAAGTAGTCACTTTTTAAACATGTCAAATTTACGTAAAAAACACCTCCTACCTGTAAAGTAGGCCACTGTTAGGTATATGGTAGGAATAAATTACCATCATATCAGCATCTGCCTACCTAGTTCTAAACATATTGAGGACTATTTCCTGGAATGTCAAACCAGAGTTGAACACAAAAACAATCTCCTCCCGTTATGTTATACAAATATTATCTAAAAAGCAAACATTTCTACCAACATAAGCTAGATCCGTTGCTGTGACATCTTCCTGTGAGGAAGAGAAATAATAATTGAATTGGAATCCAGGCGTCACATTTATGATATTATACCGGGATGGAGATGAAGACGAGGATGAGGATGTATCCTGTTAGTATATTCACATTTAAGTGCCACCCTGGGTATGTTGTATATATACAAATACTACAAGGACTTCTGTTTATAGTTCCATCTATGCATATTTTTATAAGGTGACCATCCTTGCTGCTTTATACATCAGATGTGAAAATTCTTGTTAAATACTTTTTCAATTACAAACTGAGAAAGTGCTCAGGCCTCAAGTTAAGGAAGCAGTACCTACTTGAGCTGGTTATTGCAGAAAATTTGAGTTTCCCTCCATTCCCCTCGGAAACAAGAAAATTTGATAATGTAAGGGCCAGTTTTTCAGTGCAGGGCTAACTCTTAGTTAAATAAGAGTAGGTAAGCTAATCCTGAAACTAAATTAACCCCAAGTTATCTCGGGGACAGTTTTCAGTTGAGTCTTTCCAGTTGTCAAAAATCTACTGTCATCGATGTGTGACACTATGGATATCACCCTTCTACGCTTTTCACACATAAAAATAGAGATGGCGCCACAGCAGAATAATTGCAATGTGAATAACTTTCAATATCAAAATCGAGATGGCTCCACAACTGAAAAGGCCCTTAATGTGTTCCCTGAGTTAACTCAGCAAATTAGGTGAGTTTACTCCGAGTTAACTTAGAATTTAAATTGACTGAAAACACGCTTATGGAGTTAAGAGTTAACTTGCTTTCAACCCCGAGACTAGGGTGATTTCGCAATGAAAAACTGACCCTAAGCATCAAGGCCCTTGTTCTGTTTCGCCATAAGAGCTGTCGTGCCAGTGCCACTCGTTTCTATTTTATAGTTAAGTTTTTCTAGGTCTCAAGCTCTCAAGACTTTGTTGTTTTTAATTTTTAATTTTGATAAAAAACAAGCAACTAGGATATCTTTTTGCTTGGATTCTGTGTTTTTCATTTAGAAACTAGAATATGGTCACCGCATTCATATTGTCACTTTGTCCTTATTAAATGCGTCAGTAGGTACAAGAAGTGGATTACGCTGTTGATAATTATAACTTCTTTGGAATTTATCCTTTAGCTAAATATTCCGTAGACAGAAGAAGGAAAGTGGTCATAAGATGTCAGGACGACGAAAATATGATGTTTTTACTTATAAAGGAGCTTTAATGAGATAAATGTCTGGTGTTAGTAGCGCGCATTTCCTGCTATAATTTATCACAAGAAAGTAATTAGTTTTTTTTTTGTTACTGTTGTTGTTGTTATTGTTTGAAAGTCATTGGTTTTAGAATTTTATTAAATTTTTACAAGCATTTTGCCTGGAATGTTAATGTTAATGTTGTTTCAAAATAGACGGATAGAGAGAGAGACTGGGTGTGATTTAATTTGTTATACAAAAGGGGAGCATTTAATTGATTTATTTACAAGCGACTGGGTTACGCTTGGAATAGTATTGAATGCTATTAAGATAAAGTGACAGTTGAAGCACAAAGTGATGCTTAAGTAAGTGTAATTAACATTTTATTTATATGAAATAATTTAAATATAATTATCGCGTTTAACATTGTAATTAAATTTAGATGTGAAAGGTGAGTTAACGGATACCTTACTTGAATAACGCTATTTTATGCACATTGTTCATACATCTAAATAAAGTTTCAAGGCGTCCCTTTGTGGATAGAATGAGGTTCTTCTAGTTTATTTTCTATGTAATGTGATTCTAGAAGAGTTGACAGACATTTCACATGCAAAAATATGCTGAGGAATTTTTATGATTGGAATTGACAGATGAGTGTAAAAAATAAAATACACTGTCCACAAAGTAGCTTAGTATTTATAAGATTGAATGTTTATGTAAGACCGAGGTAAGTACCTCTCGCATAAGTGCCTTATTCGCATAAGTACTTCTATTTCTTGAGAACCAATATTTCTTCTTATTTCGTATATACTTTGTTTTATTTCATAAACATGTAATTTGTAGCTGAATTTTAAAATATTGCAATTATAAATAAGCATATGATTGCGCAACAGCTCGTGGAGAACCAGGGCCTAGTGACTTACAACTCTCAAGTCTCAACTATTCCTGTGTGCGTGTTGTTGGCAGGAATGGTGCGGATCTACAATTTCTTGCCCAGTTTGAACGGCTAGATGAGAAGCACTTATTCTTGACAATTATATACTCTTGGAGGATTTGTCAGTTCCTCGCTTGAGGCAGTACCTCGGAAAAAAACATTTCTATTTTAGGTTGTTAAGGGCTGGGAATCGAACCCAGACCTTCGGCATGAAAGTCCAAAGCACTAACCATAATGCTTTGCGGAACTACACAACCCGGAAAAGTACTCTCAAAATGGTGGGGCAATCATCCGGGTTTTACTGTATTAAAAATTTAAAGTATGTAAGAGTATATCTATACACCTGCCTTGAATTTACTTTGTTTTAAACACATAATACTATATATTATCTATACTAAGAATTAATTGTTTTTGTCATAAAAATATAAAATATATTCATTCGAAATTTAAGAATCAATAAAAGAGGAACTCTTGTTAATATTATAAATAATTGAGCTAAAATATTTTATTGGCTTTTATCGAAATACGGCCATAAGAACTTCAGAAGTGGGATTGAGCCAAAAATCCTGGATAAGATTTTATATATATACAAGATTGAAAAAATGAATAAGTCTGAATTGCAAGGATGGCTCAGGAAGCAAGAAGTTGAATTTTCACAAACAGCCACATTGACGCAATTGCGGAAGCTGTACAATGCAAAAATAAAACAGATTAATCGTCAAGAAAACAATTCTGCCGATTTAGAAAATTCTGATGATTCTGTTAACGCTGAGGAAGATGCGATTGGTGATTCAACCAGACAGGCGCTTGAAAATAATGATCATGTTCTAGAAAACGAATGTCAAAATGCATCTATGAATCGACAGGTAGAACAAACCGAAGAGGAAGCTGATATTGATGCACAGCTAAGAATTTTGGAAAAACGTCGCCGTTTACAACAATTACAACAAGAATTGGCTTCTGATCGGAATGCTTTTGCTAACCCACAATTCGAAGATATTCAACATTCCATAAATGCTTTTGCTGGTGACGAAGCTTATGATGCTCGTAAATGGTTAGCGGATTTTGAGCGGCTTTGTGACTCTGTAAGTGGTAATGATGTTTTCCGGTTAAGGTCAATTCGGCGTTTAATGAAAACGGACTCTACTGCTGATTTGTTTCTTCGTGTAGATAATTCTACCAATTATCTGCAATTCCGAAACAATTTTTTGTCAAACTTTGGCCATACAAATACTATATCAGAAGTCCTTGATAAATTAAGAAAGACCACTTTCCGTGCATCGAAGCTGTCTATAATGGGGTACATTCTTAAAATGCAAGAGTTGGCTTCACGTGCAAATTTAGATGAATTGCAAGTCATTCAATTCATAATTGAAGGATTTCAAGACGACTCTGTGAATATTGCTGTGTTGTATCCAGCTTGTAATCTACAGCATCTCAAACAATTATCACATCGTTATAGCCAATTGCGAAGTCAACGGGAAGCCAGTGAAGTAGTTAAGATCTCGTCTACAAAACAATCAGTTTTCAAGTCGAGCACTGATCGTCCTAAGATGCTATGTTACAATTGCTCAAATTTTGGTCATTTTTCAAGTTCGTGTCCTCATCCCAAAAGAGAGAATGGATCATGTTTCCAATGTGGTTCAAAGGAACATATTTTCAAAAACTGCCCATCAAAGAAAACTAATAATCGAGGAGCCTTAGTAGATGAGTTCCAGCCAAGAAACACCAGAAGTGCAAATAAAGAAGCTAACGATCCTATTTCCGAGATTAATGATGTAAGTGTTACCTTTCTGATTAATGGTTCTATGCATGGGTGTACAACTGTTGTTTCTTTATTTGATTCTGGTAGTCCGATTAGTTTAATGAGAAAATCTGCTGTTCCAAAAAAATTGATTAATCAGTGGACTCAATATTCAGGTTACAAGGAATTAGGAAATTTGAAACTATGTACTTTTGGAAAAATTCAAATTCAAATTTCCTTCCGCAATTTGATTAACCAAGTAAACATCTTTGTTGTTCCTGATTCAGTTATTCCTTACCCGATTTTGTTGGGTCGGGATTTTTTGAATGTATTTAAAATAAAATTTATGATAATTGATTTGACTTTTAATAAAATTCCTAAAACGAATGTTGAAATTGTAGATGATTCGCGTAAAAATAAAATTAAAATATCAAATAAAGTATTGCATTGTGTGTATAGTTCCATTAAAAATGAGAATTTAGACCTTTTATCTTCTTGCGATCTATGTCAACTTACGAACGTGAGAATAAAAAATGATGTTAAATCATCGAATGATTCTTTGGGTATCGATCATTTTGTTCCGGACATTTTTGCGATTGAGGTAGATACAAATTTTCTTCATATTCAATTAGATACAATGTTTTCTGAATGTATCGATATCAATGTTAACTTGAACCAATTCTATAGAAAAGAGATAAAGAAAATAATTGAGACTCACTACCTTGACCTTTCAAATATTCCGACCTCTGATGAGCATAACTATGAAATGAACATTCATTTGACTTCCGACATTCCAGTAAGTTCAGCACCTCGAAGACTTTCTTATGAAGATCGACGTATTGTCAGAGATATGGTTAGAGACTTATTGAAAAACAAACAAATACGACCTAGTAATTCTCCCTACGCATTTCCAATTGTTTTAATTTCTAAAAAATCTGGCGAGAAACGAATGTGTGTTGACTATAGACCTTTAAATAGAATCATGGTTCGAGATAGTTACCCATTACCTCTTATTGATGATTGTTTAGAGAGATTGGAAGGCAAGGCATATTTCACAACATTGGATTTAAAAAATGGCTTTCACCATGTAAAAATTTCAGAAAGCTCAGTTCCATATACGGCATTTGTTACGCCAGATGGGCAGTATGAATATTTGCAAATGCCTTTTGGGTTAAAAAATGGACCTGCAGTATTTCAACGGTTCATTAATAATATATTACGCACATTCATTGACGAAGGGGTTGTTGTTGTAACGGGTGATTTTTTAAGAGGTTTAGAACTTTTAAAAAAAAAAAAACACAAAAAATTCGAAAAAATGAATGAAATATTTATTTGAAATGATAGTTTGAACCTTGCAATTTAATGTTTAAAGATAATTTCATGCAAATGTTGACCGCGGCTGCGTCTCAGGTAGCCCATCCGCTGAGTCCAATTTTGGCATACTCTTTCACACATATCGGCCGGTATCTCATGAATGAATGCATGGATGTTGGCTTCCAGTGCGTCAATCGAAGCGGGCTTGTCCCTATAGACATTAGCCTTGACATACCCCCACAAAAAATAATCTAATGGTGTCAAATCGCACGATCTAGGCGGCCAATTGACCGGCCCGAAACGTGAAATTAACTGTTCACCAAACTCGCCTCGCAATTGCGCCATTGTTTCGCGTGCTGTGTGGCATGTGGCACCGTCTTGTTGAAACCACATATCATGCAAGTCAAGAACTTCCATTTCGGGCAAAAAAATTTTCCACGTAGTGCTGTAACAAAGGCCTAACTGCTGGGAACGGCGCCGAATCGACATTTCGCGGTCTTCTGTCACACTAGCTCATCGGTTCCCAAAGTGTGTTCCGGGTTCCACAAATTTCTTAAAGTATATAAACAATAAAATACAAACAATAAAAGAAAATAGTTAAAAATTTGCACACAAAAAAAATTTGAATTTTTTTTTTTTTTTTAAGTTAATATTTTTTAATCGAAGTGTTAACTTCAAGGTCATAAACTGCTTCATGAGTAAATACATCACTAATTGGGGAAAATGTATTGATATATGCAAGGGCGGAGCCGCAGCAATGGTGGGAAAGCTTCAAGGGGTTGTTTCAAATATTAAAAACTTTGCTCCAAGAAGTACCAGCAGTCATTGTATTTTCCATAATTATGCACTTGTTATGAACTGATTTAAAAAAAGTTCTTGGTGAAGCTGTGAAAATAGTCAATTTTGTGAAGAGTCGTCCTCTCCAATCGAGATTGTTTAAATTAGTGTGTAAAGATACGGGCAGTCAGTATGAATCGCTCCTTTTTCATACTTAAATCCGATAGCTTTTCAGAGGGAAAGCTTTATCCAGGTTATTTCAACTTCGTGATGAGTTGAATGTGCTCAAACTGGAAAAAAACATGTCTTCAACTGCAAACCTCTTTGATGTATTGCATGATGAGCAATGGATTACGAAATTAGCTTATCTTGCAGACATTTTCAAGAAGATCAACGAATCTGCTACAGTTCTGCAGGAAAAATCAAATACAGTATTTTTTTCGAGAGACAAACTGGCAGCTTTGAAAAGAAAAATTAATTTCTGGCTCTTAGTCCAGTTAATTTGTGCTCAAAAAGGCTTTTGGAAGCAAATTGTGACGTAGTTTTGATTTTTTCCTTCCTATATGTTTTCGGGGGTGCTGAATCCGAATCTGAGGTTTACCAACAAAATGGATTTGATGGATGGATGGATGGACTTAAATATCTTAAAAACGTGACGTGATAGAGCCATCAGAAAAGTATATCTTGGTCCATATTACAGACAAAAATTCAAATTTTGTCACACAAAATAATTTCTTAGAGCTGTCGAGTGGATTTTCGAAAACAGTAAAAATACATCAATCTTCGACTAGCGCTTGAGTCCAAATGGGTTGTCGCAGAAAAAAACCTTAAATAGGGATTTATTGGAAATTGTATATGCTTTCAATGGTAGCTTGATGTAATTTTCGAATAGTTGGTAGTTTTCGACCCATTGGTGAAAAACTCCCAGAAAATGCATTTTGGCATCATTTTTTGCATTTTTTTCCATTTTGCGTCACGAAATTTTGTAGGCAAACCTCAGATTCAGATTCAGCACCCTCGAAAACATAAAGGAGCGAACAAATCAAAGCTACCCCACAATTTGCATGGTAAAAATACAATATGACTGTACTATCTCATGTGTACAAAGGAACAATTTTGAGTGTTTTCAATTTTTACATGAATTCTTGCAAGAAATCATGCTTGAACTCAGTGCAGATATTAGCAATGTTATTGCTCTCCATTTGGTTAGTCTCGAAAGATCCATGCTGGATTACTTTCCAGATACAAATACGGACATCGAGTGGATACAAAATCCATTTTTAATGAAAACCATCAAGCCTATGACCCTGAGTATACAGGAATACGAATCCCTGTCAAAATTTGTATTTGATTCTGTATCATTAAACGAATTTTGGATTGGTATTAAGAATGAATTCCCTGAGCTTGCAAAGAAAGCTATATTAAATTTGCTACCTTTTGTTACAACGTACCGATGTGAAGTAGGCTTTTCAGCGTATCTTACCCAAAAACTAAACACAGATCGAGGCTAGACGCTGCCCCAGATATACTAATTCAACTTTTGGACATAGAAGTTAGTTTAAAAACAATTATAAATCAAACAATGAAACAGATTCATTCTTCACACTAAATAAAAAATTGATTTTGAAATGTGTTATTTTTCATTTTTTGCTATTGTCAGGATGGGGTTCCAAAATATATTTGGGCATTGTTTAGGGTTCCACAGCTTAAAAAGTTTGGGAACCGCTGCACTAGCTGATACGGCCGCAATATTTTCTTCACTACGCACAGTACGTAAACGTGTTGGTGGTTTAATGTCCAACAAAGTAAATTTGGTGCGAAATTTGGTCACAATCTTCCGAATAGACTGCTCAGAAGGTCGAGAATGCCGACCATAAAATGGAAGCAATGCGCGATGAACATTTCGAACCGAGCACGAATTTTGATAGTAAAATTCAATAATTTTCAAGCGTTGTTCATTTGTAAGACGATCCATGGTTAAATTGCAAACCAAACTGAAGCTGTTTGACAGTGACACAAGGTACTAAACACACGTCAGCTGTCAAAACCAGTGTTGCCCAAACCAAACCAGCTAAAAAATCACCCTTTATATATGGACGACATAACAATTGCTACCAAAACGATTGCAGAACATTTGGACGTACTCCAGAGATTACTACGACGACTAGCTGAATTTCGACTCGATCTTAAATTCAAGAAATGTCGATTCTGCTATAATGAAATAGAGTTTTTGGGATTTACTATTAATCAAAAAGGAATTCGTCCAAACAATGGACATATTGAAAATATAAAACATCTTCCGATCCCCAAAAATGTAGATCAAGTTCAAAAATGTTTAGGTTTATTTTCATATTTCCGCCGATTTGTTCCTTCTTTTTCACATATAGCTATGCCATTACGGAATCTTCTTAAGCCAGGTGTTAAATTTTTTTTCGATGATTTATGCCGTTCTGCATTTTTAAACCTAAGAAATAAATTAGTAACGTCACCAGTCTTGGCATTGTATAACCCAAAACGTGAAACAGAATTACACTGCGATGCCAGCTCTGATGGTTTTGGGGGGATACTTATGCAAAAACAGGATGACAACAAATTTCATCCAATAGCCTATTTTTCACAAAAAACGACAGCTTCTGAGTCTCGATTTCATAGCTTTGAATTGGAAACCCTAGCAATCATATATTCATTACGAAAGTTTCGGGTGTATTTAGAGGGTATTCCATTCAAGATTATAACAGATTGTAACTCCCTAACTATGACTTTGAACCGTAAAAGTATCAATGCTAGAATAGCTCGTTGGGCACTTGCACTTGAGAATTACGATTACACTATTCAGCATCGAAGTGGGCTTCTCATGGGTCATGTTGATGCCTTGAGCCGTTATCCCTTAGCTTCCGTTAAAGATGCCAAAAACGACAAACAGGTTATTTCAGTAGTAAATCCAGATGATATAGATATGCAATTGCAAATAACTCAAAACAGAGACGATGATATTGTTCAAATACGAGAACGGTTAGAGAAAGAAGAAGTTCCAAAATTTATTCTTGATGATGGTTTAGTTTACCGAAAGTTGGATAGTGGAAATTTACTGTTATATGTTCCGAAAGAGATGGAATTACAAATAATTAGGCAAACTCATGAAAAAATTTGTCACATGGGTGTAACGAAGTGTATTGATCAAATTAAATTGCATTATTGGTTCCCAAAAATGAAAGAAAAATTGAAAAGTATGTACTGTATCCATTGTATCACACATTCCATACCAACACATTGTTCGAATCGTACTCTACATCAAATTCCAAAAAAGCCTATTCCATTTGATACCATTCATGTAGATCACTTTGGCCCCCTTCCGTCAATTATTTCTAAAAGAAAATATATTTTTGTCATTGTAGATGCTTTCACAAAACATGTTAAGCTTTACGCAGTAAATTCAACAAGTACTAAAGAGGTATGTGCATGTCTGGATAAATATTCTGAGTACTACAGTCGACCTCGTAGGGTTATAAGTGATCGTGGTTCGTGTTTTTCGTCACTCGAATTTGGTTCGTATTTACTTAAAAATAATATCGAACATGTGAAAATAGCTACTGCCTCACCTCAAGCTAATGGTCAAGTTGAACGTATCAATCGGATTCTTAAGTCGATGTTAGCTAAAATTTCTGAGCCTATTCAACATTCTGATCGGTCGAAACTTTTAATAAGAGTCGAATATGCTCTCAATAATTCCATTCATTCTACTACTGGATGTTCCCCTTGTCAATTATTATATGGCGTAAGCCAACGTGGACGGGAAGTTGACATAATCTCAGAATATTTAGAAAATAAACGATACTTAGCCACGGAACATGACTTAAAAACTTTACGAAAGAAAGCTTCAGATAATATTGATCAGCATCAGCAAAAAAGTTCTGAATACCATGCAAATGCGCACAAACCACATAAAATATTTTCAGAAGGAGACTTTGTTATGATTCGAAATATTGATACAACAGCTGGTACTAATAAGAAATTTATTCCAAAATTCCGTGGTCCATACAAAGTTCATAAAATCCTTCCAAATGATCGATACGTTATAAGAGACATTGAAAATTGTCAGTTAACACAAATTCCTTATGATGGTATTATTGAAGCCTCGCGAATACGTTCCTGGGTTGATTGGCGTGATTCTCATAGCTAAAATTTTAGTTCAGAAAGGTAATACATTTAAGTTGATTCTTAATTTTTTTAATATTTTCAAAATTTTAATTTTTTTAAATTTTATAATAGAGTTATTAAATTTAGAGTTAAAATACTTAAATTAATTTCTTGATCGAGTCGATCAAAATGGTCAGGATGGCCGAGTTGTAAGGGCATATCTATACACCTGCCTTGAATTTACTTTGTTTTAAACACATAATACTATATATTATCTATACTAAGAATTAATTGTTTTTGTCATAAAAATATAAAATATATTCATTCGAAATTTAAGAATCAATAAAAGAGGAACTCTTGTTAATATTATAAATAATTGAGCTAAAATATTTTATTGGCTTTTATCGAAATACGGCCATAAGAAGTATTTAATTTAATTCAAAATAGTTAATTACATATAACAACATTTTAGATAAAGTCAATTTTAAGTATTAATATTCATGAGTATGAGGGTCTGCAGGTGCATAGGAACATCATCTTGAATGTTGAAATCGAATACAAAAGTCTAGCAGGATTTTTTCGGCGCTCGTGGTGGTGACGAGAGGTTGAAAAAAGCAGTTTCCAAATTATTGGGTACGGGTTATAACTACTTCAATTAATTTTTTAAAAGGGCAAATACTGCTCTTTTATTTTCCTTAATTCCGCCGACTCGGTGATTTTAACGACCCGAGAAACAAATCTCAAAATATGAGCGAACATTATCGACTTTATCTTTGAATCTTTTCTGTCGTTGATTTTTGATTTTTTAATTCTCCAAAGAACTCTCGATATGGTGTACCTTAAAAGCTTATAGTCTGGGAGCTGACCGTAAGATTATCTATCTCATCGCGGGCACGTACAAAATGGATGCCAACCGAAAGCTTTAGTCCGAACATTTACAAAACTGCTTTATCTGGTCGCAATGGTTAGAAAATGCACGTTTCAGGTTGCATTTTCCGCTAAATGTATCTAGAATGCAAGCAACTTATATAAATGGGGTATCAAATGAGAGCTATGATAACAATGGTCGGACAGACTTGTTTTTGCTGTTGCCACGAGTCCGATCAATTTTCAAAAATTAGGGATTTTGTGCATCCTTGGATGAAAATGAAAAAAAATGTGGTTAAGGCCACTTTCCTAACCATTTGATTATGATTTTACTCAGGTTTCCCTGATGTAAAACGCAGTCGGACTGTCGGACTCGTCGCAACAGCCAAAAAAAGTTTGTCCGACCAATGGTATAGGATAGTCCTTGCTTTCATTTGATACCCCATTTATAGAAGTTGCTTGCATTCTAGGCACATTTAGCGCAAAACCAACCTGAAAATTGCATTTTCTAACCGTTGCGACCATATAAAGCTTGTCCAACCAGCAGTTTTGTAAATGTTTGGACTAAAGCTATCGGTTGGCATCCAATTTTTGCGTGGCCGTGATGAGATAGGTAATCTTACGGTCGGCTCCCAGACTATCGTAATTGGCAACTTGAACTCTTTTGATCGGATCGTTAAAATTGAAAACTGTGAGCTTAGGGAAAATAACAGGGTAGTAAGGTGGCATGAGTGTAATACTCGCTCTCTACCCAATTAGCACTGGATTGCGCCGTTTTGATACCATAACTCGTTTGACCTGTGGTTAAAAGCGGATTAAATTGTGTTGTTGGGCATATCCTCTGAGGATCATATTCCCTTAGGGGGTGTCATCCTCCTACATGGTTTCTTTTCGTATATCCTCCTGGGCCTCCGTCTGCTCACTCCACGTGACAAGAGGTTTCCAGTGAAGAAATGCATCCTCCCAAGAAACCAGATAAGTGTTCCTTGGTTTGAAATCGAACGGCTTTGGGGTATAGTTGTGGTAAATTGTGATCCAGCACAAACGACGGGAGGTGGGTAGTAGGGCACTTACTCGATTCGATTGCATCTCGTCCGAGCCTTTTACATTATGCCAAGCTCGGCAGATAGCAGAATAGCACCGAAAAGTGAACGATCCGTATGTTCATCATTGTCATTGAGTATCATAAAAATACGCAGAAATTCGGATTCCAATTATTGCTCAAGGTCTTTCGGTATGGAGGGGAACATGATGCAAAAGCAACTGATTTCGGTATTTGATCAATTTCGTCGCGTTAAGAAAAGAGGTAAAATCTTTGATCTTCAGTTCGGAAAGTTCGTTTGGGCTGTCAAAAAATACTCTTCGAAACGATTGTGCTCTCATTCTAATTATACAAACAAAAATGAAGGACTGTTTCCATTTCTTTCTGGTCTCCGCAGCTACGTTAGTGAGGATTGCATTGTATGGAATTCTCAGTCACTCCGCATTTTCTTCTACTGGCCAGCGTCCATTACAGGTTTCTACGACCGCCTGTGTCTGCATATCAGATCAATTGTTCGGGATTTATTGTTATAGACGGGCCTTATACTTCTGGATAATTTCCATTGGGTTGAGCTACGATTGCATTCACTAAGAAACATTGACAATATATTGCCCTTCACAATTCCAAGGAGAATGTTGACTCTTTCAGCGAATGAGAAGTGAAGGGCTAATGATTGCCTGGCTAGTTCACCTGTCCGTTCATTTCCCTCTATGCGCGACTGTGGCCAGGAATCCAGATAAGGATAACCTTCAGGTTAATATTTAGATTTGCGAGCTTATCTCGTCCTTGCTGGACCAATTTAGAGAATAATGTAGCCAAATCAATGACTTCAATAGCCCTCTGACTTTCTGTTAGTATAGCTGCATTACGATTTCTGTTTTGGTCTAGTTCAAGTATCTTGCATGCCTCTCCAATTGCCAGTAATTCAGTTTGAAATACACTAGCGAAATTGAATAGCCGAAAGGACCTTGAGATGTTAAGAGACTCAGTAAGATTCCTGAGCCAATACCACACTCCATCTTTGAGCCATCAGTATAGAAAGTTGTGTTGAAGTCTCTCGTCACGGCGGAGTCATCGGGTTGGCTACGAAATCTCGCAAATCAAAATCTCGCTTTTCATAATCCCGAAATTACAAAATCCCGCTTTTCATAATCTCGCAATAACGAAATTCCGCCAACTAAAATCTCGCATATGAAAATCTCGCAAAATTGAATTGCATTGCAACAAATACATTTTTTTAATCAAAACGTCGGAAATTAAAATCTCGAGCGATATTTTAATCTGTGACATTTTGATTAAAAAAAGGTATTTGTTGCAATGCAATTCAATTTTGCGAGATACCTACTGCAAAATATATAATCCAGTGTCTGGGTACTTTTAGACCACACTGTTATTTATTAATTTGAACTTAATTTTTCAATATTATTGTTTCAAAGGAACAAATAAAGAGAGAGGATATAGAGATGGTATATCCAGTTGTTGTCAATTGTCATGTGCAAATTGCATTACTCGTATTTGACCTTGAACTAGAACTTTTAGTTCCATTACGCTTAAAAGGCAACCAAAATGATAATAGAGCTTATTAACAGTAATAAAGGATGTACAATTTTTTTTAATTGACGGGTATAGTTATTAGTTGGAAAGAAAAATTATCCAAAGTGCTCTTGGGTAGGCATATTCTCAAAAAAAAAAAAATCTAAAAGCCGTGTGCGATTCGTTGCTGTGAAATTTGAAGTTGCGAGATTTTGATTTGCGAGATTTTGGTTGCAATTTGTGAGATTTTTAGGTTCGAGATGTCAATGCGAGATTGTAAAAAACGAGATTTTATAATTGCGAGATTATGAAAAACAAGATTTTTAATTTGCGAGATTTCGTTATTCGAGAATTTAAAAAAAAATGCGAGATTTCGTTATTCGAGATTTTAGTTTGCGGGATATCGTAGCGCTCCCGGAGTCATCATCCCAGTAATTTCTGGATGGGAATACAACTTGAAAATCTTTACTGAGGTTCATTGTAGGAGTGCAATCGTCAGTGTGAGTCGAAAAAAACTTCAGTTGGAATCAAATTTGTGATATTGCTGTGACCATAAGGTTTAGTCTAAATCACTGCAAGATAGATATTTAGTGTGTAGATCAAGTGGTAGAAGGTGCAGAAAAAAGCTTAAAGCCCTTTGAGCTTATCGATTTTATATGCTTTGTTAAGTGCGGGCCGCCAGACAATCGACCCATAAGTTGTTAACAATTTTTGTATTGCAATATTTCACTAAGGATCAATACTTTCCGAGATAATAAGCTTATGAATTTCAGTTGAAAAAATGCAGTGTTTCCTCTCAAGAAGAACCTTTTTCAGACGATCTTTGTTGTAAGTTTCATTTTAATCAAATAATATTTGATACACGAGAAATGAAGCTTGAGAAAATTGGTTGATGAAAAATGGCGTTACCTCCTGGGCTATACCTAATGTAGGTTTATACTCCTACTTGAAGCCCTACAAAATTTCAAAATTCTACGACAAGTAAAAGTGCTCCGTGGATTTCACGCCCACTGAATGGAAAATCTCATTTAAGATTTGTCTCTTTGTTTTCTCTTTAAACCCTACCGATGGTTCCACCAATTTTTTTCATTTTTCAATTTATAAAAATTTGTGAGAAAGTGGATGGATGACACGCTCCTTAAATGAAAAATTCAATTTGTTTCCAATGTATGCATCACAAGACCATCCCCTGTCAGATTACAAGGTTCCGGAAAGTGCTTCATAATTTTGATGATTTGTCCGTGAATCAGTCAGTTACGGTTCTTAGCGATTTTTGCAGTCCTATTTCAGGAATCACTAATGCTAAAGAGTTGAAACTAAGTGAGCCGCCTGTGTTTGATCAGCTCAGCAAAAACTTCGAATTTGAAGTTCTTGAAATTAGAGAGGTGTTGAAAGTTTCCAGAATCTGCTCATGTTAAATAGGTTTCATGCCGTGACCTTGGCTGGGCACTACAGTGCCCTTGCAAGGCCGTAGCCAGACAATTATGTCGGGGGGGGATATACTTTTTCGAAAAAATATTTCACCATTTAAGCTAAGTAAACGGTTCTTTTGAGTAAGGAAAAAAAACGGCGGGTGGTGAAAAAAATGTACTCAAAGAAAAAATGTCTGTGCTGTAAACGTTTTCTTTTAATAGTAAAGCAAAATACAAAGCCTAGCTTACAGTTCCTGTGCGAAAATCTATGCAAATATTTTCGCATGCCAAAAATGATTGAGGTGAAGTACAAAATTACTCTTTTGTTTGATTGGCTAACAGTTTCATGCTAAAAGGAACCATTGGCGTCATAGAATGGCAAAACAATTGGGAAATTGTTTCGCGTGAGATAAAGTGGTGAATATCAAATATTTACGCTCCCGAAAAAAAATATATTCACCTCACAGCATTATTTGCATGCAAATTGTTTTTGCATCCAAAACTTATTTTTTCCATTTTTAAGCCTATAATTTATTAATAGAGGTTAATTATTGACTCAATGGGTAGCTTAGGCAAAGGCAAACATTTTGTGCCTAAAATATTATATAAAATTAAGCACAGAATAGGTGCAAAATTGTTTTGAATAATTTGATTTTTCTTTTGCATGGGGACTGTAAACTAAGCTTTATCGTCAAACATTTAATTGTTTGCGCTCACTCCTATGACAAATAGATTCTTCCCATATGATAACTGCCTCAGTGTTAGTCTCAATTCGTCGATGAACTGACATTTACTCCAACCCTAAAAGTTTATCTTCATCGGTAGAATCTCTTAGGTCAATTTTTAGACGTTTCACTGTCGAAAAAGCTCTTTCCGGTGTGCATGTTAAAACCGTTAGAGTCGCGAAAATTTTAATAAGCTTGTGTATGTGAATCATGTCATGTATGGCATTTTGTCTACCATATCATTCATTCAGTCTTTAAACTTTAAATTGTCACGATCCAAAATTTTTTAAGGGAATTAGAATACACGAATCTCATTTTAAGCTGACTTAAGAAATCATCAAGGTAGGTAGGTACCTTTACAATATTCATTACAAATTATGTAGTACGTGAGTTAGGCAGTGTGCCAATTGCGTTAAAATCCTGGTTAAATTTGATCCCATGGCTAAATTTTGACATTACTGAGGTGAATAAAGACGTCAAAATTTAACCTGCTCAGGAGCTCGTTAAAATTTTAGACAGTGGTTAATTTTTGACATGCTCATGAAAGAGTGAGGGAGATGAATGTAGATAAATATTTTATTTTGCTGTCATGAAGTCATGAATCTTTTCGTGAAAGATTAAACAAAAACTAAAATCAAATGAAAAGATTAAGAAATATAGACAAAGGCCTAAAATCATGAACTCAAGAAATCAAAACAAAGAAATATTCAATATTTTCATTTGTATAGGGTCTCATGGTTCTTTTCAAAGTATAAATTTTCAAGCGTAGGTAAATGTTTGCGGCACTTCAAATTATCTCCTTTTAAAAATTCGAAATTCGCTTCCCCATTTGTTTGAATTACCTGTGATAAATCCTTCAAAATGCAAAAGAATCAATAAAATTTATTGAAAATACTTTTTCAGATGATCATATATTTATTTAGCAAACTGAATTATTAGTTCAGCGGACTGTCATTACAAAAAAAAAATGCAACAACAAAACTAATGGGATATGTTTGTTTTAATAAAGTCCCATTTAATTCAATTGACACATCAAAAACCTTAAATGTTATTCACCCCTATAAGAACGGATAAAATTTAGCTGGGACCAAATTTAACCAGAATTTTAACGCAATTGGCACACGGCCTTGAATCAAATTAAATTAATTAATAACCATCGCACAAATTTGAGTACAAATTTCATACTAAAATGGAAAGTATGATTTTTAAATGCCCTTTTCGGGGGGGGGGGGATCAAACCCCTGTGACCCCCCCCCCCTCCCCCTGGCTACGGCCTTGTGCCCTTGTGTTAGATATTGTTAAACAACCATTATGAGCGGCCTAGAATTGTAATTGTTGCTCATATGGATGGGGATTTCTTACAGTTTCCTTTCAACACCAAGTGGTAGCTACATAGTTTATCCCAAAATCCAGCTTTCCGCCATTTAATCCGAATCAAAAAGCTTGGGCTATCTAATCTAGCAATCTAATTATTTCAATAAACCTTACATTAAAAATTCTTAAAAAGCAAAACTATATTTGAAAACATTTCGACGAGTTTTAAACAATTTTCTAACAACATTTTCAGAAAATAAAAATATCTGAAATTAAATGACATGAGGCTTTATTGAATTAAAATTTTCCTAATGGGTTTAAAAACTTTTACTACCCTAGTCAAGAACCACTCCTAAGTCCTCGATTAACTTAATAAAATAAAGAATTTCTAAAATTACTATCCTCATGTGCAAAAATTACAATAGCCTCTTTTAATGTATACATAATAATTTTAAACCATCACTCTAAGCTCTCAGACGAACCACTTACTAATGAGAAGGAAGCATCTGATGAATACAAAAAAAAAAATTAAATCCATTAGCCTCCGAAAGTTTGAAATAAAATTTACTAAGTCCTTCCAACATGATGTTAATGACGACGACGACCGGTATGTGCCAAAATAAATTAAAGTCAGATTAGCATGGTTATGGTATGACCTGGGTTGTCTCTAATCAAAGCTTATATCTTAATTAAGATACAAAATAAAGGATAAATCCTTTTTATTCTTTATTGAGAAGCAACAATTTTGTTGCATGCTCAGCCGCCTCGCTCAGCCACACCATTATAATGGAATAAAATTTTCATGATAAACTAAGAAATCGTCCTTTTCCGGTCAATTTTCAAGTCAATCCTTATAGTCTATGTCTATTTTACTTCGGGCATTCGGTGGCGGTGGCGATGGGCGGTGTGTCGTGGTCGTTGATGGGTGTAAATTGGCTCAGAGTTCGTTCGTAGAGCCAGAGCAACTAAATTGTTGCACGCCTTCCTTCCAAACGACATCGGCATCGGATTGCTCCAGATTCTCACAGAGGCCATTAAAAGTTGGCTTCTAGCCAAAGCTTTGAGTCCACTGACTGTGTGCATCAAACCGTGCAGTTTCTGACTACTCTGAACCTGCTCTTGCTATAATTAACCCATTTAACAAAATAAAAAAAAAGAAAATCATATAAAAAATGTTTGAGTTATTAAAAATTAATTCAAATTAAGTTCACTCTGACATTGTACAGCGGCGTCAACCAAGACTGGGCGTGGATGGAGAGAATACAACTACTGGGACTTTGTGTGTATGTATGACTATATGGTGGATAATAATTGAGAAAGTGTGAAAAATTAACGACACTTCAGAATAATGGGTAAAAGTTCGGAATGTTTCGTTTCTGGTTTGTTGAGCGTTGGAAAACTATATTTGGGGTTATTGCTTTTTTAATATGTTGTTGTTTTAAGTTTTCTATATAGAGAATCCAGAGAAGTGTTTTTCATTAATCATTTTTTATTAATATGGACGGAAATATGAGGAACTTGAGTGCGATGAGAATGAGTCCATTTTGACAAATTATTCTTTTTTGCTCCGAAATGGGTTAAGCTGTGCCTAACAGATGTTACACAGTTTTTGATGAAGAGGAAGTTAACTCAATAGTCTTTTAAAGACAAAAGGACAGATGTTGGGTATTATATGATGAACCTCTTTGGCAAAAATAATATTTTAAATTTTGAAAGTTTTCGGGAAAATAATTTAAGAATTCAAAACCGAAATTTTATTTTTAGGTTAAATGTAGTTTGGTAGATACACTCAGTGTCAGTAGATATACTTTTCAGAGAAGACTGATGTAAAATAAAAGGATTAACTTAGTGGAAAATGAAGATAATATTAATTTCTTATGAAAAAAAAAAACTTTTCATAAGGTCTGTAAATACTGCATAGAGTGTAGGTTCCGTTATTTTTAAACAAAAATTAACGAAATACCTGGAGAAAATGAACAGAAATCATTGCGGGACCAAGACGATACCAGCTCCAATGTATCTTAAACGATGCCGTGATGATACCGATTCAATATGGATCAAACATTTAATACGGCTTAAAATGTTTCACAATATCCGATTAATGACCTTCAACTACAAGACTATAAGTTGTTCTCACAACCAAGTGGTTTTTTTAAATTATTATTCTTTTGAAATCGAAAAAAGTACGACTAGAGCGAGGTACGAGGTGTTACTGAGATGAAACCGAAACCAGAAGAAAGCAAAACCAATACCGAGACCGATGCCACGGTAAAATTTGCCGTGACAAAAACTATACTTTTCATACTCCGAATCCTTGTTCCTGTCGTTCTATCCTTCCATTTATCTACAGGTGTTTCCCTCAATTGGTGGTTGGATGTTGTAGGAACTGGGGGCCTCGAGCTGTATCTTCTCCTACACATCAAGTGCTTACAATACCACCACGTTGGTAACCGCCGGATATTGGTCTTGGCTTTATGCCTTGACTTGCTAAACTTGTAAGTGCGAATGTTGACCAAGGAAAGGATTGCAACATTAAACCCATGGCCCTACATCTGAGGTTAGTGCGTTGGGCTAACGACACGACCACAGTAAAACAGCCAATTGTTATGAGAGAGACGCGAGAAGCCTCGGATAACGACCCCCCTCAAATGGCAACCAGACCCGGAACCACCTGAAATGTAAGGACACTCTACACACCAGGTGCTACTCAAAAACTTGAATCTGTCCTCTCGCGGTACAAGGCAGATATTACCGCGATCCAGGAGATACGATGGATAGGATCCAGGTATAACGAAAAGAAAAGATTGCGACATTTATAACAGCTGCCATCAAAGACTGCACATGTTAGGATGCGGATTCGTCGTGGGAAATCGACTCAGATCGAAAGTCATCGATTTTAAGCCGATTAGCGATCGCCTGGCTGTGATCCGCATCAAAGCTACCTTCCAAAACATCAGCCTAATATGTGCACACGCCCCTACCGATGAAGCTGAGGAGTCTAACAAGGAGGAGTCTTACGACCTCCTGGACGGAGCCTACGGAGCCTGTCCGGAGTACGATGTCAAAGTCGTGCTCGGAGACTTCAATGCTGAAGTCGGAAAGGAAAACATCTTTGGCGGATTAGTTGGAAAGCACAGCTTCCGACTAATCGACTTTGCTGCAGCTCGTAAAACGGTGATAAGTAGCACTAGGTTCCCCAGGCGAAGGATACACACTTACTTACTTACTTAAGGTGGCGCTACAGTCCGGGGTGGACCAGGGCCTCAACCGACAAGCTTCTTCCAGCCGGCTCGGTTTCTAGCTAGCTGTCTCCAGTTTCGCACGCCAAGTTGGTTGAGGTCCTCTTCCACTTGCGTGCGCCACCTTTTACGCTGTCCACCTCTACTGCGTTGTCCCACGGGGTTGGATTCAAAGACTTTCCGGGCCGGAGCATTGGTGTCCATTCGCTCTAGATGACCCAGCCATCTCAGTCGTTGGCTTTTCACTTTTGTGGCTAGGTCGGTGTCGCTGTACAGCCCATACAGTTCGTTGTTGTATCTTCTTCTCCATTCCCCATCTATGCAGACGGGACCAAAAATCACCCGGAGAATTTTCCTCTCAAAACAGCCTAACGCGTTCTCATCCACTGTTAGCAGTGTCCATGCCTCTGCACCATACATCAGGACCGGGATGATAAGCGTCTAATACAGGGACAGTTTAGTTGCTCGAGAGAGGGCTTTGCTTCTCAATTGCCTTCTTAGCCCAAAGAAACCAGCGATTGGCAAGAGTAATTCTTCGTTTGATCTCAGCGCTGGTGTCGTTCGCTGAGTTTATAGCGGATCCTAGGTAGACAAAGTCTCTGACTACCTCAAAATTATAGCTGTCTATAGTGACGTTCTGTCCGAGACGTCGGTGTTGGGTGTCCTTTCTTGTTGACAGCATATATTTTGTTTTGCTTTCATTCACCGTTAAACCCATCTTCTTGGCTTCCTTCTCAATGCTCACAAAAGCACCACTGACATCACGCTTTGTTCGTCCGATTATGTCAATGTCGTCAGCGTAAGCGAGTAATTGGACGGACTTTTGAAAGATTGTGCCTCTGGTGTTGACGTGAGAGTTTTGCACTATTCTTTCAAGAACGATGTTGAAGAAGTCGCATGACAGGGCGTCGCCTTGCCTAAAACCTTTTTTGACATCAAAGGTGTCGGTGAGGTCTTTGCCGACCTTGATGGAGCAGCGTGCATTCTCCATCGTCATCCTGCACAAACGGACGAGTTTGGCAGGGATGCCAAAACTAGACATTGCTCTATATAGCTCGTCTCTATAGATGCTGTCATACGCGGCCTTGAAATCGATAAAAAGGTGGTGGGTATCGATTTGGAACTCCTGGGTTTTCTCCAAGATCTGCCGTAGTGCGAATATTTGGTCGATGGTGGACTTCCCTGACCTAAAGCCACACTGATATGGACCTATCAGGTTGTTGACGAATGGCTTCAGGCGTTCACAAAGTACGGCAGAGAAGATCTTGTAGGCGATATTAAGAAGACTGATGCCTCTGTAGTTGGTGCAGTCCAGAGGATCGCCTTTCTTGAGGATCGGGCAAACAATACTGAGGTTCCATTCATCGGGCATGCTTTCTTCCGACCATATTTTACAGATGAGCTGGTGCATACTCCTAACCAATTCATCGCCAGCCGCTTTGAATAGCTCAGCCGCAAGGCCATCAGCTCCAGCAGCTTTATTGGACTTAAGTTTAGATATGGCTATCCTCACTTCGTCAAGATCGGGTGGACGGAATTGTTGGCCTACGTCGTCCAGGTTGAGTGGTGCAATTTGCATGGTAGCGGAATTCGGTTCGTCATCGCCGTTATACAATTTGCAGAAATGATTTTTCCATATCCTCAGCATCGACTGCGTTTCCACCACGATGTTCCCCTGATCGTCCTTGCAGGCTTCGGTTCGGGGTTTGTAACCTTGGGAGGTTCTTTTTACTTTTTGGTAAAACTTCCGAACTTCATTCCTGCAGTGGCATCCCTCTAATTCCTCGATCGCGCGCTTCTCATGCTCTTTCTTTTTCTTTCTGAGAAGCTTGTGTTCCTCTTTCCTCTTCTGCTCGTAGAGCTCGCGAGCAGCTCTGGTCCTTCTATGCAGCGCCGCTTTGTATGCCTGTTGTTTGGCTGCATGTACTTGCCGGCATTCCTCGTCGAACCAGGGGTTTCGCTGTGGTGGTCGTGCGAAGCCCAGCACGTCAGAGGCGGCATCTCTGATGGCTTCCTGGCAGTTTTTCCACTGGTTCTCGATGTTTGCAGTTGGCGGCAAAGGACTAGTTAAGAGGGCGCGAGAGACTCGATCGGAAAAGGACCTGGCGATTTCTTGCGACTGTAGCCGTCCGACGTTGAACTTCCAGACAGTATTTCCCTGTTTTGGCTTTGGTCTGGATATCCGTAGCATTACCTTTGCTACAACGAGGTAGTGGTCCGAGTCAACGTTGGCTCCTCGGAACGTTCGGACATCCTTGATACTGGAGGAGTGCCTTGCGTCGATCGCAATGTGGTCAATTTGGTTGGCGGTTGATTGACCAGGAATTCGCCATGTCCCCTTATGAATATCGAGATGCGGGAACTGCGTACTAGCTACCACAACGTTTCGCCCCGCAGCAAAGTCGATTAGCCTGAGTCCGTTATCGGAGGTGGTGTCGTGCAGGCTGTATCTTCCGATTGTGCCACCAAAGACGTCTTCTCTTCCTAGTTTGGCATTAAAATCACCCAAGACAATTTTAATGTCATAGCTAGGGCATTGCTCATATGTCTTGTCCAGGAGCTCGTAGAACTCGTCCTTGGTGTCGTCATCTTTCTCCTCTGTGGGGGCATGCGCGCATATCAGGCTGATGTTGGCGAATTTAGCCTTGATGCGAATTGTCGTGAGGCGCTCGTTCACATAATTGAAACTCAAGACCTCTTGCCTCAGTCTGCCTCTAACAACAAATCCACATCCAAAAAGACGCTGCCCTTGTGGTCGGTAACAGTCACCGTAGTATACATCGCAGTCTTTCAGTTTTCTTTTGCCCGGCCCATCCCATCGCACTTCTTGGATGGCGGTGATGTCTGCTTTGTAGCAGTCTAGGGCCTCCGCTAAATGTTCGGCTGCACGTGGTCTATAGAGAGACAGAACATTCCACGTGCAGATCCGAAGTTCGTTGTCCTTATTTCGTTTGCTAGGTTCGTCAACAGTATCCGAGGCTTGTTGATGCTTCGCAACTAAAAATAGCTTTACGTGGCCGGGAAGTCACCCCGACGGCACGACCCCCAACCTGGAGGACCAGACCCTATATATATAACTCCAAGGGCGGGGAGCCGGATTAACCGCTCCTTATAGGCCTGAGCTCCGAATATGTCGTAGTAGCCCGTATAAGGTGTTCACTAAGTAGTTCAGTCTAACTGGAACTGTAGACGCCACCGTTGATTCCATCTTGAGAATTCTTCCGCTGCCGCCTGGATGAAGGAGAAGTGCCTTAGTGGGAACACTCCTCCCCCCCTCTCTCGTTTGCTGCCCCCTAAAACCGTCCACAGGGATTGGAACCCCATCTTCAGTTAAAGGTACTAGGCACCCGATGTTCACCGCGGGGAGGTGAGAGTAGGAGTTGATAGACAGAGGTTCGCTTTGAAACAAAGCTTGTGGACGCTTGTGTCCTCTTGAATGCACATGTCTACCCTTTGAAGGATACACACAGCAACCTGGCGATCTCCAGATGGTCGAACCGCCAACCAAATCGACCACGTGCTAATTGGCGCAAGGTATGCATCGAACATCTTGGACGTGCGAACTTACCGAGGTACAAACGTGAACCCTGACCACTTTCTCTTTGTGACGAAGTTCAGAGCCCGACTGTCCAACGTATAGAAAATGAAGACTACCCAAAGAAAGAAATTCAACATTGAATGCCAAAGCACATCTGAGAAAGGAAAAGACTACAGTGAGAAATTGACCAGGAAACTCTCTGCCGTGCCCCGAGCTACAAGCGACAACAAGCAGTGGAACCAGTATCGCGGCATAATTAAGGAGGCAGCCGAACCACCATATGCTATCAACCACCCAGAAAAAAGAATCTGTCTGTGGTCTGATCATGAGTGTGTGGTTTTGAAGCAGGAGATGGCAAATCACGAATGCAAAAGCTTGAACAGAAAACAAGAGGAGCAAGAGAGGAGTACCGTGAAAAGAGAAGGAAAAATAAAAAAACACTGCGCAGAAGGAAATGAGCATCCGCATCCTCTCATCTCATGCATCTCGAGGAGTCTACTACTGCCATTAACATCCACTGGTTCTATAAAACAGCCAAGCAACTGGCATCTGGTTATAGGAACGGCTTCCAAACTCTTCAACACAGCGAAGGGAAACTCATCACCGAAGCACAGGGAATTTTACACGTATCTATGCAGCATTTAAATTTGCAGCAACTGCTTAGTGGGCACTATCTAGACGAAGCGACAGGAGAACAAAGAAGCATAAGACCAGTCAATGAAGATCCAGTCCTAGCGCCCAGTACTGAAGAGGATAAGAAAGCCATCCACAAGCTTAAGAACAACAAATCCACTGGCTCTGATGGCCTTCCTGCGGAACTCTTCAAGTATGGAGGAGATGTCTTGGTAGGGTACATGCACCAGCTCATCAACCATGTGTGGAAGGAGGAAAATATGCTCGACAAATGGTCAAAAAGTTCCATATGTCCAATCTACAAGAAAGGCGATCCTATGTCCTGCAAGAACTACAAAGGCATATCCCCGTTTAATGTTTCCTGCAAAGATCCTATCAAACATACTCTATGAGCGCCTAAAACCTTTCTGCAATACTATGAACGGAGCGTAGCATAAGTCGCCAAGAGCTTCTATTGGCGATGTAGGAATTCGAGACCCCGAAAAAACTGATCCAGCTAAGCCGTATGACGTTACAAAATTTCCGGTGCACTGCAAGAAGACGTCTACAGGGTTCAGACAAGGAGATGCGCTATCACGTGATTTCTTCAACCTTGTCGTGGAGCAGATAGTGCAAAAGAAAGATGTTAACACGGAAGGCAATATCTTCAGCTGCGTTATGCGGACGGCATTGACATCATCGGCCGCTCCAAGAGAGCTGTACTTGAAGCATTCACAGCTATTGATGAACAGGCGAAAGGCGTTGGTCTTGAAGTGAATGAGGACAAAACAAAGTAAATGCTATCAACAAACAAAGTCTCATCTGTCCATCGCCTAGGACTGAACGTCACTGTTGGTAGCAGTAATTTCGATGTAGTCAAGGAGTTTACCTACCTCGGAACAAACATCTATTCCACGAACGACACCATAGTGGAAATTCGACGAAGAATTACCCTAGTGAACCGCTGATACTGTTATATAGTAGGTTCTGCACCTCTGCACACATATGGAGGGCTCACAGCTGTACCGAACCAAGTCACAAAAAGTGAATTCGAAGATAATAAGAGGTTTAGTAAATAAACTGCCATTAATTACCAAAATGAATATTTGACTCGTAATAAGGAAAATTCTAAAATTTATTCTCCAATTTATCTTCTTATTTAAAAATGGAAAAGCTAGAGTTGAAAAATATTCACAAAAATTTGCAAAGACAAAGAAATTTGTGACTTGGTTCATTGTTGCCTCGAAAAATTTCGAAAAATTTTCATTCAAGATAGTAAAACAGGAATAGTTTGTGAAAAAAAGTAACAAAGCAATAAATTCATTTATTTCAAAAGAAGTATTATTAAATTATGGAGTTTAATTTTGGAAAAAAAACATTTATTAAACATACAAAATTTCGTCATTTTCATGGACTTCGCTAATTTTTGTTTGTTTTTGACATTAGCTTTAGTCGATTTCCGACAATTATAGTCAGTGGTGTAACTACGGGGTGGGAAAAGAGGGTAATTTCCCCCTCCAGACTATACAAAAACAAATTAAAATGTTTGATATAAAGGTTATTTTTAAAAGAATATAGCAGCAAATATGACACTACCTGATCACAAACTTAAAAAAAAACTCCTCCACATTGTACCTAATAGCTGGCCTCTTGCCCGTACTCATTTATCGCCTTGCTTCTCATTGCTCCTTTAAACTTTTTTGTTGGTACATTATACACAGGTTGGTTAAGTCAGTGTGAGTAATAGCGTTTTCGTTTGGTCGTCCGGAAGCACTCCGAATGCTTCTGAAAACGTTCGTTTGGCACAAGATTATACATAGTTCTTCTTCTAAAAAGAAGAGAAAATTGATTCTCGATTTGAAAAAGAAATCAAGACCAGAAACACCCACACATACGCAGACTTCAAACGTCAAAATAGTGAAATATAATTTTTTTCGTTATTTAAATTTCGAATAGTGATCTTGCATTTTGCTAAAATGCTAAGTTAAAAGCAAACAATCGGAAAAGCAAATAGCTTTGACATTTCATCGTAATCTTCATGTCATTTTCTGGAATTTGTTCTTAAGTGAGGAGTTTACTCAACTTAAAACCCCCAGATGAAGAAATTCCTTTTAGTTATTGAGGTATTCAGAGATACAGCTGTTTGAGCGTTTCATCACCCAAATGCGCAAATACAACAAAACCCAAACTTCAAAATCAAAAAAAAAAAGTGTTGCAACTCAATCGCTTGGCATTCTGGATCGGAGAGTTCCGGAGACCTCTTCCGGTTTACCAAACGAAAACCCTATAACAATCGTATAGCATGTGAAAAAGATCGTCGATATTCTTGCTGAGAAAAGAATTGTCAAATTATAATAATAGAGTTTTATATTTTTTTGCAGCTAAAAAAAAACCCCCAGAACAAAATTATAGTTACGCCACTGATAATGGTTCTACCTCAAAACTTACAAACACTGCATACATCACTGACACGTTCCTGAAAAAATTGGCATTAGCTGAAACACTGCAAAAAATACAAATACTGCATATCATTGACTTGGTTCGTTTTTGCTTCGAAAGAAATTGAAAATGCAAGTTACTGACTTGGTTTTTTACCGTTAACTTAGGAACTAAACACCTTCTGACTTAGTTTATTACATACATGAAAAGAGTTAAGGTTTGTGCAGAGCATAGCAGTAATTTTGGGAAAAAATTTTTTTATGACTTGGTTCGGTACAGCTGTGAGCCCTCCATATTATCTATGTATATGAAATATAGTGTATATACTTATGTACTAGTACTCATGCTATGAATTATAATAAAGAGCATATTCAGTATCGCTTTAACCTTCGTCGTGTCTTTTACTTATTTGAATTACCGTTTATCGTAACATGGTGTCAGAAGTCTAGCTGATAAAAGTATACCCATTAACCATTCCAAATAATAAAGTTTAAGTTAAATAAGAAAAATGCCTGCGGATGCGGTTCCCGTCCCCAATCGTAGTGGAAGTTCAGTAAAACCACCGGGATATCTAGGAATAAGTGATTCCAACACGTTCACCAAGTGGAAAAATTGGCTGCAGAGATATGAGTGGTATGCAGTGGCTGCGGAATTGAGTAAAAAACAGCCAGAGGTGCAAGCAGCGCATTTTATGCTGGCCATTGGACCAGACACCGCTGACATATATAACTCGTTCGGGCTCAGCGATTCAGAGAAAAAAACGGTAAGCATCATTCAATCAAAATTTGATTCCGTTTTTAACCCAAAAACAAGCGTAACCTTCGAAAGGTATGCTTTTAATCGGATAACTCAGATCGAAGGCGAAAGCTTCGATGACTTTTTCACTAAGATTAAAAACCAAGCTCAAAAATGTGAATTTCTTTCTTTGCGAGATGAGCTGGTTCGAGATAAAATAGTAATAGGCATTTTAAATGATACAGTTAGAGAAAAACTACTGTCTGAAGAAAAACTAACGTTAGATCAGGCCATCAAAATTTGTAGGGCTAGTGAAATAGCCTCAAAGCAGTTGAACCAAATTCACAAAGAACAGGAAATTAATGCAGTTAGTCGGAGTAAAGTATATCACAACAAAAACATAAATGTTAAAAAAGGAGCCAAGTTCTTTTGTGTACAAGAAACCTGTGCATAAAAAGTCAGCCCAAAAAAGTAATGAGATCTAAAATATATGCCAAGTTTTAAGTTCATGAAGTTTAATATCAAATATCTTAAGTAGAGTAACATCGAAACAATTCCAAATCATGACAGAAATTTGGTAATTAATGATTACTGATAAAAATTTGTTGGGTTCACTGGTCAAGTTTTCATACATTTTAAATTTTTGATTAAGTAAGTATTTAAGACAAAACTTGCCAAGTAAATCCACCAAATTTTAATCAGTAATCATTAATTACCAAATTTCTGTCATGATTTGGAATTGTTTCGATGTTACTCTACTTAAGATATTTGATATTAAACTTCATGAACTTAAAACTTGGCATATATTTTAGATCTCATTACTTTTTTGGGCTGACTTTTTATGCACAGGTTTCTTGTACACAAAAGAACTTGGCTCCTTTTTTAACATTTATGTTTTTGTTGTGATTTCACTCCTTTTTGCAAAGATTTATTTTGCCAAGCCCTACCGCTCTACAAAGTTTCATAATTCTACGACAACCGAAAGTGCTCCATACAAATAATAGCAATTCTGATAAAGTGGGTGGATGCCCCCCCCCCTGCCTGAATGGACAATTCCAAATTTTCGAGTTTTTTCCTTTCTAAATACTTCAAGTCCTACCGACCTACCAATTTTCATCGTTCTACAACAATTAGAAGTTGCCCATATAATTATAAGAATTTTTAAGAATGTGGGTGGATGCCACGCCCCCTGAATGCAAAATTCCAATTTTTAATTTTTTTTTTCTATGTACTTCAAGGCATACCGACCTACCGATTTTCATCGTTCTACAACAATCGGAAGTGCTTCATATAATTTATAAGAGTTTTTGAGAATGTGGGTAGATGCCACGCCCCCTGAACTGAAACTTCCAATTTTTCGATTTTTTTTCTTCTAAGTACTTCAAGGCCTACCGACCTACCAATTTTCATCGTTCTACAACAATCGGAAGTGCTCCATATAATTTATAAGAATTTTTAAGAATGTGGGTGGATACCACGCCCCCTGAATGCAAAATTCCAATTTTTAAATTTTTTTCTTTCTTAGTACCTTAATCTCTACCAACCTACCAATTTTCATCGTTCTACAACAATCGAAAGTGCTCCATATAATTTATAAGAATTTTTAAGAATGTGGGTGGATGCCACGCCCCCTGTATGAAAAATTCCAATTTTTCAATTTTTTTCTTTCTAAGTACCTCAAATCCTACCAACTTACCAATTTTCATTGTTCTACAACAATCGGAAAGGCTCCATATAATTTATAGAATATTTAAGAAAGTGGGTGGATGCCACGCCCCCTGAATAGAAAATTGCAGATTTTCGATTTTTTCCTTTGTATGCACCACAAGGCCTACCGTTGTGCGAAATTTCAAGTTTCTACGATGTCGGGAAGTGCTCCATAATTTTGATGATCTGTCAGTGAGTCAGTCAGTCAGTGAGTCAGTGAGTCAGTGAGTCAGTGAATCAGTGAGTCAGTGAGTCAGTGAGTCAGTCAGTTACGGTTTTTGCGATTTTTGAAGTCCTATATCTTGGGAACTACTAATGCTAAAGAGTTGAAATTTGGTGAGTCACCTGTGTTTGATCAGCTCAGCAAATACTGCGAATTTGAAGTTTCTGACTTTATTGGTACTGAAGTTAGAGGGGGGTTGAAAATCGCCTGAGTTTGTTCCTGTAAAAAGGGTGTAGTGCCGCGAACTTGGCTGGGCACTACCGTGCCCTTTGATGAGTTTGTTCCTGTAAAAAGGGTGTAGTGCCGCGAACTTGGCTGGGCACTACCGTGCCCTTTGATAACAGATTACATAAGCAAAAGCAACCATCTTCAGCTTCATATACAAACCAAACTCAAACGGACACAGCTTTTGAAAACGGTATTTGTTCTCGTTGCGGTTCTCGGCATGCAAAAAATAAATGTGGAGCTTTTAATGCCTTATGTCATTCGTGCAGACAAAGGGGCCATTTTGCGAAATTTTGTAGGCAAAGAAAAAATAAGTTCATAAGCACAATTGATGACCGAAGATATGAAGAGAGGGAGGATGGTAGTACATCTGATGAAAATGATCTCCTAATGATATCAACAGTTGAAACTAACAAAAATGATTCAGAAAATTAGTTTGAAGAAATAACTATAGCAGGAAAAATAATAAAAATAAAATTGGATACAGGAGCGCAGTGTAACGTACTGCCAAAAAAATTCGTAGATAAATTAAATCTAAAATTATCTCAATCGCATACAAAGCGCTTAGTAGGCTTTGGAAACAATAAAATAGAGGTGCTAGGCGAAATATTAATTCCATGTTCCATTCGAAATCACTCAGCAAATTTAAATTTTAAAGTTGTTCCTGGTAATGTTTCCCCTATTTTAGGCCGAAAGGCATGCGCACAACTGAAGCTTGTAGTACGAGTTGGAGAAATTTCTGAATAGGATTTATACGAAGGACTCGGATGTGTCAAAGATATCATTTATGATATAGATTTAGTGAGAGATCCGGTTTTGGAATTTCATCCAGCGCGAAAGGTGCCGTATAGACTACAAGCCAATGTTAAATCTGAAATCGATAAAATGGTTGAACTAGGCGTTTTAGTAAAGATAAAGGGGGTGTCTCATGCAGTTTCTCCTATGGTTGTAGCTCGCAAAAATGGTAAGATAAGGGTATGCCTTGACCCTTCCGACTTAAACAAAAATATCTTGAGAAGACACCACCCACTGAATACTCTTGAGCAAATTTCCGCCAAAATAAGAAATTCCAAATATTTTACACTTCTGGATTGCAAGAAGGGATTTTGGCAAGAAAAATTGTCTGAGCGAACTCAAAAATTTCTCACAATGTCAACCCCATGGGGAAGATATTCTTATACTCGACTTCCATTTGGTCTTGCATCTACACCCGAAATCTTTCAAGAAATTATGTCTGGCCTTTTTGAGGAACTAGACAATGTAGAAGTATCGATGGATGATGTTCTTTTACACGCGGAGACAAAGGATCAATTGGAGCTGTTGGCAAAGAAGGTTCTCAATGTTATATTTTGCGCAGGTTTGAAGCTTCATAAAGAAAAATGCGTTTTTTGTTCGACTAAGGTAAAATTTTTGGGCCATATACTCACCTCAAAAGGCATTCAAATTGATCAAAGCAAGGTCGAAACTATTAAGAGATTAAAGACGCCAACTAATGTAACTGAGCTTCAAAGACTGTTGGGCATGGTAACTTACCTGGGAAAGTTCATAGGGAATTTATCTGATTTGACGCAGCCCTTTCGTGAACTTATAAAAAAGGGCGTGTGCTGGGAATGGCACAAAAATCATGAAGAAGCATTCGAAAAACTGAAAAGCGTTTTATCTTGTACTCCAGTTCTGCGTTTCTATGATCCAAACATTGAAATAACACTTCAGGTTGATGCTAGTAAGCATAGTTTAGGAGCAGTGTTATTGCAAGGTAACCAGCCCGTTGCATATGCATCAAAAGCCTTAACGTCTTCACAACAAAACTATCCTCAAATGGAAAAAGAAGCACTGGCTATACGATTTGGGTGTAAGCGTTTCCACGAATATATTTATGGTGGCCGTCTGACAATTGAAACAGACCATAAGCCTTTGGAGTCAATTTTTAAAAAACCTTTGCATCGCGCTCCTTCAAGACTTCAGAGAATTTTATACGAGATAATTCCCTATGCGCCAAAGGTAGTTTATAGAGAAGGTAAGGAGATCGCGTTAGCCGATGCCTTAAGCAGAGACTGTAAACCTATATCAAAGCACCAAGAAGACCGAAACGAGGAAGAACTAGAAATCAATTCGCTGTTGCAGATCTCTGATGTAGCTTTCAACATGATTATCGAAAGTACCACTAAAGACACAGAGCTACAGGAAGTAATAAGATTTGTTTTAGGTGGTTGGCCTATTGACGTTTCAAATGTTTCTAAAAGTGCTAAGAAATATTGGAATTTCAGAGATGAACTCGGTTTCGATGAAGGAATTTTGGTGAAAGGCGAAAAGGTAGTACTACCTGCTGCCTTGAAAAAAAACTATGCTGACAAGAATCCACGAAGTGATCCTGGTATCCAAAGATCATTAAGCCGGGCAAGAAGCTGTTTATTTTGGCTAGGAATGACCGAAGATGTTACACAATTTGTCAAATCATGCGCTGTCTGCGAATCAACTCAGAAATCAAAAACGAAGGAGCTACTTATCATAAAAACGGTACCATCCCTACCCTGGGAGATAGTCGCAGCAGATATATTTACATTCTTGACAAAGGACTACTTGTTAATTGTTGACAGCTACTCTGGTTTTTTCGATTTTTGTCCTTTGGAAGCTTCTACGTCAGAGGTTATCATAATGCAATTGAAACTGTGGTTTAGAACCTTTGGTAATCCAATGATTCTCGAAAGTGATAACGGGCCGCAGTTCGCTTCCAAAAAGTTTAAGGAATTCTATAAGACTTGGGACTTCAAACACCAAACCTCCAGTCCCAATTTTCCTCAGTCAAACGGCTTGGCAGAAAGGTATGTCCAAGAAGTAAAGAAGATTTTAAAACGATGCTCGAAGGACAAGTCCGATGTTGACCTGGGTCTGCTGAATTGGAGAAACACCCCAAGAGATGCTGATATGCATACACCCAACCAAAGGCTTATGTCCCGTTTAACGCGATCAACTCTTTCTATATCAAAGGAGCAGCTAAATGCTAAAGCCTAAAGTCATAGAAAATGTTCACCAAAACTTGATTAAATCTAGAATGGTGGCTAAGCACAAAGCTGATCATAGAAGCAAGTTCTCGCAAGAACATAAGCCTGGTGATCATGTTTGCTTGCAAAAAAGCCATCGTGACTGGGTGTCTGGAAGCGTTGCGGAAAAAATAGACGCAACCCGTTCCTACATTGTCCAAACGGATGATGGAAAATTATTTCGCCGAAACTCAATTCATTTAAATAAAACTATGTAATCCTCATATCTTTACAGACAAAAGCATTGCTATTAATCCTGGTACAACACAAAACTATCTTGAAAATTATGAAAGTACCAGAGGAAAATCATCATCGACTAGTACTCAAACACCTGAGGAGACTAAAATCCCTGGAACTAATGTCAACATCAACAAGGTGCCCCATCAAGCAGTTCCAAACTATACAACTAGAAGTGGTCGCCTAGTCAAACCAGTAGACAGATTTATACCTGGTTGAAAAACATAATGTAGGTACTTATAAATGAATTTTATTTTTTTTATTTTTTTTTATAATAAGTAAATTTTTGCTTCATTTGAATTAAATAATTTTTATTAAATAATAATTATAAATAAAATTGAATTAAAAAAAGGAGAAAAACTATTCAATAAACTGTACTAAAAAAAAGGGAGATGTTATAGTATAGTAGGTTGTGCACCTCTGCACACATATTATCTATGTATATGAACAGCGTTGCCATTAGTGCAGATTTATCTGCATTTTGCAGATTTTCATCTCGTCAACAGACTTTTGAAAATCAAAAAAAAAGTTTGGATGCGGTATCCCAGAGAAAATTGAACGTTGTTTTTAACAATGTAGCTCGATATGTTTTTGGACTTCAAAGATCCGACCACATATCGAACTTTACGAAAAGTTTGTATGGATTTAGCCCTCCAAATATATTAAAATTTAAAACGCTTATTATATTCTCGAATATATTCGTGTTAGAAATGGTATTAAAAGACAATGGCAAAGATATCGTTTGCCAGTACATAGCCACCAGTTAAAATATTTTAACAAGCTAATTTCTACGGAAATCCAAAAATTTAGAAATATTCAATGGAACAAAAAACTAAATTGTCTTGGAAAAAACGACAAACCCTTTTGGAACATTTCTAAAATTCTTAAAAATAGAACCAGACAGATCCCAACGCTGAAAAAATCGAATGATGTACTATATACGGACAGTGAAAAAGCAAATGCATTTGCTATAGAGTTTGGGAAAAACCATGAAGTATCTCAACACCTAAGTGACTCAGATACTATTAATATGGTTGACGCTGCATCTCATAGGATTCTATCTACGATAACTGAAACATCGCATGATGAATACATTTCTGTAAATGATATTATTAGTATAATTAAACAGCTTCGGGTAAAGAAAACTGATGGGCTTGATATGATTAAAAATTTATATCTTAAACATTTGCCAAAATCAGGAATTAAGTATCTGACATTCTTAATCAATGCCTGTCTGAAAAATCAGTACTTTCCAGAAGTCTGGAAAATTGCTAAGGTTGTACCGATTTTTAAAGCTGGTAAGGATAGGGAAAATCCTAGTAGCTATAGGCCGATAAGTCTTCTTAGTAGTCTGAGTAAGGTTTATGAAAAAGTTTTAAAAGGAAAACTAAACAAAATAATTGAGGAAAATCATATTTTTCCAGACGAGCAATTTGGATTTAGGAGTAATCATAGTACCTCACATCAAGTGCTAAGAATATCTAAAATAATAAAATCTCATCGTTCTGAAGGCAGGTCTACTGGTATGGTGCTATTAGATATTGAAAAAGCATTCGATACTGTCTGGCATAATGCTCTTGTCTACAAGATGGAAACATTTGGAATTCCAATATTTCTCATAAAGATAATTCAAAATTTCTTGTCTGGAAGATGTTTTAGAGTGTATGTTAACAAAAGTAATTCCGATTTAGTAAACGTCCAGTATGGTGTCCCTCAAGGTTCAGTCCTTGGTCCTGTCTTATATAATATTCACACCTCTGATTTTCCAAGGCTACCACATTGTGATTCTGGGATCTACGCAGATGACACCTGCGTACTTTCATCGCATGAGTTTGGTCTTAATGTTGAGACCAATCTGCAAAATGCAATTGAAATCCTTATTAGGTATTTTCACAGGTGGAAGATAAAATTAAATGCTGGAAAGACAAAATCAATCTTTTTCACTAGAAAAAGAAAGCGATTATATCTTCCCAGCAACGAGCTAGAGGTCAATAGGACCTTTGTAAAATGGGAGTCTAATGTTCAATATCTTGGAATCAATCTTGACAAACGTCTTGTTTTCAAAGAACATATTAATAAATCTATAAAAAAGATTAATATCGCAATAAAAATGCTCTATCCGCTTATACATCGCAAATCTCTTCTAAGCAAAGAAAACAAAATTATCATTCACAAGGTTGTATTCCAATCAATTATGTTATACGGATGTCAGGTATGGGGAAATTGTGCAATGTGTCACATAAAAAAGCTTCAGGTATGCCAAAATAAAGTACTGAAAATGATGCTTAACTTACCGTGGCATCACTCGACTAATGATCTACATAATCAAACGGGTGTTGAATTGATTTGTGAAAGAATCCAAAAGCTAAACCTCAATTTTTTAACAAACTGTGATATCTCTGACAATCCTTTGATTGTCGAGTTAAATGTCAATTAGAAAATTTCATTGTAATAAGTGCATTATTTAATCTTTTCATTGTTTTTCATTAATTAATAAAAATGTCCTTATATTTATTTATTTATATATTTATTTAGTATGCAATTAAATTATTTATTTATTTAAACTTGTTTT
This sequence comes from Dasysyrphus tricinctus, assembly GCA_963921185.1. Lineage (NCBI taxonomy): Eukaryota > Metazoa > Arthropoda > Insecta > Diptera > Syrphidae > Dasysyrphus > Dasysyrphus tricinctus. The sequence goes on along the minus strand of OY992530.1, from coordinate 150,561,629 downwards.
TTAATGTATTTTTTTTGTTTATTTATTAAATTATCTTTGTTTATTTATTTACATATAAATTTATTAATGTTTTCCTTTTTTGTATTTATTTAATCATTTATGCTATGTTATATTATTTATTAATTTATTTGTTTTGTTTTGTTTGTTCTTTAAATTATTTATTTATATATTTATTTATTAATTTATTTTTGTTTTAATTTTTTGTAATTATTTATTTATTTATGTTATTTATTTATTTATTTATTAATTAATTTATTTATTTATTTATTAGTTTATTTATTTATTTATTTATTTATTTATTTATTTATTTATTTATTTATTTATTTATTGATTTGTTGATTTATTTATTTATTTATTTACTTTTTTTTTCGTTTATACTTATTTATCCATTTAAGTTTTCAAATTTGTATTTTTCTCAATTACATTCGATTGACATTCGTTAAATTAAATTAATTAAATTTGTTAACCTACATATAAACCACTTTTTGTATTAGAATATACATATATCTGATTGTATTCATCTGTGATTATAATTTATTTATTTTTCTTTTTTATTTCTAAATATTGTTAAATAGTTCTTAAGTTTTAATACATACTCCTTAACATTACTATTTTTATTTTTTCTCTAAATTGAAGGTTTTTATCAAAATTTTCCTTCAGAATGTAACTTTTCTCTTGTCAGAATAAACTTATAAAAATGTTAAAAATAATTATTCAGTAGAAAGATATAATATACCTAAATATCAAATCTCTGTGTAAACTGGGCGGTAGCAACTATGTAATTTGTATTATTTAAAGAATGAAAAATTAAAACGCTTACCATGTTATTTAAGATTATCCACACTGAACAACCACCAGACCTTTATAATCACATACAGTTTCTAGTTTCTGACAGAACCAACGAAATCTGTATTCCACGATTTACTTGTCAGATTTCTGAGCGACAGTTTTTCGTTAGTGCAGTTCGTCTTTGGAATTCGTTGCCACGTCAACTAAGAAGAACAGATAATCTGAAGCATTTTCAGAAAAACTTAACTGAATATTTTTCAAATTAATTTATGTTTCAAATCATTTTTAAAATTGAATAATGGCTGCAGGTCTTTTGTTGGTGAAGTTTGGCAAATTGTTGTGCGATAAAAAAAAAAAAAAAAAAAAAAAAAACATGTATAGGTTCCTATATAATGTACATATGTATGTATATTTAATATTTAATTATTATCATAATATAATTTTCAAATAATTTTTTCACCTATTTATTTATCCATTATCTAATTTTAATATTATTATTACACTTTCATTAATATCCGTAACGTAATTCCACCACAAGGCTTAATTTTCTAAAAGATGTTAATCTTAATGTTAAGTTCTTTTTTTATCAATAAATACAATACAATACAATACAAAAATCTTATTTTATTATGATTATGTCTGCAATCGTACCTACTTTAATATTTTGTTCTTCTTCTGTAAAAAATCCTCAATTATTTTGCTGTATGCAAAGCATAAAGCTCTATTCCATAAATTTAAATCACTACAACTGCACTGACTTTAAAGTAAAATATGAAATGCTTTAAGTATTTAGGTAACTGCTGTGCACGAGTACATAAAATAAAAAAACAATGTTATTTTTATTAATTGAATTAATTTATGTTATTTTTTAACAATTTACAAAAAACTTTATTTATGAAGACATATTTTTATTTAGAATTCCTTAGAAATCTGCATTGCAGATTTTTTTCGTCATAATTGCAGATTTCTGAAAAAAATTAATGGCAACGCTGTATATGAAATCTACTGTATACAGGGTGTCCCGTATTGAGTGGATAATACTGCAACTGGTGATAGCAGGCCTTACGACCGCTCAGAAAAAAAATATAAAAAAAAATATTTTTCTTGTGGTCTCCATGGTATAATTTATTTTCGGAAAATGTTAAAAAATTCAGGGTCTCCTAAAATACCTAATTACAAGGGCCACCCATAAAGGATTTTTATTATTTTTGTATTTTTATAATATTCTTGAATAACTGTTCTAAATGATGGGTAGTAAATTTTAACACCAGCTGATGCATTTTTTGTGTTATAATTTTTTTAAATAATTTTTTTATTCAAAAATAATTCAATATTTTTTCTCACCAAAGTTTGAAAAATAATTAAGGGAAAAATTTATGAGAACATAAGTGGCAAATTTGATAAAAATTGGCCTGTTTAATGTACTTTCCAAAATGGTATAACACATGTTTGTGTCTACAACCATAACCAATAAAATTGGCATTTAATCTACTAAAGTAGTTTTTTAACATTTTATCAGATGAAATTAAGTTACTAAATTAAGTAAACACTACGACGACGAATGAATGACTCATATTGTTTTTTTTAATTTTTATTGCATTTAAAAATAACCGTTCTTAAACAAAGGCAGTAACATTTAACAATAGTTGCTGGATTTTTTTTTAATAATTTTTTTAATTAATTTTTTAATAAAAAATTATTAAAAATTTATTTTCATCAAAGTTTGTAAGTTAATAAAAAAAACAAAAAACTGAAAACTTTCGTGGCAAATAATATTAAAAAAATATGCTTTTAATGTACTTTCCCAAATGGTGAATCACAAGCTTCTATCTACAGCAATAACACATTAAATTGACTTTTAATCTACTAGAGAAGATTTTTAACACTTTCTCAAATCAAAATTGACTTGAAATAAAATAGGCATTAAAATGCATAAAAAAGTATTATTTGCAAATATTGTCAATTCTCTGTCTTTACATAACGTATAACGTTGTTATACTGGTTTCGTCAATTAAACGAATTTTTGAATTTGATTAAATTAATACTGATAAAGAATGTCACAGTATACGCCGCTGGAGTATGCAAATATGCAGTACCAATTCAAAATCAATTACTGGGCAGGTATTTTTTTATTTTTTTGAATTACTAGGCAACTTAGATGGTGAAGCCTTTCTTAATTTCTTGCAAATTTATTTGCCAACTCTATTGCAAGAAGTGCCCGAGGAGCTGAGGAATTCAATGTGGCTTCAAAACGATGGATGTCCTGCTCATTATGCTGTAAATGTAAGGAGGTAGGTACTTGAATCGAACGTATCCCAACCAGGGTTATCAGGTTTAAAAAAGCGGAATCGCCAAAGGTAAAATATAAATCGCCAAAAAATCGCCAAATTTAAAATTTTCCACTTTATAAATGACCAAATTCAAAAATCACAAAAATGTTATAAAATTATTTCAGTGATGGGAAAGAATCGATGTTCAGTTTTGATTTAGTATTTTGATGCCTAAGTTTTAGCAGACCAATAAAAAAGATGCGAGGTTTACCCAGCGGCTCCATTGGCAATATTTAATTAATTAAATCGTAGAATATGACAACGCACATGACAAAATATAGTGAATTATAATTAAATTTTATTAAAAACAGGGGATTTGAACAGCATTTGACTGCATTTGCAGTCAAATATTTCTATACACACATTTTTCAATTGAAAATGCCCACCCAAGCAAATAATTGCCATTCCTATTCCAATATTGTAATTGAATTGCCACAAAAATTGCCAATGGAGCCACAGCGTTAAGTGAAGATCAGAAAAAAAAAAACAATGTCGTCTTCGTTTAAAAGGTAAGACTACTCACAAATTTATTTAAATATACTTTTGAAATTATGTTGAAAAGAATTTTTTGAAGCTGAAGTCACGTTCCGCAAATTTTGAAATAAAGTTTCTGGGCATATATTTCAATGTGTTAGTAAATACCTTGCAAAATGAGACCTCTTGGATTACAAAATTAATTGCATTCTCATTTACTTTAATATATTTTCTGTACTCCGTGCGTTTTACCTTTTGACCGAAGATATTACGACTTTGATTAAAAAAAATTTAAATCGCCAAAACCTAAAAATATCGCCTTTTTTAAGGTACATCGCCAAACCGATTTTCGTGTCGCCAAATCAAATTTCATATCGCCTGTTTGGCGACAAATCGCCACATCTGACAACCCTGATCCCAACAGGTGCATAGGCCGTATGGGCCCAATTTGTGGCCACCACGTTCGCCAGACCTAAATCCTTTGGATTTTTTCTACTGGGGGTGCCTGAAAGAAATGGTTTATACTAAACCAATTACATCCATTACGGAACTGCGTCGGTCGTCGTGTTCAAGACGCTGTGATGAAAATAAGTGAGCGCCAATATGCTCGTTTTATTGAGAGGTCCTTAATTAGAAGATGCAGAGCCTGTATCACAATGAATGGGGGACAGTTTTAACACTTGATATAAATTTATTTAAAAATACAAATAAATCATAATTTTTAATACTGTTGTTTTTATTTATCGCATTTCCCATACCTAAATCAAAACCTTTTCGAAAGTGCATACTATTATTTTAGTTGCATACTATTATTTTTCCTTACAATTCAATTTTTGTTGTCATCAAACTTTGATGAAAATAAATATTTAATCATTTTTGTGTTAAAAAATTAATTAAAAAATTATTAAAAAAAAATCCAGCAACTAGTGTTAAATGTTACTGCCTTTATTTAAGAACGGTTATTTTTAAATGCAATAAAAATTAAAAAAAACAATATGAGTTATTCATTCGTCGTCGTAGTGTTTACTTAACTTTGTAACTTAATTTTATCTGATAAAATGTTAAAAAACTACTTTAGTAGATTAAATGCCAATTTTATTGGTTATGGTTGTAGACATAAACATGTGTTATACCATTTTGGAAAGTACATTAAACAGGCCAATTTTTATCAAATTTGCCACTTATGTTCTCATACATTTTTGTCCCCTTTATTATTTTTCAAACTTTGGTGAAAAAAAATATTGAATTATTTTTGAATAAAAAAATAATTTTTAAAAATTCTAACACAAAAAATGCATCAGCTGGTGTCAAAATTTACTACCCATCATTTAGAACGGTTATTCAAGAATATTATAAAAATACAAAAATAATAAAAATCCTTTATGGGTGGCCCTTGTAATTAGGTATTTTAGGAGACCCTGAATTTTTTAACATTTTTCGAAAATAAATTATACCATGGAGACCACAAGAAAAATATTTTTTTATATTTTTTTTCTGAGCAGTCATAAGGCTTGCTATCACCAGTTGCAGTATTATCCACTCATTACGGGACACCCTGTATACTTATGTACTAGCACTCATACTATGAATTATAATAAAGAGCATATTCAGTATCGCTTTAACCTTCGTCGTGTCTTTTACTTATTTGGATTACCTACCGTTTATCGTAACAGATACTTCAGTTTGGCCAAACAAATGGGTTCAAAGCTCCTCTCTCGAAAGACAAATTGCACGCTATACAAAACGCTTATTTTACCAGTTCAGCTCTACAGCGTGGCGCCGAGTGCTGGACGTTAAGCAAAAAAGGGTAATTGATACTCGGTACTTTCGAGAGAAAAATTTAAGCGGATATTTGGTCCGTGGCGTAATGGTTTAGTGCGTTGTACTGTCATGCCGATGGTGTGGGTCCGATTCTCAGCTCTGCAACCTAACAAATCCTTCAAGAGTATACTTGTCATGAATAAGTGCTTCTCATCTAGCCGGTCAGACTCGGCAAAAAACTGTAGGTCTCTTCCAATCCTGCCAACAACACGCACACAGGTAGAGTTGAAAGTTGTAAGTCACAACGCCCTGGTTCTCGACAAGTCGTTACGCCATCCAATTTATTTATTTATTTTCTTTGGTCCAAACAAATTCAAAATTCGATTTTATTTCAAAGTTTCATTAAAACCAGATACTATAAATGCAAAAGAAACTTTGCATACACCCAACCTCGTACTCACATCGAGCCCGAGCTCACTATTTATTCGTGAATTTTAAGATTTCACAAACCAAATAAAGGAGAGGATTTATTATTATTTGTGAAATTTAAAAATTTGCGAAAAAAAACAGTGAGGTGTCTATGGGGAGCATGTTGTCCCCCTGCAACCCCCCGCTTGGGATCACTACAGGAATTGGGGTGGGTGCAAGGTTCTTGCATGTAAATATTCTTTTGCATTGAAGGAACTTAGATTTAAAAATCTATTTGCAGATGAACTTTTGAATTTTTTAACTAATTAAATAAGCAAGTCCTTTTGGGAAGTGAAATAACGCCGAATCGGCTTTATTTCGCTTTGAAAAGTGAACGATAAAATTGGACGTTATTTCACTTTTGTAAAGCGAAATAAAGCCAAATTTCGGCATTGGGCCTTATATTCGCTCGGCGTTATTTCACGGCACCAAATATCGGGTATATAAGTTTTACGAAACCACGGGCTTCAGAAAAAAATTAAATCTTAAGATATGTAAGCCTTCTTGTTTTAATGCTTTGGTCTCTATTTGTTTGCATTTAATATTCACCCACCCTTATAAGGGGTGGGGACATGCGGTGATTGAAGCCACTTATCGGACAAATGCATTCAGTTGAGCACGATTCCTGAGTTAAATCTCTTTTGTTGTGATTTAACTAACACGCTCCGTTCATATTATATTCGTTTCTTATTTTACACATAAGTTAAACTCAACTTCATTCAGCGTCTGCACTTGAAAAAACAAAAACTTAGTAAAATTTCACCTCTTCGCTCTAATACTCTTTATTCTGATGATATAACTAAAACTGGAAAGATAAAAAACAAAACCCAAACTGTTCTGGACTTCGAAGCTGCAGCGAAATTGTGAATTCATGAAAAAATAGGAGTCCCGCTATATGTACACAAAACAATCGATTCGATTACGAAATAAAAAAATTACTCTTTTATTTTCAAAGTCCTCCATACTTTATTGAAGCTTTTGATAATGTTTTGTAGCTTAGTGTACCTATTCTTAAGGGTAAAATCCTTAAAGGTAAAATCCTTAAAGACACCTAGTTTGTATCGCAGAGAAAAAAAAAAACAGAATGCATCCTGTAAAATATCGAACGTTAACTAGTCCACCCAAAGAAAGACAGAAAAAAAAGCTTCCAGCTTGTCCCAAAAATTCATGGAATCTGGAAAACGAGGAGAATTAATTTCATTTCCACGCCCAAAACTCTTTTTGAAATATGTGACAATGTTTGTGAGATAATTGATTCAGAATAAAGCAACAATTGCTTTCTATTTCACTTGGACGAGTTCCAAATTGAGCAGTATTTTGTGTTAGGAGAGGATTTCAACCGATTGGTGGGAAGGGTCCTGCGCAGTTGATGGCAGAACTGCAACAGGCAGTTCTCTTATGGAGTATTAATTTTTGTTCATAATATCTTTCCTTAAGTTTTGTTTGAAAAGAAAAACTAGCTAGATGTGTTAAGATTTGCAGAGAAAGGGTTATGCAAAGGTAATAGGTAGGTAAGGTACATAATATTTGTTGCAGCTGCTTCTAAGCTTTTTGTTTTCAATTTTCAAGTGCATTCCTTTGGTTCATTCATATTTTCTCATCTAATAACATGACAGAACATTATGAAAATATTTTCAAATTAAACGGGGATCAAGGTACTGTACTCCAAGTAAACTGTTGACATTGACCCTGACTGGCGGCGACTTTTCATACCTCAAACAGAGCTACGTAAGCGGTACAGTGAACCCAAAAAAGGAGTTGAAATAATTTAAACCGGAGAAGCTGGCTACCCAAGGTACTGTTGTCTAAGAAAACTGAAAACTTGAAATTCTGTTGGATTTTGGTTTTGGCCATGCGTACCTTTATTTTGTTTGAGCGTTTGTGTTGCAGATTGACAATTTTTGCCATTCGATCCCTGAGGCAAAATATGGATGTTGATACACATTTTTTCAACTGTATAGGTAGTCGCGGTACTCATATACATACATTGTTTGTTTTTATTTGTATGTGTTGCTCGCTCAATCGTGAAATTGATTTCCCAGACGCTGTCGAAACAATTTGGCCGTTATAACGTTTCCCTATCTCAAATGGAAAAGATTCGGGTATTTGAAAGTGTCGGACACGCTGCCTTGGATAACATAGAACACCAGAGTTGGTGCATACACGATATTATTCCAACCAGGTTCTATACAACGCCACAAACGTTGCAAACATGAAGATAATATGTTCATAATATATTTTTAAAGCTGATTCGGGATCACATTGCAATAGCTATGTTCTTGACCAACATTTAAATTTTTGGGACTTCTTCCAAATCGGACAAATATTATGAGAGTGTGCGCCTAGGCGGTCCTAAACGGCTTTATTCGCTTGATCATCCTCATGGTGTCTTGTAACCCCAGTTGGGGCATAGGGCCAGGGCGCAATAAAACGTCTCCATCCTTCACGATCTGGGGTCACGTTTTTCTCTGGGATTTTACTTCTGCTTAGACAGTTGATTCCCATGTTGTTCTTGGTCTTCCGACCCGCCACCACGCCGCCGGCGTGCACTCTGAGGATTCCATTTAAGGGACTGCTTTGAAATTTTATCGTTTGGTTTCCTCAGTGTGTGACCAATCTATTTGCATTTATGCTTTCTTATGTCAACGACCAGCCGCTCTTGTCCTGCGCAACAATTTTTGGTTTGATATAATTTGCGGCCAGCGAATCTTTAGGATGTGGCGTAGACAGCGATCCACAAAAACGTGAAATTTTCTCGAAATGGAAGATGTTACTTTCCAGGTTTCGCCAGCATATAACAGATTCCATGACATTGGAGTCAAAGAATTTCAACTAAGTGCGTAAGGAGGTTTGACTGGATTTCCAAATTGGGGACAGTGTACCGAAGGCAGCACGAGCCTTATTAATTCTACTTTCAACGTCCATATCTTGTAACGAAGTCACATATTTTATACTCTCAATCACCCGTACCAAACAATAAACGAGCATTGCATACCACGAAGGTCCCTATATGAAGTACAGAAGAGGATACACATTCGCCGCCTGTTACGACACGTCAGCAACAAGAGGAAACCTACTGGCAGTTGGTTACGTCAGCAAATGAAGTTCATTCACCAGTTTACAGTCCATGGTTGGTTACGCCAGCAAAGTTGACTAGTAAGGGTGGTAAATCCACCAGAAATCAGATTTTTCTTGTATTAGGAAAGTCTAGCATTTATTAGTCACACTAATAAAGAAGCACGCTGCTGGCTACTCTTGTGTACCCAGTTAGAAGCTTCAACACTTTTTGGCTTACGCCATGAAATACCCCTCCCCACCCGTCCGCCCCCTTATAAACTTCGTTCTGCCACCGCTTTAGGACTAGGGAGTACGTCCCAACCTACGTTGTCTTGAGCTACGGTCAGACTACACCGCTTCTCCGCTGAATACAAACTTCGTTCTGCCGCCGCTTTTAAGACTAGGGAGTACGTCCCAACCTACGTTGTCTTAAGCAACCACCCGAATTGGCGAGCCCGCTTTATCAGTAGATTATATGAAATAAAGTGTTATTTATTTTAAGTCAAGATTATATTTGTAAAATATATGAAATACCGTGTAAGCATATAGTAGTATAGGTTATAATCTGGACCCCGCTGACCTACCTCAGCTGGAAATAAAAAACATCACAATCTGTTCCGCCATTTGCAGAAACACTTCTTCCACCAATGTGTCTTGTAGAATAATACACTGCTATGTGGAGCGGCCTGGGAGCACAATTTTTGGCTTTTTGCTGTATACTCTAAGACCACTCGACTCTTCCTTCACTTGCAGTGTTTGGCACATCCCGTCCAGCCCACTGATGTTATTTGCCAGTATAAACATTATGTCATCGGCATTGTCTAAATGACTGAACCTTTCAAACGGTCTCCATATTGAATTGAATACCTTGTCGCTCAGCTGTACCAACACTGGCCGTCAATACGACGTCCATCGCCAGCAGGAAGAGAACTGGCGATAGAGCATCCCCTTATCTCACACCCTGTTGCACTACTAAGGAGTAAAGGAGTCGGATAGCTGCTCATTGAAACAACTTGCGTTTTTGTAGGACTCCCTAATATTGGCAATAATTTTTGGGGAAATTTCGTTATCAAGCAACTATTCCATGAACATTCTTGGTTAACTCGATCGAAGGCCTTTTCAGTATTCTATACACGAACATGATACATGAGGTAAGGCGTAAGGCGGTGATTGAAACTCCATCGGCTGTTCAAGGACTATACGCAGGGTGTCTGTATGGTCGACACATGATCGGTCACTTCGGAAGCCAGCTTGATGCCTTTTGAGTGTAGATTCGATTCTTATCCACTCGAGAAGGATGGTTGCGATTAGTTTTGGAAAAACGGACAAAACGGTGATACCGCGCCAATTGTTGAAATTCTTCAGGTCACGTTTCTTTGGTAGCTAAACAATCACCCCATCCTTCCAGTCCTTAGCATAGGTTTCATTTTCCCAAATGATTTGTATCCACAAATGTAAAATGCAAATGCAAAATAGCTGCTGCTCAGCTTCAGGAATTCAACTTGTATTCCATCAAGTCCAACTGCTTTGTTGTTTTTGAGGAGATTTATTGATGTATGGATCTCCGATTCTAAAGGGATGAGGAAGTTCGATGTTAATACCCCTATTAGACCTGCGCATCTGATTAATTTGGGGCACTTCAGCAGTCTGCTCAATGAAATCCTCGTTTAGCATGGCACAAAAATGGTCCTTCTATCCGCGCCGCTGATCCTCAATTGATACCAAAATATGCCATCCCCATTCATTACAGGATGATGATAACATCTTTGGATATTTGGTACAATTTCCGGATATCTCCTCTTTCTGCAGCATTTTCCGCATTACTGGCTGAACAGAATACAGTGCTGCAACTGGAGCTGCAGCTGCAACTGGAATAGCTGTCAAACGTGTACGTGATTTTTTTTACGCGCCCACAATGCAGCTGTACAGCTTTCTGACATTTTAGTATCGAAAATATAAATGAAAACAAAAATAAAAATTAATAATGATGAAAAAGAAGCTAAAATTGCTTTACGTCTTTATGAGACATTGAAAAGAGTTTAAAAATTACTTTAACCCACATGTAAGCACTCTCTTTTGCTCACAATTTCGAAACGTCAAAAAAGCTGCAAGCAAAAGTTTTGGCCAACTTGTCCAGATGCGTCTGCAGCTCCGTCTGCAGTTCCGTCGTGTTCTGTTCGCATCATTGAATTTGTGGGTATTCAACATTTTGACAGCTATTCCAGTTGCAGCTCCAGTTGCAGCTCCGTCTCCATTCTGTTCAGCCAGTTATCTGCGAATTCATATAACCTCACCCTTCTGTCGCGTCTCACACAGCGATAGACCATCGTCGTATGTGCAAAGTGATACTCGCTTCGCAATCCAGCCTTTCGTTGAACATCTGCTTCAGAATTTATTTGCATTTCCAAAGATTTTCGAAGTTCAATTTTATCCCAGATGTTTTGGGATATCCAAGAGTCTCTAACAACTCTCGTCCGTTTGGGTACTGTTTCCGATTCAGCCATCATAAAAATTGTTGAATGTTGGATTCCGTTTAGTGACAAGGCTCTGTCGTTAAGGGCGGTGACATATAGTTTCGACACATTTTGGGCTCCTTGCTGCATCCTGCGCTGGTTTTTGTACGGCAGCAATTCGTAGTTTGATACTCATCAGAGCCCAATAATGGTGGTCGCTTCCCACATCGGCATTTCCAATACTTCGAACATCACACATTGACTTCCTCCATCGCTGCTGAATCCTTTTTTGGTCAATTTAGTTCTCAGTTTGACCGTCCGGATGCACCCAGGTGATTTTGTTGCAAGTCTTATGCTTAAATACAGTCCCACCTAGCACAAGACGATTCGCGTCACAAAAGTCGACAGGCAAATCGCCATTTTCGTTCCGTGACCCCAAGCCATTATATCCCATCACGTGTTCCAGGCAATAATTGTCTGATCAGACTTGGGCTCAATGCCGACTATCATAGTCATCGGCTCTCTGAACACTCTTGTAAACCGAGTTAAGATGAGTGTAGAACGCGATTTTGTCTTCCTCGGTCGCTTCATTTGTGGGGGGGTAGCACTGAATAATTGTTATGTTACGAATTTTTTAACGTAACCTTGCTGTTATTAATCTCGAGGAAATGGGATTTCAGGACTAAGACTACGCCTAGCTTCTTCGTTCCACATAATTCTAACACCATGCAGTCTTTGGTCACCCTCTCTTTCATCATTTCGGAATACAGCATTCTAGTTTCTTCACTTAGTTTCGCTAATGCCCAGAACAGATATTGATCTTTAGGCGAAGCAGTTCATGCTCAGTTTGCTCGTATCTACCTTCGCTGTACGAGGATCGAACGTTCGATGCTCCGTTTTCGTACGTATGCGGTAGCCAAAAGCAACTTTTGCGCTTCTTGAAAGACTTCTTTCTATTTGTTGACGGTTCATTTGTTATTAGGTGTGGCGTCTTGATTGACGCTCGTACATGAAAGATGCCGCAACCACGACTCCGCTGTGTTGCATAAGGATTCTCCATATTAAAGGATATCTCTTGGGGACGCATTTTCAATTGTTTTCATAGTTCATGGATTTGCATAAATCCTTCCTCTATGGTGTTTTCCGAGATACGATTAATGACATAAATATGTTCAGATTTGACAGGCATACGCCCTTTTGTATGGTTAACCTCATATAACAGATCGAGGCCGCCCACTATGGGAAAACAAACGCCTTTTGTAGCCGCCCAATATGGGATAACAGATGCTACATACTGCTGCCGTTGGCCTTTCAAGATATGCTTCCCGCCACCAGACTCTCATGTCGTTGAACGCCACCTGCAGTTTGGTAGTTCTTATGCCTTCTGGAGGCTGGGAGCAGGAACAAGTTTGTGCCCTGACAAGCATCGCTGGTTTGCTTTCTTATACCGGCATCCATTCAGTCCACCTGCAAGTTACCGTTACCCACTCTCCACCACAGGGAGGTGTGACTAGGGATTTCCTTTTCGTTGAGCCTAGGGCCGAAGTCCTAGCACTCTCCAGTACCTTAGAGAGCCTGATGCATTCCTCTTTTGGGTTAGTCAAGGGTTGATCCAGGTTAGATCAGCGATTCCGCTAATCTTCTAAGTTGGCAGTAGAGCTGAAGATAGGCAGCCCCTTAACAGTCGAGGTGCCCTCCCACAAGATGGCAGTTATTTTTTAAGCTAGTCTTTGTTATATTAGAATTTTTCAACTTTTCAAAATATAAGACTAAATAAAATATAAGACCAAACACAGAATGGTGTGGCTGTTGCTGTAGCTTAGCTCGTAGCACTGTCAAAGTAGAAAGATACAAAAATAGAATACAGCACAAAAATGTGAAGCTGTAAATGTAGCAAGAAATGTATGGTGTAGCAGAAGTTAAACAAAATTCAACTTTTAATACAAGCTGCAGCTGCATTCATTCTGTTCAATGGATAAGCTTATCTTGAAGTGGCATGGAGAACTGTCACTCTGCCATGCGTACGCCCATGGTTGTCATTTTAATATAAACATAAATATTTTTCATTTGGAATTAATGTGACAGTTGAATTTTGTAAACACAATTGGCTTGTTCAAGAAAATGAGATCTCAGAGGGCTCAATGTCAAAAACAGCAAGCGAATCCAATATTTTTTGTTTCCGCAGTAATTTGACAACAAAATTTCTGAGGAATCCTGTTCACGAGACTGAGACTGCTGAGGGCTCTATGAGATCTCATTTTCCTGAACACTCCTAATATAAAGCAATTTGAAAATGATTTTTCTCAGAAAAACAAAAATTGTCTGTTCAAAACCTACAGCTAAAGCAATATTACATGAAAACTGAAATGCAGAACAGAACAAATATATTGTTTTTGACAAACGGTTCATGAATAACTCCTTTTACTTCCATTCCATTGATAAACATCAGACCTGCAGGCAGCTGAATTTAATTAGAGTAAAATTCTTGTTAGGAAATAAGCATGTCAATGAACTATTGCATTGTATGCGATGTTGAAATTCAAAGAGGCCGTGGGGTGCTTCTTGTTTCTTTGAGTTTTGCATCGAAAAAGTAAAAAAGTTTGCTTCTGAAATTGAGGAAAAACTAATTGAAATTGAAAACTAACCAGAAAATAAATAAGAAAATTTTGAAATTGATATACATAGGTACCATTGTTGAAATGCTTAGGAACAATAAATTTGTTAAATATCTAACGAGTGACGTAATGTAAGTTATGTTAAAATATTCTCTTATAATTCCAGAATGAATATTTTTCAATAGCAGTTCCTACATACGTATTATGTAATATTTACCTATCTTAGCAAAACAACATGATTGACCCACTTAACTTAATAAAGTTGGAAACTGGGCAATACCAAAAGGAGCTGTCTATACCTATATGTAACAAAACTTACAAATATCTATCAAATATTTACTCAATTTTGTCCACTATTCTGTGGTTTGTCTTCATTCAAGTTCTTAATGCTTGATGGCAATCTTATTGGAAAAAAAGAATGAGGTTTTCTCCTATATTTTGGATCAATATTTATGTGTGCTTTTGTGAAAGCAGTGTTGCTGATCAATATGAAGTTTAAAGAGCATTGGTATGTTGTGTAATCAAATGTCGGCTAATTCCATTAAATGATAGTATTTCTCAACTGTGGTGGATGTCTGGCAAACTAGTTTTCGATTAGGTACTTAACTCACAGCAAGCACTTTGAAATTTAAAGGATAGTTCATCATCATCATCAAGTCTTGTTACCCCGATTGGGGTATAGAGCTCCAACAAATCGTATCCATCCTTCACGGGCTGCAGCTTTGGTAGCGTATTTTTCTAGAAGTCTGCTTCTGCCAGAACTGTATATTTCCATGTTATTCTTGGTCTTCCAACCCACCATTCACCCTGAGAAAGAGGATTCTATTTAAAGGGCTGCTTTGCAATTTCATCGGTTGGTTTCCTCAGTGTGTGACCAATCCATTGCCATTTACGCTTTCTTATGTCAACGTCCAGCCTTGACTTGCCCTGCGCCACAATTCCCCGTTTGATATAATTTGTGGCCAGCGAATCACAAATGCCTGCATTTCCTTGAAATGGTAGACGTGACTTTCCAGGTTTTACGGGGACAGAGTACGGAAGGCAGCACGAGCGTAATTAATTCTACTTTAAACATCCAGATCCATAACGCCGTTTGAAGAAATGATACTGCCAAGGTAGCTAAACTAATCGACGTCTTGCACTGGCGTCTCCTGTAGAATAATACGCTGCTGTGTGGAGGCCTGTGAGCATTATTTTTGTCTTTTTGCTGTTTATTCTTAGACCACTCGAATTAAATGACTGAGCCCTTCGAACGGTCTCCACTGACCAACAGCTGGACCAACACTGGCCGTCAATACGTCGTCCATCGCCAGCAGAAAGATAATGAGCGGTAGAACATCCCCTTGTCTCACACCTTGTTGCACTACGGAGGATTTGGATAGCTTCCCATTGTGTAAAACAAAACACCTTGCGTTGATGTAGGACTCTAAAAACTGCAATAATTTTTGGGAAAATTCCTCCGCCAAGCAACAATCTCCACATACATTCTCGGTTTACTCGATCGAAGGCCTTCACAAAATCCATTCACATGAGGTAAGACGGTGATTGAAATTCCATTATCTGTTCAAGGACGATACGCAGAGTGTTGATATGGTCGACACAAGGTCGACCACTTAAGTTAGCCTTTCTTTGGCAGCTTAATAATCACATCATTCTTCCAGTCCTTGGGATAGCTTTCATTTTCCCAAATGATTTGTATCAACGGATGTAAAATACTAGCCGCTATTACGGGATCGGCTTTCAGGAACTCAGCTGGTATTCCGTCAAGACCGGCTGCCTTGTTGTTTTTGAGGGGATTTATTGATGTTTGGATTTCCGTTTCTGATGGGGGTTTCATGTCAATACCCCTATAGGATCTGCGCATCTCGTTTAGTTGGGGACTTCAACACTCCGCTCAAATGAATCCTCATATAGCAGGGCACAATATGGTCCTTCCATCTGCATAGCTGATATCGTCAACTGATACCAAAAGTGTGCGATCCACATCTACTAGGATGATTGGTGTTGCTTTTTTTCCCGACAAATTCCTTGGATATTTGGTACAATTACCGGATATCTCCTCTTCTAGCTGCGTTTTCCACATTTTCCACGAAACCGGCTAGGTCTAACCTTACACTTCTGTCACGTCTCAAATAGCGATAGAACATCTTATGTGCTAGGCAGTACTCACCTCGCAATTCAGCCTTTCGTTGAGTTCGGATTGGTTGTGTCATTTTTCCCGATTTTAGGAATGAAGATAACTTAAACTCTCCTCTATTGTCCTGGTATATACGCAAAAGCAATGCTACTGCGGAAAAGACACATAAGATTAGGCATAAGATTTTCTTCTGTTTAATTTAATTAATAAGATAAGGCATAAGATTTTCTCCTATTTAAAGCAGATAGTTGCAGCTATCTTCCAGTCCTGTCTTTTTGGTTTGAGAGGAGTTCTGTCTAATGAGTTTTCTATTATGTATGTGTATAGTTTATCACCGTATATTTTGCAACTCAAAGTTGGGTCTGTCGTCATAAAGCTGCTTAATCTGAACCATTAGGCAAGGCAAGGTTGAAGGTGAATAAACTCATGAGCAACGTCCTCAAAGGCACCATTGTCAAAGGCTGGTTCGAAGGCGCGGAAGTTCTCATTTAAGAATTCTGGTGACACCAGGAATTACATAGACAAATAAATGGACTGCTGATAAGATTCAAACACTTTTACCGATGGTTTACTGACCCTCTCTGATTAGGTCACTGAAGTCGTCGATCAAGAGTATCAACATACTTATCAAGGAAAATAATGTGTTCTCAACTAATTTTGTATTGTGAAAAAAAATTCGGGCCACTAATTCTTGCAACCCGAGTATGTTTCCCCAAATTAATAAAATCTTCAGACAGCAGGAATTGATCCAGAATACACCCGCTGGCTGTTTCGTATGATGATCTCTTTATTTGCGAAGATCAGAAAGTAGAGACTGTAAGGACTGCTTTCCGGTAAGTGTTCAAGCCTTGTACACTTGCTAGAAAGCAACTTTGAACTACAAGGTGTGAGTATTCGCCTGAACCATGACCTGTAAAACAGAGCCATGCTCCACCGCTTTTGCCTTCGGAATGACGTCAAACAATGGCGATCAGAGAACCTTGGTTTCACTGGGTATAATGAAGATGAATTGGCAAAAACCATAATCGCTGAGCAAAATGGGACCTTACTTACTTACTTAAGGTGGCACTACAGTTCGGGGTGTATGAGGGCCTCAACCAACAAGTTTTTTCTAGCCGGCTCGGTTTCTAGCTAGCTGTCACCAGTTTTGCACGCCAAGTTGTTTGAGGTCCTCTTCCACTTGCGTGCGCCACTTTTTATGCTATCCAGTCCACCTCTACTGCGCTGTCCCACGGGTTTGGATTCAAAGACTTTCCGGGCCGGAGCATTGGTGTCCATTCTCTCTAGGTGACCCAGCCATCTCCATCGTTTCGCTTTTTTGGCTAGGTCAGCGTCGCTGTACAGCCCGTACAGTTCGTTGTTGTATCTTCTTCTCCATTCCTCATCTATGCAGACGGGACCAAAAATCACCCGGAAAATTTTCCCTCTCAAAACAGCCTAACGCGTTTTCATCCACCGTTAATAGTGTCTATGCCTCTGCATCATACATCAGGATCGAGATAATGAGCGTCTTATACAGGGAGAGAGGGCTTTGCTTCTCAATTGCCTCCTTATCCTTAGCCCAAAGAAACAGCGATTGGCAAGATTAATTTTTTCATTTGATGTCAGCACTGGTATTGTTCTCTGAGTTTATAGCGGATCCTAGGTAGTAAAAGTCTCTGACCACCTCAAAATTATAGGTGTATATAGTGAGGTTCTTACCGAGACGTCGATGTTGGGTGTCCTTTCTTGATGCCAGCATATATTTTGTTTTGCTGTCATTAGCGAAATGGGACCAGTTCCCTGTTTATTACGAGGGTGGAGCGCCAGCTCATCTTCGACACATTAAAGAAGAAGGAGGAGTCGATGGCATATACAACGTTGTACTTCGACATTTATTGCAGGCAGCAGTAGACATTTATTCCACACTGTTTAACAACTTTCTGAATAATGTATATTGTCCAGTGCGGTGGAAGACAGGTGTGGTGCATCCTCTCCCGAAAAAGGGAAAGGACAACTGCAATCCGGGAAATCCCCGGTCAATAAGTTGGTTTTCTTCCGAATATCAGCAAGGTATTTAAAAAGGTTATCAAAAGAGCTCTGTCTAAGTGGGCAGAGGACTTAAATATCATACCGGATAATCAGTTTGGTTTAAAGGTGGGACATGACACCATACATGCTGCGTCTAAGATCGTTTCTTATATACAATGGAGAATGGAACAAATCTAAAATGCAGTGTACGGGCCCCTGTCTGGTCTATTTGGAAAAGGCCTTTGGCACCGTATGGTTAAAGGGTCCTTATCTAAAGCTGACCAGATTTGTCATTAGTAAACCATTATGCTTTTTGATATTCTCAATGGTAAAAAGTTTTTTGTCAAGAGTATGGCAATGTGACTATGCAATGCCACAACCTTTAATATTAGAAACTGTTTTCAGTAGGGATCGGTCAACTCGCCGATTATTTTCTTTTATACCCACGAGCGTTCTGAGTAGTATAGTCTTACTCAGGCAATCGTGAATGACGACCATCTAATAGCATACAGAATAGTGTCAAAAGTCGTGGTCATCTGAAATATTTTGCAGCGTGACTTCGAGACAGATCAGCTATATTGCGATGACTGGATCCTGGAAGTTGAAATTCAACTTTCAGAAATCAGAAACTATTTTGTTTTGGACTCCGTTGCGTGGAGCCACAAGGGATATGAGAAAGAACTGGCGCAAGCTGGTGATTGCAGTGCCAAATGCACATCCACTGGCGAGTAAAAGTGTAGTAAAGTACCTAGGCATCTCGATGGATCAGTATTTGTATTTCGACAGCAATAAATAAATGCTGCTCTGACCAGGGCTAGGGGAGCTTTTGTCCTGACGAAACGGTTGGTTTCTACCAGCTGGCTTGACAGTAGGGTGAAGGTGATTTGCTACATTGCTCTCATCCGGCCGATGATTGCTTATGGATGTCCGATTTGATTCAACGTTGTTGCATCTCAAATACAAAAGATTCGGGTGTTTGAGAGGCGGTGCCTTAGACGCTGCTTTGGATTGCCCATAGTACCGGAGTCAAAATACAAACATATTATTATTCCAACCTGGCTCTACAATGATGCCAACTGCCAACATAAACAGGATAAATACTTTCTTGCTGAAGCTTATTCGAGGTCACATTACAAGAGCAATGCCCTCTACCAACAACCAACAGCTTTATTTTTGGGGCTTATTACCTTAACAATGAATACTACGAGAGTGTGCGTTTAAGAGGCTTTATTCCAACCGATGCATTCCTCTTTTAAGACAGTCGAGGGCAGATCCAGGATAGAGTGGTGATTCCGCTAATATACCACGTTGGCCGTAGAACTGTAGACAGGCGGCTCTTTATAGTCGAGACGTCCTCGTACAAGACGGAGCTGGGCACCTTGGGTTCAAGAGGACTGTGTCCGATAGGGACCGAAGAGAAAGGGTAAAGCAGGAGAACCAGTTCTGGTGGTTGAAACATGCTCCTTCAGATATCTAAAAGTTGATTTTGCTATTTTCTGTCATGGCCTACTTACATAGGTTTAGGTAGTTAGTTTTAAGCAGGGACGGTCAGGGTGGTAACAAAAAAAAACAGAAACAAATTATAAAACTAAACAAAAACGCACAAAAAATATGAAAACCTATTGCTCCACCAATTTCGTATTCATAATAATTTATGTCTTAAACAAATTTTTAAACGTAACACATTTTTTTTTATAATTTCTCTGTCTTCTTGAGTTAATTTTCCATAATCGTAAATTGTTATTTCCTAATAGAGAAAATAGCATCCGTTAAATTCATTTAACTCGTGTAGGTATGAAGGTTTCTATACATTCTCAGACATAATAAACGATATCGTTACAGTCAAAGAAGTTATTTTATTTCATTGTTATGGGGACCATGGAATTCCAAGAAACCCCATTATTACGATAAATATTATGTGTTCCACCAATTTTATGTTAAGCCCAACGGAATATTGTCTCTGTTTTGCACACGTAAATGTACTGACAGGAAAGTGTACAATACTACAGCTAAAAATTTTGAATAAAATTATTTATTTTGGCATCAGACTTTTTACTCTTGTTTTGTTGAGAAAACTCTCAGCACAATAGGAATAGCTACATAGACGTACCAACAAACAATAATAAGCTTTTAAGTATACCTAGGATGAAAGACGTTGTACAACTTTGGAGGACACACTTTTCGAGATCCATCCCACTAAAACAGGTGACACACGACCCAAAAATGTATTTTATATGTCACCATTCGCACGTTCGAATAAACGCAACGTGCTCGAGAAGCGCTAGTTCACTGCAGCATCTATTGACTGTATACGCACTTTAATAGCCTTTTCGAACTCGAAGAACGTGACTTGAATGTTTAAGACAGGTTTTACCTGGAACCGATGTCCGTTATTCCTTGCATTTCAAATATGTGTGTATGTATAATGCTTTGTAGAATATTCAGTATCAGTATCCCATCGAGGAGTGGGTGGGGATAGGCTGAAAGAAAACGCTTCCTTCGCCCCTCTGACAGTATTTGTTATCTCCGGTTGCGACTAATCAAATAAAAACCTCATCTTCTTCGACCTTTTACATATCGGTCTCGTTTATCGCCGTTGTGCACGTTCCCTATACTTTAAGATTGCATTCTAAATATTGAAGGGTTGGTTTTGGTAGTAACGTATACTTAAGTGCGAGTAAATGTGTCTATTTTACGTGTTAGCAGACACGCTGTCTACTTATTCACCATCGGTATTCCAGGTATGTATAACGTAACATTCATCCAAAATCCTTCAGGGCTCCGCCTGAGCCGTCTTCCAAAATGTATAGTGGCATCACCAAATGTTATCCCAATTTCAGAGCACGTTGCTGAATAAACGAAGATGGAAAGATGCAACCAACTAGAGGTGTATGTATGGTATGTGCATATGTATGTTAATGTGGCTCAAGGCGAATATAAGTATAAGTCTGCCACTCTTAACAGCCCAGGCATTCATATACATACATATATAGAAAGCTGTAGTTCTGCAAAAAAAACCTGTTTTTATGGTATGGATAAGCTTGAAATATATTTCAAAGTAAGTACCTCATCCAAGCCATCAGCAGAAGTACAAATAGTTTCCCGCTGCCATTATGACAATGAGAAGATTGAACAGCACATTGAAGGTGGGTGCGAAAAGTTTACGGGGGGTAGGGTATTTGTTTTTGAAAAATAGCTTTAATATTTGAGATATTGGGTCCTACATCTTTCAAATTTATAAGGAGATGAACAATGAAGATGTAGTTAATTTGATGACACAAGAATTATATTAGAACCAAATTTTTTTACGCCTTTTCTAATGATGGATATTCATAAGTAAGCAATTGGCCTGTATTCCGGGGATGATGAAAGAGAGGGTGACCAAAGACTGCATGGTATCGGAATCATGTTGAACGAAGAAGCGAGGCATAGTCTTACTTCCTGGGTCCCGATTTCTGCGAGATTAATAAAAGCAAGGTTTCGTTCAAAAATTCTAAAAACAATTATTAAGTGCTACGCCCTGACAAATGAAGTGACCGAGCATGACATAACCGCATTCTACACTCATCTTTACTCGGTTTATAGGAGCCTTCCGAGAGTCGATATCATAATCGTCATGGGAGGCCTCAATGCACCCACGTCGGGTCAGGCAATTACGGACTGGAACGCGTGATGGGAAGAAATGGCTTGGGGTCACGGAATGAAAATGGTGACTTGCTTGTCGACTTTTGTAACGCGAATCGTCTTGTGATAGGTGGGACTGTATTTAAGCATAAGACGTGCAACAAAATTACCTGGGTGCATCCAGATGGTCAAACCGAAAACCAAATTGATCATATCATGATTCAGCAGCGATCGATGGAGGAAGTCAATTTGTGATGTTCGAAGTTAAAGAAATGCCGATTTGGGAATTGACCACCATTTGGTTCTGATGAGTCTCTAACTATGCACTACTGCCGCACAAAGACCAACGCAAGCTGTAGCAAGGAGTCCAAAATTCAATATGAATGCTCTAAATGAACCCAAAATTTGTCATAACTATGTCACCACCCTTAACGAGAAAATTTCGTTATTAAACGGCATTCAACATTCAACAATTGATGAAGGCTGGATCCGAAACTGTTCCCAAGCGGATGAGAGTTAGAGACTCTTGGATAACCCAAGACACCTGGGATAAAACCGAACTTCGCAGATAGTTGGAAATTAAAATAAATGCCAAAGCAGTTGCTGAATTGTGAAGCGAGTATCGCCTAGCACATAAGATGGTCAATCGGTGTGTGAGACGTGACAGGATGGTGAGGTTAGATATATGGACTCGCAGATAATGCGGAAAACGCTGCAAGAAGAGGAGATATCCGGTAAATGTACCCCAAATATGTTATTGGGAAAAAAAGCAATATCAATCATCTAATAATGGATGTGAATGGCACACTTTTGGTATCAATTGAGGATCACCTTACGCAGATGGAAGGACCATTTTTGTGCCCTGCTAAATGAGGATTTAGTTGGGCTGAAGTGCCCGAACGAAATGAGATGCACAGGTCCCAAATTGGAAAAGAAGAAGGTTGGAAATCCAAAATTCAATAAATCTCCTCAAGATCAACGAAACAGCTGGACTTGACGGAATACCAGCTGAATTCCTGAAAGCCGATCCCGTAACAGTGGCTAGTAATTTACATCCGTTGATGCAAATCATTTGAGAAAACAAAAGCTATCCCAAGGACTGGAAGGATGGTGTGATTGTTAAGCTGCCAAAGAAAGGTGACCTTAAGAATTGCAACAATTGGCGTGGTATCACGGTTTTGTCCATTTTCCCAAAACTAATGGCAACAATCATTCTCGAGCACATAAAGGATATAATTTAGTCTACACTCAAGAGGCATCAAGCTGGCTTTCGCAGTTGTTGATCGTGTGTCAACCCAATCTTATCAACACCCTGCTTATCCTTCTGGAACGATTTCTACTCATGTTTGGGAGTTTTGAGAAGGCCTTCGATCGATCTAACCGAGAATGTAAATGTATATCGTTGCTTTGTAAAGGGATTCCCCCAAAAATGATTGTCGTTAATGGAGGGTCCTATAAAACAAACGCAAGGTGTTTTGGGTAGCTATCTGACTTCTTCTAAGTGCAACAGGGTGTGATACAACGGGATGATCTATTGCCAATTCTCTTTCTTCTGGCGATGAACGACGTATTGAGGGCAAGTGTTGGTACCAGCAGCGGAGCGACTGGGCATTCGGTGGAGACCGTTTGAAAGGCTCAGTCATTTAGACTATGCCGATGACATATGTAAATAACATCAGTGGGCTGAACGGTATGTGTCAAGCACTGCAAGTCAAGGGAGCATCGAGTGGTCTAATAATAAACAGCAAGTAGACTAAAATAATGCTCCCAGACCGCTTCATACAGCAGCGTATGAGTATTATTTTACAGGACACGCCAGTGGAAGAAGTCGAACAGCTTAATCACCTTGGCAGTATCGTTTCTGCAAATGGCGGTACGGATCTGGACGTTAAAAGTAGAATTAATTAAGTCTCGTGCTGTCTTCGGTACTCTGTCTCCAATTTCGAAATCCAGTCAAATAAGTTGAAATTCTTCGAATACAATGTCAAATCCGTGCTGTTATATGCTTTCGAAACCTGGAAAGTCACATCTTTCATTTTGAGGAAATTGCAGGTTTTTGTGAATCGCTGTAGTGTATACGCCACATCCTTAAGATTCACTGGCCAAAATTTATATCAAAGGGGAAATTGTAGCGCAGGTTAACAGGTTAATGATATTGCAGAGCTTGGCTGTCCTCCCTTTGATGAAGGATAGTTCTTCTTTTTTTTAAATAATTTTTTTAATTAATCAACAACAACCTGTGTGTGTTACCATCAAATTCATAGTCACGAGAACCACCTCGATCTTCAGACTCCTTTAGTGGTTTTTAGTCTGGTTATGCTCATATTAATTGAATCTGAGAGCGAACCATGAACCAAGTGATTCATGATTAGTTCTAGCTCAATACAATTGTTTATCAATCGCAACATTGGCTATTATTTTTTTTAAAAAACACACAAGCTTGTTACTGTTCAGTGGGAAACAGGAAAATAATTAATAGGAAGAACATTTATTGGTCTAAAATGAAAATAACACTAATTTGATTAAAAACAGGGGGATGTATGGTTGGTAACCCTACCTTGAGGTGAATACTGTTTTTGGGGAAGTGTGAACCAGCGTTGCCGAAAATATTTTTTTGAAAGTGCCATTGCCAACAATAGAAAGTGCCATTTTAGGCCAGTGGGTGCCACCAACTGATTTTTGATGCAAATTAAATTTTCGATTAATATTCTTCGTTCAAAAACATGCATTCAATCCAATGGGTTTCTTTCTTTATTCATTTAATGATTTTATTTATCTCTTTATTTCTGGGAGCAAAACAAAAATCATACAAACTTCAAAAAGAAGTGAATAATGTTGCAATTGAGTTCAACTGATCTCCGGATGGCAGTTTAAATAAAATATGTATAGGATTTATCGAGATTGGATTAAAAAATTGGATTGATGTGAGGATTTATCGAGCGAATAATATAGAATTGGATTTGGTTTTCATTTTTGAATTATCTTAAATCTAGATTTAAGTTTTGACTTGAATTAATCGTGTGAATAATAAATATAATATCTAATAAGTATAAGTGATGCCAGTTTTGGTGTATAAACATTCTAAGAAATATTTGTTGTGTGAATATTTTTTTTTACTACACCTACTTCAAAGTGCCATATGAAGTCTTTCAGTGCCACAGTGCCATCTAAATGAAAAAGTGCCATAAGTGCACGATCGTGCCACATCGGCAACGCTGGTGTGAACCGACCACCCAAAAAAATTATTTTATTCACCAAACTATTTTTTCGCATGCAAAACAATCGCTGGTCAATTGTTTTGCATGACATTCGATGAACCAATCATGCAAAAAATATGTTTGTATTTCACCTCAATAGTTTTTGTCATGCGAAGATATTTTTAAATATCTTTTTGACGTACGGGAGCTGTTAACTAGGCTTAAGTCTTACACGTTATACCTATATATGAGGCCGTGAGTGATAAAGTGGTCAGTGCTGTAATCCAATTTTTGGCAAAATGGATACTTTTGTCTCTTTTTTTAAACATTTATGCATGAAAAGTCATCCAGGCCAAAATTTTAAATTTATAAATATTTAACTTTCTAAAAACATGCCTTATTTTTCTTGAATCACAAATTAAAAAAAAAAATAGTATTTAAAACGGTTAAAGATGAAAAATATGGTCAAAAATAAATGGGTAACACCACTTTTGCACTCACAGCCTCTCTTGGTTTCGAGTTTATTTGGAATGTGTGAGCAAAGAAGGGCCCAAGATATGATCTAATCAGATGAAATAAAGTAGAGGCTCAAGGCTTGAAAATGACATATTCCAAAAGTCAGTTTTATTCATAACAGGCAGAGATATATACCTACAGTAAAAACAAGTTAATATACGTATAAGTATAGGAAAATGTTGATTAAACTTTTTTTCTGTGATTTTAAAAATGCTTGTTAAAAATTCAGTGGTGGACTGAAAGTTTTCCAAGGCCCCATACCATTCATATGGGTCCCTAAAAAATATAGGAAGCACACTAAATCAATAAATCAATCAAAGCCTTTAAAAGTGGCTCAATGTGTTCAATTTCCACAGTCAAGCAATTCTCAAATACTTAAGCACAAGTAGCCAAAAAATAGTAGATACATTTGTTCTGTTATTGGTAAGTCGCAAGTTACAAGGCTTCGGCTCTACACAAGCTGTCACGCCATTAATTTATTTATTATTTATATCAAAAAAGAACGACGGATTGCTGTAAAGTATCACGCAGTTCCTCCTAATTTACCACCAAACAGATGTACACTTTTTTGTTTTAGTTAAACCTTTCAGCTTTCATACCTCCCTATAATTTGTTGGGCAGGTTTAATTTTAAAATGAAAAAAAAAGAAACATGAAACTTCCTTTCAATAATTTGAGATTTGTTATGCCGACGTACCTTCTCAGCCATGTCAAGACCTGACAAGCATTCAAACGAAATCAACGCATGTAATCACAGACATACGTACAACTCCCACCTCAAAGAATCTTCATTAAACAAAAAATATCCTTGTTTCATAACAGGCTAATGCATCCATTATCATTAGGTAGATATTTTCTTAAACAATACATACATAGGTAGAGGTACTGTAATAAAATGTTCAAACTCTACTACATGGCTAACTTCAATTTTCTTTTTAAAAAAAATTCCATTCTTCTACAAACAAAAAATTATAATAAAAAAAAAATATTTGTCACTTTCAAAGATACTAAAGGGTAAAATTTCATTCCTAATTGAAATACTTTGAATTTATAACCGTTCCTTAATCTGTCAATTTCCATGCAAACTCACAGCACTTTATAAGAATTTGTCATCTAGAAAAAAGGGGGTAAGAATAGCAACATAAAACCTTGTAAAAGGGAACGACCTACTTTCATATATAGACTTTTCACTCGACGCTCCTTTCTTATTTTTACTGAAAGGGGTGTACCTATTTGAGTCAGCAGTCAGAAGTGACTGTCTTGATGTCGTACAGTGGGATGGAATAAATTCAAAATTGGATTCATATTAATATGTAGTTGTGTTTTAATTAGTTTTTATTGCAGAGCATCCTTTTCAAATTGTTTTCAAATTGACTGAAGGCGAGAAAAGTGGGTCCACAATTCTGTTTGTACGTCTGTATGGCTACAGCCTTAACGGCTGGATCAAATTTTTTCAAGCTTCATACATAGTGGGTTTAGGTCATTTGGTTTTTGGTAATTTCCCCGACACATTTTTTTTATAATTTTTTTAGAACTTAAAATTATAGTGCCTGCTATCATCATCGTGTCCTGTAACCCCGGCTGGGGCATAGGGCGTCAACAAAACGTCTCCATCCTTCACGGTCTGCTGCAAGGTACTTTAGCTGTGGCCACGTCTTTCTCTGGGATTCCGCTTCCGCTAAGACAGTTGATTTCCATGTTGTTCTTGGTCTTCCAACCCGCCGTGCACCCTGAGGATTCCATTCAAAGGACTGCTTTGCAATTTCATCGTTTGGTTTCCTCAGTGTGTGACCAATCCATCGCCATTTACGCTTTCTTATGTCGACGTCCAGCCGCTCTTGACTTGTCCTGCGCCACAATTCTTCATTTGATATTATTTGTGGCCAACGAATCTTTAGGATATGGCGAAGACAGCGATTCACAAAAGCCTGCAATTTCTTCGAAATGATAGACGTGACTTTCCAGGTTTCACAAGCATATAACAGCACGGATTTCACATTGGATTCGAAGAATCTCAACTTAGTGCGTAAGGAGATTTGACTGGATTTCCAAATTGGGGACAGAGTACCGAAGGCAGCACGAGCTTTATTTATTCTACTTTTAACGTCCAGATCCGTACCACCGTTTGCAGAAACAATACTGCCAAGGTAGTTAAATTGTTCCACTACTTCAACTGGCGTCTCCTGTAAAATAATACGCTGCTGTGTGGAGCGGCCTGTGAGCATTATTTTTGTGTTTTTGCTGTTAGTTCTTAGACCACTCGACTCTCCCTTCACTTGCAGTGCTTGGCACATCCCGTTCAGCCCACTGATGTTATTTGCCAGTAGACATATGTCATCGGCATAGTCTAAATGACTGAGCCTTTCGAACGGTCTCCATTGAATGCCCTGTCGCTCAGCTGTACCAACACTGGCCGTCAATACGTCGTCCATCGCCAGCAGGAATAGAATTGGCGATAGAACATCCCCTTGTCTCACACCCTGTTGCACTACGAAGGAGTCGGATAGCTGCCCATTGTGCAAAACAAAACACCTTGCGTTGTTGTAAGACTCTTTTATAATGGCAACTATTTTTGGTGGAATTCCTCTACCAAGCAACGATCTCCATATACATTCTCGGTTAACTCGATCAAAGGCTTTCTCAAAATCCACGAACATGAGGTAAAGTGGTGATTGAAACTCCATCGACTGCTCGAGGACGATACGCAGGGTGTTGATATGGTCGACACACGATCGACCACTGCGGAAGCCAGCTTGATGCCTCTTGAGTGTAGACTCGATTCTATCCTTTATTCGCTCGAGAATGATGGTTGCCATTAGTTTTGGGAAAACGGACAAAACGGTGATACCACGCCAATTGTTGCAATTCCTTAGGTCACCTTTCTTTGGCAACTTAACGATCACACCATCCTTCCAGTCCCTGGGATAGCTTTCGTTTTCCCAAATGCTTTGTATTAACGGATGTAAAATACTAGCCGCTGTTACGGGATCGGCTTTCAGGAATTCAGCTGGTATTCCGTCCAGTCCAGCTGCCTTGTTGTTTTTGAGGAGATTTATTGATGTAAGGATTTCCGATTCTGACGGGGGTTCGATGTCAATACCCCTATAGGACCTGCGCATCTCGTTTAGTTGGGGCACTTCAGCACTCTGCTCACCTGAATCCTCATTTAGCAGGGCACAAAAATGGTCCTTCCATCTACGAAGCTGATCCTCAATTGATACCAAAAGTGTGCCATCCATCCAACTTCACCCTCTTGTCACGTCTCACACAGCGATAGACCATCTTATGTGCAATGCGGTACTCTCTTCGCAAGCAAGCCTTTCGTTGAACATCTGCTTCGGCATTTATTTGGATTTTCAACGATTTGCGAAGTTCGATCTTATCCCAGGTGTCTTGGGATATCCAAGAGTCTCTACGTCTCGTTCGCTTGGGTACAGTTTCGGATCCAGCCTCCATAAAAACACTTTTAATTTCACCCCACATCTCATCAATTGTTGAATTCTGGATTCCGTTTAATGACGAGGCTCTGTCGTTAAGGGTGGTGACATAGTTTCGACATATGTTGGGGTCATTTAAAGCATTAGTATTGAATTTTGAGCTCCTTGCTGCATCCCGCGCTGGTCTTTGTACGGCAGCGGTTCGTAATTTGAGACTCATCAGAACCAAATGGTGGTCGCTTCCCACATCGGCATTTCTTATACTCCGGACATCACACATAGACTTCCTCCATCGCTGCTGAATCATGATATGATCAATTTGATTTTCGGTTTGACCATCCGGATGCACCCAGGTAATTTTGTTGCACGTCTTATGCTTAAATACAGTCCCACCTATCACAAGACGATTCGCGTTGCAAAAGTCGACAAGCAAGTCACCATTTTCATTCCGTGACCCCAAGCCATTTCTTCCCATCACGCGTTCCAGTCCGTAATTGTCTGAACCGACTTGGGCATTAAGATCTCCCATAACGACTATGATGTCGGCTCTCGGAACACTACTGTAAACCGAGTTAAGATGAGTGTAGAACGCGGTTTTGTCTTCCTCTGTAGCTTCATTTGTGGGGGCGTAACACTGAATAGTTGTGACGTTACGAATTTTTGAACGAATCCTTGCTGTCATTAATCTCGCAGAAATGGGCGCCCAAGAGATCAAACTACGCCTCGCTTCTTCGTTCAACATAATTCCGACACCATGCAGTCCTTGGCCACCCTCTCTTTCATCCTCCCCGGAATACAGCATTCTCGTCTGTTTAGTGTGTGATCTGTATTCAGCTCTTCCTCTCCACTTAGTTTCGCTTATGCCCAGGATACTGATCTTTAGGCGAAGCATTTCACGCTCAACCTGCTCGTATCTACCATCGCTGTACAAGGATCGAACGTTCCATGCTCCGATTTTCGTACGTATGCGGTAGCCAAAAGTAACATTTGCGCTTCTTGAAAGATTTCTTCTATTTGTCAACGATTCATTTATTATTATGGCGTCTTGATTGACGCTCGTACACGAAAGATGCCGCACCCCCAAATCCGATGTGCGGTTTACTGCAACCGAAGCTGCAGAAGGATTTTCCATAAAAAGATTACCTCTTGGGGACTCATTTCCATTTGTTGTCATAATTCATGTATTTGCATATATCCTTCCACCATGGTATTTTCCGAGATATGATTAATAACATACATAAGCTCAGATTTGACAGGCACACCCGCCTTTTGTATGGTCAAACACATAATTGCTCGAGGCCGCCCACTATGGGAAAACAGACGCCTTTTGTAGCCGCCCAATATGGGTTACAGACGCTACCTGCTGCTGCCGTTGGCCTTTTACGAAAAAAAAGCTCCTCCGCCACCAGACTATCATGCCGTTGACCGCTGCCTGCAGTTCATCCGTCTTAAGGGGGCTTTTAACCATCCCAAGGACAAGTTTGTGCCCTGACCAGCAAAGCTGGGTTGTCTGCTTATCCCGGCATCCATTCGGTCCCCCTGCACGTTAGCGTTACCCGCCCTCTACCACGCGGAGGTGTGCATAGGGATTTTCCTATCATTGAGCCTAGGGCCATATGGCGTCCTAGCACTCTCAAGTACTTTTAGAGGGCTAAACAATCTTATTTTTCCCAAAAATTGCTCTTTTTCTAAAATAA
Source organism: Dasysyrphus tricinctus (assembly GCA_963921185.1). Classification (NCBI taxonomy): domain Eukaryota; kingdom Metazoa; phylum Arthropoda; class Insecta; order Diptera; family Syrphidae; genus Dasysyrphus; species Dasysyrphus tricinctus. The sequence continues at coordinate 150,531,065 of OY992530.1, read as the reverse complement.
TTGAATAAATTTCCTGTCGTAAAGACTAAATAAATAAATTAAATAAATTTTCGAAAAAGGTCTTAAAAGGTACCACCAATAAAACCACTTTTTTTATTTTGATTTTCCATAAAATGCGATAACTGATTTTAATATTTTTTTTTAAAAGAAGCTCTCAAAAGTTAAAAAAAGGATATTGTTTGGATTTTTAAAAAATAGTAAATTTTGTATTCTTTTGAAAACACAACATAAATATTTGTTTTCCTTCCCTTTTAATAAATTTTGTTTTGTGTGCAAATAAGCGGGGTCAACTTTAAAGTCTACAACAATCTTATACTGGTCAATCATTAACAGCCCCTAAATCCAATAGAACGTGATTTTTTTTTTGAAAAGTTAAAACTAATATTTCTCACAGAAATTCAAGCAAAATATTTTTTTCATTATAAAATATTTTTTTAAAAATTTAGTTTACCTATAATATTTTTTCTTTAAATAATTTCTTATCTTACGCTACTTAAATGCTTAAAATTGGAATACCAATTGATTAAATAAAAATTGATTTTATGATTAAAATAAATTATTAAAAAATATATTTATATGCATTACATATATAAAATTCGCAAATTTTCCAAAATGAGGTGCCAAAAATCGGTATGACCTTGATTTTTTTTTTACAAATTCAATAAAAATTCATACAAACAATTTATGGGTGACCAATTACTAAAAATAGCTGACTTTTTATAACTGTGCAATGGCCTTTCAAATGACATACTTTTTTTTTATTAATTGACCCAAATGAGGTATCAAAAGTTTTGTTTGTGACCTTGAAACGAACTTTGAAAATTCATAGAAAAAATTTATGGCTGACCAATTACTGAAAAAAGTTGACCTTTTTTCATGATCTAGAGAACTTTCAGAGGGTAAACATTTTTTGGGAATTTCCCACAAATGAGGTGCCAGAAATCCCGCGTGACCTTGCGTAACCTTGAGAAACTTTAGGGCTGACTAATTTCTAGGACTAGTAGATCTTTTCTGACTAATTAGATGGCATTATTTTTCCCAAATTTCCCATATATGAGGTGCCAAAGGTCCAGAGCCGACATTTTGACTTTGTAAACAAGTTTGTATTTATATTTGATTCTTATAATGTTGAAATTATTAAGATACATATTTATTTATGTAATATTATCTTTTGTTTTGCTTCAAGCAAAGACATTTTTTTTGCCTATTGCCTCATTTTATTTATGTTTTATTATTTTATTTATACTTAAATGCATGTAGAGAAAAAGAAGCAATTAAGATCTCAAAATCTCTAAGCAAAAATAAAAAAATGGTATTTAATGAACTACCAATCTTGAAACAAAAAAAACACCATTCAAGCTTAATTATTATGCTTAAATGGTCGTTAGTGGAAATGCAAAATTAAAGTTTATAATGATCAGATCATAATTTTGGGAATGATGTCAACAAGCACCCACTTGTATGTAAACATGATTCCCAAAACTATGATTAGATCAAAATCGCGGCTTTTATAATATTGACTTTTATAATGTCGACTGTTGAAATGTTGATTGATAAAATATTGATCAAGATCGTAGGAGAAATTTTTAAGAAAAATGAGATTTTCCATAACGGGTTTAAATGGCAGGTACCGTTTTTTTTTCTAAAAACTAAAATATTTTCTTCAAATATTATAAAAATTGGTAAACCTCTTAATTATTGAGTTTCAAAAAAAGATCGACCGGGATTTTCGAAATATTTATTAAGCTTTCAAACAAATGTTTTGGATTAGTTTTTGGAAAATTTTGGTAGATATTATTTAATTTTTTTTAGAATTTACTACATAGGTAGGTACCATAAATTATTAAAGTCGGTGATTTTGTCTTCAAGAAAACCGAATGTTCTGTGAGAGGTTTCATTGATAACCATTTTTTTTAAAATGTGTTTTCATTTATAGATTTTTACTTGCGATATACTATAAGGCAAGTTTTGGATTCGTAAACAAAAAATAGAGAACACCAAAAAGTGGGTGGCACAGTTCTGTCTGTCTGTCTGTATGTCTGTTCATCTACAGCCTAAACGGCTCGATCGATTTTCTTCAAACTTGGTACAAAGTGGTTTTTGGTGAAAATAACGGTACCTCCCATGCAATTTTATTTAGCAATTTTACATACTCGTATTCTTCTCAAAAACGGCTCGACTACGTTTCTTAAAAAAACTCAGTTAATTAATTTTAGTTAAGGCTTCCTTTGGATGGAAAACCATTTTTCAAAAAATGGTTATTAATGGTACCTCCAAAAGAACCATTTTTTAATTTTCGATTTTCTTCAAAACAGTATGACTGATTTAAATGATTTTTTTACACAGAGGCTTTCAAAAACTATAAATATTTTTTGTATACTTAAATTTAAAAAATATATCTTTTGAATTTTTAAATAATGTTTCAAATTTTTTTTTTTGAAAATCAAATATTTCGAAAGCGATATAATTGATTTTTTTGAAATTCGATATTTTAGAATTTTTAAACACTCTCTAAAATATTTGTAGAAAAAACTTTACATTAATGAAAAACTAACGGTGCATACCTTCAATACAAAAGTTAAAAAACTGCAAAGGAAAATATTTTTTTTTCTCAAAACTGACTCCTACGATTTTGATTCAATTTTTTTCACATACTAAAATAAGTACGATCTACTACCAAAAACTATAAAATTTTACACTAAGCAACTATTAATAGAACGTATTCTTTTATTTTGAATTTTCTCGTTATCGGCTAAGCGGATTTAGATGAATTTTCTTATGTACAAATTTCAGATAACATTAAATACTATTGCATATCAAAATTGTCAAAAAAAAAGTTTTTGGATTTTTAAAAAAAGTTTCAAATTTGTTTTTTGAAAATTTGATATCTCAAAAACGGGTTGATAATTTTTTCAAATTTTATTTTTATATATACATAAATATATACTTTAGATTTGCATACCAAAATTTATCCTTAAAAATGTTTTAAGAATTTTATATATTCTAAGAAATATTTTTTTTTAAAACCGCTCCAACGATTTAATTTTTTTTCCATACTATGTATCATATTCAATTAAGAACTAAGATGGCATTCTTTTTTTCACCTAAAACTGTCAAAGGAGTTGTTTTAGCTAATTTAAATATCGTATTTCATGCTTTTCTACGTTTTTCTCTCATAATTTCCTTGTTTTTGTATACAATTTTCTTAAGCCCGCAGTGTCTTGAACATAAGAGTAAGTACGTGAGACCCAGTCGTGCATTTTATTTTTTAAGTTGTGGAGCCGATTTTTGAAAACAATAGGATTATGTGAAATTGTAAGAAAAAAACTTGGTAGTAGCCATTATTTTTGGTTATAAGAAAAAAATGAAAATACAGTCGACTCTCTCTAGGTCGAACTCCCTCTAAGTCAAAATTCCCTCTAACTCGAATATAATCTTTCGATTCTTGGTCGATTTTGGTACCTTTAAGTCGAATTTTTCTTCTGTAAAAAAAAAAACAATCCCTCGCACCTTGTACTTATAAAACCAAGCACATATACCTTACTTGCTAGATAGGCAGGTAATGCCTTGCACAAGAAGCTTCTTCTTATTTATTTAATTTATAAATTTATTTTTGTATCTTCTTTTTACATTCAATAACCACTTTTTAGCAAACAAAAATATATTTCTCTCTAATTCGAATTTTTCCAAAACTCCTTCTAACTCAAACTCATTTTGATATCCCATGAAAATTTGACTTAGAGGGAACCGACTGTTTGTATGCCGGGAATGGCCACAGTAAGACTTGTAACAAGTTTGCAGAAAATCGATTTAAATATAAAGTTTTTTGTGACCTTTAAGTTCAAATGCGTTTGGCCAAGTACTACGATTTGGCTCATCAAAAAATCGATTAAGCTATTAAGGACTTGTCGTACAAACGTGGTTCAAATTTTGCTCCGTGGGTCAAATATTTTTACTGGCTGATTTCGGTGAAATTACTGGGATTCAGCGATGGTTCAAGGTTCAAGTATGTTATAATAGCCAATTTAATGCCTGAAACATCGTTTAACTTCAGTTAATTCGCCAAAGTCAGTGAGTTAAAATTGCTAAACCGCACAAATTAAATATTTGTACAACTGGCCCTTAGTTTTTAGCTCAACGGGCAGACTGAATTGTGGGACCTACTTTTTTGATCTGCCAAAAAATGGTATATGGTACAAAACAATACTTGTTGCGAAGATTTTTCTGTGTATGTGACAAAATCGAAGTTCGATAATTCAGGATACGAAAGACTAAGCGCATAGATCGGATCATAGAATAAAGAAGTGCGCACAAAATCACCATATCATCCGTTCCGAACTCAAGAACCACAAAAGTGGTGTATGGGACAAAATATTTCTGAGGTGACAAGGTGTAGGTACATATTTCACAAAAAAAAAATGTATTTTTTCTTCATCGATTATCTCAATTACCTTTCTCCCAAGCTAAATTATTTCGTAATAAATACCTAAATTAAATTAAAGCAGAAAAAAAATTATTGTTTTTTTTTAAAAAGTGAGCAAGTGAGCCCCATTATATGTGCATAAATCTATCTATTAGGGAATTTAATGTTTTTTCGCACTATTTTCGAAAATTAAAAAAAAAATAGGCTTCCAATACAATATGGGTTTGGCCTTCAGGGTTAATTCCGAGAATGCACCTGATCTTCGGGTTCCGGTTTTAGCCAAGATTTCACCGGGACTGCTACAGTTAGTTTGATAAATATTATTTTTAGTGCACAGGCTTACTAAAATTTTTTACTCGAAAAAAAGAAAAAAATGTTAACAGCAGTTTATCGATTCAAAATGGTGATGCGGGTTGTGAGAAAAATGTAAAATAAATCTATTTCCCAAGAGTGAAGTTGGAAGTTGACTCCAAAATGTAAAGTGTTCAATAGAAATGTTGCTCAAGTAATTTAATAAAATAATAGCTTCATGATAATGTGGGAGGAAAGGAACAAAGCAGATTTTGAAAATTCTCTGGGTCTGGACTTTTCTGGAGCTGGTAACCCTGTCGACTTTTGTGATTTAAAACTACGAGTGTATTATCGCTATGTTTTACTTTAGTCCTACCTCAGATGACTTCATTTCCTCATCAAAAAAAAAATATTTTTTTAGTGACCAAATTGTGGGGAAGTTTTGATTTTTTTCCTACTAATATAAATATTATATGTTTCCGATGGTGCAGAATCCAAATCTGAGGTGCGACTGAAAACAAATGCATTTTTTGGAAGTTTTTCACTTATGGCTCGAAAACTATCAATTATTCGTAAACTACATCTAAAAACAATTGAAAGCATACAATTTTCCCCAAAATTCCGTTTATGGTTTTTTTTCTACGACCACGTAATTGGACTCAAGTGCTAGATGAAAATGGACGTGTTTCTACTGTTCCGAAAATTCATTCGAAAACACTAATTAATTGCACTGTGTGATAAAGTTTAAATTTGAATTTGAAAATGAACCAAAATATATACTTTTCTGATGTTATTTGATGCTCTGAATTCGAATCTGGCCTCAGAATTGCTCTAGAGTCTAGAACTTCAGGTTTTTGAGATATTCAATTCTAAATTTTTGAATAAAATGCATTTTTTAGAAAAATTTTGGGTTATCTTAGGTCTGTTCCTTTACTTTGAATTTGTATGATTTTCTGCGCATTTTGGTCCAAAGTTATGTCAAAGTTAATATAAAAAATAAGATGATAATGAATGACATAAGATTGAACTGAAAATCACAGAAATTCAAAGTAAAAGATCAGACCTATTTATCTCTATTTTTTTCGATTAAATTTCTATGGTCATTCTGAAGTATGAAAATATCCCTTCAAAACTTTTTTTTTCAATCTTTCAAATACCTAATGAGGTTTTTCGGGACAAAAATCGAAACTAACCACTAACAGTTCACATGGTAAAAATACAATAGCTGTATTTTATTTTCCCCCAGATCTGATCTGGATTGGATTTGCATATGAAAATACAAGTACTACAAAACAACACAAAATCCTACTTTGCTTTTGGATTTGGATTTCCACATCAGTTCTGAGCACACATCTTTAGCACTTCCTTGCAAAAATTATTCTTTTCTCTGACGGGTAGACGGCTCTTGTGTTGAAAAAAAGGGAGAAAATAGAGTTGAGAGGAAACACAGACACAAACACTCATATCGCACTTGGAGCCTGTTTGTTTAATAATGATAATCTAATCCGGATCAAATCTGCGGGATAATTTAATGCAGCTAATATGACTGAGCCATTGTTCGCTCAGCAAGATAAATCGATGATCTGATTAAAATCTTTCTTTCATGCAGTTTTCAGTGTTTGTTTTTCTTAGAGCATTTATACAATAATAAATATTTTAACCATTAATATATTTTATTCTTTTTTGAGCATGTTTTAAAAACGTTTTTTATTTTTTTTTATTTATTAATTAGCGCATATTTATCAGCAAACCCTTGATACCCATATTATGGGTGTGCTAAAAAATAACTATGTATTCTTCTCGGCAAACCCTTTCATTTGATACCCATATCAAGGGAGTCCACACAAAATAACGAGTTCGCCATCTTAAGCCATCTGCCATTTTGGATTTAGAATGACACAATACTTAGCTTACAATGCATCTTCATCGAAATTTAACGTGAATGCAAAATTTCATCTGTCTGAGTCGGTTGAGGATAACTGCTTTAAGGTTCAGGTCCAAGATTTGACCCGAACATACGTACATATGTACATACTCGCATATATGTACCTAAATACAAACAAACAAAAATATTATAATGCTTTTGGGTTTGATGAATCCACCCTTAAATATACATAATGTACCTATCTCTTAAGGGTAGATTGACATCAGTATTATGTGTTTCTTATTACTGAATTCCATATTTTTTTTCAAAATTGAAGCGATCGTCATAATCATAACAAAATATAACACAGCATTCTTCTCTTCGGCATCGGCATCAATTAAGGAATATGTACTTGATTTGCAACCCTTATAAAAAGAATTCAAGGGTGGAATAATAAACTAGAAAAGCTGCTTATTTTGTTAAAAATTATACTCATGACCTTAAAATATAATTTATGAAATTTTAAATCTTATAACCAGGAAATCATAAATTCCAATACAAAAAAGCATACAAAATATATTCATGTTCCGCCTTATAATACCTATCTTCAACCAACAAATTAAATAGATAAATTTATGAATATGAACCTTCAGTTAACTTTTTAAATTTATTCTTACTTTGCCATATAGCCTACCCCACTATATTTTATGTCATGTTCTTTTTTGAAGCAAATTGTTGCAAGTAAGAAGTATAATTCAATTTCGCAGATGAAATACCTATGTATTAAAAATTGTTTAGGAAGACAACTTCCATTTTCTTTTTGCATTTTAACATTTCTTACTTGACTTTGGGTATTCAAGAATGTTCACACTTTAACACTTTTTGCATTTTAAGGAATTTTTTTTCTTTTTGTTTGTCATTATAAACTTTTGATTGACATTCGAGAGTCAGCACTGACAAAATGGAATGGATGTTAATATGCAAACAAAAAAAAAATCTTCCAAACACGAATTAATGATTCATGAGTATTGAACATGAACATGGGATAGGATATAAAAACAACACATTATAATGGTGGACAGATTTCCTTCTTGAGTTTTATTTGTTTTCCTTTCAACAAAATTAAGTTCACATTTCAGGATAAGAAAGAATTTCTTAAGTATTACCTAATACCTATTGGTTTTTCGGATAGGATGTTGACTCTGGTGACATTATAGAGTTTGGCATATTTGACATACTGACATGCTGAGGAGGTGAGAGTATTTTTTCAGTAAAACTTGGTCAAATCAGAATATGTTTTATTATTAATGTCACAAAAGTTTTAAACACAAGGATGTCAATTCGGAATTTCAAATCTCAGCATCAAAGTCTGGGTGATTGTTCATGTTTATGGTAAAATTTACGCAAGCAAGAAATTCTGAACTTCTTTTGAAATCCCAAAATATTAATGAAGAAATTACATATTTTCAAATATTTAAATGATTAGATAATTAAAACCCTTTAAATTACTTTAACACATAAATTAGAAAGAACTAAGAAAAAGAAAAAAATGTTATTTTAAATTCAAAGATATTTTTTGATGGTTTCAATGTAACAAAAAAAAACTTGAGTGAGCCAACACCAAATTTTCTAAAGACTGGCGGTGTTATAGTTTTGTTTTTGGGTGTTAAGTCGATCGTCAGATTCCATTGGCAGTATCGAGATCATTTTATTTTCAAATTTTATTGAGTTCGGTTAACTTCAACGCCACTGAGAAATTGTTGTTTTCGCAGTCTTTTTGATAAAAATGTTGATCGAAAATCTTTAATTTCTTGAAAACATTTTATTTTCTTAGTCAAAAATATATCACTTCGCCATCCGGTCCAATTACGTAGGATGGGAGCACCTCAATATACCAAGCATCAAGTTATAGAACATTGTTTTATTTTATTTTTGCTTTGAAAATCCATCGGAGCAAAAAAGATCGCGTCACTCGGTCGTGTCCATTAGTGATTAGTTTTTGGTGCAATTTTTCAATTAGAGCGGATCAATTTTGAAATAGAATAAAACAAGTTGTATTTATGGTATAAATAAAATGTTCACTATTTTTACTTGCGATTATAGGTACTATAAGGCAAGTTTTGGATTCGTGCAAAAAAAAAATTCGAGATAACAATCAAACATGATATTACGATGATAGAGAACACCAAAAAAGTGGGTGGCACAATTCTGTCTGTCTGTCTGTCTGTTTGTCTACAGCCTAAACAGCTCGATCGATTTTCTTCAAACTTGGTACTTAACGGTACCTGTCATACATTTTTTTTTGGCAAATTTACATAATCGTATTTTTCTCAAAAACGGCTCGACAACTTTTCTTAAAAAAATTCAATAAATTTATTTTAGTAAAGGCTTTCTTTGGGTGGAAAACCATTTTTCAAAAATGGTTATTAATGGTACCTCCCAAAGAACCATTTTTTTGATTTTTGATTTTCTTCAAAACGGTACGACCGATTTCAATTATTTTTTTACACAGAAGCTTATACAAAATATAAATAGTTTTGTGTACCAAAATTTTTGAAAAAATGTTTACTGGATTTTTAAAAAATGTTTTAAAATTTTTTTTTGAAAATCAAATATTTCGAAAATGACCTGATCGATTTATTTGAAACTCGATATTTAAGACTTTTTAAGTACTTTCAAAAATATTTTTAGAAAAAATTTTACATTTATGAAAAAATAACGGTACCTTTCATACAAAAGTTAAAAAACCGCAAAGGAAAATATTTTTTGCTTAAAAACGACTCCTACGATTTTGATTAAACTTTTTGTATATACTAAAATTAGTACGATCTACTACTAAAAATTATAAAATTTTACACTTTGCAACTATTAATAGTACCTGTCATAGAACGTATTTTTTTATTTTGAATTTTCTCATTATCGGCTTAACGGATTGAGATGATTTTTTTTATATACAAATTTCAGATAAAATAAAATAATATTGCATATCAAAATTTTCAAAAAAAAGTTTTTGGATTTTTAAAAAAAGTTTCAAACTTTTTTTTTGAAAATTCGATATCTCAAAAACGGGTTGACAATTTTTTTCAATTTTTTTTTATATACACATAAATATATGGTTTAAATCTGCATACCAAAATTTGTTCTTAAAAATGTTTAAAGAATTTTATATATAAAACATTAATTTAAAAAAAAACCGCTCCAACGATTTAAAATTTTTTTTCCCATACAATTATATTCAATCATGAATTAAGATGGCATACTTTTTTTTCACCTCAAACTGTCAAAAGAGTTGTTTTAGCTAATTTAAATGTCGTATTTCATGCTTTTCTACATTTTTCTCTCATAATTTCCATGTTTGTATATACAATTTTCTTAAACTCGCAGTGTCTTGAACATAAGAGCAAGTACGTGCGACCCAGTCGTGCATTTTATTTAAAAGGTCTACGTATACTATTATGTATGTTTAACGATATCATTCAAAATATCCACCACAAAGTTCTATTTTCAATACCTTGGCTGCAAGGTTCTGCCTGAATTTGAGTGATGGCCTTCAATATCATGAGTGTCAAGTTAGCAAAGCTACTTACTTTGACGAATGGAAAAATGGTTAGTTGGATAATTTGCTGTTAATTAGTCGTTAATTAGTTGTGACAATTTCGAATTTGTCGTTCAATGTTTTCTATGTTTTTTCTATGAGAGTCAGGTTACCAAATCAATTTTCACTAATCGAAAAATTGGCAAGTGGATGATTTGCTGTTAATAATAATTTTCCATTATGCTAATATTAAGCAAATAACCCGAAATTACATAGAAAACATCGCATGACAAAATTACATTTTTCACAACTAATTAATGGCAAATTATCAAAAATAAGATATTAAGTTTTGGAAGTTTTAACCACTTTTCGAAAAAAGAATAGAAAACATAGAACGACAGGGTGGAGTATCCAACTCACCTCATGTCACTGGTTTTAAAAACAAGAAGTGAGATGCTTCCCCTGAATTATGTTCCTCATAGGAGTGACTTGGAAGAAATTTGCGGGCTATGTAACCTAACGGAAAGGGAGGACGTGTTTCATTTTATAGGAAGATGTCCTGTTTTTGTGGAGACCAGAAGAAGTACGTTCGGGAAAAATTATTTGAACGAGAATGAAATTATCGATATTCTCAATGGACAGATGGATTGGGTGATTTTGTACGATTATGTAAAACTTGCACTTTGCTATAGAAAACGAATTTTGGAAGAACTTTTCTAAAATTAAAAAAAAAAAAAAAAAAATATTCTTGAAAATTTTTGTAAATAATGTATTAATTGCCAACTGACAGACGGCGAAAGCCATGTTAAATAATGGATGATTTACAAAATGTGTATGTATATAATACTTTATATGAAATAAAATCCTTAAAACTTGAACTTGAACTTGAACTTGAACGACAAATTCAAAAATATCACAAACAATTAACGGCTAATGGTAAATTATTGAGCCATAAGCCATCCGGTATAAACAGTTTTTACCCCATTTTCAGGTAGTACTTTGCCAATTTGATGTCAAGCCACCAAAGAACCCAAAAAACATACAAAACATTTCACGACGAATTCAATATTGTCACAACTAATTAAAAACTAGTTAGTGGCAAACTATTAAGCCATAAACAGTTCGGTATTAGCAGTTTGAATCCCTTTTTAAGATGGTGCTTTGCTATCTTGATATGAAGCTAAGGATAAAACAAAAACATAGAAAACATAGCACGATTGAATTCAATTTTTCCCAAATAATTTATGACTAATTAAAGGCAAAATATTAAGCCATAAAACATTAAGTATAAGAAGTTTTCACGCTTGTCGAGTAGTGTCAAGTTAGCAAAGCACCAAAAAAAAAACATAGAAAACATTGAACGACAAATTCGAAATTGTCACAACTAATTAACGGCAAATTATACAAATAATAAACACTCGTTTAATTATAGTTGATTGCGACTTAATGGCAAAAAGACCTGTAACTCGAGAAAAAGTCAAATGGGGTCAAATCGCAGGATCTTCATCTCCGCTAGATATAATCCTTACTTATAATCGTTCAAGTAGAATGGGCATCAGCTGTGTGAAACATAGTGCTGTCTTTTTAGAACAGACATAATTGTCGACCATATCCATATCATCCCATTTGGGTCAAAAGAATTTTTTTAATAATCTATTGGTATTCCGATGACTGAATCGAGCGACGACTGGGTCGCACGTACTTGCTCTTATGTTTAAGACACTGCGGATTTAAGAAAATTGTATATACAAATATTTAAATTATGAGAGAAAAATTTATAGAGAAGCATGAAAAAAGACATTTAAATTGGCTAAAACAACTATTTTGACAGTCTGATGTGAAAAAAAGAATGTTATCTTAATTCTTGATTGAATATGATTGTATGGGACAAAAAATTTAAAATCGTTGTAGCGGTTTTTTAGGAAAATAATTTTGTGTATATAAAATTCTTAAAACATTTTTAAGAACAAATTTTGGTATACAAATCTAAGGTATATATTTATGTGTATATAAAAACAAAATTTGAAAAAGAAATTGTAAACCCGTTTTTGGGATATCGAATTTTCAAAAAAAAAATGTTTAAACTTTTTTCAAAAATCCAAAAACTTTTTTTGGAAAATTTTGATATGCAATATTATTTAATCTTATCTGAAATTCGTGTATACAAAAATTCATCCAAATCCGTTTGGCCGATAACGGGAAAATTCAAAATAAAAAAATACGTTCTATGATAGGTACTATTAATAGTTGCTAAGTGTAAAATTTTATAATTTTTTGTAGAAGATCGTACTAATTTTAGTATAGGTATAGAAAAAGATTAATCAAAATCGTAGGAGTCGTTTTTGAGAAAAAAATATTTTCCTTTGCGGTTTATTAACTTTTGTGAAGGTTCCGTTATTTTTTCATAAATGTAAATTTTTTTCTAAAAATATTTTAGAGAATACTTAGAAACTCTTAAGTATCGAGTTTCAAAAAATCAATCATGTCGTTTTCGAAATATTTGATTTTCCAAAAATCATTTTGAAATATTTTTTTAAAAATCCAAAAAATACTTTTTCAAACATTTTAGTACCTACACAAAACTATTTATATTTTGTATAAGCTTCTGTATAAAAAAATAATTTAAATCGGTCGTACCGTATTGAAGGGGTGTTCCATTAATAACAGTTTTTGAAAAATGGTTTGCCTTGATAGCCCAGTCAAATTAGGAAATCAAATCGCATTTTTCGATGGACAAAATTTTTTTATGGAATCTGTTTGGCTACGTCTCTTGATCATAAAAACGAGTTTTTGGGATTTTTGAGGTTAGGGAAGACCCGCCATCTTGAAAAAGAGATTGGTTTTGTTTTTATGCAATAACTCGCTTGCATTTTATTTTACAGCAAAATGTCCTACTACAATCTTGTAGAAGATAAAATTACCTATAAAATAAGCTATCAACAACATCTGTAGGTGGTTTCATTTTTGAGATATAACGGACCAATCTTCCCCTATGGGTTGTGTTTTGGAGGTGGTATGACTTTTCTTGAGTTTTCTAGGTAACCGTTGATTTTTTTGGATGATGCTCTTAGAATCATTTTCAGTTCTTGTATCAACCTATAAAATGAGCCGTCGATCGATATCATCGGCCACGAATTGTGCGCGTTATCCAATTCATAGAATCACACTTTATGAGTAAGGAGAAAAACATAAATCTATTTTTTTTCGAAAATGTTTATCTGGTGAATCGTACAAAAAAACTATTACTTAAAATGTTGTCCATAGTAATGATAACAATTTAACCTACATGGTACGTGGAGTTGCATCCGCACCACACAGAAGGTTGTAAGGTAGCCGGGAAATTTAAGACACCTACATTTCTTGTTGTTGAAAACTGAGTTATCTTTTTTCAATCCAAACGTAAAAGGTATTGCATGCGGTTTCCTAGGTACTACGAAGAAAAATTTAATTGAATTTCAAATTTATTGATTGGTTTTTATTAACAGAATAATTTGAAAAAAATGATAAAAAAGAGGTTAAGTGTATTTTACATTAAGTTATCTCTGTGAAAGTATTTGAAGGGGAGACAGATAATATTAAGGGGAATATTTTGAGATTTTTGAAGGTCCTGGTAGCATTTCATCATCAGTTTTGTTACTTATAGATGTAAATAAATATGTAAATAAATAAATAAATTGTAATACATTTGGGGATGTTGCTGAAAGTTTCACCGCTGCAGTGTGCACAGACGGCGGAACATTTGAAACCCGCTTTGCGACATCCACAAGCCGCTCCACATTTTGATGCGCAGGAACAAGAAATAACCTTCATTATTTCGGGAAGAGCTGGTTCCTTGGTGGTCATCACAGAAACATACATTTTTGTATTTTTTTTTCAAACCCCACTTTTCTGGATCCTGGTCGTTTCCTAGCCACGTTTGTACTTGGTGATACGTCCGAAATATATGCTGTCGTAGTGCATCTTTTGTGGGGGGAAGTGAACATAAATTGTTTTTCGTTTTTCCCACGGACTTCGTAAATTTTTTATAACGAAGTTCGTCAATTGAAGTTGTCTTGCCTCCACCATAGAGCGCCATGAAGAATTTTTCCCCTGCCACAATAAGTTCTTCTGGGTCAGCGACTTTTCGTTTAAAAATGTCCAATTCTGCAGCAAGGTTGCCAGCATCTTTTTCCATTGTGGTAACGAATTTCATTTTCCCAGCGAAGTACGTTTGCTGACGATGTGTCACATCCCGATATAGCGTGTAAAAATAAAATGTTGTCTGATACACATTTTATACTTTTTGTCGAAAACCATTTCTCTGGTGCGTGTGATTTTTTGGGTTTCCAAAGAAAAACATTTGCATGATGTTTTCCATGTTCAGTAAACAAAACAAGAATATCAATGTCCTCGGAAACGATTGTAACAGTTTCATGCAGAGAAGACTACTTAATCTTTTCTGGCGATACTTCTCTTCAAAAGTGATTGAACTCCCCTTTCTTTAACAGTATACACTTGACCTTCACCCAGCGTTGAATTGCACACAAAACAGTTCTTCATTGTTACAAAAAAACAATACCTTTTTAAAATAACAGGGCGGACATAGACCGTTTATAATTACATTTATTTGCAAGGCGTATAAACGCAAGTCTACTTTAGGCAAAGTGAGTAGTTGAAAACATTACGATTTTTGCACAGTACTTTGCATTCATCTATAGTGCGAAAATTTTGTCTGAGCACTAGTGTTTTGATTTTTATAAATGAATACCAACCAATAAATTTGAAATCTTGTTGAGTTTTTTTTTAGGTAACACCAGTGAAATCGCGTGCAATACCTTCGGTTTACATTTGGATCGAGAGAAGATAACTCAGTTTTCAAAAACAAGAAATGTAGGTGTCTTAAGTTTCCCGGCTGCTTTACAACTTTCTGTGTGGTGTGGATGCAACTCCACGTGCCATGTATGTTAAATTGTTATCATAACTATGGACAGCATTTTAAGTAATAGTTTTTTTGTACGATTCACCGGATAAACATTTTCGAAAAAAAATATATTTAAGTTTTTCTCCTTACTCATAAAGTGTGATCCTATGAATTGGATAACGCACACAATTCGTGGCCGATAATATCGATCGATGGCTCATTTTATAGGTTGATACAAGAACTGAAAATGATTCTAAGAGCATCATCCAAAAAACGGTTACCTAGAAAACTCAAGAAAAGTCATACCACCCCCAAAACACAACCCATAGGGGAATATTCGTCCGTTATATCTCAAAAATGAAACCACCTATAGAGGTCGTTGATAGCTTATTTTATAGGTAATTTTATCTTCTACAAGATTGTAGTAGGACGTTTTGTTGTAAAATAAAATGCAAGCGAGTTATTGCATAAAAACAAAACCAATATCTTTTTCAAGATGGCGGGTCTTCCCTAACCTCAAAAATCCCAAAAACTCGTTTTTATGATCAGGAGACGTAGCCAAACATATTCCATAAAAAAATGTTGTCCATCAAAAAATGCGATTTGATGCCCTTTTTTTGACTAATTTGACTGGGCTATGAATAAATACTAAATACTAAAATAAATTCACTGAATTTTTTTTAAGAAAAGTTATATTTTGAGAAAAATACGATTATGTTAAATTGCTGAAAAAATTGTATGGTAGGTACCGTTATTTTTGGTTCTGAAAAAAAAAACGTGTGGGCAGAATCACCAAAAACCACTATGTACCAAGTTTGAAGAAAATCGATCTAGCCGTTTAGGCTGTAGACGAACAGACAGACAGACAGAATTATGCAACCCACTTTTTTGGTGTTCTCTTTCATCGTAATATCATGTTTGATTTTTATCTCAAATTTTTTTTACACGAATCCAAAACTTGCCATGTGATATGAAAAAAAAGCATGAAAAATCTCCTCATCGCAACATCACCTGCAAACATATATAAAAAAAGCAGACATACTAAAATGACTTCTCGAAAACGTTGCTAGCTCTTAGACTAGAAGTGATTCATCTCTTTTTAGTCACTATTATGGCTTTTTTGTCGTGTAGGTACTACTTAACAGTCATAGTTCGAAAAATAATTGATTTTCTGTATTAATTTTCATAAAAGTCATAGAAAAACGACGTTTATAGCAAACCTTCTCGGAAAACATGCCAGCATGTTCACAAGTAATCAGCAGATTTCCTTAGTTCCACAAATCTTTGTCAATCTATCAATCAAAAATTCACTAAACGCATTTTTTTTAAACCATTTATTTAATTGACAAAACAAAGTAAAACAGTTACATATCTACATTTTTTATTCTTAATGTCGAAAATCAGTTTCGAATTTATACATAGATCATACCAATAAAATACAAAAATAAATCAAAACTAATTCACCTTTGTCGCATTATTACTCGATATAAAAAATCTACTCCTTTATTTTATTTCGTTTTTTTTTTTGTTTCATGTTTCACAATTTAAAATCTTATAAATACAAAAGCTCCCAAATAATAGGTATATAATTCATTGCCTTTGGTGTCCTTACTCATTTTGTAGGGTTCTCCTTTTTTTTTTTTGTTATTATTAAAATCTCCTCCAATTTACATCCCGAATCCACTCCAGCGTTGTAGTATCATGTTGACGCTGAATTGGTTGTTCCCAATGTTGTGCGTACACATTCATTTGCATAAAAAGAGAAGAACAGAAAAAAAATTCATACTTAAAAAAAAAAGAAGAAAAAAATCATTTGCATATACACAGTCAATTAAATTAAAATTTGAATGTCACAATTTTTCAACCGAAAAATAAATTTGAATATCTGCGCTTGAGTTCCCATATTATGGAAACACAATATAGCTCTATTAACAACGCAACTTATGATAACTCTCAGCAAAATTAATTCCAACATGATTTCAATCCATAACACTGGTCAACACAAATTTTGTGCCTGGGTTCGGCATATGATTTTCTTATTCCTAACATATTACTTATTAAATAAAAAATTGTCTTGTTTGAAAAAGTTTGCTTTTGTAGTCAGGAGCACATTATTTGAAAATTCATGAAAATGTGCTATGTTAGAATCAATTAATATAGATATTCTAACATAAAAGACTAGGATACACCAAAACGCTACAGCATGTAGGCTGGTTCTAAACAAAAAAAAGAAACATGAGAAGGGGTGTCTATGTTCCCCTGTTTAGGCAGGAGGGGTAATTTTCTTTAAAAAGTTACTTAAACTAGAAAAAAAAATATTGAAAAACAACGGCAGCACCAAAAATATCACGGTATATATTTTTTTAAAGCTAATACACCATTCTTTAATTATATTTTTAAATTAAGTCATTTCCATGAATAGTTTTTTTTTAATTAATTTTCAAACTCAGAATTTTGAACACAAAAAATCAAAAATATTATTTTTTGTTTAATTAAAATTTTCTTAATTATACGTGAAAAGTTATTCTTCTGTTTTCAATATTCAATGCATTCACCAATCTTAAGTGAAAGTTTAAAAACTAGATGGTTTTATGTATTTTAATTTTTGACAAAATTAAAAGTAACAAAAACTCCTTTTTTCTTTATTTTTTTGTTTAGTGTTTGGTACCAAACATTAAAACGGTAATTTTTATCAACAAACACACTGATTTTGGAATGTGCTGTTCTGAAACTAAACCTATAGAATAATTTCCCATCATTGTTTCATTTTATTGACCTTGGTAATGACGATTACTCTCGAAGTCCATAAAGTCCTAGTTAAAATGTTTTCCTTTTTCTTCTGAGTATGCTCGCAATGAAGTTTTTAAATTTTTTTCTAAATGACCGTGCAGAATATTCAATCTTAGAGACATCCTGCATGTATTTTGAGTTTCTTAACATATTTTCAAAAATGATAATAGTGTGAATTTTGATAAAATAACCACATATATAGCAAAATGCAATAGCATCACTTCGACACATTCTTAATAACATTTTAACGTCCTTAAATATTGAAATAAAAATGTGTGTAGTTTGTGACACAAATATACTTTAGAGATACCAAATGGGCGTAACAATTCCCCTCCTCTCTCCTCTTTTAAAGAATATATTAAAGCAAACATTTATTATTTCTATGAAAACTATGGTAACGGTATTTTGACTACCAACTCTACAAAAGCAAACTTTGGGGGGGTTGTGGGTATTTTTCCATTATTTTGGAGCATGACGAATAAAAAAATCATGAAATGAACCCAGGCACAAAAATAATTTTTTATTTTGTTAAGCTGTGACAATCAGTGCATAAGGTAAGTTCCAGGAATTATACAGGATATTGATTTTGCTATGGGTCGATACTAAGTCCCCTTCCATACGAAGAAACAAGTTGCTGGAGATTTGTTTGACGTTTTCTTTTAATCTCCTTAAAAATCTCTTGTACATTTTATACTAGGAAACAAATCTCCAGGCAATTTTTGAAATTTCCTTTGAAAGTCTATTGGTTGAACACACCTAAATCTAGATGTGAAAGGAAATGTCAAAAAATCTCTTCAAATCCTCGACCGGGGAGATTTTGTACACCCCTCTATCCTCCTGCTCTTCTCACCATTGAACTAAAAGTTGCTGGAAACTCAGTTTCCTCGTGTGAAAGGGCTCTTATTTTTTGTTTGGTTACCTTTTAATAAATTAATAACAAGGATAAGGCATTTAATAAAATAGAGACTTCAGGAGAAGGATTTCAAGAGTCGAGTATTAAGCATTAGTAGTTTATGGACCTGTTTAAAGTTATGGCAGATAACCAAAAATGTAACAATTTCATGCGTTCTTACGAATCGTGACAATTTACAAATTAATTACACTTGACTGAAAAAATGTCTGGCCATAATATATTGCCAACTTGAAAGAAATTTTCACATCAAAATAAATTCAACACTTTTGAACACACTTATTAAGAGACATTTAGTGATGAGGAGTAAAAATGTCCCTTGTTATGCGTGGTTTTATTTAATAGATAAAATAAAAAGATCTTTCGGTGTTCGGGTCTGGAATAAGACTGACTTTATTCTTTTAAAATTATTTCTTACAATTATCTTTCGTGGTGTCAATGAATTAGCATCGACAGATACTTAATAGCTATATCATGGACAGAGAGATGTTGCACACACAGCATATTCGCTGTATTATAAATAAAAGATAAAGGCACCCTCAGAAAAGTATCTGATGATGGGTGGCATTTTATATTCGATTTCTCAAATATAAACAAATGCATATTCAGATGGAATATCCGCAATAATAAATATGATACTATGCATTGTAAGCACAATAAATATTAACAGGCACAACACCCTTTGAATCCGAGGCGAGCTCTAGCGGCTGGAATGTGCAACATGTTTATTTTTCGGGTTTTCATTATTATCATTTGTCTTATCAAAAACTAATCTTAAACAAAAAATAGTTGTGAAATTTTTTTCAATAATGATAATTTATATAATTTTTCATATCTCTTATGGTTAAAAAGTTATTAAACTTCAAGAGTTAGTAATTTTTGTTTTAATTACCTAAGAAGCGTTGCGTTTAATATTCTAATGTATGAAATGCTATGGTTTCAAGCGTTCTTCTGTCCGAGGACCCAAGGATCTTGCCAAAGCCGTTCATATATTTCCATATCTACTAAATACATATATCCTCCAAATCCCATTTCAGAAGCCTAAAAGCAAGTTACAGAAAGCAGCAAAGCAGCAATTCAGTGCGCACTTCGCACTCAGATGTGCGCTCAATAGGACGTTGGATCTGCGTCAGCTGCAATCAGAAATTTATGGGTGGGCAAACACTTTTTTATGGAGGAGTTCTTTCAGTTTATTATGGTGCAAAAATATGGCACGCTACTGATTTTGAAAAAGCTTTCCCATAAGACGTGTACTACCTACAAAGCAGACATCACCGCCATCCAAGAAGTGCGATGGGATGGGCCGGGCAAAAGAAAACTGAAAGACTGCGATATCTACTACGGTGACTGTTACCGACCACAAGGGCAGCGTCTTTTTGGATGTGGATTTGTTCTTAGAGGCAGACTTAGGCAAGAAGTCTTGAGTTTCAATTATGTAAACGAACACCTCACGACAATTCGTATCAAGGCTAAGTTCGCCAACATCAGCCTGATATGTGCCCATGCCCGCACATGAAAGATGACGACACCAAGGACGAGTTCTACGAGCTCCTGGACAAGACATATGAGCAATGCCCTAGCTATGACATTAAAATTGTCTTGGGTGATTTTAATGCCAAACTAGGAAGAGAAGACGTCTTTGGTGGCACAATCGGAAGATACAGCCAGCACGACACCACCTCCGATAACGGACTCAGGCTAATCGACTTTGCTGCGGGGCGAAACGTTGTGGTAGCTAGTACGCAGTTCCCGCATCTCGATATACATAAGGGGACATGGCGAATTCCTGGTCAATCAACCGCCAACCAAATTGAACACATTGTGATCGACGCAAGGCACTCCTCTAGTATCCAGGATGTCCGAACGTTCCGAGGAGGCAACATAGACTCGGACAACTACCTCGTCGTAGCCAAGGTAATGCTACGGATATCCAGACTAAAGCCAAAACAGGGAAATACTGTCAGGAAGTTCGACGGCGGACGGCTACAGTCGCAAGAAATCGCCAGGTCCTTTTCCGATCGAGTCTCTCGCGCCCTCTTAACTAGTCCTTTGCCGCCAACTGCAAACATGGAGAACCAGTGGAAAAACTGCAAGGGAGACATCAGAGATGCCGCCTCTGACGTACTGGGCTTTGAACGACCACCACAGCAAAACCCCTGGTTCGACGAAGAATGTCAGCAAGTACATGCAGCCAAACAACAGGCATACAAAGCGGCCCTGCATAGAAGGACTAGAGCTGCTCGCGAGCTCTACGAGCAGAAGAGGAGGGAGGAATTAGAGGGATGCCACTGCAGGAATGAAGTTCGGAAGTTTACCAAAAGGTAAAGAGAACCTCCC
This sequence comes from Dasysyrphus tricinctus, assembly GCA_963921185.1. Classification (NCBI taxonomy): domain Eukaryota; kingdom Metazoa; phylum Arthropoda; class Insecta; order Diptera; family Syrphidae; genus Dasysyrphus; species Dasysyrphus tricinctus. The sequence continues at coordinate 150,510,015 of OY992530.1, read as the reverse complement.
AGGGTTACAAGGCCCGAACCGAACCTTGCAAGGACGATCAGGCGAACATCGTGGTGGAATCGCAGTCAGTGCTGAGGATATGGATAAATCATTTCTGCAGATTGTATAACGGCGATGATGAAACGAATTCCGCTAACATGCAAATTGCACCATTTAACTTGGACGACGTAGGCCAACAATTTCGTCCACCCGATCTTGACACGAAATGAGGATAGCCATATCTAAACTTAAGTATAATAAGGCTGATGCTGGTGCTGGAGCTGATGGCCTTGCGGCTGAGCTATTCGAAGCGCCTGGCGATGAATCGGTTAGGAGTATGCACCAGCTCATATGTAAAATATGGTCGGAGGAAAGCATGCCCGATGAATGGAACCTCAGCATTGTTTGCCCGATCCTCAAGAAACGCGATCCTCTGGACTGCACCAACTACAGAGGCATCAGCCTTCTTAATATCGCCTACAAGATCTTCTCTGCCGTACTTTGTGAACGCCTTAAGCCATTCGTCAACAACCTGATAGGTCCATATCAGTGTGGCTTTAGGCCTAGGAAGTCCACCATCGACCAAATATTCGCACTACGGCAGATCTTGGAGAAAACCCAGGAGTTTCAAATCGATACCCACCACCTTTTTATCGATTTCAAGGCCGCGTATGACAGCATCTATAGAGACGAGCTATATAGAGCAATGTCTAGTTTTGGCATCCCTGCCAAACTCGTCCGTTTGTGCAGGATGACGATGGAGAATGCACGCTGCTCCATCAAGGTCGGCAAAGACCTCACCGACACCTTTGATGTCAAAAAAGGTTTTAGGCAAGGCGACGCGCTGTCATGTGACTTCTTCAACATAGTTCTTGAAAGAATAGTGCAAAACTCGCACGTCAACACTAGAGGCACAATCTTTCAAAAGACCGTCCAATTACTCGCTTACGCTGACGACATTGACATAATAGGACGAACAAAGCGTGATGTCAGTGGTGCTTTTGTGAGCATTGAGAAGGAAGCCAAGAAGATGGGTCTAACGGTGAATGAAAGCAAAACAAAATATATGCTGTCCACAAGAAAGGACACCCAACACCGACGTCTCGGACAGAACGTCACTATAGACAGCTATAATTTTGAGGTAGTCAGAGACTTTGTCTACCTAGGATCCGCTATAAACTCAGCGAACGACACCAGCGCTGAGATCAAAAGAAGAATTACTCTTGCCAATCGCTGTTTCTTTGGGCTAAGAAGACAATTGAGAAGCAAAGCCCTCTCTCGAGCAACTAAACTGTCCCTGTATTAAACGCTAATCATCCCGATCCTGATGTATGATGGTGCATAGGCATGGGCACTGTTAACGGTGGATGAGAACGCGTTAGGCTGTTTTGAGAGAAAAATTCTCCGGGTGATTTTTGGTCCCGTCTCCATAGATGGGGAATGGAGAAGAAGATACAACAATGAACTGTACGGGCTGTAAAGCGACACCGACCTTGCCACAAAAGTGAAAAGCCAATGACTGAGATGGCTGGGTCCCCTAGAGCGAATGGACACCAATGCTCCGGCCCGGAAAGTCTTTGAATCCAACCCCGTGGGACAGCGCAGTAGAGGTGGACAGCGTAAAAGGTGGCGCACGCAAGTGGAACTTGACGTGCGCAACTGGAGAAAGCTAGCTAGAAACCGAGCCGCCTGGAAGAAGCTTGTTGGTTGAGGCCCTGATCCACCCCGGACTGTAGCGCCACCTTTTGTAAGTAAGTAAGTAAGTACTGCCTATTTTTGTTGGATGAACTATAGATTTACATACAATGATAATATTCAACGCGAAAAACGTTTGCTTGACCTAAGCCACCCATTGAGTTATTAATTTACCCTTAATTAATAAATTATAGGCCTAAGAATAGAAAATAATTATTTTTGGACGCAGAAAATATTTGAATGCAAATAATACCTTGAAGTGAATTGGAAGTGTAAACTGACCATCAAATATAAAATATTTTTTCTCCACACTTTTTTTGCATGCAACACAATAATTGCCGGTCCATTGTTTTGCATGACATTCAATGACAGCAATGTTTTTTTGCATGAAACTGTAAAACAGTCATGCAAACAATTAATTTTGCATTTCACCTCTATTAATTTGACATGCGAGAATATTTGCACAGATTTTTTTTTTGCTCACGGGAACTGTAAACTAGGCTAGAACTACAAAAAAATTCAGCAATTGTTTCACGTGAGATAAAGTGTGGTGAATACAAAATATTAACTCTTCCAAAATTTTTTTTATTGTTTTTTAGGCCAATAATTTATGAATAAGGGATTAGTTATTAATGACTCAATGTGGTGGCTTGGGCAAAGGCAAACATTTTGCGCCTAAAATATTATACAAAATTAAGCACAGAATAGGTGGAAACTTGTTCTGAAAAATTTGATTTTTCTTTTGCATGGGAACTTTAAACTAAACGTCAAATATTTAAGTTTTTGCGCAAAACGCATTCTTATGAGAAAAAGATTCTTGCCGTATATGAAAACTTCCTCAGTGTCAGTCCCAATTTGTCGATGAAATGGAATTAACTCCTAACTCCAACCCCAAAAGTTTATCTTCATGGGTAGAACCTCATTGGTAAGTTCTTAGACGTTTCACTGTCGAATAAGTTCTTTCCTTAGTGCATGTTAAAACCGTTAACACCAACAACATTTTAAGAAGCTGGTGTATGTGAATCATGTTGTGTATGTCATTTTGTCTACCATATCATGCATTCAGCCTTTAAACTTTAAATTATCACGATTCAAATTTTTTTTAAAAATTGAAGTTTTCTGCTTTCAATTTTTTTTTCATTTTTGAATATGTCAAAAAAAATTATTTCATAAAGTATTGGCCTATAACTTGGAAAAATGCTGTGTACTTCTTACCTTTGATTCTCATATGAAAATAAACAATATATCAACAAAAATTAAATAAGGACATTCTAACACAACCACCTTCTTTACACCATAACTTGCTCTCGTAATGTCCCTGGAATGACCATGAATCAATATAATACTTACTTTTTCCGATATTTCTGAGTAAATTAATCAAAAACTATTGATGTTGTAAGACAATAACATTGTTTTTTACTTGGGGAAATATATTAGCTAATATAAACCTGAGACACCCGTTTGATATTTTGTACCCCCCTGACCCAACTTATTACCCTCCAAACAATCGATCGAATCCTTCAACCTTGGATCTGTTCCTCACTAATCTACCAGAAATTTTTTGTCGGCCTTTGGTTATTAAAGAACTTAGTTCTGATCATCTGCCGGTCAATATTGAGGTTTTTAGGTCTCCCATAGTTCAGAAAATTGATGTAATTGATTTTAAAAATGCAAATTGGTGTATTTATGAGAGACAAATGCGCAATAAACTACAAGCTATGCCTAACCTTCTTACAGGAGAAGTTAATGAGAATGATATTGACCAAAGCATATCGTATTTTACAACTTCAATTGTTGACAGTGTGGACGAATCTGTACCAGAAAAAAATATAAAATTTGGCAGTGCAAACCATTTGCCACATTATATAGTTCGCATGATTAAGGTTAGAAATAGCTTAAGAACCAGATGGATGAGAACAAGAGATATACCATCTTGTTATCAGAAGTCAAAATTTTTAACGCTATGATAAAGAACTCAATTAATACTTTTAGAAATAATTCCTGAAATCGTAAATTGCAAAGCTTAGAGAAATCAAGTAAACCATTTTGGAATATTGTCAAAGTAATCAAGAAAAGGAAAACACATATACCTGCCTTTAAAACAGGCAATACGCTTATGCTTTCAAACTCTGACAAAGCAAACGCCTTATAGCAGAAAATTTTTATGCCAACCATTCTGTTGCTATCAATACAAGTGTACCCGGTAATAGCTTACTTGAAGCTGTGGTAAATAGATCTCTCGATATCATAGATAGAAGTTTGATTGAATTGAATGAGAATTTTGTATCTATAAACGATATAAAAACTATATTATCCATTTAAAAATAAGAAAAGCTGTAGGGTTTGATAACCTAAAAAACATGTATTTGAAATATCTTCCACGGTGTTGTATAATATTTTTAAAACATTTATTCAATTTTTGTTTCAAAATTGGATATTTTCCATTGGAATGGAAAATAGCAAACGTAATATCAATCTTGAAACCAGGTAAAAGTGCTAGTGAACCTTCCAATTACAGGCCAATTAGTCTGCTTAGCTCTTTAAGCAAATGCTTCGAGAAAATTATTAAAACTAAGCTCACAGCTCATATATGTAGATCAAAATAGTGTGCTTCCTCCAGAACAATTTGGTTTCAGAGATTACCATAGTACTGTACATCAAGTACACAGAATTTCGAGGGATGTAAAAAATAACTTTAGGCTAGGAAAAAGTACCGGAATGGTATTACTCGATATCGAAAAGGCGGTCGATACTGTATAACATAGAGGCCTTCTACACAAACTTTTGACTTATAACTTTCCACTGTACCTATAAAAATTATAATATCATTTCTTCTCTCAAGAAGATTTAAAGTATTTGTCAATAATTGTTTGTCTGAAACGTACAACATTGAAGCAGGTGTACCTCAAGAATCTGTTCTTGGACCAATATTGTATATACTATTTACCTCAGACTTCCCAGGCTTAATGTATTGTGAAAAGGGTATCTTTGCAGATGATACCTGTATTTATACATCAGATTCAGTTGGTTCCATAATAGAAACTAACCTGCAATATGATTTAAATACAATACTGACTTATTTCAATGATTGGAAAATCAATTGAATGCTTCTAAGACGCAGGCTCTGTTCTTTACACGAAAAAGGAAAGCTTGCCTCTTACCAAGCAACAACCTTCAAATCGGTGGTCTAAGAGTGAATTGGGATAAGAGTGCTAAATATCTTGGTGTTTAACTAGATGCGAAAATGACATTTGGATTGCATATCCAACATATATTACAAAAAGTCAATGTCACAATAAAGATTCTTTATCCTTTCATAAATCGACGGTCAAAGCTTAGTACTGAAAATAAACTCCTAATTTTCAAATCAATATTTCAATCAATAATCTTTTACGGTTCACCATCTTGGGGTGAATGTGCAAAAACCCATATGAAAAGACTTCAAATAAGCCAAAACAAAATTTTGAAAATGATGTTAAGATCACCGTGGCATTTTTCTACTGAAGAACTGCACAACTTGGCAAATATTGAAAATGTACAAACTAGAATTCTGAAGTTAAATGAAAAATACAAATTTGGCTGTGAATCATCAGACAATATGCTAATTTCTAGTTTGGTTTCATAGCAAGTTCATATGTTCTCGTATATATATTAGTATTTAGCTTTTTTTGTTTGAATTTGTTGGTATTATGATTATCTATTTATTTAATTATTCATTTATTTATTTACTTATTTATTTAATTAATAATATATTTACTTATTTATTAATGTGTTCATTTATTTATTTATTTATTTGTTGTCCTATTATTTATTTATTTATTTATGTATTTATTTAATTTTTTATTTATTTATTAACCAATTTATTTATTTATTTATTATTTAACTATTTAGTTATTTAAAGTGATAGATCCAAACTGTGATATTAGTTTAGGTGGTATTAAGACTGATTTTTGTTATTATTTATTTTGTTACTATTTATTTGTATGTTATTAATTTATTCACTTTTTGTTAATTTATATCTTATACTATAGTAATGTAAAATATTTATTGGGACATAGTTTCCTTGCAATAAGTCTGGCAAGATCAAGCAGCTCATCTCACCCCTTCTCTCATCTTGTCTCTGACAAGATTTAAATTAAATAGTTTTAGATATTTTTTTTTTCTCATTTTGAATGAAGGTTTTGTTAGTAGTTTTTCCTTCGAATTAATTAAATCTTTAAAAACATTTATCATTTTGAAAACTGTAATTATAATTGACATTAGTAAAGTAGAATATAACCATATCTATGTAAATTGTGCAATGCAGCAATGTTGAAAAAAAAGAATGTATATTTTTGCTACAATAAACATAATTAACATTGTTTTTCAATTTTTTGAATTTTCTACTGCTCGTACCTTTCTTAACCTTGCTCCTACCGAAAATACGAATAAGACCTTTTTTGTAGGAAATTTATTATTCTTTCATTTTGTAATGTATACTTTTCCGCTTAAGCGCTTACTTTTCAAAATATTCCCGAAAAGTTACAAAAGGGGACCTTTAACCCCCCCTCCTGCCTAAAGCTCGCGGCCCTGGGCTGGGGACTTTTAGTATGTTATACCTGGGGGTCACTTCTACCATATAAAATAAAAACCCAGAGAGCCTGATTTATTGCATTTATTTTTCCTTCGTTGACAGGACTACATTAGCTACATTATGCTAAGGAATGATTTAAACAAGTAAAAGTTATTTTTGTGTTTTTTCTGTAAAATTAACTATTTTGAAATAAATTTACCAAAATTAAGGAATAAGTTAATTTAGTACCGTGATTTAAACTAAATTGACCGATCACTTAAATGAACTAAAGTGCCCAATTCTAATATCGACACAATTGGTCCAGAGGCGGATTTGTATAAGGATTTTATCAAATCAAGCAGCTAATTTTTTTTTAGAAAGTTATCACTTCGGTTTCCAATATCGCATGATCTTCAAAAATACACAAAATATTTGAAATTTTGTGTTTTCACAATTAATGTCGCTTTGATTTTGAAAAACAATAAACGATGACAACGATGTCCACGCACGTCAAAAAACGAAAATGAATTCGAATTCAGCGCAAAAAAATATGGAAAAAAATTGCCAATATTTGTAAGTTGCTAAGAACAGGAGACAAAATCTTCTAAAACAACAGCTTTCAGGGTTAAACCCGAGTTAACTCCATACGTCTAAAAGCCAAAAATTATCATCCACAAAAAAAACTATTTAGGAGTAAATAGGACAGTCAAAAAATTTACACTTACCTTTAAATGAACTCTTGATGATGACGATCATCTTTGATTCTAGCCATTCATACAATGCAAACCATACAAAATTTAATTTTTATTTTTTATTAAAATGCATTATTTAATTTTTAAATATTCAATATAGATCTATGTATACGTACAAATATCTTATTTAATTTTAATAGCTTACTAATATCATTTGTATGTAAATAATAAAACATACATATAACATTTGGTTGCTTATATAAAGATATACAATTAAATCATTACATAATTTTATATAAAATACTGTGTAAAATTACACTTATATGCACTACAAATATAAATTTTTGCTGTTGTAAAATCAATTAAAATAAAATAAAACAATATAATATTTTTTTTTATATAAAAGACAATGAAACTAAGAAAATATTAAAATACAAAATAAAATAGCCATTTAGCAACATTACAATAATTTTGTTTTTAATTTTATTTATAACAATTACGAATGGAATGTAAAATATTATTTCTTAAAAGATTAAAAAAAAAGGACTTGGTCATTTGGATACTGACTACAGGACGCAAATATTTAATTTTAAATACATTTTTTATTGATAAAGACCGTCAGTATACTTTTAAAAATTATTTTAAAAATATAAAATAAAATAAAAAACATTTATTTAGTAACTTATTCAACAAAATGGATCTTTAAATTTCGCAGGCCTTTTCTAATTCGAATTTTGAATTTCACAGTTTCCTCTGTATGATGAATTGATTGGTCAAATCTACAAGGATATTATGAATGGTCGTGGCAGCTTACGATTTCTAAAATATTAGCAAATAAATTAATTTAAATTAAATAATGTTTAATACCTTACACAATAAAAATTATGAAACAATTACAAAAATTTTTTAAAAGATGTACTGGGGTGTGATAATTTGATAAGGGTTAAATTAGCATATTATTACGGTTTATTGAAGGTGGGATTAAATAGTTTCTGGTTTACTTTACCAAGGAGATATGACAGACGTAATGAGTTCTCTAAAACAAAACATAATTGTACATAGTATGGAGTAGGATGGTTAAAATTGAGAGAATTAACTATAGTTAAATGAATATTCAATCACATATCTATACAGACTCTTTCTAAATAAAACCAACTTCAGTTTCATTTCAAGCCGAATTTCTAAAAAAAGTTAACTCATTGAACTGATTTTAATAACAAATAAAAAAAGTAATCTTTGGTTTATATGTCTTAATTATAAATTAAATTAAATATATGTAATTAATTTTGTTTAAATTACATCATAAAGAGCAATGGAGCAAGCAATGCTGCTTGGAACGGTAGGTCACTACAAAATCTAAAAGGAAGAAATTCTTGCAAATTAAAAAAAAAAAAAAAAACAATCCTATAGCTGGCCAATACAAGCTAGACAAAGTCTCCATAGCCCTATGAAAAAAGACTAATCAATATTTTTGTGTACCAAAACCTACAAAGTTCTAAGCCTCCAATAATTTGCAAAATTGTATCTATAGGTGTAACCTGTCTTTTGGATGAAATTACTGTAGAGCTGTTAGGCTTAAGGCCGTGTGCCAGTTGTGTTAAAAGTTTGGTTAAATTTGATCCCATGGCTAAATTTTGACATTACCGAGGTGAATATCGACGTTCAAATTAAACTTGATCAGGAGCTTATGATGTTAATTTTTTATATTTGTCTATGCCCATGAAGAATTGAGGGAGAAGAATGTAGATAAATATTATATTTTGTTGTCGTTAATTCTGTCAGGAAATATTACAAAAACTATAAAACAATAAAAATATCAAGAAATATGAGCAAGCCTTGTGTTATTATAAATGTAAGTATGAACTTAAGAAATTGAAAAAAAACAACATATTTTAAGTTTTAAGGTGTCAGAGACTGGTAGTGGGACTGTTAGTGAGACAAACCTTTCATTTTGACCTGACGGGTTGAGCTTTAGTATACAAATAGTCTATGTTCTAACATTACATTTAAGAAGTGTTGCCAAGGTGGCAACACTGTCAGAAGGACAAGAGAAGGGTTGCCACAATACCGAAATGTGGCTTATAAATCCAAAACCAAGGGTCGGACGATGACCCGAGAACTCCCGTTGGATTCAGCACCCTTGAAACCATAGTACCACATTATTGTTTTTCTCCCACCCCTCCCCTTGTCCGAAGGTTAGGTTAGGTTAGGTTAAGGTGGCTGCCAGGAAAACTACTGACACACTTAGGCCAGAATAGGCCCATTGTGATACCACATAAAGACTGCGAGATGACCCTCGCTAATTAAACCAACTGGGATCGTCAAGGAAAAAATTTCCTAAGTATATTTTACGTCTTTGAGAAAGAGCAGGGCATGAACAAAGAAGGTGTGTGATAGTTTCTTCCTCCTCCTCGTCCATGCAGCTTCTGCAGAAGTCATTTGAAAGAACGCCTAGTCTATTGGCGTGTTTGCCTATGAGGCAGTGTCCAGTTATGACACCAATTGTGAAGCTAATATGCAATCTACTAAGAGATAACAAACATTTCGATCGCTTTGGATCCAGTGTTGGCCAGATCCGTTTTGTCGCCAGACAAGTAGTGATACCTGTCCATCTGCTGTTTGTCATCAACATGGAATCTTGCTTAAGCATAAGTTTACAAGTAGCGATTGGTATTCCAATATTCACCCTGTCAGGTAATATTGGTGTAATAGTTCCCTTCCTGGCGAGTTCATCGGCTTTACAGTTTCCTGGAATATCTCTGTGTCCCGGCACCCAGAAAAGGTGAATGTTGAACTGTTCTGCCATCTCCATTGATTAGAGCTTGTCCAAAGGGGGTGAAGAAAATTTCAAAAGCCAAGAACAGGGAGGGGATTCATGGTAGTAGTTCAAAATTGTTCCTTTTCAATGAAAAAAAAAACCCTTTCACTATAAAAATTTTTGTAGACTCTTTTGATTCTTGTTGCTTATGGCAAATGAAATATGAAGACTTAGTTTCGTGTCAATGCTGTTGGAATTTGGTAATATTTTTTCCTTGTTTCCCTTAAAATTCAGTCATCATTTATAAAAAAGGCTATAACTTTTTTTAAGGTGGTTGTATCAAGCTCATTCTAATTTAGTAAGATTGGGCATTAAAAAATTCCCTTAAAACATGTGCCATATGCTTATATTATCCCCAGCACTTTGAAAGTGGCGCTACGAAAAAAAAGTCGGTTTTCAATAAACTTTAGATGTTATATAGTATATTGGGAAATTCTGCGTCGACACCATCTTAAATGTTATTAATACAAATATTTTTCAAACTTTTCTTGGCTTTTTTTCCTAAAACAGCTTTTTTCCAACCCCTTCATGCAAAGGTAGGAGTGGTAGAAAAACAATAATGTGGTTCTAGGGTTTCAAGGGTGCTGTCTCCAACGGAAGTTTTCGGGTCATCGTCCTTACCTTGGTTTTTAATTCATAAGCAACATTTCGGGATTTAAAGTGGTATGAGGCAGCCCTTCTCTTGTCCTTTGTCTTTGCTTATAGAAAGTTTAAAATTTTGGTAAAAATGAACTTATAGAAATTACAAAATGGCGTAGATTTTAGGGTAGTCAGATATTTCCTAAATTCGACTTTTTTCGATTTTCCTCTTTGGGTCTTAAATTGAGGAAGTGTTCGGTTTCGATTATAATGAGTTTTGCACCGAATATCAGATTTAGTCATTAAATACTACATTTGTACCAATATTTACATTAATATATCCATTATTACCAAAGTTATAAGAATTCGAAAATTTATTGAATATTTTACATGTGTTTTCCCATCTAAAAATTTTTCCTCTTCGGGGCCTAAAAATCTAGTAATTTGCAGTATTTTTTTATTTTTATTTGGATGATATTAGATGGGCGCAGCATTTAAAATCATACAATGACCTTTATAAGGACCACCCTAATATGCATATCCTACTTAAATCGGTTTATTTTGATGACGATCAAAATGTCTTAAAGCTTAAGAGGTAAAAGCAAAGGGTTGTCTATGTTTATTTAAACTGAAATAAAATAAAACAGGGCAAATCAAGACCATATTTCCAACAAATAATAACCGCCGAAATCCAGATGGACACAAAAATCCACGAACATAAAATGCATAACTGGGGCATACGTATGTATATATAGGAGTTTATTCTTTCTATGACAAGTCACGGGTTTTGAATTTTTAAAGATCTTAAATTATTATAAAAAATAATATAATTAAGAACAAAAAATTCAAAGTAATAAAATGTTTGTACTGTACATAATGTTTATAAATGTATGTACAATATATTTTTTATCAAAATTAAAATTTTGACAAGAGCCTTTTTAAATGTCAAGTGCAATAGGTGCTTAATGCGGGTAATGGATTTATTGGATTAAGAAAAATGTGCGAAATTTTTGGATGGAGCAGTATCTACCTACCATTTATGAGCCTTTGTCCAATTTCATAACATAATCTCTGTGTATGATTATTCAAAACCAAAGCCCCAAGATGTAAACGATCAGAAAAAAAAAAACATGAAACCACGCAATTTCTTTGTCGGCAATGTGAAGGTACGGATTTAAAAAATGCCTCACAGACTCAAAAACAAAGATCATACACACAAGAGGCTCATAACTATCCACTGTCGGTTATTCTCCACAGAGGAACAAATACACTAGTCAACAATATTAAAGGAACAAATTTTTTTTTCAATTTTTGTTAGCGTTTTTTGAAGAGCTGTATCTTTGTGGCGAGTGGTCGTATTGAGTTGAAATAAAAAGCATTTCACAGCTTTATGTCTTTTGTTTCGAGATTTGTTTGCAAACAAATTTTTTTGAGGTACCGTTATTGCGTTATTGCAAAAAATGAGACGAGACAACAAAATTATTTTGTTTTTATTTTTTTGAAGGTCCTCATTTCTATGGATAATTTTTTTTGAGTCAATTAAATGTCATGATCAGATACCTTGTTTATTCAGCTTCAATTCAGCTTTTTTGTTGTTTTCTTACGATATTTTTTGACATGGTTTATCTGACTTTGAATGAAAAAAGATACTTTTAGCCGTGATTACCAATATCTCAGCAAATAATGACGTTATAAAAAATTCAAAGACAGTTTTGGAAATTTGAAAAAGCATTTTACAAGATTTTTTTATGATTTTGTAGAGATTATTTTTTTTACCGTTCACCGTTAGTTTAAAAAAAGTACTAAAAACCGACGTTTTGTGGTCTTTTCGTAAATCTATTTTTTTCGTTACAAATATTGATTGCATGGCTTGCGTTGGTATGCAAATTTATAGACTTTTAAATCGTCAATATTCTTGTAAATTTTCAAATTGATTCATCGAACCGTTTTTCCTCACCAAAACTTCAAAGTCTTACAAACCAGGTAAAGGAACAAATTGTGGTGTTCCTAAACAATGCGAAGTTGTCATCAAAATGACAAGAAAACCGCAATTCCAGTGGATTTTTTTCACAGTTTTGCATTAGTTAGATACTTTTTTGAATTGAAATGAAATAAAAAGTACATTAAACAAAAAAATAAAAAAAATTAATTTAAAAAAATTTTCAAACAAAAAAACTTGATTTTTTTTTTTTTTTTTTTGAAAAATGTAATTTTTTTTTCATTTCCATTCAAAAAAGTATCTAACTAATGCAAAACTGTGAAAAAAATCCACTGGAATTGCGGTTTTCTTGTCATTTTGATGACAACTTCGCATTGTTTAGGAACACCACAATTTGTTCCTTTACCTGGTTTGTAAGACTTTGAAGTTTTGGTGAGGAAAAACGGTGCGATGAATCAATTTGAAAATTTACAAGAATATTGATGATTTAAAAGTCTATAAATTTGCATACCAACGCAAGCCATGCAATCAATATTTGCAACGAAAAAAAAATATTTAAGAAAAGACCACAAAACGTCGGTTTTTAGTACTTTTTTTAAACTAACGGTGAACGGTAAAAAAAAAAATAATTTCTACAAAATCATAAAAAAAACTTGTTAAATGCTTTTTCAAATTTCCAAAACTGTCTTTGAATTTTTTATAACGTCATTATTTGCTGAGATATTGGTAATCACGGCTAAAAGTATCTTTTTTCACTCAAAGTCAGATAAACCATGTCAAAAAAAAATCGTAAGAAAACAACAAATAAACTGAATTGAAGCTGAATAAACAAGGTATCTGATCATGACATTTAATTGACTCAAAAAAATTTATCCATAGAAATGAGGACCTTCAAAAAAAAATAAAAACAAAATAATTTTGTTGTCTCGTCTCATTTTTTGCAATAACGCAATAACGGTACCTACTTCAAAAAAATTTGTTTGCAAACAAATCTCGAAACAAAAGACATAAAGCTGTAAAATGCTTTTTATTTCAACTCAATACGACCACTCGTCACAAAGATACAGCTCTTCAAATAACGCTAACAAAAATTGAAAAAAAATGTGTTCCTTTAATATTGTTGACTAGTGTATATGAAGTTACAGTTGTACAACTTTAATATTAAATGCTTTTCCTGAAATTTGCATGTAATTTCAACGAGAAATCTATGTAATGAGTACAATTTACGAGTACATGCACCATTAACTGTTCAATTTAAGTAACGAATGAATTACCTATTCACTAAATACACAAATTATGAACTCGGTAAATGCCTAATGTTATGAAACTTGTAGATAGTGAATGAAGACAATATGCACTCAAAATTAAAACATCTGCATTGAAAAGTGTATTGACTACATACAAATTTAAAACCCGCAATAAAAGAATACATTAATCACAACTATAGTCTGTCCAGCAAAAATTGTCAGTACAGGGCTTATGGGCGAGGTTTTTTCAAAACTGTGGTACCTGTGGCACAGCACTAAAATAACAAACCTGCCACTGAAAAAGATACTAAACCACTGATTAACATACAGGAATTGTTATTGTTATTCTTTGAAACATTTCGTACGCTCCAACATGACCGTCGCACACTGGGACCTTTTGTATGGAGAGCGTGCTCAAAATGCAAAATTGAAACTAACGGTTTCGTATAAAATTGTAATGCGGATTCAAAGTTCACATGATTGTTTATTAATATGGCAAGTTTTGAAGTTTTGGGAGACAGAAGTGTAATAGAAAATAGGCGATAAAAGCAACAATGCATGTAAATTCAAGAATCCATTGCGCACTTGTTGGTAGTTTGAAAATTCAAAAAAATTAAATTTGTAGTGAATACAAAAATATAGAAAATATATTGGCATCAAATGAAGCTCAGTAAAAATAAAAAAAATGTTTTTATCAAATTAAATCAACATATTTCAATTGCACTTTAAGAAAATTGAAAAGTTGCGTAGAAAATGTTCAAAAAATTTTTTCTTTATTTTGCGCACGATGCTTTTAAAACTGAATACGTGCTCTAGTAGTATCAATATTCCTCTATATGAAACAGAAGTCAAAAGTGAGAGCATGGTGCGCAAAACCGAAATAAGATTTTTTGAATATTTTCTGCGTAACTTTTCAATTTTTTTAAAATGTAAGGGAAACATGTTGATCTAAATTGAAAAAAACATTTTTTTTATTTTAACTGACCTTCATTTAATGCCAATATATTTTTTATATTTTTGTATTCACCACGAATTTATTTTTTTCGAATTTTCAAATGACCAACAACTCCGCAATGGATTTTAGAATCTTCATGAATTGCTACTTTTATCGCTTATTTTATATTACCTCTATGTCTCCCAAAACTTTAAAACTTGACATATTGATAAACAATCATGTGAACTTTGAATCCGCATTACAATTTTATACGAAACAGTCAGTTTCAATTTTGCATTTTGAGCACGCTTTTCATACATGAGGTCCCATTGTGCGTCGTCTTTCAATGCCAAAAGCCCAAAAGCATTCTGATCGTATACTCGCTTTCGTTTCTACCTTCGCTGTGTGAAATAAAACAAAAAATTTACATTCCAACAGAGTTGCATTTGCCAAATGGCAACAATACAACAGAGCTTTTTCAGTGGTTGTTATGAAAGAACTTTCGGTTTTGAAGCTTTTGAGAACAAAATTAATAAAGGTATGAGAGCCAAAAGTGTTGTCGTTTTGATTGTCCCCTTATTATTTGTTTGTATTTCTGAATAAACCTATAAAATGCAGTTAAAATTTGTACGATTTTAGTCTTTAAGAAGAAAAAAAGTATTTGCGCTAAGTTTTCAAACATTCACAAAGCGTTACGTGATCAAATTTCTTTGAAAAGGTGTGGTGTGGTAAAAAAGATAAATGTATCTTTTTTTTTTAATATATTTGAAAAGGTTTCCATGGTAACCATATGCACATTGTTCTTCGATTTGCGGCAATTTACAATTCAAAGTATGGAAACCCTGCGAGAGCTTTAACTTGAGACAGATGTATGCAAGCCAATGCAACCAGACTGAGAGGCAAACTTCCTATCTTCTCTGTACTGACAATTTTTGTTGGATAGAGTATAGTTGTGTGCTGAGTACCAGCAGCATGAAGAGTTACTGATTCATGGGGTGAGCTAATAGAAAATATATCACGTGTAGTGAATACAGATAATTATGTACTCAATGTAATACGATGGACAGCTATTTACAAAAAAAAGTATTCGAGAAAGTAAGACACGTAAATAATACAAGCAACGTGTATTGAGTAAGTAAAATATGTAAAGAGTTCATGCCGCGGTGGAACAAATTTTTGGCAACAGCAAACAGTATAGAATTATTAATTCCTTTAACCAGTATTCAATATTGTCCTGGTGCGTGCTCCATCATAGTGCCTTGAAAGATTCAAGTTAAAACCCAAGTAAGTAAATAAAATTAATATTTTTGTTCTTAAGAAAAAACTGAAACCAGTTGCCCGTAAACTAGCGAAGTTAAGATGGAGATTAAGCACAATTTTGTAATAAACAGTAGGTGTTCGTACCTATTACGTACAGTTATTGTAATACATACATTGCGATGAGTACAGAGTTTATTTATTTATGATATGTATATTTATAATTCTAAATTGGCTGTGTAACACACAGTTTATGAGTGTATGTAATCAGTACAGATTTCAACTTGTACTCTGCACATATAATATGTTTTATGCTATGGATTCATACTTCATACATGTGTAAATAAATTTTTTCTCGGGGCAGTATTTTTGTTTATGTTTTGTCCTCTCAATAACTTTCATCTCCATTTCGAGAAAAATATTTTTTAATTGGACACTTGGAGATTCGAGAAATGACATCAGTGCCGAGATTCAGCTATGTACCTTGAAGCCGCAGGGAGTGAGTGAGATGAGTCACTTTTCGTCGAAAATCGATTCAGTTAGCAAAAGGGAGTGAGTGAGCGAGTGAAATTAAATGTCAGATTACTCGCCAGATATTTCCGCAGTGACTGGGTGTATGTGTTGGTAAATTTCCAGTTTTGGATAGGTATGTGTGCTTTTCTCAAGAATTCCTATTCATGGATAGGAAATGAAATAAAAAAAACAACAATGTAGATAAAAACAACTACCCTTTTATTGATTCAAAAATCTTATTTTATTATAAAACATATGCACATATGTATAATAGAATTATGTTTCTCAGGGTGAAAACTCACATTCAACTTTAATTACGACAAAAAAAAATAGTTGATACAAATGATACTCCATTATTAATATTTCAATGTTTACATTGTTGTATTTGTTATTTCATTTCGCGTCCATTAGTGGTGATGTGAAACAGAATATCAAATGTACGAGTGTGACAAGGAGGTTGAATTTGGCTCTATTATATTTATTCTTTGTCTCATGTTCGAAACTAAATTCGAACTTACTCATTTCACTTAAATAGCTGGATCACTTTTGCGAGTGAAGTTAGATGAGTCGGCGAGTAAGGCTTAAATATCTGAATCTCGGCACAGGTAATATGAAAATTAGCAACGTTGGAGAGAAGGTACCTACCTATCTCAAAGTGTAACTGTCTGATGTGCTTTTTTGTATCGTGCCAGGGTGGCAAGATCACAGGTATAAGCCCCTGGTGGCCAGATTGCAGGTATAAGCCCCTAGTGCCAAAATCACAGGTATAAGCCCCTGGTGGCAGGATCACAGGAATACGCCCCTGGTGGCAAGATGACAGGTTATAGGCCTCTGGTTGCAAGATCACAGGTCTACGCCCCTGGTGGAAAGATCGCAGGCATAAGCCCCTGGTGGCAAGATCGCAGGTATAGGCCCCTGGTGGCAAGAGCCACTTATATGCCCCTGGTGACAATATAAGCTAGGCTTACGCATTAGTATATCACAGGTACCAAAGCCCCTGGTGACAATATGACCTTATTGACCTTACTCGTCCACAGCTTAAGGGAAACTGATTTATTGAATCCAGTTTACTCTAGCTCTATTGAGCACTCACCGTAAGTGTAATTTTCATTCGCCGGGGAAGCTCCTCATGATAACTATGCCGTTACCAGTGATGAGTGAGTGTTATGTAAGTGTAAGGAGGTGAATGAAAATATCCTGTGAATGTTGTTGGTGTGTTGGCCTCATATGCATATCTTGTGATGTTGGGTATTGCAGTGTCGCTGATTATGGATCTCTAATCCTAAAGGTACCTGTTGGGGATGGTGATGTTGGTGGTTATGAATTGAAGTAGTAAGCATGTAACACCTCGTTACAACTATGGATAGGTATATGTACAAGAAAACAAGGTCAATAGAAGGGGCCACTCGTTTTTCAGTGTTCCTTCAAACAATCAATAAAAACAAATCTTGAAAAATGTTTCTTTTGTATTTTTATTTACAAAAAGGACTAAACTAATTGAACACTTATTTTAAAAAATCGAAAATTTTGATAAAAGGTGCATATTTTTGAAAGTATTGGAATTTAATTCGTTTGGACACAAGTAGACATAAGAAAAATATACACGTCTTCGTTCAATAAAAACTCCCTTAGTCCATTTTCGGTTGCATTTGATTAAATCTATCCGCAAGCCTAATGTTGTTCTATTTACAAATTTTAAAAATTAGAAATTTTTCAAATTCGTATCAGTAAAAATTCATATATGAAAATGTTTCAAATTAAGAAAAATAGGCCAAGGAAGTTTTCACTGGACGACAACGATACGTTGTCAATAATTTGAAACCAAGCATTTTCTGACGCAATCTCAAAAGTCTTCACTTACGAATAAGCTGAAGATTTTATTTTAAACACAAGATCAAAGAACTTTATTTAAGAATTAAAAAAAAAATAAATTGAGACACCCTGTCAGTAAATAGGTTAATGGATATGCAATAAAACAAAATTACCTATTTTGAAAAGACTCACTTTTGCGCTCGGCTCTCGCCAAAAGTCACTTGAGAGTATATCCATGTAGTCTTTTTGTATTCGTATTTTTTTGTTTTGTTTTATCCTTTTAGCTTTGTTGATTTCCTTGTTCGAGTCGAGTATGCGTCTAATTTAATTTAGACAACAATTTTATACTTTTTGTTTATTTTTTAGTTTTATTTTGTGCTTTCGTTCTATAAACAAAATTGTTTACATCAATATCTGGAATGGCTTTTGTTTAAAAGAGTATTTGTTGTGTGTGTTTTCTATTTTAAAAGAGGTCTTGTTGTTATCCTTAGAAGAGTATTGAATCGCAACACACAGGATTGACGAGTAGGATGATGGTAGGACGGTAATGGTGGGCGGTAGAGGAGACGAAGAATATTCATTTTCCCTTCCTTTGACCCTTTCGTTTCGCTTTTCCTTTGTTATTAGAATTATTTGTCGAGGCGGTACTGGCTGAGGTGGAGGATGAGCCGGAGGCGGAGGACATTGGTTTAGAGCTACTACTTGCCATAGCTATGCTCCGTGGTATGCCACTGTTGGTGATGACCTTTGTAACCGTGGTTGTGGTTGTTGTGATGCCATTCGTAGTACTCACAGATTTGGTTGTCTTTCGTATTTCTGACGATGATTCGTAACCATCCTCTACAATGCCATCGTCGTCATCGTCATCGTCGGCTTCGTTGTCCTGCATCTGGCCTGCATCATCATCTACGATAACTTTATCTAGATTGGTGTTTATCTTGGTCTCTGATGGTAGAAGTATTTGGGCCAAGTCTTCATCATTTCGACTGGTTGGCTTGTTATCAACAGCATCATCTCCAAATTGAATATCTGCTTTTTGTTCCTTCAATTCCTCTGAATGTCCTTGTGACAAAGATGGGCTTATCTCCGTCGTCGTCGTAGTCATCGTCAAAGTCTTCGTTGTCGTCGTCGTCGCATGTTGTTTATCTTCGCCAGAAGCAGCAGCCATGACATCGTCTTTCTTGTTTTCGTCTTCGTGGTTTCCATTGTTTTCGCTTGTTTTCCTAAGGTTGTTGTTTTGGTTTATTAGATTTCCGGAGGCTGGAGCTGTTGTTGGTGGCTGTGGTAATAGTGGTTGTGGAAGCCTGAGATCGAGAGGTTGAGATGATGATAGTTTTTCTGTATCTTCTTGGTTTTCAGTTTTACCATCTGTTCCACCGCTATTTGCTTTGGAAGCCAACTGCAGTTGGGGTATTAAAGTTTTGTTTAGATTTGTTACACTGAGGTCTATCGGAGTCATCCTAGTTGTGGATGCGAGATGCAGGGGTGTTGTTGTATTCGGATTTGTATACACTCGGCAACCGTAAACTTCATCATCGTCTTCTCCATCATCATCTTCATCCTCTTCCTCATCATCATCGTCGTCATCCTCATCCTCATCGTCATCCTCGTCATCTTCCTCTTCATCGTCCTCATCGTCATCCTCATCATCCTCATCATCATCGTTGTTTTGAGCCAGAAATTGTTTCAATTTCATTTGAATTTGATTTCGATTTGAATCTTCGGAGGAGTTGGTTACCGTTGTCGTCGATGATAGCACAAAGGTTCGATTACCATTTCCATTTTTATCCCTGTAATTGATAAAGCTGTTACCACCACCATCTACTTCATCGTCCTCGTGCTCCCCATAATCATCATCATCCGAGGATTTTTCTTCTTTCTCCTCAAGACTCCTCGATAAATTCAACTTTACTCTTTTATTCTCCAACAGTTCCTCAAGGACATTTTTCATTTTTGCATTTAATGACAACTCAGGCTTATCTTCGTCGTACATTTCAGCTAGAGCTGATGCAGACGGTGTTGTTGCGGTATACGTAGCCATAGAATAACTAAAATCCTTGGGGTGTGAAATAATTTCGGTGTATCGTTTGGAGTGCTGAGGAGTGTCCTCATGCTCGTCCTGTTGTTCGCTCTCCGTATCCTCCCCATCGTTATCGAATGATGGATAGCTGCAATCTGTTGGTCGACCTACCGCTATACTTTGGGCAGAACCATCTCCGGCTATGATTGGGTTTATAACTTCGACGATTGTATGTTTGGGGAAGCAGGCGCCATCGACCGCTGACGACGACGACGAAGTGGTCGTATCCTTTGTTGTCGCTGCCTCGGAAGAATTTTGCTGCATTGTTAATGTGGTGCTAGTAGTTGTTTTTACAACCATGCTGGTGTTTAGTGTTTTAAATACTCCATCTTCTTCTTTAAAATTGCCGTTTTTGTTCATTTTAATGATATCGCCATCCTCGAGGACGTTATTATCTTCGTTCTTGTTTTTGTCATCGTGATTATCGTTGTCATCATCATCATCATTATCATGGTGGTTGTCGTTGTCGTTCTGGTCGTCATCTGTTCGAAGGAATAATTTTTCAGAATTTGCATGAACCGTTACTATGGATGCATTATCATCATCGTCCTCCTCGCTGGCCGATATAGTAACGGTCTCCTTTTCGGGATCTTGTAATTCCAATGAGATTATTTTCTCTCGGCATGTCTCTACCTAAATTATTATGACGACAAAAATATTGTGGGGAAGAGAGGTAAATATTTATACAAAAAAGTAAATAATATAAAGTAGTTTTTACACAACTGTAAATGTTACAAAGCATTGTGTATATAAAGCTGATAAAATAAACATAGTTCAAGATGTCCTTTTTCCGAAAGTATAAAAATACAATACAAATAGAAGCTTGTATAAATCAGTGATAAAATTTGAAAGCTATTATAGAAGGAATAAAATATAGACACAATACAACTTTTTGAGAAGTGAAGAGTAAACTTTTTTCTACAACTATACATAGGTACTTATCAGTACGACATGCAATTTTGAAGAAGAATAATAAGTAACATGCAAATAATCTTAAATACCTTTAATTTTGATTTTATCCTAAGAAGCGACAAAAAAATCATATCCTTTTACCAGCTTCTAAAATATAACCAAGACTTTGAAATGATAGAAAATAAGATATGACAAAAAAATCCACACAATTTAGAGAAAGTTCGTATTTTGTGATCCAAAACTTTGTAATAAAAAAAATTATTGGCCTGCAAATTATTGAAGGCACTTAAAAGTAAATCCCTAGCTGAGAAAATTATAACAAAATCGATCTTCTCATCACTAATGGAAAATATGGGAATAAGGGCAAAATTTAACCATTTCTGCAATAAATGATAACACTTTATTCTCACCATTTAACTTTTAATTCAAATAACCGACAGCCAGCCTTATTATACACTCATTTTGTAAATAACAATACCAGAACGAAGTTTAATCAAAACCATTAAAGGGGTTCCGGAGAATATTTGAAAAAATAAACATTGTACTGGAGCAAATTAAATCTGTTTTCATTTTCCATATTGGAAGCAATCAATACTTCTGAAACTTTGGTTTTTGCGGGAATATTTTTCCTTTTTCTTCCCAACAGTTCCCATACGAAAAAATTCAAAATTTTCAAAACGATTTTCAACCTATTCGGTGCACCAAATTGAAAAAAAAGACGAAAAACTTTCGCCTTGTCCTTATCCACCCATTAAGTCATTAATTTACCTAAAAATGGCAAATATTTATTTTTGGATGCAAAAATAATTTGCCTGCAAATAATGCCTTGAGGAGGTGAATATATTGTTTTCCTTGGAAGTGTATAAACTGACCACACTGTTTTTCGCATGTAAAACAACTGCTGATCCATTGTTTTGCATGATATTCCATGACAAAAATGTTTTTTTTTTTTTTTGCATGAAGCTGTAAACAAATCATGCAAACAATTAATTTTGCATTTCATCTCAACTATTTTTGACATGCGAGAATATTTATATAGACTTGTTTTTAGGACGGGAACTGTTAACTAGGCTTAAAGAGTTTGGGTAAATTATTGTTCCTGTCACAAAAACGTAGAGCGCTGAATTTTCAATATTTTGATGCAATTCTGAATATGCTGCGATATCGCAGTTAAAATATTAGGCTTTAGGAAGTTGGCCGCCTAAATGAATTAAACCTTGTAAAAATACATTGTACTGCATTCCCAATTACGTCTATGTGGGTGCATTTGAAAAATTGAAGACGCAGTGGACGTGGAGCAAATCTTTTTTTTTAAATCCATCAGCCCTATCCTTTCCGTGTCGGAGAGAGAGAATAGTTGCAAAATATATCAGCCTTATTATGAGTTTGACGTGAACAACATTCCCCACGGAAAAATTGACATTTCACTTTTCGCCTGTTGTGAATTTCACCCGAAAAATGAAAATTCCTCTTTTCTTGGGAGTACTCATTGTATTGTAATTAAGAGCTTAAATTGTCCTTTATTTTTTGAGGGCGAACGAAAGAAAAAAGGTACTGGTGCCCTTTGCGCAAGTTTTTTGTTTATTTCAGGCCAAAATAAGTTCGGGCGAAAATCATAATAGCTTTTAAAATTCCGTGGGAACAAATATTTTCGGGGTAAATATTTTCTGTGTGAAACTCACAATAAGGCCTGGTTCACGAGATGGTACCGCACGATTTTTTGCAGTATAAATCCGTGCGAATGAGCAGTGGCGTATATATTTTGCATAGAGCCTTTCACACGACGTTTGTACGGCAAGAAAACGTACTCAGCTAAGTACGTTTATCGAATACTCAACGGACTTATCAAAAAAAAACGAATGAATTACGACGTATCGTCTTCCAGTGGCGTATGGTTTTATATAGTCTCGTTCACACGGTTTAAATCCACGTTGGGCATTTGTTCGTTGGCATATAATGAGCTTCAGTGGAGAGAAAAGCCGATGACACAAAAAAAATTAATCGACCGAAATGGTTGGTTTAAAAAAATATATAACTCCGGTGATACTCATTGGATCTTGGTCTTAAAATAAAGAAGAGGAATGAGGCAATAAATATGCGTTTTTAAGTTTTTCAAAATTATAAAAAATTTTCATCAACATTTGAATTTAGAATAAAATAAATGGAATTGAATTGGGCTTTATTCACCCTTTTAGTATAAAAATCTTTGCCCTTCCTCAATGATTTTCCTACACAATATAGCCCGTTATGTCAGCTTTCATTAAAGACCTTGACCTTGAAGATGCAATCAGTAGAACGGGAGCTATAATTTTTTAAAGCAATCCATATAAAATTTTAATTAAAAAATTCCATGTAGATAACGGGATCTTCTCGCTGGTGGATGGTCGTGGACAATGGTCCAAGCAGGTAATTTCAATGCAATTGCTTTGATTTTTCGATCAATTTAAAATCAAGATTGTGTCGCTTTTATACCACGTAGGATAATGAATGGGGTATCAAAATAACCGTAATTTTATCATCATATCATCAATGCACTAAAGAGATATGAGTTCATATGTGGAAGTGCTCAAATAATGCCGTTATCTACGTCCAACGGTATTCTAGGACTCTTATTTTTTTAATTCATATTTAAATCAATATTTTCTATCATCCGTCCAAATTTCAGCTTTCTAGCCCTTTCCATTAAAAAGATAAGAATAAAATACTTCACAAATTCAAACTTTTCCATTCATTTTCATTATACTGCAGCTATTCGAGTTTTAAACGAATAAATATAAATTTCGTGTGAACACCAGGGTTGTCAGATGATGCGATTTGTCGCCAAACAGGCGATATGAATTTTGATTTGGCGACACGAAAATCGGTTTGGCGATGTACCTTAAAAAAGGCGATATTTTTAGGTTTTGGCGATTTAAATTTTTTGAATCAAAGTAGTACTAGAAGTAGTAATTTTTTATTAAGGTTTCTTTTGATATTACATTAAAATTCTTATACCTAACTACATTGACCACTTAATATTATGAATTGCCGACTTTGAATTGGCCAGGCTACACAATTAATATTTTTATTGTTTTCTTTTTAACAGATTTCAGTAATTTTTATAAAATTTAATCTGAGTAACATTTATGTATATGAGTCCACTCAATGGGAAATATACTTTTTGAATTAAAGTCCTAATATCTTCGGTCAAAAGGTAAAACTCAGGAAGTACACAAAAATATAATAAAGAAAGTGAGAATGAAATTCATTTTTTAATCCAAGAGGTCTCATTTTGCTAGGTATTTACTAACACATTGAAATATATGCCCAGGAACTGTATTTCAAAATTTGCGGAACGTGACTTCAGCTTCAAAAAATTCTTTTCAACCTAATTTCAAAAGTATATTTTGATAAATTGTGAGTAGTTTTACCCAGTAACCGACGATATTGTTTCTTTTTATCTGATCTTCACTTAAACCTTGTATCTTTTTTATTGGTGTTTGCTAAAATTTAGGCATCAAAATATCGACTAAATCTAATTGCACTCAAAACTGAACATTGCTTTTTTTCCCACCACTCAAATAATTTTATAACATTTTTGTGATTTTTGGATTTGGTCATTTATAAAGTGGAATATTTTAAAATTGGCGATTCCGCTTTCTTAAACCTGACAAGTGACAACCCGTGAACACCCGATTTTTGTTCGGTAAAATCCGAATGCGATAAAAAACGTGCGGTACAATCTCGTGTGAACCAGGCCTAACGCCTAAGGCTGTATATAAATTGCGATACAAATTAAATTTAATGAATTAAATTTTCTTGAGAATTTCCAAATTAAATATCAGCTAAGGTTTAAACTCCAAAGACAAAACATTTCAAAAAATAATTTGAAGAAACTTGAATGAAAAATTCACATGAATTGAAAGTTTCGATCGAATCTTGCAGAATAGGGTTGCATGGCATTATTGTTTACGAACTTATATTTTTTTTTTTTGAAATTTCACACAAACTATTTATAGTTGTAATATGACCTTCAAACTCATATAGGAGCTATATCTATCGAGTCCTTTAAACACAAAACAAAAATCTATTAAAACAAGAATTTAGCAAGCGAATGCCGCCGCCGGGTGTCATAGTTGCAAGACCCTGAATAACTTAAAGGATGGCAAGTGTAATGTTTTTGGAAAATCCTGCCATCCACTTTTCTTGTATTATGAGTTGCATTATTTAACATTCCTACAAAATTTTGGGAGCGGTAAGATATCCCGCAAACCAAAATCTCTGCAAGCGAAATCTAGCATTTTTTTTTAATCTCGAATAATGAAATTTCGCAAATTAAAGATCTTGCTTTCCATAATCTCGCAATTACAAAATTTCGCTTTTAACAATCTCGCATTTACATCTTATGGAACCCAAAAATTTCGCAAATTTCAACCAAAATCTCGCGATTTAAAATCTAGCCAATTAAAATCTCGCAAATTCAAATCTCACAGCAACAAATCAACCACGGCACAAGAGTATTTTGCGTTTATTTTGCATTCCAAGTAGATAATAACTTTACCCGTCAATAAGAAGTTTTTTACCACCTTTATTACTGTTTATAACATCTATCATCACCTGCGCTTAAGGCAATTGGCACATGACACTGGATATAAAATCTCTATGTTCTCTCTCTTTTGTTCTCTTTGCAACATTTATATTGAAAAGTCATCAAAATAATTAGTGAATAACAGCGTGGTCTAAAAGTACGTGTGTGAAGTTGGCATAACATTTTTGAGCTAGACCAATGGGACCATGGCAGGTATTTGCAGTATTTTTTTGCATTTTGTATGCATTTCTATTCCGGATTTTGCAGTTCGACAAATAGTGGGTTTAACCGACTGTACTGCTAACTTCACTGTGAAGTTCGCATATAAGTCCTTTTCTCAGCAACGCAACGGTGATACTTAGAAATTTGCAGTTAGGCTCCAAATTTGCAGATCAAGAAAAATTAATGTTCAAATTTTGAAGTCCAAATGTGACAAAAAAAAAAATCGAATAAATCAAAGGGCACGGTAGTGCCCAGCCAAGTTCGTGGCACTACACCCTTTTTACAGGAACAAACTCAGGCGATTTTCAACCCCCCTCTAACTTCAGTACCAATAAAGTCAGAAACTTCAAATTCGGAGTATTTGCTGAACTGATCAAACACAGGTGGCTTACCAAATTTCAACTCTTTAGCATTAGTAGTTCCCAAGATATAGGACTTCAAAAATCGCAAAAACCGTAACTGACTGACTCACTGACTCACTGACAGATCATCAAAATTATGGAGCACTTCCCGACATCGTAGAAACTTGAAATTTTGCGCAACGGTAGGCCTTGTGGTACATACAAAGGAAAAAATCGAAAATCTGCAATTTTCTATTCAGGGGGCGTGGCATCCACCCATTTTCTTAAATATTCTATAAATTATATGGAGCCTTTTCGATCGTTGTAGAACAATGAAAATTGGTATGTTGGTAGGGTTTGAGGTACTTAGAAAGAAAAAAATTGAAAAATTAGAATTTCCATACAGGGGGCGTGGCATCCACCCACATTCTTAAAAATTCTTATAAATTATATGGAGCACTCCCGATTATTGTAGAACGATGAAAATTGGTAGGTCGGTAGGGCTTAAGGTACTTAGAAAGAAAAAAATTGAAAAATTGGAATTTTGCTTTCAGGGGGCGTGGTATCCACCCACATTCTTAAAAATTCTTATAAATTATATGGACCACTTCCGATTGTTGTAGAACGATGAAAATTGGTAGGTCGGTAGGCCTTGAAGTACTTAGAAGAAAAAAAAATCGAAAAATTGGAAGTTTCAGTTCAGGGGGCGTGGCATCCACCCACATTCTTAAAAATTCTTATAAATTATATGAAGCACTTCCGATTGTTGTAGAATGGTGAAAATTGGTAGGTCGGTATGCCTTGAAGTACTTAGAAGAAAAAAATCGAAAAATTGGGAGTTTCAGTTCAGGGGGGGCGTGGCATCGACCCACATTCTTAAAAATTCTTATAAACTGTATGAAGCACTTCCGATTGTTGTAGAACGATGAAGATTGGTAGGTCGGTAGAACTTAAAGTGCTTGGAAAGAAAAAATTGAAAATTGGAATTTTGCATTCAGGGGGCGTGGCATCCACCCACATTCTTAAAAATTCTTATAATTATAAGGAGCACTTCCGATTGTTGTAGAACGATGAAAATTGGTAGGTCGGTAGGGCTTAAGGTACCTACTTAGAAAGAAAAAAATTGAAAAATTGAAATTTTGCATTCAGGGGGCGTGGTATCCACCCACATTCTTAAAAATTCTTATAAATTATATGGACCACTTCCGATTGTTGTAGAACGATGAAAATTGGTAGGTCGGTAGGACTTGAAGTACTGAGAAAGAAAAATTTGGAATTGTCCATTCAGGGGGGGGGGGTTGCCATGCACCCACTTTATCAGAATTGCTATTATTTGTATGGAGCACTTTCGGTTGTCGTAGAATTATGAAAGTTTGTAGAGCGCTAGGGCTTGACTTTCACCTGGGAAAATAAATCCTTGCAAAAAGGAGTGAAATCACAACAAAAACATAAATGTTAAGAAAGGAGCCAAGTTCTTATGTGTACAAGAAACCTGTGCGTAAAAAGTCAGCCAAAAAAAGTAATGAGATCTAAAATATATGCCAAGTTTTAAATTCATGAAGTTTAATATCAAATATCTTAAGTAGAGTTATATCGAAACAATTCCAAATCATGACAAAAATTTGGTAATTAATGATTACTGATTAAAATTTGGTGGATTTACTTGGCAAGTTTTCTCTTAAATACTAACTTAATCACAAATTTAAAATGTATGAAAACTTGACCAGTGAACCCACCAAATTTTAATCAGTAATCATTAATTACCAAATTTCTGTCATGATTTGGAATTGTTTCGATATAACTCTACTTAAGATATTTGATATTAAACTTCATGAACTTAAAACTTGGCATATATTTTAGATCTCATTACTTTTTTTGGCTGACTTTTTACGCACAGGTTTCTTGTACACATAAGAACTTGGCTCCTTTCTTAACATTTATGTTTTTGTTGTGATTAATTTTTCACTGTTAACGTCACTGTGAAGTTAGCAGTACATACCCTTTTCCCAGCAAATGAGCCACCAAGAAAGCTGCAGTTAGAGTCCAAATTTGCATTTTTTCATGCACTTCAAGAAAAAATGCAGTTCAAATTTTAAAGTCCAAATTCCGTCCGAATCGATAAACTCACTTTGCACTGTTAACATCTCTGTAAAGTTAACATATCCTTTTCTCAGGAACTAAGCCAGCTAGAAAATTGAAGTTAGAGACCAAATTTGCAGTTTTTCATATACTTCAAGAAAAAACTAAGTTCAAATATTATTTAAGTCCAAATTTGAAGAAAAAAAAAAATCGAATAAATTCATTTTTCATTGTTATAACGTCACTGTGAAGTTGAGAGTACATACCCTTTTCTCAGCAACTGAGCCAGCTAGAAAATTGCAATTAGGGTCCAAATTTGCAGTTTTTTATGCACTTTAATAAAAAACTAAGTTCAAATGTACTGGCTCAAAAATATTATGCCAACTTCACACACGTTCTAAAAATTACTTAGGCACTAGATCTAGATTTACATATTTTGCAGAAGGCAAAAGGTATCTTGAAAAATGTAATTGCATTGCAACAAATATCAACATTTTTTTAATCAAATTCTCGCAAATTGAAAACTCACGCGAGATTTTAGTTTGCAAAATTCTTATTTGCGAGATATTGATTAAAAAGTGTATTTGCTAAAATGCAATTTAATTTTGCGAAATATCGATTTGCGAGATTTTAGTTTGCCGGATTTCGTTATTGCGAGATTATAGAAAGCGGAATTTTGTAATTACGTGATTATGAAAAGCGGGATTTTGTAATTGCACGATTTCATTATGCGACATTTTGATTTGCGAGATTTCAATTCAAGTGTCCATAAAAACAAAAACAAAAATAATTCATTTTCAATTATTAACGATTTAATTCTTAAGGGAGTGGGTCAAAATTCTAGTTTCAAAATTCTGCTTTTCAAAATTCTGTTTTTTGCACGAAAATTCTATTTTTCAAAATTCTGCTTTTTTTCAGTTCTGTCTTTCGAAATTCTGCTTTTCAAAATTCTGTTTTTCAGAATCCTGTATTATAAAATTTTAAGCAATAAAATTCTACTAATTCTGGTTTTTCTCAAAGACGGAAAAGATAAAAGTGATATTTTAACTTTATTGTTAGACAATTCAGTGCAAAACTTTCTTCCAATCTGGAAGAGATTTTGTTTTTGCTCGTCATTTATTTATGTTAATTGATTGCTGCTCTACAACGAACCATCCACGCACAACTTATATTTCAATTTATTTTATACTTTAACGGGTTAATGAAGCTGTAACTGTAAGTGCACAAGTTGAGTAAATTATATTGGATGTTGTTAACAGTTTCATGCAAAAAAAAACATTGCTGTCATGGAATTTCATGCAAAACGATTGGCCAGCAATTGTTTTTCGTGCGAAAATAGTGTGGTGAGTAATAAGTTTTTTTTTATGGTTGGTTTACACTTCGAAAAAAATATATTCACCTTAGAGCATTTTTTTCATGCAAATGATTTTTACATCCAAAAATAATTGTTTTCCATTTGTAGGCCGATAGTTAATTAATTAAGTGAAAGTTAATGACTCAATGAGTGGCTGAGGCCAAGGCAAACATTTTTCGTCTAGAATATTATAAAAATTTTGCACAGAATAGGTGCAAAATTGTTTACAAAGTTTTGTTTTTTTTTTTGCGAACCGAACTGTAAACTATGCTCATACCTACAATTATTGTGTTAGACAATAGAGCAGTCTTAAAACCGAATACAAGAAATGTTCCCTATTTTATGATGAGACAAGTATGAGAAAATCGCTTTACAACATTCTGCCAATAATAAACAGAAGGTTTGCGCACGCTTTTTAACATTTTCCAAACCTTCTTTTTATTATTTGCAGAATTGTGTAACACAGAATTTTAAAAATCAGAATTTTGAGAAGCAGAATTTTGAAAAGCAGAATATTGAAATCAGAATTTTGAAGGCAGAATTTTGCAAAAAGAATTTTGACCCAGCCAGAATTTCGACCCCGAACCATTTTCTTTTTCTTAAAACAAATGGGCAGAATTTTGAAAAACAGAATTTTCAAAAGCAGAATTTTGAAACGAGAATTTTGACCTGTTTCCTTTTTTGATCTTATAAAATAATGCACTTTGATTAAAATAGCGACAAAGGCAAAATAGGTAATAAAACAGTAGCGGGTAAAAAAGACAAAGTACACTAGGTACATTCTTTTGAAATCAGGAGTACATGAAACGTTTGTAAAAAGGCAATACTTTCTTACTCTAACGCACAAAAAAAGATAAGCTACAAACAAATAAAAGTTTCAAGTGTAAAAATTGTCTAAACCTTTAACCCTTTTCCAACTTTTGGAGTTATATTTCAATAATGAATTGCAAGACAGGATACCATCAACCACGTGCTTACTGTTTTTTTTTTCCGAGCGAAAAATGCCAATGTGTTATTGTTCTAAGAAATTGAAATTGAAACCTACAACTTATTCGAATACCTTTAAGGATAATTCAAATCTTTAATTATTTTTCTTAATTTAAAATCTGTCGCAAAATTCAATTTAACCAACGAACGCCTATACGCGATCCTCGTTACGACTTTGTTTGAATTTTGTAAATTTTAAAAATAGAATTTTATGCAACTTCCAGCAACGTATTTATATCTGGTGCTTCCAGGTATAATCCTGATCCTGTGGTAGTTATAAATTTAATTTGAGGTAAGCTATAATAATGAAAAGGACATAAAGGTTAAAGGTATACTATGTTATATGTAGACCCCACGTTTTCACATAAACCTTTTTTTTTTGCAAACAAAAAATAAAAAACACAGGAAAAATACCTTTCAAAGTTTAATTATTTTCACCGAGTTTGACCCCTCTCAAATAATGCTGCAGGGTTTAATATACCGTGGGAGTTGTGGGTAATGAAAAATGAAATCCAGAAATGTTAAAAAAAAGAACCGAGACATTTTGCTGTTTGCTTTTGTGTATGAGAAAAAAAACACTGCAAAAAACATCAAACATGAGATTTCACAGGTAGAGATTGAAAGTTTGAAAAATAAATAAAATATGTATACACAATCCTGGAAAAGGGACCCAGGGATTTTGATGTTTTAATTTCGTTTTCACAGCATCAGCCAGTGTGTTCGGCTTAAATGTGTGCGAGCTTTGTTATCATTATGTATTATTTTGGTGACGGTAGACCAAAAGCACATGTGTGCTTAGTACAAGTCCTGATTGTGCGAGTTTTATTTTTTTTTTCATAAATGGTTACTTGTTGTAATTTTATATTTTTTTAAATAAGTTTTCCTCATCTGGATTATTTGTTTGAACAAAAAAGTTTTGTTTTTAAATGGAAATGGACAAAATGTTTTGTTCTATTGTTTGTTTTTGTTTTCAAATATTTTAATAAAAAAATATAATTGTTTTTCGGTCTCTTAAATTGCGTTAGCTACAAACATTAAGAAATTTACCAGGCAGAAAAAAAAGGCAAAGAACTCCCGTGGTGCGAGTTTTGATATTAAAGTAAGAAAACAAAAATGGACATTGGAAAAAGTAAATGACTTATGCGAGCTTTAATATGTAGTTTGAAACAAACAACTAAACATACGCTTTGTAAGTAGAAATTGGCATAATTGAATCAAATCCTTACGTTAATATAAGGACATCTTTCGTTGACGTACTAAATTTGTAATTAACACAACACTTGGTGGACTTAGTTGGGTTATTACTTGATTCTTGACAAAGAAACTATAAAGGTACGAAAAAAATTGTGGTTTGACAAGCTTCAAAAAAATTGGTTTAGGAACTTACAGTATCATATAATCGTTTATAACAAAATGGCAGCCAATTCAGACTGACATTAATTCGGCCCCACCTTGTAAAATCAAAATGGAGGCGGATTTTAAAACACTCAATCAACCAATTGCAATGTTATCCACACCTGAAATTTTCTAAATTGTGAAATACTATTGTTGACTGGTATTCAAGCCGAACCAATCCAATTATTGTGATTATAAGGCCACTAATGCAGCATCTCCAAAATTAAATTAAAAATTAAATTAAAATTAAATTAAATTAAAAAATTAATATTATACGTACTACATGACATGAGTAATGAGTTCGTCTCAAGAGTATTTCACCTCGTTGAGCAAAGAAATTAAGTATTTTGGTAATCTTCAGTTCTGAAAACTCGTCAGGGTCAACAAAAATGCCTTCTGAATATTTTTTTCTAGGTATGAGCGTTTTGACTACCCTGAAAAGGATGCAGCGTCAGGAAAATAGAGAAGGATTTAAAAAGAGAAACTGATGCACATTAGTTTTGAAATTCTGAATATCAAAATGAAAGGAAAAACTAGAGCACGTAAGGCATTCCACATTCGTGTGGTTCAGCTATAAAAAGAAACTCTGTAGTTCACAGTACGTTGGAAATTGGGCTCAAGAGTAAGCTAATGTACATTCGTGAAATATAAAGGTGGAATTGTTTAGGATGACTATGATGCACATACCCACATGTGAAAGGTGTTCAGTTTCTTCGAAGCAAGTACCTATCATTAATAGGCTAGGGATATTGTGGTTTCGTTCTGTTTTAGCGACAGCAGACATCATTGGGTTTTTGAAGCACTAAATTCTACACGATTTTTTATTCCCCACTGGACAATGCTGTCAAGATCATAATTCAATGAGCTTATCATAAGCTGCCGTTCCGAAGGACAGGGATGTGAATCTAATATGAATATTTGAGGGTACCATCGTAAATAAAATAAAATGCACGACTGGGTCACACGTACTTGCTCTTATGTGCAAGACACTGCGGGTTTAAGAAAATTGTATATAAAAACATTGAAATTATTAGAGAAAAGTATAGAGAAGCATGAAATACGACATTTAAATTGGCTAAAATAAATCTTTTGACAGTTTGAGGTGAAAAAGAAGAATGCTATCTTAATTCTTGATTGAATATGATTGTATGGGAAAAAAGTTTAAATCGTTGGAGCGGTTTTTTTTTAAATTAATTTTTTATATATAAAATTCTTAAAACATTTTTAAGAACAAATTTTGGTATGCAAATCTTAAGTATATATTTATGTGTATATAAATACAAAATTTGAAAAAAAATTGTCAACCCGTTTTCGATATACCGAATTTTCAAAAAAAAAATTGAAACTTTTTTTAAAAATCCAAAAACTTTTTTTCTGAAAATTTTGATATGCAATATTATTTAATTTTATCTGAAATTTGTATATGAAAAAAATATCTAACAACGTTTAGTCGATAACGAGAAAATTCAAAATAAAAAAATACGTTCTATGACAGGTACTATTAATAGTTGCTAAATGTAAAATTTTATAGTTTTTGGTAGTGGATCGTACTAATTTGAGCATATAGAAAAAGTTTAATCAAAATCGTAGGAGTTGTTTTTGAGAAAAAAAATATTTTCCTTTGTGATTTTTTAACTTTTTTATTTTACATTAATGTAAATTTTTTTCTAAAAATATTTTAGAGAGTACTAAAAAACTCTCAAGTATCAAGTTTCTAAAAAAATCGATCTTGTCATTTTCAAAATATTTGATTTTCCAAAAAAAAATTTGAAAAATATTTTTTCAAAAATTTTGGTACACAAAACTATTTATATTTTTTGGAAGCTTCTGTATAAGAAAAATAATTGAAATCCATACCGTTTTGAAGAAAATCAAAAATTAAAAAAAATGGTTCTCTGGGAGGGAGGTACCATTAATAACCATTTTTGAAAAATGGTTTTCTACCGAAAGGAAGCCTTTACTAAAATAAATTTATTGAATTTTTTATAAGAAAAGTTGTCGAGCCGTTTTTGAGAAAAAAGCGATTATTTTAAATTGCTAACAAAAATTGTATGGCAGGAACCGTTATTTTTGGTTCTAAAAAAAATGAAAAAATGTGTTGGCAGAATCACCAAAAACCACTATGTATTAAGTTTGAAGAAAATCGATCGAGCCGTTTATGCTGTAGACGAACAGACAGACAGACAGACAGAATTTTGCCACCCACTTTTTTTGGTGTTCTCTATAATCGTAATATCATGTTTGATTACTATCTCAAATTTTTTTTTGCACGAATCCAAAACTTGCCTTATAGTACTAGTACCTACATACATCGCAAGTAAAAAGTTGCTAATACCTGCGAAGCTTCAAAGGAATCGAGTTTATGTTAGAACCACAAAAAAAAATTCTTGAGTGGCCTTTTCTTTATGGGACTTCAAATTCTTGCAATACATTTTGGAAAAACCTATATGTATGTTATTTGTGGAGCTAAGTCTTTGCATTAGTACCACTTTCAATCCACCTTCTTAGGGACCATACAAAATCGAATTTATAACTTCCTTAACGCCCTAGAGCCTAGACTATCGTTTACGAAAAAGAGTGTTTAATTTTTGTTTTAGTTTTAGTAAGTATTACTTCTCTTCTGACGCCCTATGCCTCAACCGAGGTTACAGGACACGATGATGATGATTAATTCTCTCAAATACACTTCTTAAAAGTGGGTGTGGTAAAAAACTTTGTATGACCCAATTTTTTCACATTTTTTTAGAAAACGATAAAAAAAAAGAAATTTTGTTAAAATCGCTCTCAAAAGTGGACAAGGCAAACATTTTTTGTTCTTAACCTTTATTGAGGCAATTCGTTAAGTTTTCATAGAAGTTAGCCAAAAAAGAAATGTTTTGTCAAAAACGCTACCAAAAGTGGGCGTGGAAAAAATTTTGTATGGAAGAGTTATTATAAATTACATTATCTACAACTTTTCTTAGGAATACACCCCTCATTTACATCAACTTTCGAAAGTAAGATGACCTATTTTTAAAAGTGGGCGTATCAGTGAGTCGAAATTTTATCTGATGATGCCTTATGATATCCTTTATCATTCCTGAAAATGTTATCTTAATCAGTCAGCTGCTTCAGATCTTATAGATTTAAGACTGCCTCCTTATGTACATCTTGAACCACGGTGCGACGATATCGTCCAAATACTTTCAGGTTGGGAATTTTACTATAAAATCCTCACTCAGGCTCATAGTAATAGTGCAAAGGAACTTCTTTAAATTTAATGATATAAGTTTGGTATCATCTCGGTATTTGGAGGATCTTAACCTTCTGACCATAGCCAGTCTTCTGCAGCCATATAATATGTACTTGTTTCCACTGTCCACTTTTTTAAATCAAAAAGTTGAAAAATTTGTTTTCTTACGGTTTAAGCTGGTGAACGTATTAGGAGGCCAAAAAAGATATTAATACATTAAAATATCCTTCCCTTCTAATATGAACTTACAACCCAACAAAAAATAAAATACAAGCACTTCCATTATAACCATTTGATACCAATTTTTTGTTTTTTTTTCCGAAAAAGACTGTTTTTTTTTAAACAAGTGAGTAGGTAGATAATTCAAAATTTATATAAATATTTGGGAATGTACGAGTACATGTACACATTATGTACACATTATAATGTTTGATTTGGTGTGCTAAGAAAATATTTGTGTGTGCAAGAAGGTGCGTTGAAGGCGATGATATGTATAAATTGTGCAAATGAATGTTCTATGATGCGTGCTTTACTGTATAAAAGGTACTATCAAAATATAACAATAATAAAATTTTTACAAAAGCTTGAAATAATTTTTTTTCAAATTTCTACGAAAACAACGAAAAAATTATTCAAAACCACACAAAATCATGGTATAAGCCAAAGCTTTTAATTAACTAATTTTAACCAACAAAACACAAAAAAAAAAAAATAGGTATCAACCGCAAACTAACCTCTGTTTCGATGATTTTTTCAATATATTCAACAGTTCGGAATTGAGGTCGTCCAGTAAATGGACACGGAACCTCTTCAGTTCGTCGTACAATTTTTTCATCAAGTACTTTTTCCCTTTCACGAACAACAATTGGCCCCTGACTTGATTTAATAGCAATTTTTGGAAAAATAACTATCTGCTATAAAAATATAAAAAAAAAAATAAAGTTTACATTTTAAATAAATTTATAAATCAAGCTAAAACGTTAAAAAAAAAAATCAATAAAAGAGAGTAAAAGTAGTGGGTAGGAAAATAAAATATAAAAAATATTTCGAGAGTAAATAAATATAGCAACAAATTTTTTATCAAGTTCGCTGCACTTTGGTAAATCCTATTTCGAAATGAACCACCATCATCAACAATGTATGTATGTCAGAACCTACTCGTATTTAATTTTTGTGTATCAATGTATTGTATAGGGTGGCCAAGAAGTGTACAATTAATTTAAAAATCAGAACTTGAAAAAGAAACACACAACAAAAACCGAAGGCTCCTGCTACACAAATGTTTTCCAGTCAGTGAAATAATTCTTCGTTTTAATATGAACAATTGTTGGAAACCCTTTTTTTGTGAAAAAATTCACCTCTTAAATTATATTTAAGGGTGGCTGAAATAATTATAGGGTGGACGAAAAGCAAGACCCTAAGGTACCTTCGATAAAATCTTCAAATCCTTAATTTCTTCAAATAATTTCCTGGCTAATTCCATGCTTCTAAAATCCAAAAAGTATGATGAATCAAAAATTTCGTGCTTAACAAATTTCAACAACTGACCATTGCTCCTTCGATGAAGTTCAATTGCAAGTCAACAAAAATGCACTGATACAAAATATTATGGCAATAATGTACAATTAAAAGAGTGATGGAGTTTGGCAAAATTCTAAAGGTATATCGCAGCAAGGATAACACTTCAATTAGAGTATTTTGTAAAATTTAAATCAGTACTTTTTTTTTGAGTCACCTTGTAAACTTTGCGGCTATTTGACCAATACTTATAGTTTCATTTAGACAACGTCACTCATGTCGAAATGGACCAGATTTTGCTGTACACACTGCTGACCCAGAAAACCAATTTGAAATACTGTCGATCTAAATATTTATGAGAAATACATAAACAAATATACACAGTACAACACACGCTCAACCATCATCACAGAGTTTTATAGGGAAATTGAAAAAGCCTGCAATTGATTTAATCCAATTTGAGTGCATTTTCATTTCGACGAAGTAGATTACATATTACTGCTGCACGGTGTTCTATTTGATTTTTTTTTTTATTGTTTCTCTTGTTAAATTTACCTCTTCGGGAAAGTTATTGCCTGTTATATGTAACAATTAGGATAAAAAAAAGCATATTGTGTAGGTGTATGAGTTTTATTTTCTCAATTAAGTTCTGCAACTGTGAAAGGATTTTTCGGATATTTCCTATTTATTATTGGGTTAGTTGAATCATAGGTCGTAAATGTCAGAAGTGAGATTCATAGTAAATGTGATATGAAAGTGGATTTTAACTTTCAGATAAACTAGTAATTGACATGCATGACTATGACTATATCATTGTAAGTGTACAGCTCGGATTAAATTGGATTAATTATGTTTTTTTTTTTCGAAATCTATGTATGCACAATAATTGTACATATCTATTTTCAAAAATTATTAATTGTCTTCTTTCACTTTTTACTTCAAAGTTTCTAGATTAATCGTTCGTTTTGGCCAACATTTGGCTTTTATTTTTGCATAAAAAGACCTAAAGTCTACAGGCATATAGTTTAAATTATTTAAAAAAAAGATAATCTTTCACCTGAATCTGTGGAAGTACTCAAAATAATTTTATTTCTACTTATATGGAGCAACCAAAATCTAGAGATTTTTCAAAAACCCACATTTGTTTTATACTTAAGTCTCCTTCCGAGTATCAGCAAGGTATTCGAAAAAGTCGTTAATAGAGTGAGCAGAGGAGAATAATATCATACCGGATACTCATTTCGGTTTTAAGGCGGGTCATGACATTCATGCTGCGTCTTAACTAGTCTCTGATATCCAATGGGACAAATCTAAAAAGCAGTGTACGGGTGCCTTTCTGATGGTTAATTTGGAAAAGGCTTTTGAAA
This sequence comes from Dasysyrphus tricinctus, assembly GCA_963921185.1. NCBI lineage: Eukaryota > Metazoa > Arthropoda > Insecta > Diptera > Syrphidae > Dasysyrphus > Dasysyrphus tricinctus. The sequence goes on along the minus strand of OY992530.1, from coordinate 150,471,944 downwards.
CAGTATGATTAGAGGGTCTTTATCTAAAGCTGAACTGACTTGACATAAGTAAACTACTATTATATATGCCTTATGGTAGATAGTTTATTGTCAAAAGAGGTAGTTTAACTTCTACCACAACTTTCAATATTAAAAATGGTCTACTGCAGGGAGCGGTCAACTCACCGATTCTATTCAGTATTTACAACAGCGATCTGATAGGTAGTCTAGCACAGGTATGCCGATGATCTAGTCACGTACAGAAGAGCTTCAAAAGTCGAAGACATCAGATTTTTTTCACAGCGTGATTTCGACCAAGTAGAAAGTTGAAAATCAACTTTCAGACATCAGAAACTATTCTGTTTAGGACTCCGTTGCATGGAGCCTCAAGAGATACGAGAAAGAACTGGCGCAAGCTGGTGATCGTAGGACCAAATGGACATCCACTGGCAAGTTGAAGTATAGTAAAGTACCTTGACATCTGGATGGATCAGTATTTGTATTTCGACGGACATATAAATGCTGCTCTGACCAGGTCTTAAGGAGCTCTCGAGCTGACGAAACGGTTGTATCATCAGCCAGCAAGCCGGCTTGACAGCAGGGTGAAGGTGATTTGCTTCATGGCCTTTATCCGGCCGATGATGGCCTATGGATGCCCAGTTTGGTTCAACGTTGCCCCATCTCAAATGGATTCGGGTGTTTGTGTGGCAGTGTTTTCGAAGCTACTTTGGATTACACAGAACACCAGAGTTGGAGTACACTTGATATGTATACAACGGTGCCAATATAAACAGAATATATAATTTTTCGTTAAAGCTGATTCGGGGTCACATTGCCTTCAACAAACAGCTTAATTTTTGGAGCTTTCTACCCCAGTGACGAATACTAAGAGAGTGCGTCTAAGCGGCTTTAGTCTGCCCGATGCATTCCTCTATCAAGACAGTCGAGAGCTGATTCAGGATAGAGCGGTGACTCCGGTAGTAAATCACGTTGGCCGTAGAACTGTAGACAGGTGGCTCCTTTACAGTCAAGACATTCTCACACAAGACGGAGCTGAGCACTTTCGGTTCAGTAGGACTGTGTCCGATCGGAACCGAAAGAAAAGGGACTCTTCTGATATGTGAATGTTGATTGTTGCTATGATTTTATATTGTCTTTGCCGACTTCCATAGGTTTAGGTGATTTGTTTTAAGCTAAAACACTCAACCTATGTTTTTGGGGGTGAGATGTGAGGAACACGTCGAGCGTGTTAGGGTATAAGGTGATTTGTGATAGTTGACGCAGTCACATTACCATAGTTTTGCTATTGTGTTGTGACAGTCAACTATCACAAATTACCTAAGCTGACTTCAGCCCCAGGTATCCTAGTTGGCTCGTCTACCAGCTAAGTCAGATAGGTCAATCCTGAAAAGATCTCATCATACCTTCATTCCACTGTTGTTTGACTTGAATCGCAAAGGCAATCCGAATTATACACATTTAATCGCCCGTTAAGACTATCTCAGTTTGAAAATTAAGGGACACTATTGCTTGAATGCTTTCCGACAGCGCATCAAAATGGTTTAAAGTTGACGTACTGTCTAAGTTGGGGCTTCGATAAACGAAACAATAATGAATGACTTGCGCACAGACGTTAAACATTATGTGCCTGGTAAGCAACATTTTCCAGAAATAAACGGCGCGCGATACTACGGTATCATAGTGGAGAATGAAAGATGACACTAAACTATACCCAAGTAGGTTGAACTCCGAAAAATTAGAGCTTTCATCTACTTGTGTTTCATTTAGAGCCGAAGCACCTGGCTCCAATTTTTCGACGTGGGCGTATATGGCAAACAAATTTTTCCTCAACCCTAGAATATAACAAACGTCAACTCTGAGATAACTTACCATTGCAACCAAAAAAAAAACATAAAAAACCAAACTCAGACGTGTATTTAATTACAATACAAAAGAAAATTATTAAAAACCAACCAAAAAACTTAAAATAATGTCCTATAGCTTGTTTGAAAGTCAGATATCTGCGACCCTACTTTGTATTTCGTTCCGAAAGTAAAATTTTCCGAAAACGAATATTCTGTACTATCTATTCCTAAAACGGAATGAAATCTACTGCTCTCGGATTGACAGTTCTGAAAGTGGAGTTTTCGTACTTTGCAAACCTTTTCCGTATGTCCCATTGAAATACGGAAAAATTATTTCTACAACAAATGTAATGACGGAACGATTAGGGAATGTCTTTAAATGTAAGTTTTATTAGAAAATGTTAATTTTTACTTGGTGGTTGGTCCGACGGAGTAGGGTGTGACAGAGGACGTCCTGGAAGTGGGTCTATAACTGGAACAAATGAACACCGTTTTTAAAAATAACTTTCATAGATTTTTTTTGGTAAAGAGTCTGATGAAGTATAACCTGACGGAGGAGACGGGTCTGTAACTGCAAAAGGAACAACTTTTTTTTTTTAAACTTTCATAGATTTTTGTTGGTGATGGGCCTAACGGGACAAAAAAACCAAACCCACCTGCGGAATCTCTTCCCGCAAACCCTAGTCCATCAGACCCACTTCCAAAAGCAATCTATGAAAAAGTTATTTAAAAAAAACTGGTTCTTTGTCAAAGTTCCAATTAGAACTTCCGTTAGAATCTCCTTCGTTAAGCTTAGATAAGACGGTTAATGTAATTGGTCAACGCATTTCTTGACGTCATCAAAAACATCGTCAATATACTGTCAACGTAGACTGTGTCAACGCATGAAACGATGATGTTCACACGAATTACAGCACTCGGTCAATGTTGTCCCAAATTGCGTTGACCTGTTATCTGTGTCAATGCAATAGGTACCCTCTGGTGTCAACGTATTGACATACGTGAAACGTTGACGATTACACTACTTGACCACATCCAAACATATGAAAGTTGACGCAGAGTTGACAAGAGCAAAATTGAATCATTTTGTACGTTGACAATCACACGACATTGATTCCGGTGTTATCGAACAGTACAATGTGGATGGATTAAAAAGGCTCTAAGAAATCAGACATTTTTGAAGATTTTTTACTGCTCAGGAAAAAGGTGATTTCAGGGCAATTTTGGGAGACATTTAGATCAAAATAATTTTTTTCCGTCAAAATATAGTTTATCCCCCATCTGTCAAGCCATCAACTTTCAAGTTCCATTAAAGGATGGCTACGATGTCAATGGATTAGAGATTTTTTGAAATTTTTGTACTGCTCCGGGAAAAAATGATTTGAGGGCATTTGGGTGACATTTGGATTGAAATATACTTTTGCCGTCAAAATATAGTTCGTCCCCCTCATCTGTCAAGCCATCAACTGTCGATGTATTCAAAATCCTCAAAAAATGCCAAATTTTTGAGATTGAGATGAAGGTCAACACTGGGTACGTTGACATGGCAGAAAAATTGGCTGTGTCAACGTGAGGATAACTGCGTTGAAAGGGTGATAACACGGCCAATTAAAATAATCAACGCATTGACGCTTAAAATCGTGTGAACGAAAGTATCAACGTAGCCATCAACGCATGGACAGTATTCTGCGCTGACGATCACACGACAAGATAACTTTGGGACAGAATTTTACGTCATTTTGACGTCAGAGAGTCATAAACGCGTTGACCATTTGACCGTCTAATCATAGTTTTAGACACTACTCCATTGGACCCACCACGTACCACTTAAAAAAAATCTACGGAAAAATTACATATTTAAAAAACGGTTCCTTTTTTTCTGTTTGAATGATCTCCAAAGAAAAAATTCGAGACTCGAAATAAACTAATCCGTAAATGGGAAAAGTATTAAGTACTGTTTTTTTTGCAATTCGAAAATTTAACAGAGTACCAATTTAAAAGCGGAACAGAAAACACTTTCGAATAGAATTGACTTTCGGAACGAAATACAGAGTAGGGCCCCTGGTCTTTTGTATATTTTCCAATCGTATTGTATTTAAATTTTTTTTTTTAAACTATAAATTTAATCAAAATGTAGTTCTTGTAATTTTCAATAATTTTGTTTCGAAAATTACAGACAGATAAAACTCGCAAAAAAACTGAAAGACCTTAATGCCCAAGTCGGTTCAGACAATTACGGACTGGAACGCGTGATGGGAAGAAATGGCTTGGGGTCACGGAATGAAAATGGTGACTTGCTTGTCGACTTTTGTAACGCGAATCGTCTTGTGATAGGTGGGACTGTATTTAAGCATAAGACGTGCAACAAAATTACCTGGGTGCAACCGGATGGTCAAACCGAAAACCAAATTGATCATATCATGATTCAGCAGCGATGGAGGAAGTCTATGTGTGATGTCCGGAGTATAAGAAATGCCGATGTGGGAAACGACCACCATTTGGTTCTGATGAGTCTCAAACTACGAACCGCTGCCGTACAAAAACCAGCGCAGGATGCAGCAAGGAGCTTAAAATTCATTACTAATGCTTTAAATGACCCCAACATATGTCGAAACTATGTCACCACCCTTAACGACAGAGCCTCGTCATTAAACGGAATCCAGCATTCAACAATTGATGAGATGTGGGGTGAAATTAAGTGTTTTTATGGAGGCTGGATCCGAAACTGTACCCAAGCAAACGGGACGTAGAGACTCTTGGATATCCCAAGACACCTGGTATAAGATCGAACTTCGCCAATCGTTGAAAATCCAAATAAATGCCGAAGCAGATATACAACGAAAGACTGAATTGCGAAGCGAGTACCGCATTGGACATGGTCTATCGCTGTCTGAGACGTAACAAGAGGGTGAGGTTAGATGAACTCGCAGATAATGCGGAAATCGCTGTCAGAAGAGGATTCATCCGGGAATTGTACCAAATAGCCAAAGATGTTATCGGGAAAAAAAGCAACACCAATCATCCTGTAATGGATGTGGATGGCACACTTTTGGTATCGATTGGGGTTCAGCTTCATAGATGGAAGGACCATTTTTGTGCCCTGCTACATGAGGATTCAGTTGAGCAGAGTGCTGAAGTGCCCCAACTAAACGAGATGCGCAGGTCCTATAGGGGTATTGACATCGAACCCCCGTCAGAATCGGAAATCCTTACATCAATAAATCTCCTCAAAAACAACAAGGCAGCTGGACTGGACGGAATTCCAGCTGAATTCCTGAAAGCCGATCCCGTAACAGCGGCTAGTATTTTACATCCATTGATACAAAGAATTTGGGAAAACGAAAGCTATCCCAGGGATTGGAAGGATGGTGTAATTGTTAAGTTGCCAAAGAAAGGTGACTTAAAGAATTGCAACAATTGGCGTGGTATCACCGTTTTGTCCGTTTTCCCAAAACTAATGGCAACCATCATTCTCGAGCGAATAAAGGATAGAAACGAGTCTACACTCAAGAGGCATCAAGCTGGCTTCCGCAGTGGTCGATCGTGTGTCGACCATATCAACACCCTGCGTATCGTCCTCGAGCAGTCGATGGAATTTCAATCACCGCTTTACCTCATGTTCGTGGATTTTGAGAAAGCCTTTGATCGAGTTAATCGAGAATGTATATGGAGATCGTTGCTTGGTAGAGGAATTCCACCAAAAATAGTTGCCATTATAAAAGAGTCCTACAACAACCCAAGGTGTTTTGTTTTGCACAATGGGCAGCTTTCCGACTCCTTCGTAGTGCAGCAGGGTGTGAGACAAGGGGATGTTCTATCGCCAATTCTCTTCCTGCTGGCGATGGACGACGTATTGACGGCCAGTGTTGGTACAGCTGAGTCACAGGGCATTCAATGGAGACCGTTCGAAAGGCTCAGTCATTTAGACTATGCCGATGACATATGTCTACTGGCAAATAACATCAGTGGGCTGAACGGGATGTGCCAAACAAAATACTGCAAGTGAAGGGAGAGTCGAGTGGTCTAAGAATAAACAGCAAAAAGACAAAAATAATGCTCACAGGCCGCTCCACACAGCAGCGTATTATTCTACAGGATCCGCCAGTTGAAGTAGTGGAACAGTTCAACTACCTTGGCAGTATTGTTTCTGCAAACGGTGGTACGGATCTGGACGTTAAAAGTAGAATAAATGAAGCTCGTGCTGCCTTCGGTACTCTGTCCCCAATCTGGAAATCAAGTCAAATCTCCTTACGCACTAAGTTGAGATTCTTCGAATCCAACGTGAAATCCGTGCTGTTATATGCTTGTGAAACCTGGAAAGTCACGTCTATCATTTCGAAGAAATTGCAGGCTTTTGTGAATCGCTGTCTTCGCCACATCCTAATATCAAATGTGGAATTGTGGCGCAGGACAAGTCAAGAGCGGCTGGACGTCGAAATAAGAAAGCGTAAATGGCGTTGGATTGGTCACACACTGAGGAAACCAAATGATGAAATTGCAAAGCAGTCCTTTGAATGGAATCCTCAGGGTGCACGGCTGGTTGGAAGACCAAGAACAACATGGAAATCAACTGTATTAGCGGAAGCAGAATCCCAGAGAAAGACGTGGCCACAGCTAAAGTACCTTGCAGCAGACCGTGAAGGATGGAGACGTTTTGTTGACGCCCTATGCCCCAGCCGGGGTTACAGGACACGATGATGATGAAAACTGGCAATACTCAAAGTTAGTTTTCGTTGATTTTTTATGGATATTTCATTTTAAGAAAGTCTCCGTCAAAATCAGCATTGCGTTTGAATAGACTTTGAACTTACACCACCAAGTACGGCCAATATCTGTTTTTGAGATTTGCACTTTCACTTTTAATGATATTTTTTTCTAGATATAGTGGAAGACCCGAAGCACATTTTGTAAAAAGTTTCTATGACGTTTATATGATTGCAATTGAAAGCATGTAAAAAAAGCAACCACGCGTATATGAAATTATGAAATCACCCTTTATTACCCTTAAAATAGAATTTGAGTATAGGAAAATCGCATATCAAAACCTCCCTGCTGTTTTTTTTCGGATTATTCACTGTTTTAATTTTATCTGTTTTAACTCCAACGCGCATTTTCCTTTTGTCTCAACTAAATGACATGACGTTTCTTAAAAGAAAAAATATTGATATAGGAAATTCTTGTCTGTCAACTACAAAAAAGGACCCAGAAATTTCAACATATTTTTTGAAAATAACCTTTATCAAAACTTTTTGTTATGCATATAAATACTTTTCCACTTTTAGTGACAGCTTCCAAAAATGTTAGTGTTTGTTTTTGAAATGGAATGACAGAAACAGCATTTGTTTGGAAAGAGTCTGAAATATCTTTGTAATTATCTTTCTATATTGGGACATTTGGATTTAATATATTTTTGTTTATTTTCGTTTTTGTTTTATATAAAAAATGCGTATTTACAAAATTTTCATTTTTGCATTCGAATTTCTTTTGTGAGAGATTTTCTTTTTCAAAGGCAAAAAACTCTGAAATAAGAAATCATTTTATTTGCTTCTGTTAGATCCGTGTTGTACTGTTTCTGTTTTAATTATTATAAAAAATAGTTTTTCAAAACCCCAAATTTTGAAATTTTAAATTGTCACTTGAAGAAAGATATCATAAGCAATGTTGTCATACCCACACAAAGATTATCTATACTAAGTCTTAGTTTCATATATAAGTATGAGTTTGCCAACGCGACTATAAAAATGTTGGTTAAAGCAAAGTGTTAAGGAATCATGTTAGTAACAATTCTTTTTTATTTTTGTTTGCAGCATTTAAATCAAATATACATGCGACCATTTTGTTAATAAAGAAAATCAAATGTTATTTTTTTTTTGTCTATTTTTTATTTTATTTCTACTATTTTTGTAATTATTTCATACCTGAGATTGTGTTTCTTCCAGAAGATCATCCGCCATTTTGCTCATATTTTTAATAACATCTTGTGCCTGGACTGCACCTTGTTCAAGTGACTTGAGCCTTGCTGCTCTCCATGCTGCTCTTTTTTCGGCACTAAGAATAAATAAAATTAAAATTATAAAAAAAATCAATTTTATCCTTAAATTATAAAAACTGCAAGAATTATATATTTTTTTCTGTCAGAGAAATAGATAAAATGCAAATCACCAAAAAAAAAATATGTTGAAAAAGAAGAATTAAAAAAAAAAAAAAAATATTTACAAATTTTCAATCACCACTATTCACTATATCAACTGGTGCAGAAGAAATATTTAACAATTATTATAAATAAATTTAAATTTAAGCAATTTTAAAGAAAATCAATTAAAAAAAAAAACTTACTTCTGTTGCGCCTTAGTTAGACGAGTCGCAGTCAGAGACATCGGAGCATCAACTTGACTCACGCTAGAATCTGTTGTTGAGCTTTCTTCAAGCAGTCGAGCGCGTTTTTCAGCATTTGCTGTGCGAACAGGAATACGACTTGTTATCGCAAGTGGTGTCGTTTCTAGTTGTTCTTGTTGTGGTAGTGCAAATACTGGTACCTTTACCTTGGGCTTGGGCAACAATGATGGCTTGTTCAATGAGGATTTCGAACTAGCCGATCCTTGGGATGGAATTGTAGATGATGTGCTTGTTGTTGTTCTTGTATCAGAAGTGGTTGTACTATGTGCACTAAGTTTGTTTGATTTTTCAAGATTTTTCGTTTTTGTGTTGAAGTCAATATTACCATATTCAAACCACATTATTGTTGCGGCGAATCAATTATAAATTTTGTGTATTTTTGTGTGTGTTTGTGTAGATTTTGAAATTGTACGGAACATTTGTAAGAAAAGTGCCCAAAGAAATTCAAAAATATAGGAAAAAAAGTAAAAAAAAAAGAAAATAGTAAATATTGTAGCTTAAAAATTGAATCCTTTTTAATTCGTTGAAGGAGGATCTCATGTTGAATATATTGAGTGCTGATATATGCATGGTTAGTTACAAGAGTGTTATTTTGTTTTTTTGGTTTTATGTTGAAGATTGATGCGATGTTTATGCGGATGTAATGCAAAAATTCGGATACATACTAAAAAAAAAATATCATTATAGCATGCTAAGTACCTATTTCTAATTTTGATGAATGGAACCTATTTGATACTTTTTTAACATAGAATTCCTTATTTTATAAGTATACAATAGTAAAACTATTTATTTTGTATTATAATGAAATGATTTACAGCAACTTGAATAGCCCTCAAAAAAGCCACTCAAAGAAGGATAAATGCTCAGGAGATTCGTTCGCCAAAGTTCATTAACGATGCTCAAGAGCAGCTTCTTGTGGATGACGACAAAATTCTTCACATGTGGCGACAGTATAAAAATGGGCTTTTGAACGAGCAATTTCCTCGAAAGCACTTTCCGAAAGCTCAACCTTACCAAACAGAAGTACCCAAAATCACAGTCACAGTCGAAGAAGTTAGCGAGGCAATAAAGAATTCCAAAAAAGCAAAGGTGCTGGGCCCGACGAGATACAATATATGAGTTTTGGACAATGATGGGAGACATCATGTTTAGATGGCTCAAGATTCTCATCTCCAAGCTTATATGATGTGATAGTCTGCCTAAGCAATGAAGGGAAGTTACCTTCTACCAATATAAAAAGGGAAGGCTGATACGCGAAGCTGTGATAGTTACCCTTCGATAAAGCTGATGTCCCACACTTTGAAGATCGTTGAACGGGTATTGGGTAGCCGACTGCCATAAATAATAAGGCTATGTGATAACCAATGCGGGTTTGTCGCGGGTAAGTCATCAACAGATGCAATCCAGAGTAAAATAAATAAATTGGGTGGCGCAACAGCTCGTGGAGCACCAGGGCCTAGTGACTTACAACTCTCAACCATTCCTGTGTGTGCATTGTTGGCAGGAATGGAGGGGACCGAACGGCTACATGAGAAGCACTTATTCGTGACAAGTATACTCTTGGAGGATTTGTCAGTTCCTCGCAAGAAGTCTTGGGCAACCTGCTTGTAGGTAAAGCACCGAACACTCTACATCAATTATTATTCTTTGCTGACGATGGAGCCATCATAAGCTATATTCGACATTTGGGTACACGCATTTAAGAAGGAAGTGGGTATCGCATCAGTTCGAAATAGACTGAATACTTGTGCTGGTCGTTTTCTGACCCTATTCCAGACAATTATTTGAATGGAGATGTGCATGCCAAGTGTTAAAAGTTTAAATATCTGGAATCTATTATCAATAGTTTAAAACCTTGTGATGACATCAGTCATCGAATAAGCGTAGGATGGATGAAATGGCGTGTAAACTCCGCTATCTTCTGTGATCGAAAAATGCCCCCTAAGCTGGAGGGAAGACTCTACACTGCGGTTGTGCGTGAAGCACTCACATACGGTTCACAGTATTGGACAATGTACAAAAAGTATGAGAGTAAGTTTATTGATTTTGAATTAGAATAACTAAGTTCCGTGGAAGCCTTCACGACAAAAATACCATCTTGCAGAAAATAGAGCACGACCGAGTCAGTTAGTATTGTCATGTTTAAAGGAGAGATCTGGAACACCCCGTAAAAATGGCAATATCCTATAAAGTACCAACACGACCGCAAAGAAGAAAAAGAACAAACAAACAAACATAGCTTTTTCGGTTTTGAGGATTCTTATGCCCCAACCAAACATATTCAATAATAAAAACGCATGAAAGTAAATTGGTCTTTATTAAAAGGTAAAGGTTTTTTTTAGACGTGTGGTTTTCAATCTGGCAATGCTTTTTTCGCAGTTGGCCCTTTTGAAAGATGTCACTTGATTTATGCTCAGTGTGGTTTGCCATTTCATAATGAATAGACTTTAGGTAGAACTAAAATAGTCGGAAGGGCACTGAAGCTAATGTCAAAAACCAAGGAAAAGTAGCTTTCCGTACCGAGAAAAGGGGAACAAACCCACAATGTATTTATCATCTTTCTCTTTTTGGCCTTCCTATTTCACCAAATGTCAGATTTCCCGAGCGCACCTCACTTCCGTAACCAAAGTTGAACGAAACCTTCCACTCCGCATTTATAGCCGCGTCATATGCTTTCCGTGCATGTATTCACTTGTTTTCTTCTGACCACTTAAGTGCCTCTCCGAGCATTATAGTTCTATAGCTTTACTTCTAACAATATTTGCAAAACGTGCAAGTTTATACCAAAATAATGGTTCCGTTCGCGAGCTACCATGAAAAATTATGAAAAATGAAGCCGGCCATAATGTTACAGTCAATGAGGAACGCTATAGACCCATGATTAATGACTTCTTCGTGCCTGAATTGGAGGATGTTGATATTGACGACCTTTGGTTACAACAAGACGGCAGCGCTACATGCCATACAGCCAACAAAACAATCAACAACGTGTTATTGCTGACATACGGCCCATATTGCTGCAAAAAGTTGTCGCCAATTGGGCTTTTCGGTTAGAATTTATTCGAGCCAGCCGCGGCGGCCACTTGCCCGAAATTATTTTTAAAATAAAATGGCAAACCCTCATATTAATAATAAAGCTAAATTCTTTGCCTAAGGGGAGCGGTTAATCCGCCTCCCCGCCCTTGGCTTCATACTAAGTGACTGGTCCTTCATCAGGATTAGAGTCGTGCCGTCGAGGTGAATTCCCAGCCACTTAGCATATTTAGTTGCGAAGCAAGAAGCAACAACAAGCCTCGGATACGAACGGATTTTCTGTTGACGACCCTAGAAAACGAAATAAGGACAACGAAATTCGGATCAGCACGTACGTGGAATGCTCTATCTCTCTTCAGACCACGTGGCAAGGAACATTTAGCAGAGGCCCTAGATGGCTACAAAGGAGAGATCGTCGGCATTCAAGAAGTACGAAGAGATGAGCCGGGCAAAAGAAAAATTAAAGACTGCGATATTTACTAGGGCGACTGTTACCAACAACAAAGGCGACGTCTTTTTGGGTGTGGATTCGTTATTAGATGCAGACAAAGGCAAAAAGTCTCGAGTTTCAACTTCATATGCAAAAAAGCGCCTCACGACAATTCTCATCAAGGCTCAATTCGCCAATATCAGCCTCATATGCGCACATGCCCCCACAGAGGAGAAAGATGATGACATCAAGGACGAGTTCTACGAGCTCCTGGACAAGACATATGACCAATATCCTAGCTATGACATTAAAATTGTCTTATGTGATTTGAATACCAAACTAGGAAGCGAAGACGTCTTTGGTAGCACAATCGGAAGATATAGCCTGTGCGACACCACCTCCAATAACGGTGTCAGGTTAATCGACTATGCTCTTGGTCATTCAACAGCCAACCAGATTGACCACATTACGATCGACGTAAAGTACTCCTCCAGTATTGAGGATGTCCAAAAGTTCGGAGGAGCCAACGTTGACTCGGACCACTACCTCATTGTAACCAAGGTATTGCTGCGGATATTCAGACCGAAGCCAAACCAGGGATATACTGTGAGGGAGTTCGACGTCGGACGACTACGTTCGCAAGAAACTGCTAGGTCCTTTTCAGATCAAGTCTCTCACACCCTCTTAAAAATTAATATGCCATTAATTCCAAGCATTGAGAACCATTGAAAGAATTGCCAGGAAGCCATCAGAGATGCCACCTCTGACATGCTGGGCCTCGCTTGACCACCACAGCGAAACCCCTGGTACGACGAAGAGTGCTGGCAAAAGCATGCAGCCAAAGAATAATAAATAAATAAATGGTGGAGAACAAGGACCTGGTGACTTACAACTCTCAACCATTCCTGTGTGCGTGTTGTTGGCAGGAATTGAGGGGACCTACAGTTTTTTGCCGAGTCTGAACGGCTAGATGAAAAGCACCTATTCATGACAAGTATACTCTTGGAGGATTTGTCAGTTCCTCGCAAGAGGCAGTACCTCGAATTAAACATTTTTGTTTCTAGGTGGAATGGTTTGGAATCAAACTCACACCTTCGGCAGACCAGAGCTGCTCACAAGCTCTACAGGCAGAAGAGGAGGGAGGAATACAAGCTTCTCAGAGCATGAGAAGAGCACGATCAAGGAAATAGAGGGATGCCATTGCAGAAGTTCTACCAAAAAGTAAAAAGAGCCTTCCACGGTTACAAAGCCCGAATCGAAGCCTGCAAGGACGATCAGGGGAACATTCGTAGTAGAATCGCAGTCGGTGCTGAGAATATGGGAAAATCATTTCCGCAAATGTATAACGGCGTCGATGAACCGACTTCCGTTGCCATGCAGATTGCACCATTCATCCTTGACGAGCGACGTAGGCCAACAATTCCATCCTCCCAATCTCGACGAATTGAAAATAGCTATATTTAAACTTAAGTCCAATAAAAATGCTGGAACTGATGGCCTTGTGACCGAGCTATTCAAAGCGGCTGGCGATGAATTGTTATCGGCTTAGGAGTATAAGCCAGCTCATCTGCTAAATATGTCCGGAGGAAAGCATGCCCACTGAAATAAACCTCAGCACTGTTTGCCCGATCCTGAAGAAAGGTGATCTTCTGGCCTACACAATGTACTACAGAGGGTTTAGTCTCCTTAGAATCGCATTCAAAATCTTCTTTGCCATTCGTCAACAGCCTGATATGTCCATATCGGTGTGGCTTTAGGCCAGGGAAGTCCACCATCGACCAATTATTCGCATTACTGCAGATCTTGGAAAAAGCCCAGGAGTTTCAAAACGATACCCACCACCTTTTCATCGATTTCAAGGCCGCGTATGACAGAATCTATAGAGACTATCTATATAGAGTAATGTCTAGTTTTGGCATCCCTGCCATACTCGTCCGTTTGTGCAGGATGACGGTGGAGAATGCACGCTGCTCCATCAAGGTCGACAAAGACCTCACCGATACATTTAATATCAAAAAAGGCTTTAGGCAAGGCGACGCGGTGTCATGTGACTTCTTCAACATCGTTCTTGAACGAATAGTGCAAAACTATCACGTCAACACTAGAGGCACAATCTTTCAAAAGTCCATCCAATTACTCGCTTACGCCGACGATAATGACATAATCAGACGAACAAAGCGTGATGTCGGTGGTGCCTAAGTGAGTGAGGTGAGGAGGAAACCAAGAAGATGAGTTTAACGGTGATTGAAGGCAAGACCAAATATACGCTGTCAAAAAGAAAGGATATACAACATCGACGTCTCGGATTGCATTTTGGAGAACTGTAAGCAGAAAAAATGAGTTCCAGGAGAGAGGATATTCAGAGACCATCCCGGAGTTCCGATTTATTTCTCACGAATATTTGTTTGTTGCGATATCTTAAGAAGTCTGTAGATTTCTAGTGAACAAGAATCATTGTTGCTTCAATTAAAAATAATATTCCAAATAGCTACCCAGCGATGCAGTCATTTCGAAGGTATTATTTTTTAAAATATTGATTCCCCTTTTGATTGTATTTCTGGTTCTGGTAAATACTACAAAAATCCTTTTTTTTAAATCAATATTTACAGCAATCATATCAATGGCACAAATATTATTTAAATTTGTAAACTTTCGACACGTCTATTATGAATCCTTAAAAACAACATGCATTTTTGAATTCATATTTAATAGAAAAGTAAAAAATTCAAACTGAAAAGAATTATTGTAACAATGACATCTGACAGGAATTTGAAAACTTAAAAAATAACATCATGCATTCCTTTCAAATCTTTCATGTTGAATTTTTCAATTCGTATAAATTTCCGACATAAAATCAATTCGCATTGTGTTACCAACGTATACCTACATCGATTGAAAATCACTCTTCTTCCATTCATAGTTAAACTTCTTTCGGAAAACCTCAAGACTTAGTGGCATTTTGTTACCTGGGTATTATGCTTTTCGAACGACATTTAACCTTCGACTTGAAATTCAAAAAAGAAAAAAAGAAAAAAAATCGCAAGTGCAAGAAAAGAAAACTTTTCTTTTTTTAATTTCCAACAAAACCCAAAATGGGAGAAAACTTTCAACTGACGAGAACTTAAACGAACAAGGTTGAAATAAAAATTAAAAAAAAAAAAGGATTTCAGAAAATAAATCTGCCAAAAACAACTCTCGTCAATTAAAATTGAAACTTAGTCCTTTCTAACAATTCACGCTAGAAAATAAAATGAATACAAGTAATGTGTGTATGTATGTAAGTGTAAGTAACTAAACTTTCCGTACAACTTATAAGAACAAGAACAAAACTTATTCCACAGCGTCAATCGGCTTTTAATTGTTAAATGTATAAGTTTTTTGTTTGTTTAAGTTTGAAAAAATAAATTTGCAAAAAAAAAAAAAAGTACAAGAGATACAACTCATTGCAAGGCGGTACGGTGGTGGGTGCTTTTATTTATTATTAAAATGCTTTTAATTTAGAAATTAAAAGCGCATTGAATGATAAAAAGTTTGCAATTGCAATTGACCTAGTTTCCTTATAGATATAGGGTTAGTTTAGAGGGTGATTCAAATTTTACTTTTAACAAATGAAAGCAAAGCCATAATTATAATTATGATATCTTTTCACCAACAGGGAAAGCCACAATCCACATTAAACAGAGAACCCCTACTACAAAATCCATCATAATCGAAATTTCGCTTCAAGTCCTTAAACAAAAAAGGCTCTGTCAAAGGAATCATCTTTCCAAATGATTATCCTGCGAAAATAGTTTTTTTTTGTTTATTTGGACTATTAGCTGAAATATGATTAAGATGACAAGCGTTGTGCGTGAATAAGAAAGTAATTAATAAAAAAATATGTTTCAAAAAAACTCTTTTTTCTTTTTTAATTTAAATTTTGTGCTTTTATTTATAACAAACAAATAAAAGTTTAATTTTATTTACTTGAGTTTTTTTTTTTACAAAAGAGAGTGGTAAAAATGTTTTAATATATTTTTTTTTCATTTATAAATATAAATATATATTATGTATAATATGTAGAGTTTTCATATATAAAAACAGCATAGAGTTAGCAATATAAAAAAAAATGTTAGTATTAAAAAGACATCATTATCAACATTGTGTACATAAAATGCTTATTTATACCTTTTACCACTAGCATAAAAGTTTTATAATTTAATATTTAAATGTTTTTTTTTTTAATTTTAACAAATTGAGCTACCTATATAACCTATTGCTATGAATAATTAATTGTTTTAATTTTACTTTACATTGATAGAAATAAAAAATATTTAGTATTAGTAAAAATTTGTAAAAAAAAAAACAGCACAGAAGGAAAATACTATTCGTTGAAATGGATTTTTTTAAATAATTTTTTAAATTCTTTTGTTTTTAAATATGTGTCATTAAAATTGTAATTTTTTGATTAAAATAAACAAAACTAAAAGAATTAATGATGTGTGTTTTGTTTTTTAGGAAACAAAAAAAAAATGTTTATTTAGTTAAAATTAAATTTTAAAGTTTTAGCTTCTAAATACTGCTTCAATTTCTTCGAGTGGATTCCTAGAAACAATGTAAAAGTAAAAGAAAAAAGATTGTGTGAATGCGACAAAAATTTTAATTCTAACAAAAAAAAAACACGCACTAAAATGAATGAAAACAACGAACAAAAATGATTTTTTTTTTTGTGTACGAGTATATCTAAAGCACAAAACAGTGAAATTCGGTGAAGGTTTATTCAATTGTGGCGAGAAGTGATTTCGAGTTTGAATGCGAAGATAAAAATAAAAAAAATTTAAAATAAATAAAAAATATTTAGATAAGAGAGTTGCGAAAGTAACAACAGACTAGCCAATGGATGACCGAAAATTGTTTCAGAATCTAAGGACCAGTTGTACAAATATTTAACTCGTGGCTCAGCAATTCTAACTCACTGACCTCAGCGAACTTACTGAGGTTCAACGATGATGGTTCAGGCATGAAATTGGCTACTGTGATATACATGAACCTTGAACCATCGCTGAACCCCAGTAATTTCGCCGAAATCAGCCAGTAAAAATATTTGATTTGAACCACGGATCAAAATTTTAACCACGTTTGTACAACAGGTCCTAAGGGAACTTTTAGAAGCTTTTGTCTTGACCTAGTGGAAAATAGATAGGTTCATTAACTTCCTAAAATTGAGTATTTCTGCTAAACTAATTAGGTATTCATTACTTGCGATATAGGTACTATAGGGCAAGTTTTGGATTCGTGCAAAAAAAAAATTTCGAGATAACAATCAAACATGACATTACGATGATAGAGAACACGAAAAAAGTGGGTGGCACAATTCTGTCTGTCTGTCTGTCTGTCTGTATGTACCTCAACCTACAGTCTAAGCCTCTGAAGCGATTTTCTTCAAATTTTGAACTTAAGGTTTTTTTGTAACTCTCCAGAGGGGAAATTGAATTTTTTTTTTTTAGCTCAAAAAATAACGGTAATTGCCATACAACCGTTAAGGAAAAGCTTATTTATCTCAAAAACGGCTCCAACGATTTTGATAAAAAAAAATCAGTGTATTTTTGTAGATATGATGTACCTTTTAATAAGAAAAAAATTCACCAAAAACATTTATTAACGGTACCTGCCATATAACGGTTTTTTAATTTTTGGTTTTCTCATTAACCAATCATCCGATTTCAATAAAAATGTTTGCACAAAAGCTTTGTTAAAATATAAACAATACTACATACCAAAATTTTTGAAAAAATTAATTTTGGATTTTTAAAAAAAGATTAAGTTTTTTTTTTTTGAAAATTCAATATTTCGAAAACGGGTTGATGAATTGTTTTGAAATTTCAGTTTTAAATGTATATTAATATATACTCAAAATTGGCATACCAATTTTTTTTTTGAAAAATGTTGCAAAAATTTTATATATAAAAAATTAATTTTTAAGAAAACGGCTCCAACGATTTTAAATTTTTTTCTTGCATATATTCATATTTTTTCAAGTAATCAAATGGCATATTTTTTTTTGAGCTCTAAGTAATTTATCAGATTGTTTATACAATCAAAAGAACGATTTAAATGCTTTTTATACTTTTTCTATAAATACTTGAATATTTTTTAAAGTTCTTAAGTCCCAAACAACTTGAACATAAGAGCAAGTACGTGCGATCCAGTCGTGCATTTTATTTTTTATTTGTTTTGATTGTGTAAATACGAGTTTACTTCATCTAACTAACTGACAGGTCCGCATGCCATAGTTATAGGACATTTTGCACTAAGAGGCCAACCACAAAAAAATTAAAAGCTTAGGTTCAAGGGTGGCCTATCTGATCAGCTATAACGGTATTTTGAAAAATCATCAACACAAAATCAAAAACCATTTATTTTTTGATCATATTGCAAAAAAAAAATCAAAGCTATGTTTCTTTATTTTAAAACGGCAAGTTTTTTTTAAATTTCTATAAACTTCAATTGTTTGAAAATAATTTGTTCCTTATTTTTTCTCTACTGAAAATAATGAAAACTGCAGTTAGGCCACTATGGCTCGTACGGCCTCAAATATACAGTAATTGCCCATTAATTGCTGCAAAGTGCAGTGCCCGAAAAGTGCAGTCTCACTTACTTCATATTAAGTAAAAATGGCACTTTTTTTTACTTTGGTCAAAAATATTTTTTGAAAATGACAGTAATTGCCGAAAATAATATGAAAACGAAACAATTGCAGTTTTTATGGTTTTCCGAAAAAGCGCAATCCTAAAAAATATAAATAGTATATATTATGTACCCAAACAAAAAAAAATATTTTTTTTTTGAAAATCAAATATGCGAAAACGACACGATCGTTTATTTTGTTTAACTCGGTATTTAAAATTTTTTTAGTACCTACTCTATGGAATATTTTAGGCAAAAAATTTACTTTTATGAAAAAATAACGGTTCCTTCCATACAAAAGTTAGAAAACCGTTTAGGAAAATAATTTTTTCTCAAAAAACGGCTCCAACGATTTTGATAAAACTTTTTTCGTATGTTAAATTTAATGCGATTTACTATAAAAATTATAAATAATAAGACTAAGCAACTATTAATAATTCCTCTAACAGAATGCTTTTTTTATATATTTGAATTTCCTCATTATCAGCTGAACGGATTTTTCAAATTCCAAATAGTCACATTAAATACATATCAGAATTTAAAAAAATTTTAAATCTTAAACCTTTTGAACATAAGGCGGCCCATAGACACCACACTTTTATGCTGAAAAATCAAAATTCTTTGATTTTTGGTGCGGTACTAAATTCTTGTCCAAAACTTGAAAAAAAAAAACGATTTGCTGTATTTTTTAATGCCAAGTTGTTTACAAATAACATGAGCTTATAGTGTGATTGATCATGCGATGCATATTGTAACTGGTTAATCAGTAGATACTTTCAAAGTGGAAACATTAAATTAACGAGTGCAGTAGCAAGTTTGGTTTTTCATAAGAAGCAGTTTGCTTTGTTTTGTATTAATTTTTTGTTGCCCATGTAAGATAATTTAATATGGATTCTGTTGCTAATGATGGAATGTGAAAAAAGGCTAATGGCACATTTTTGCAATATTTTAAGTCTAAAATACATTTTTAAGCTTCTTCTTTAGTAATGAAATAGTTAAGTTGCTGCCTTGTTTTTTAATGAGAATAGTGTTAAAAGTTAGGCAAATGTTTCCTTTAAAGGAAACAATCCTAAAACATTGCGGTTTTTTGCGACTTTTTAAAATATTTTTATATATTTTTTTTTAGTTAGAAAATATTATCTGGACACAGGTTTGCAATCAAGCTTCATTTTTCTTTCAAGAAATCGGCTTTCTGAATTTTCCAGAAGCTGTACGTTTCGTGACATTACAGAAAAAATATTTTGTCGGTAGAAACGGTTTAAAACGAGACAGATATTGAAACTTTCGAGCAAAAAAAAAAAATTTACAGATTTTGCTTATGAACATAGAAGAAGATGGCTGAGAAATGGCGCCCAAGAAATTATAACACCTTCTTAAAACAAAATACAAATTGGTTAAAATATGTGATTTCGTTTCCATGCCAAGCCCATGGCTTTGTTGGACGGCCTCAAATGAATTTTTCTCTAATTATAATACCGAAGAATTAAGCTATGCTGCGCAGATGCAACTTAGAGAAAAAGGAGAACTAGATTCTTCAAGTGTGATGAAAAATATAATCTTTTCAACTCCTTCACGCACCGAAAAATACCAAAAAGCTTTGAAAAAATGGACCAAAAAATCATCCCTTATACAGCAGAAGAAGCTTTTTCTATAGTTGTTGAAGGGAAATTAACTAAGTTCCAATACAAATTAGAGATTCTGCAATAAAACATAAAAACCATATTTATCCAAACTATGCAGCTGTTTTAGAAGCAAATCAAAAAAACAAAAATGTTATATTGAAAACTTGGCAAGGTATAATTGAATAAATCGCAAAATCACCTCTTCAAAGTTTATTAGATCACACAATTCAACATTTGTTTCAAGGAACAAGAGATGTTGGTTATATCTAGAAACATTGCATATAAATGAAAAGTCTAACATTCACCTCATTTCAAAATGGGATTGTGATGGTAGCTGAGGCATGAGTGAATATAAACAACCAACGTTTTTCAGATCCAAACATTTCGAATGCTAATATTCTCTTAACATCTTTTGTCAGGTGACCCAGAACTGTAAGTCGACAATCTAAAACCAGGTTAGGGTAGTACGAACGATGGCAACACTGCCCGTTGATTTTTTCATGACTCTGTTACTTCTTCGGATATAACCAACATAAATGAAAACATTAAAAGTCGATTAAGAGTTGTTTTGTTAATAATATAAAGTGGATATCCAATACAAATTGGTCGATTTAAGGAGCATTGTATTGATACAGCAAATATGTTTGTGCAACTGTACCCATGGTATAATATGCCCACAAATGTAAATAAAATTTAATACACAACCCTGAAGTTATATCTAAAAAGCTATTCTTCTGATTGGAAAGCTCGGCGAAGAAGCCCAAGAATCACGGAATAAGGACATAAAGCGTTTTCAAGAAAGTTTCTCAAGAAAATTTTCGAGGCAGCAAAATATTGAAGACATGTTTCGCAACCTGTTGGTTTTTTCTGACCTGAGAAAACTTATTCCTAAAAAATAAATTTTGCCCAAGTTTTTCGGAAGATTTACTTGTGTGCGTTTTTTCGATTGGTGTTATGTGTGTGGCAGACTCGTGTGCACCAATGTGCACACGAGTGTGGTGTGTATGAACCACTTAAGAGTACGCACCCAGTAACCAATCGTCCCCGTTTTTTTTTGAACGCATCTATTAGCTTGGTTTAAATTTGTTTTAAAGCCAAAGGCGATTTTTTATGAATTTTTAAAGTTCTTTTCAAAACTCAAAGATCTTGGTTAGAAGAGTTTAAAAGTTGTATCATCGTTTCGGAAATGCCGCGTTCCTAGTCGGTAGTACCTCGTGGCATTGTGGTTAGTGCGTGGGAATTTCATGTCGAAGGTCGGGGTTCTATTCCCAGCCACTATCACCTAAAACCAAAAAATTTGTTTTCAAGGAACTGACAAACCTACCAAGAGGATCACTTGTCATCTCATGAATAAGTGGTTCTCATCTCGCCGTTCGGACTCGACAAATGACTGTAGGTCCCATCCATTCCTGCCAACAATACGCACACAGAAATGGTTGAAAGCTTAATTCAAATTTTACCTCTATGCTCACTCTACTTTTTGTTGACAAAAACTTTTATAATTTAGTGAAAAAATAAGTAAAAATGTGTTGTTACGTTACGTTGTCTCAATGAAAAATTTTATTCAATGATGAAAACTTTTCGTTGTTCAAAATAATGAAACAATCAAGAAAAATGACAAAATGCAATAATTCATTGTATCAACAAAAAATTCGTTAATATAGGTACAAAACTTCAACGATATTTGCAACGCCTTTGCGAACAATTTCCGTAACTCCTTTGTGAACACACCTCTTGATGTTGATGAAGATTATATCAGAAATTTACATTTCTATGCGCAAACGAGTTGTAACAATTTCGCTGTGCAACAGAGTACTGTTTTAGACTTTCTCTCATCGTTAAATGATAATTTTTTATCTGGATGAGCCTCTTCAATTTTTATTTGAGATTTCAATTAAATCAGGGAAATTTGCCTGTTTATGGAAAACTTCATTTCTAACTCCAGTTTTTAAAAAAGGTGATAAAACTGATATTTCGAATTATAGACATTAGACATATATCCAAACTATCATGTATTCCAAAGCACTTTGAACAAGTTGTGTGCGAGACTTTAGCATTCCATACCAAGAATATAATATGTGGACAACAACATGGCTTTGTGAGAAGAAAATCAACAGTAACAAACCTCCTTAAATTCTTGCATAAATGTTCTAACGCGTTGGAAAATGGAAGTGAAATGGATTGTGTATACACTGATTTCTCTAAAGCGTTCGACCAACTTAATCACAAAATTATTATTTTCAAACTAAAATCTTTAGGGTTTCCAACATTTTTATCACCTGGATAAAATCATACCTTCAAAATAGATCCTACCAGATCAAATTTAGAAACTGTCTTTCACACTCACTCAAGGCTCACTCCGGTGTGCCCCAGGGAAGTCTATTTATTCTTGCTATAAATGATGTTGCCTCATGAATACGTTCAAGTGATATTCTTATATTTGCTGATGATATGAAGATTTTTAAGACAATAAAAGCTAACCACGACCACTTTCTTTTGCAAGCCGATATTGACAGTTTCGCTCTTTGGTGTGATAAAAACGGTCTTTCTCTTGACCCTGCCAAATGCCAAACAATTACTTTCTCAAGAAAGCGACTTGCAAATGCTTTTAATAATTCTATTTCACAACACAAGCTCTGTCGAGTCTTTAGTTTCAAGGACTTAGGTGTTAATTTTAGCTCAAATTTAGAGTTCACTGAACATAATAACTACGTTGTTAATAAAGCAAGCTCAATGCTTGGGTTTATAAAACGTTAGGCAAAGCAATTTGACGATCCGTACGTTGCTCTTTCCTTATACAATTGTTATGTACGACCTCACCCAGAGTACGCCTCTCAAGTATGTTCTCCCTTTTATGAAATTCATAAAAATCCTGTTGAAGCAATACAACATAAATTCATTCGTTTTGCTCTGAAAGGTCTTCCTTGGGCTGATTCATTCAACCTTCCATCACCTTATGAACATAGGATCCAGCTTCTGTAAGTTCAAACCTTATATCAAAGGCGGGTCAATAATGATCTAATATTTCTTCACCAACTTATAAATGGTCAAATTGATGCTCTTGATTTGTTAGCCTGTATTGGCATAAATTACCGTGGAGGATCTCACCATTTGCGAAGATTTGAACTTTTACATGTAAATATCCATAGAACTAACTACGGTATACATGAGCCTCTTAACCGTATGTGCAATTTAAATGGCTCCTCTGTTGATTTTAACATTAGTAAGATGGGATTAAAAAAATTGTTTCGAACCAGAGCTTCACTTTGGTGAATGTTTTTTTAGTTTTTGATTATATTTAATTTAAATGTTTTTGTATTGTTTAATTATGTTTATTTGTTTTTCTTTCTAAATTTATAAATTTATTGTAATGCATGTGTTAACTCGCATTATTTTACTAACCACTAACACATGCACTTATGATGAGCCTCTGATTGTAGGTTTGCAGCTTGCACTAAGCTCACTACAACAAAGAATCTGAAGTGTAAAAAAAAAATAATACAATTCACTGGGGCAACGCAACGAAGTCCATCATCAATGGAATTTTAAATAAAAATTTGCTACGCCAATGAAATGTTCCGTTACCTTAAGTGATTGATTCAATGTTTCTACTTACAAAAAAGATAGAAACTGATTGGTTACTGTCAGAAAATTTAAACTTTTTTACCCAGCACACTAAAAAATAATTTTAAAAAATACTTTAAAATACGGAAGCCTTGCAATGATTTTATTTTTAATTGTTTTAAATTTTATATGCATGTATTTCATTTAACAACACATAATGTCAGTTATAAGGAAAATGTTCTGACAAGAGATTAAATTATGTTTTTTTTAAATAACACCACAAATAAGAACAATGTCCTTCTCTCGAGTCAAAAGTTTTCATTTCGCTCTAACTGCATATTTATTGCGATAATTTTTCCATCATATATATATCTTCTAACTACTAACAAATCGCTTTTAAGGAAATACAAAAAACTGAACAAAAAATAAAATTTGTTTGAATATATGTTTTATCTCTTTCTCTCTTTGTCGTCCTTATTTGGAATTTCAGTGAAATAAAAACTCATCATCATCACGATAAAATGTATAGAAAAAAAAATTGGTATCGTTTTTTTCAGGACTTCAAAAACAAGGGCATTAACCACATTGGGGTTTTAATTTATGAGTGACTGGAGGCAGAATTTATTACCCTGATTCATTCCAAAGGCTGTGTACACTAACTCTCATGTGTGCTTGACTATAATAATTATGGTGACCATAGATTTTTCAGAAGTCATGTAAAAATTACAGTATTTTAAGTTGAAAACATAATCTTCTTCTGAATAAAAACTAATAGGTATCAAAGTGTTATGAAATCCTGATGTTTGTTAAATCATTCCGAATGAACGTTAATCGATTGCTCTTGATATGAATATTTTTGTCTATACAACTTCTCAATGGTTAAGAATACAAATTAATCATATCGCAGAATTAAGTCAAAAGTTTTTCAGTTTTTGAACAAGGCCACTGAGAACGTCTTTTAAAATATATCAATAGACCAGGAAAAATAGCACAAATCGTATGGGGAACCTTGAAAAAATTAATTCATGAAATATTAAAATTGGAATCGATGCAGAATTGCAACCTCTATAACATATCTAAAGTCCCCCAAAATCCCTGCATTGGCTTTTTGTGTAGATGCATTTGAAGAGGTGCAGACGGGAAGAATTTGGAGGTCTATCAAATTAAAATATTTGTTTGGGTAATACCTGATCATATGATACATGCTTTAAGGGTAGTTTTTCACGCTGAATCTAATAAAAAGAAATCCAAAATGATACAACCACCCAAAAAGAAGTTATAGTCCTTTTTATGTAATGATGACTTTTTTTCAGGTACAACAGGTAAAATATTACCAAAACCCCTTTCAAAATAACGGTATGTTAATGAAACTTGGAATGAATGTTTCATTTGTCATAGGAACTAAGAATCAAGAGAGTTCTTAAAAATATCGATGGTGAAAGGGTGTTTTTTTTAAGGGGGAGGGGCAACAAAGAATATTAACCATAACACCCACGTAAAAACTCTTACACTCATGAAACTCGCCAAAAATATTAAATTTGTCATGGTAATCAAGAATCAAAATAGTACATACCAATATCTTTGATCTAATAGTGTTTTTGGTGACTGTTAACTTTTGACTTGTTCTACAGAAAATACGATTTCAAAAATTAATTTTTGCTTGAAAAGGCCCATAACTTTGTTAAGGGTGCTTGTATCATTTTAGTTTTGCTTTTATTTGATTCACCGTTAAAAAATACCCTTAAATCATATACCATACTTTGTGTGTATACCCCAATTATACCAAATCGGAATTTTGGCTCAAATCTTCCAACTTCTTCCCAGATTTTCCCTCTCTTTAATAAAAAAAACCCCAGAACAAATATATTTATGAGGATTATTTTGATTGTTGGTTGCCATGACAAATTATATATTTTTGGCGAATTTCATGAGTGTAAGAGTTTTTTCGTGGGTGTTATGGTTAACATTCTTTGTTGCCCCTCCCCCTTAAAAAAAACACCCTTTCACCATGGATATTTTTAGGGACTCTCTTGATTTTTAGTTCCTTTGACAAATGAAACATTCATTCCAAGTTTCATTAACATACCGTTATTTTCAAAGGGTTTTCGGTAATATTTTACCTGTTGTACCTGAAAAAAAAGTCATCATTACATAAAAAGGACTATAACTTCTTTTTGGGTGGTTGTATCATTTTGAATTTGGTTTCATTAGATTCAGCATTAAAAACTACCCTTGAAGCATGTATCATATGATCAGGTTTTACCCAAACAAATATTTTAGTTTGATAGACCTCCAAATTCTCCCCGTCTGCACCTCTTCAAATGCATCTACACAAAAAGCCAATGCGGGGATTTTGGGGGACTTTAGATTTGTTATAGAGGTTGCAATTCTGCGTCGATTCCAATTTTAATATTTCATGAATTAATTTTTTCAACCTCGGAACCCATTTTTCCTGGCCTACAACTACTGTAGCAACAAAAAATTGAAAATGTCTCTAAACTAAGGAAATGTTGGGCAAGAAAAAGAGAAGCTTTTAGAGCCAAAGAAAATCTTGACCATGAGTTTCAAGTTAGCAAAGCAACTTCGACAAATCGAAAAATGAATAGGTGGATTATTTGCCATTAGTAAGTCTTTCATTAGTTGTGAAAATTTCAAAATTAATTTCTATGTTTTTTTTTGTACAACTCTCACGGATCGACAAATTGATAGGTGCATAGTTTGTCGTCAATTAGTAGTGAGAATTTTGAATTTGTTTTTCTATGTTTTTGTGGGTGCCTTGCTAGCTTGACATAACTCGAAAAAAGGGGGGAAAATATCTGATCCTAAATGTTTTATTGTTTAATAATTCGATGCTTGTTAGTCTTTAATTAGTTGTACAAAAATTGAATATAATCGTGCAATGTTTTCTTTGTTTTTTTTTTTAGTCAAATGCTAGCTTGGTATCAAGTTAGCAAAAAAAATAAAAATAAAAATAGTTTAAAACTGCTTAGGCCCAATGGTTTAAGGCTTAATTATTTGTCGTTAACTACATAGTTTTTAGTAAAATGTGAAAATTCAAAATTTGTCGCGCAATGTTATCTACGTTTTTTGGGTGCTTAGCTAACTTGACATTAAGTAAGCATATAACCACCTCAAAAAGGGTAAAACTGCTTCAGTGGAATGGCCTATGGCTAAATAATTAATATACTATGTTTTATCTATTTTAAATTTTTCGTTCTATGTTTTCTTTGTTTCTTTTTAGGTGGTAAAAACTTTTAAAACTTAACATATTATTGCTTAAAAACTTTCAATTTTTCCGTGCAATGTTTTCTATGTACTCTTCAACGAAAATACCTCATTTTACCCAGTGAAATCGTAATAAGGCAATAAACAGTTTCATACATTCAATTTTAAACCAATTTCAAATTTAACTTCATACAAATTAAGGAATTAAAAAACAAACATAGAAAACATTTCACGACAATGTTAGAATTACCACATGCAATGAATGGCTAATATTCCAGAGCTCTTTGTTGATTTCATATGATTGTAGGAAAATAAAACGAAAAACATAGAAAATATAGCACCAACAAATTAAGTTTGTCACAACTAATCAACGACTAACTAATGGTAAATTATCCACCTACCCATTTAAGAATTCTTGAAAGTTGCTTTGCTAACTTGACACTCATAAAAAAAAACAAACAGCCCCAAGACATTTAAAAAACATCGCACGACAAAATTGATTTTCATAACTAATTAACATTTTACTAACGGCCAGTTAAGTATTGTTAAAATATAAAGTTTTAGAAGTTTTTAGCACTTTTACAAAAAAACATAGAAAATATAGAACGATCAATTCGAAACTGCCACAACTAATTAATGACACCTATCAATTTTCGATCCGTGACCGTTGCTTTGCTTAATTGATATCAAGTTAGCAAAGCACCAAAAAAACATAGAAAACATTGCACGATCGAATTGAATTTATCGCAACTAAATTAACGGCAAATTATTAAGCCATAAACCATAAGTTATAAGAAGGTTTTACCCAAAAAAAGTTTAGAAAACATTGAACGACAAATTCGAAACTGTAACAACTAATTAAAGACCAATTAAAGGCAAATTATCCACCAACCTATTTTAAGATTCGTCAAAGATACTTTGTTATCGTTACACTCATTAACGTGCATGACTTGAATATCCAAGGATTTTATTTTCTTAACAACAGATGGTCACCCCAGTAATAATGTGTTTTCACAGGCTTCTCATATCTAGGACATTTGTATTTTCGTGTGTGTTTTGTTCTCGCTTATTTATGAGGAGAATATATGTATGTCTGAAAGATCCTTAGAACAATCAATGAGCGCACACAAAAAAAAGACAAATTTTCATTTACCTACCCACACAATCAACAGTAATAATTATTGTTCTTTTTTTTTTTGCTCTTTTGTTTGAGTAAATTTCAAAGGATAAATAATTAAAAATCGATTTGGGTAAGAATAAAGGAATGAATAAAATGATTGACTTCAATGATAAGAAGATTTCCGCCAATTCTATAATAAAATTTATGAATAATTAATTTGGGATGTCTATTTGGGGTTGTTGAGGAGGGCTAGGAGCAGCAAGATGACGGCAATTTCAATTAATTTACCATCCTACTGCTACTGACAAAGCCGCACCACGACGCACAGCCCCCATTCCCGTACACCATCACAATGCCATCAGATGGAGATTAAGATTATTTGCTGCGGAAAAAAAAACTGTTTTGAACATTTAAATAATTAGGGTTATTTTCTGTTCTATCGAGCGGCTAATTTGGAATTTCATTCTTGAAGGATTTAATATTTTTAATTTGATTTTAGACATTTAACCGTAATTGTTGTTCTTTCTTTACCTTTCTTTGTTTTGTTGATAAAATTATAATCAAAAAATGTCTAATTATTATCATTCAAGGCAGTTTAGGAAATGAGAAATATTAGCGGAAGGGTTATTATTAGCGTGCGTGCAATTAATGCTACCAAAGAAGCTGGCTTCCTACAAGAAAATCGAAAATATTAATTTCGAATGAGCTCCATACTGCTTTGATTCACTATAGGTAGGTACAAGGTACTTTCTATAAGTCAATGGGCAATGAGAGTACGAATTTAAATATTTTATCTGTTGATATTTTGAGTTTTACGTCCGTTTTTCTTCGATTAACCTTTTAAGATTAAAATTTGGGATATTTTACAAACTCTTCTCATCACTTATAGGTAAGAAATAGCTAAAGGATATTTTCCATTAGGAATATTGCGTAGTCTCCTTATAATTCCAATTCAAATTTAAATTAAAAAGCATCAAAAGTTGGTATAGTTCTATACATTAAATTAAAGTTAAAATATTCAGGAAATTGAAAAAGCTACAAAATTTGGTAGGAAATTTGAAAAAACCTTAACCTTTTGACGAACCTACTTACACATCATTATCTCCTTTTAGAATCTCTATAACATTATAAAAATTAAATTCCATTCATGTTTCTTCGCACCAAAGACGAGAACCAAATTACGTTTCCGCTACCGGCATATTTTACCTACTTTTTTGTATTTTTTTTTTTAATCATCATAATGTACCTATTGCTTTAAATATAGTGTTCCTACGCATTCGTTACACCTGATCTGTATCAATTTAGGGGCAAGTTCCAACAAAGCTAGAAACGAACGCGATGTTATCATCATCAGGATATGCGGATGGTGCGTAGAAGATGGCAGCTTTTTGTAGGACTATTAACAAGTGCTTGTCACGTTTTAACTGATGGCAAAATGAGAATGAGAACAAGGACAAGAAGGTTTCGAAGTGTGTTTGAAAGGAAGGCCACATCCTAAGTAATTTTTGTGTGTGCAAATTTTATCGATATTTTTTGCTTAACATTATAAAGGTAATTTTATATCAACAAAATAAAAAAGAAAAAAACATTTTTCAAGGCTAATGATAACAACTAAGACTTTTTATTTTATTTCAAGAAGTTGTTTTTGCAAGTTAATAAAAACTAACACACTTTCGTTTAGGATGGAGGTTCTAGAGTTAAATAATATTTGGTAGTGTTAAGGTGTTACGTAGGAAATTTAAATTTGTTCCTAATTATATGAGTGTCAAGTTAATAAAGCAACATTTTCCAATCGAAAAATGATAAGGTTGATAATTTGACGTTAGTTAGTTTTCTATGTTTTTTTGTTGCTTTGCTAAGTAAACATATAGTTAGCAAAGCAGTATCGCAAAGTGGGGTAAGAAATTCGTATATTGAATGGTTTATTGCTTTATAATTTGCAACTAATTAGTTGTAAGTTAGTTGTGACAATTTCAATTTTATCGTGCAATGTTTTCTATGTTTATTTTGCTGATTTGATAACTTGATAACAAGTTAGCAAAGCAACACCTTCTAATGGTGTGAAAACTTTTTATATATTGAATGTTTTATTGCTTAATAATTTGCTGTTGATTAGTCGTTAATTATTTGTGACAGTTTTGAATTTGTCGTTAAATATTTTCTATTTTTTTTTTTTTGTTCTTTCGAAATTCAAAATTTTCAAAGCGAATTAACGAATAATTAACGGCAAATTATTAAAGCAATCAAACATTCAATAGGTATAAGGAATGCATACGCTTCTCCGAGGAGCTGCATAGCAAAAACAAAAACATAGAAAATATTGAAGGACAAACTTAAAATGGTCACAGCTAATTTAAGATTAATTAACGACTAAATAACCACTTTAACACTTTTTGATCAGTGTGTCAGAAAAAGTTCAAATAAGTCAGTCAAGCTTTTATGCTCAAGAAGCTTAGGGTTTTAAAAATTTTAAATAAAGACATAGAATTTATGAGAGACAAATGTATAAAAGCATGAAAGTTGATATTTAAAATAGCTAAAACAACATTTTTAATAGTTTGAGGTAAAAAAAAGAATGCCGTCTGGATGCTAGAGAAAACAAATAATTTGTGTGTCAGGTACCCTTGTTTTTTGGTTGGCCAAAAAACGCTATGCAGGTAAAAAGAATTGTGAGACCCACTTTCCCATCATCGTATTAAATCTACCCCCCTTCCCCCCATTTAGGTCAGTGGGGCAGTTTTCTAAAAAGTTGACTAAAAATAGAGAAAACAAAATATACAAAACGGTAACACTTACTAAGACATATTATACTTTTTGTAAGGCCAGAAGTCCCTCCACTTATTTTTTTTTTTTTTTTGAAAAATTAATTTTTAATCTTAAAATTTTGAGAACAAAATTATTTTTTAATACTTTTTAAAATTAAAAGATATAGAGCCATCCGGTTTAGTGCTTAAGAGCATTGAATTTTAAAAACAAAAATAGTACTTAACGGCCATTCCAAAAATTTCGAAACCAAGCAACTCAATTTCAAATTAAGGAAAAAAATATATTTAAATATGCCAATATTTACAGTATATATTAGAGTTAACGAAAAAATTGTAAATATAAAATTTTACTTGTTGTTGTAAAATAGGCAAGTGATCAAAAAAGCTCATACTTTATTTATCGTATCTGGGCATTTTTCGGCATTTTTGCCGCTATCAGTTCTCTATAAATTGTGATGCAAATGGCGATATGCAGTTAGGTTTTTATAAGTGTTTTCAATACACTACTTAAATTCGGAACTATTTTTCTGATAGGAGTGCTGTAAAAATAGTATTACGCCTCAAAATGACTGAGCATTTCATGTCTTCTCCGTTACCGAAAAATGACTAAAGTTGGTATAAATGGTGAACTATATTAGTGTTTGTAAAATTATCCCGCATACAAAGCTAGACTTGAAAAAGGATTATGGTGGATTTTTTATAGATTTTTAAATCATGTCTTAGGTGCCAGTTACAGCTTTCATTGAAACTCATCATTGAAAACTTTAATGATTGATTTTGAGACGTTTAGAAAGCAAAATCATTCATTATTTTGATGGTCAATTGAAGCTCAAGACTTAATTAATATTTCTAGTCAAAAAAAAAATTTCAAATAGTCCCAAATTTCCACAAAAATCGACTTTTGAATTTTCAATGATCATTGGTAAGGTAGTTCAATCATTGAAATAAGAAAAGTCTTTTTATGTAGAAAGTTGGGCCTATTTAAATAATTTTTTTTGCAAAAAATATTAACTTAATCTAAAGCTTTATTTTTCCATCAAAATAATAACTGATTTTGCCTCCTAAACGTCTCAAAATCAATCATTAAAATTTTCAATGATGAGTTTCAATGATAGCTATAACTGGCGCCTTACTGTCTAAAACAGGGTAACGGAGAAGACAAAATTGCACTTTCTCATCCAAATTTCAAAGACTCACAGGCACTTTTTTTTTAAAGTCTGAATTTCTTTGATCCCCTTTCTTAAAATGGACCAAGGTAACTAAAAAAAAATATGAATTAAATTTTATTGAAATCAGTTGACGTTTATACGTGCTAGCGAGCACTTGAAGTTTTTCATATAAAAAACATGGTGTTTTGACAGTCTTTTACTCAAAGGGCCCGTAAAAGTGTAAACGTTGATGGAAAAACTTTAAACTTGGCACATATACTAAATACCATAAGGAGTATACAAATATATTTTTTTATTTTTGTAAACAACAGTTACTTCATTTAAAATAGCAACAAATGCACAAAAACAACGATTTTTAATTAAATTTTTTGATGGGGTTAATATTATGCAAAACTATTGAAAATATTTTTTTTGATACTCCTAACAGTAGTAAATTTATGTGCCATGTTTAAAGATATTCCATCAACTTTTACAATTTTGCTGATATTTTGAGTAAAAACTGTGAAAACCCCATGTGTTTTGAATGAAAAATTTCAAGTGCTCGCTAGCACGTGTTAACGTTAACCGATTTCAATGAAATCTTACACACATTTTTTCAAATGCCTGAATCACTTTTATCATTGATGAGAATAATTTAAAAATACGAATTTCAATATAACTGAACAACAAAGAAATCTTTAATCGTATGTGTCTTCTCCGTTACCATTAGCTGTCTTCTTCGTTACCATCTTTCATTTTTTTTTCTGTTAGTAAAATGAAACTTGGCATTAAACCAAGGATGGTTTTTGATTAATGTTGGTTTTATGAAAGTGTGCAAAAAAAATCAACTTCTTATCTTAATGGACGGCGCAGAATTTTAAGCTTCAAGGCAATGGTCGGAAATATCTAAGTCGTACGTGTCTTCTCCGTTACCGTCTATTTTTTTTAATAAACTTACTAAATTTCATAATTTTTTGCTGAAACTTCTGCGTCGTGTACTTTGTGATGAATTCTTAAAAACCATTGAGTTTCATAAAAAATATTAGTTTCTTAACAAGAAAAACCTTACTACAAGCGTCCGATTGTCTTCTCCGTTACTTTGGAATGGCCGTTAATAAAGGAAATTTTTGAAAAAACTTTTTTTGAAATTTTTTTTTCTTCAAAATTTTAAGTTTGAACATTAATTTTTCACTTAATTTAAAGTAAAATGAAAAAGGGATTGCTGGCGTTTTAAAAAAGTATAGCATGTCGTTGCAGGTGTTACCGTTCTTTTTTTAATAATTTGTTGGTTCCGTTTTATATCAATTTTTTAAGATTAAGATTTTAATATTTCCGCCTTTAGGTATTTGCTGGTGTTGTTTAATTTTTATAAGAAGTTTCAGTTCAACACAATCTAAGTAAATATTCACAATCACCTACAAAAAAAACAACAGGTTTGAAACTGTTATAAAGGGTAAAAAAGTGTAAAAATTTAGACCAAAAATAACTTATGAAATTCTCTACAATATTTATTAAGACCGAATTTTCTTTATCTTTTTATATCTAAAAAGTTATTCAGCTCCAAAAATGTGTACTTTTTGTAATTGTCTTAAGGACAACATTATATCACAGATACTAGATTTACATAAATACCGCATCCAGTACAAACAAAAATGACCATTTTTTCAATATTTTGTGATTGCAAGCTCTTTTGTTTCGTCCTCAAAAATCGATTCGGTTGATCAAACTACTG
Source organism: Dasysyrphus tricinctus (assembly GCA_963921185.1). Lineage (NCBI taxonomy): Eukaryota > Metazoa > Arthropoda > Insecta > Diptera > Syrphidae > Dasysyrphus > Dasysyrphus tricinctus. The sequence goes on along the minus strand of OY992530.1, from coordinate 150,438,399 downwards.
ATGACAAGTTGTTGACGTTTTGTTTGTATGTCTATGTATGTGAATCTATCTGTTTTAACATCTTATGTGGTCCATAACTCACACAATATTGATATAACTGGGATGTAGCTCTACGTCCTACGATAAAAATGTAGTCATTTTTATTTGCTCTGCGTGCGATATCTATGTAACAATAGTATCTGTGATAGTGTGATTATATATTCTTATGTATGAAATTACGGTACTAGGACTAACGTTTCAAGGGTTTATAATACGATCGGCATTCAAGCATTCACCATGGAAAGATCGACGTTTGCTTGTGCAAAATATGCCATTTTTCTACACTAGGGGCGGATCCAGAGTAGGATTTTGGGGAGGGGAGACTTTCAGAATGATATATTTACATCATTCAATGATATTCTATTCATAGACTTTTTAATGGTGATTACTCAAATAGCGAAAATCTTTCAATAACTTCATCGGGTTCCGCCTCAATGTCGTAATTTAGGTTGAGGAGGGCCAACCCGTTTGATCGGTTTTGAAAAGCATTGTTGGTTCTAAGCCAAGTTTTGGATTCACCGCAAAGAAGAAAATGATTTTTCAGCGCTTGCGTTCGTGGCTGGATGACTTTGGCAACCGCAAGTTCAAGTTATTTTTTACTTCAACGTCTAACTTTTCAGCTAACTTTGAATCATTCAAGAATATTCCATGAAAATGATCGTCTTAATGGGTTCTTCGAATGCTTAGTGGTGCAATAAATATTTTTAGAAGGTCGATTGTGTCTTTCTTTAAAATCACACTTAGGGGCTGCGTTAATGCGATAAAATATTAAGCCTTGTACAAATGAGGGCGTACTGGAGCTGATTGGGTTTTAGAAGCAATGCCTGATCATAAATTAGACTATGTGCATGTTAAGAAACAGCCATATAAACACAGAACTTGGAGAATCACGTTAAAGAGTATCCACATCCAGAGGAACACCCCAGGAAGGGGAGCTCTCTCCACTTTTTTGGATACTAGTTATGAACGAATTTCTTGTAAAATTAAAGTATAGTGCAGTCAAAGTATTAGCCAATGCAGATGATCTAGCATTACTTGCAATAGGGAAATTCCCATCCACTATTAGTGAACAAACGAAGTACGCGACTATGCCTTGTCAACGGTCAACACCTGGACAAAGAACTGTTGGCTAATGGTCAATCCATTGAAAACAGAATTGATTCTCTTCACTAACAGAAGAAAAATACCAATGTTTAGAGTACCATCAATCGAGGGGACACCACTCAAAATATCGGATCAGGCCAGCCCAACTAACAAATTTGCTTCGCATTTCAGACATTAAAGTGTTATTTGTTTCTATAGCGCTCCTATTACCCCTCTGACGAGAAGTTAATACATTATTGGAGCATTATTGATTCTTTTAATACTTTCTAGTGCAAATTATATGAGCTTGATAGAAGCGATGTACCAATGCTTCTTATTGCTCTTATGAAATGACGACGGAGCTTTCGCTTCTATAGTCACCCTGTAAAATTATTATACAATCACTATGTTAGTTCCCGTTACTTGATAAGTGCAACCACAAACCATTTATGTTATACTAATGAAAACACAAACCACTTCTGGTATACTAAAGAGTAAAGACACAAACCAGCAGTGCGGAGAAAGTGCATAATTTTTTTTGTCATCGTAAATATATTCTTCCATGGCCGAGCGGTTAGCGTGGTGGACTTTCATTGCGAGTGGACCATGGTTCGAATTTCACAGAAACCTTGTAATTTTTATAACTTAAATAATATCTTATAAATTCAAAGATTGCATTTTAGATAAAAAACATTCAAATAAAAATCAGCATTTAAATAAAATAAAATAAAAATATAAATAAATAAATATAATTCAATTATAAAATATTTTTATTTTCCACCTTCTCTATAAGACCTCTAAATTGAGTCCAGTAAGTGTTTTTCAGGGCAACTGAATTTATTCCATAAAGATCCAATAGGAGCTAAAAAAGGGCACCCTTTTTAATTCTATGGACTATTATAAAATGCTAATATGATTGCAAGAAATGATTAAGAGAAGCTTCTTTGGATGATTAAAGGGGCAAAATTGTTAGTTGGGAGATACCTTGGTGTGATACTAGATAAGAAACTGGACTGGAGTCTCAACTCTAAAGAAAGAGCAAAGAAAGTTATGGTCGTGTTCTATTCCTGCAACAGGATTTTTGGAAAATCCTAGGTACCAAACCCAAAAATCATCAGGTGTATGTACAGTACACGGCAATAGTTAAACCGATAATAACCTACGTAGTCTAGTTTGTTGGAACACGACTGAGAAAGCAACATATCTGAAAATGTTCACAAAAGTTCAAAGATTAGCATGCGTAGGTATAATGGGGGCGTTGAGAACCACCCCCACAGCGGGACTGGAAGCGATACTCAACCTAAGACCCTTAGATCTATTCGTGCAAGAATCAGCATACAGTGCCTTGCGGCTAAGCCAGACTAGCTGCTGGAAACAAAGCACAACGGGCCATACTCAGATTCTTCAGAGATATGTAGGAATTAATGTTTGCACAGACTACACAACTTTCCTTTTAAACTTCAACAGACCCTTCACTACCTCTATTCCTAAGAGAAGTGGGAAAACAACCAAGCCTTCAGTAATGAATTTATGATAATTGCCTTCGCTGATTGTTTTTAAATGAACACTGGAGTTGGTACAGGAATTTTTTCGGAAACTCTGGGACAAGCGAGCACCTTCAGACTTCCGGACTTTTGCAGCGTCTTCCAAGCTGAGGTCTAGCCAGTGATCAAAGCAGCTATGCAAATATCAATTATGGCGATACCACGAGCTGATATCACCCTCTTAATTGATAACCAAGCAGCAATAAAAGCAAATTTCTGCCACCGAGATACCCTCGAAGGTTGTAACTTGCTGCCGCGAAGGTCTTAACGTTCTGGGCAGGCAGCATAAAATTAGACTATGCTGGGTTCCTGGTCATAGTTATATGAAGGACAACTAAAGAGCTGATGAGCTGGCAAGAACGGGATCATCGCTTGATTCAAGTCAAGCCGAATGACATAATAAAATACCAAACAGGTATATGGTAACAAGGATAATTGTAACAAAATATTAGAAAAAACCAATGAGAGATGGAACCTGCTCGAAACTTGTGGCACAACCAGAAAGTTATGGCCAAATTTCAATAATTTTCGTTCCTATGTCAGCATAATCACCGAACATAGCCTACTGATGGGATGCCACAAAAAGAAAATGGGGCTCAGTACCGATGACCTTCTCAGAGGGTGCAGCCATGAAGAAGCACATGAAGATACCTCACACTTCCTTTGTCACTGTCCAGCACTCTGTCATTTAAGAAAGAAACAGCTAAGAAGTCATTTTAATGATGACTTAGAGGAGATTTCAGAACTTTGGCTAATAGCTTACTGAACTTCGGCAATGCCTTTTAATGGCTTGACTGCTAACAGAACACAAAAGTTTTTATATTAAGTGGGATACAACTTTCTAGGATATCACAACGGATCTAAATAGATCTAAGTGTGACGGTAATGAGATCAACTTTCAGCCCTTCTACCTAATCTTAAAGGCTTGAAGAAATATATGGTCATCGAATAATACAGATGGAACCGTTTGTTTTACTGACGCAGGTTTTCAAATTTTGAATTCTTGGTATGAGGCCAAACAATTATATGAAATCGAGGAACGAAACAGAATCGTGAAAGTTGCAGCAGCCATAATAAAACAAGTTATGCAGGTCCTCAATTTTCATGGAATATGGAACTGATACCGATACGGTAACAACTTTCAAAGTTGTAGAGTCATGGATATCACCGGTTTTCTTAAATTTCATCATAAAACAGAGAAAATTATTTTTCTAGTCTGATTTTTCCAATACCTATACATAAACCAAAGCTACGTAGTCATCATTTACACACTTAATTTTCTCGAAAGCCTACCTTACCCTGAGAATATATTTGTGTTTAATGAAATCCCTGTAAATGTCCTCGTACAAAAATTATATCCTTATAAAAAAAAAAACAAAAATCAAAAGTTTCTCAGCAAACAAAAAAATTTTATTTATCGAAGCATAAAGATTAATAAATATATTGTCGGTCTTATTCAGAAATTCCTTTGATTCAGAGAAGTGTGAGTTTGTTTTTTTGCGTATCATCTGTCGATTTAATCCCAAAAGAAGGCAAACTTCATCCGTTACAAAACAAAAAACCAAGAACAAAAAAAAAATGGTTTCTTTTTTATTTTGTGTTCCTCTGACAAGTTAAGTTGATTAAAGCAAAAAAAAATATAATAAGGACACAAAAAAAAACGATATTACATTCCACTTTAATGTTATTTGCGAATCGTGAAGTTTGATTTGGACGAAAGGCATTTGAATTTTCTTAGAAGAGTAAATGAGAAAACTTTCTTTGATTGTTTCTTCGTTTTTCATTAATATTCTTCGCCAATATTTTTTAATTCTTTTTTTTTTTTCTTTTTTCTTCTTGGAATAAAAGGAGATTATTTTCACTTTATTAAATACTTCAGAGAAAATAACAAAAAAAAAAAATATTATAATTTGTTTTGATATTATTTTTAAGAAATATATTATAATTCTGGTCAAGAAAATGTTGCTAAGGATGAACAAAACAATTATATTTTTAATAAGTTAGGTAGGTAACCAGAGATTTTAAATATAATTAATGACTTTTTCTAGACATTATTGTTATGGATTTCAGGATTTTTTAATCCTAGTACCAACCTACCTGCACTGCTTGAGAGAAAATGAAATATGTATTTCTATAGAAAAAGAAAAAAGGATGTTTTAGTTCCACCATTTACAAAACAACTGTTCAGACAGTTCTTATCTGGTTACAATGGTTAGAAAATACACTTTTCAGGTTGCATTTTTGGCTAAGTGTACCTATAACATAAGCAACTTCTATAAATGTAGTATAAAATGAAAGGTAAAACAGTCCTGTACAGTTTACACGTTTTTCCATCCATAAATTAAAGATAAACTTGTAATAGATGTCGTTAATTTAATTTGCCGTTAATTAGTTGTGACAAATTCAATGTTTTCTATGTATTTTTCTATGAAATTACTTCATATGACCCAATGAAAACCTAATAAAGCAATAAAAAGTTCAATATAATCAACTTTAAAGCTCTTTCGAATGTTACTTTATATGGATTGAGGAAATAAAACAAAAAACATATAAAACATCGCACGCAAAAATTGAATTTGTCACAGATTATTAGCGACTAATAAACGATAAGTTATTAAGAAGTTAAATGTTAGAAGTTCTTACCAATTTTCAAAAAAAAAAAAACATAGCAAACATAGAATGACGAATTCGAAATTCTCAAAACTAAATATCATCTATTTAACTTAAAATTATTTAGCCATAAACCATTCGGTTTAAGCAGTTTTATCACTTTTTTAGATGGTACTATGCTAAATTGATGTCAAGTTAGCAAAGAACTCAACAAACATAGAAAACATTGCACGACAAATTTGAAATTGTCGCAATGAATTGAAGACTAGCTAACGACTAAATTTTAAGCCGTTAATAATTTTGTACTAGCAGTTTTCATCCCTCTTTTTAGGTACTGTTTTGCTAGATATGAAATCTAGCTAGAAAAGGACCAAAAAACATAGAAAACACTGCACGGTTAAATTCAATTTTTCACAACTAATTAAAGACTTACTAATGGTAAAATATGACTCCATAAAACATTGAACATTAGAAGCTTTTTACCATTTTTTAAGTTATGTCAAATTAGCAAAAACCCCCAAAAAAACATAGAAAACATTAAACGACAAATTTTAATTGTCACAAGCAATTAAAGATTAACTAACGGCAAATTATCCACTTCACCGTTTATAGATTCTCCAGTTGTTTTGCTCACTTACCACTCATAGAAAACAAATAACCAAAAAAACACAAAGAAAACATCGCATGACAAAATTGATTATTTCAAAACTAATTAACGGCAAATTACTTACCACAAAAATATAAAACTTTTCAAGTTTCTAACGCTTTAAAAAAAACATAGAAAACCTAGAACAACAAATTCAAAATTGTCACAACAAATTAAAGACTAATTTACGACAAACTATGCACCTATCCAAATGTCAATCCATCAGGATAGCTTTGCTAACTTGATATTAAGTAAGTAAAGCACAAAAAAAAATAGAAACACTGCACGTCCAAATTGAATTTGGTTGAACTAATGACCGAGTGATAAAAGGCAAATTATTAAGCCATGAGCCATCTGACATAAGGTTTTACCAATTTTCGATAGGGTACTCTGGTAACTTAATATCAAGTTAGCAAAGCACCCACAAAACATAGAAAATGTTTAACGACAAATTCAAAACTGTCACAACTACTTTATGGCAAATTAAACACATACCCATTTATAGATTCTCCAGAGTTGCTTTGCTAACTTGACACTCATAGAAAACAAATAACCCAAAAACACATAGAAAACGTCGCACGTCAAAACTGATTTTTTTTTTCAAAACTAACTTACGGCAAATTATAAACCAAAAAAATATTTGATGTTTGAAGTTTTCAGCGATTTTCAAAAAAACATAGAAAACATAGAATGACAAATTCAAAATTGTCTCAACAAATAAACAAATTATGCACCTCTCCATTTTTCAGTCCGTGAGAATATCTTTGCTAACTTAATGTCAAGTTACCAATGCACCCAAAAAAAACATAGAAAACACTGCACGATCAAATTGAATGATTTGAAACAATTAATTACTGACTTAATAGACAGCAAATTATTAAGCCATAAAAACCATCAGGTATTCAAATTTTCTTAGCCATTTTCGATAGGGTGCTTTGCTAACTTGATATCAAGTTAATAAAGCACCCACAAAAACATAGAAAACATTGAATGACTAATTCGAAATTGTCAGAACTAATTAACAACTAATTAACGGCAAATCGTCCACCTACCAATTTTTCGATTCGTCAAAGTTGCTTTGTTTAATTGACACTCATCGAAACATCGCTTATAACGAACAGTTTAAAATGATTTGTTTTTTTTAATTCACCACTTATAACGAGAATTAATACAAAATAAAGAACACAGCAAAGTAAGTGCATCTTAAATAAAAGATTATGGGGATTTCCTTTTTGCTATTTTCTTATAGGCGAATTTCGTTTTTGAGAACTTGAATAGTAATTTTTGTATATGTATAAAGAGAGGTTAAAAGCGCTTTTTGAAGATCAGTTCAAAACGTGGATTTTTAAAATTGAAGAAAAATCGACATTAACTTCAAGGCTCGAAGCATGTGATTCCAATAAAAGTTTAACTAAAGTAAAACAAGTTTTTTTTCTTTTTAATAAAGAACAAAAATTGGGAAATCGGTTATTACGAATCACTGGATATTACGAAAAAATTCTCCAGTCTCAAGGAGTTCGTTATAACTGATATTGACTGTATTTTCAATTTATTAGTCGACTCTAATACCTACAGTAATTGTCTTTATTAGTTCGAGGAATTATAAAAGCATACAAAACATGCTCAACTAAAATCATTATTTTTATTGATTTACCTCATCTTCCACCTTAATTTTATTTTTAATTTAATTCAAAAAGTAGAAAAATCCTCTAATTTAAAAAAATAAAATATTAGTAGTTAAAAACAATCATTAAGTTGTTATTGCTTCGTTAGCAAAAAAATAAAAAATAAAATGAAACTCAAACACAATAAGCTTAAACCCGAAACCACTTCTCTTGTTATTTCAACGATTTTATTATTCTTTCTGCAGTGCAGTGTGCCATTTGTGTGTGTGTGTATTATGTGCAAATAAATTGAGTACATGTGTAAGTATATAAGTACGAGTTTACCTACAATTTGTGTATAAGAGGAAACATTATTAAACTAAATAAAAGAAATAATTTAAAAATAACTCGAACTTTCACCGCAATTTACAAAAATAAAATAAAAAGGAAAAACAAAGCGAAATGAGAGAGAGAATAAATGGAAAATAAATTGATTGAAGGACGACGACGACAAGAACTAATGACGATCATCGTCATTACAAAAAAAATCATCATGCACTTACCTCGTATCCTCGGAATCACAGTTCTCATTATCATCGCCACCATTATCACTGTTTGCATTATCATCCACATCGTCCTGGTTATGTTCGTATTGCTCCATTATGTCATTGGATCCGTCCAGTAATCTGGTCTTCTTATCACGTCTTATTGTTGCGATTTTTTTTCTCCTCTTCTTGTTTCAACTTTTCAACTTCATCTTTCGATAGGAAAGAGAAAACTTTTTCTATTTCGTGTAAGAAAAAAAAAAAATAAAAAAAGAAAAAGAAAATTAAAGTAAATGAGAGGATACCGTTACGAGCATCAAATCATAAAAAGGACTTCCATAGTAGGTTGAACCAAAAAAAAAAAAAAAATCATCTTGTTTCGCTGAGTGCTCTTTGCTTCAACTCAGGATCAACCCACAAGGAATATCTCGGTTGGGTGGTTTATTTTTTTAAGTGGCGTTAGCCATTTTTTTTTTTTTTGTTCTATTCAATTAATACAAAGGAACTAATTGTGAATGGTGGAAGCAGTAAAATAACTAAAAGTTGCTATTCAAAAAGAGAATAATATGGAAAAAGAACGAGCAGCAAGTGGCTGGAGTCGGGTGGGGGGGGGGGGGGGAGTAATATTTGAATTGAAGTTAATTCTAGAAAAGGCGCATCGAAATTATATCCACTGGATGGACATTAATGTTAGTAAGAAAGAATCGAGATGTTTTAAATGCGTTTTTAGGGGGCATTAAATGGCTTTAGCTTTTCACAAGTTTTTTGTATTGTTCTTAATTTAACGCCCCCAGAAGGAGACATGATTAAAGTGGAATTAAAGATTTCAGTAATTGAATGGCACGTGATTGTGTAGTTTTGTTAAGTTTTACATAAAATGAGTTCTGAAGTTTGACCTGTTTAGTTAATTAAAAAACACAGCACGTGATGTAAGGCTGCCGAAGTTGGGAAACAGTTGTCATACCAAATTAGTGAAATTAACATTTTCTTTAGGCAGTTTGTTCCATGAACAATTCAAATAGCTCTGAGTAAACTTTATACTTTATATTTTATACTTTGCTCACGCTCTGTTTAAAGATAGGTTTCTTTACTAAAGGAAAAATATGTGTACTTACTCTGTACAAAGAGTTTTATTAAAATGTATAAGATTGTACCAAAGTTGCAGCAATAACTCTGTGTAGTAATGAATACAATTGACGTTGTACTGGTTACATTTCAAATAATAAACCATTATGAAGTCTGCCATTTTAACAAAAAAAGGTATCAATGACAGAAATTTATGAAATGATTTTATAGTATAAGCAGCGTTTACTTACACCTACAATTTGTCAATATTTATAGTGGGTCCTTACAAATTTATCGTACTATACTGAGTACACGTCTTAAGTAGGTACTCGTATTGCACATTTGTCAATAAATAAATACAAGTCGTTTGCTTACATATTAGAAACAGATAAAACGTGCTCTCAGCATTTTGAATATTTACTGGTTACACAAATTATGTACAAGGCACACGTCGTCGTGCTATGCAATAATTACAAAACGCATTTGAAAATCAGATAAGTTACAACGTTTACGCAAAACATTTGCTTTGTATTTAGTACACTCCTTCAGTGCCCAAACATGAATTGTATATAGACAATATGTACTCAATACATAACTATGAACTAGCGGCAGTGAGATATGTCATGACTACAAAATACAAATACTTAAAACCTGCTTTCGAACACCAAAATAGAAAACATATTCATTCCAGCAGATTATGTAATGATTACAAATCTCTATACAAAAACCCGTATTGAGTCAGTGAAATTTGTACCGAGTACATTTCTTGCATGAACAAACTATTAAGGCCAAAGCATAATGTAAGACCTTGAGTATTGACTCATTAATTTCTTGCATCAATATACTATATTGTGAATTTGTCTATTGGTTTTGTGCTCTATATTACTGTCTGAACGCACCTAGGTAAGCTAAAACATTTTTTTTTCCAAATTAAATAAATACGTTTACTTTCAAAATGAAGGGAGGAACCACCTGCAAGAAAGGCATCGAAATTAAGAATATGAAAACGTAAAAACTGTGTAGTGAGTACATAAAGTTTTATCAGTTACATTAAACTAAAACAAAATGTGATGTTCAAAGGGTAAACACGGTGTTTTCAAGAGGACACAAGCGTCCACAAGCTTTTTTTTTCAAAGCGAACCTCTGTCTATCAAATCCTACTCTCACCTCCAAGTGGTGAACATCAGGTGCCTATAGTACCTTTAACTAAAGATGGGGTTCCAATCACTGTGGATGGTTTAAGGGGGCAGCAAACTAGAGAGGGGGGGAGGAGCGTTCCCACTAAGACACTTCTCCTTTATCCAGGCGGCAGCGGAAGAATTCTCAAGATGGAATCAACGGTGGCGTCTACAGTTCCAGTTAGGCTGAACTACTTAGTGATCACCCTGCTACTACTTTATATTCGGAGCTCAGGCCTATAAGGAGCGGTTAATCCGGCCCTTGGAGTTATATTGTAAGGGTCTGGTCCTCTAGGTTCGGGGTCGTGCTGTCGGGGTGACTTCCCGGCCACGTAAAGCCATTTAGTTGCGAAACAACAACAAGCCTCAGATAAGGACGAATTTACTGTTGAAGGACAACGAACTTCGGATCTGCACGTGGAATGTCCTATCTCTAGACCAAGTGCAGCCGAACATTTAGCGGAGGAACTATACTGCTACACAGCAGACATCATGGGCCGGGAAAAAAATTGAAAGACTGCTACTTCTACTACAGTGACTGATACCAGCAGCGTCATTTTGGATGTGGATTCGTCGTTAGAGGCAGACTTAGGCAAGAAGTCTTGAGTTTCAACTATGTGAACGAGCGCCTCACGACAATTCGCATCAAGATTAAATTCGCCAAGATCAGCCTCATATGCGCGCATGCCCCTACACAGGAGAAATATGACTACACCAAGGACGAGTTCCTGGACAAGATATATCAGCAATTCCCTAGGTATGACTTAAAAATTGCCTAGGGTGATTTTAATGCCAAACTAGAAAAAGAAGACGTCTTTGGTGGCACATTCGGAAGATATAGCCTGCACGACACCATCTCCGATACCGGACTCAGGTAAATTGACTTTGCTGCGGGGCGAAACGTTGTGGTAGCTAGTACGCAGTTCCCGCATATAGATATACACAAGGGGACATGGCGATTTCCTCGTCAATCAACAGCAAACCAGATTGACTATAATGCGATCGACGCAAGGCACTCCTTCAGTATCAAGGATGCCCGAAAGATCCGAGGAGCCAAAGTTAACTCGGACCACTACCTTGTTGGAGCCAAGGTAGTGCTACGGATATCCAGACCAAAGCTAAAATATTGAAATACTGTGAGGAAGTTCGACGTCGGACGGCTGATGCAGCCGAAAGAAATCAACAGGTCTTTTTTCGATAGAGTCTCATGCGTCCTCTTAAATAGTTATGCCGCCAACTGAAATTATCGAGAACTAGTGGAAGAATTGCCAGAAAGCTACCAGAGATGCCACCTCTGACGTGCTGGGACTCGCACGACCACCACAGTGAAACCCGTGGTTCGATGAAGAATGCCGGCAGGCCATACAACAGGTAAACAAAGCGGCGCTGCATAGAAGGACCAGAGTTGCTCAGGAGTTCTACGAGCAGAAGAGGAGAGAGGAACACAAGCTTCTAAGAAAAAAAAGAAAGAGCATGACAAGCTCGCAATAGAGGGATGCAATTGCAGGAATGAAGTTCGGAAGTTTTACCAAAAGGAAAAAGAACCATCCCAGATCAACAAGGCCCTAACCGAAGGCTGCAAGGATGATCAGGGGAACATCGTGGTAGAATCGCAGCTGAGGATATGGAAGAATCATTTCCGCAAATTGTATAACGGCGATGACGAAACGAATTCCGCTACCATGCAGATCGCACAATTCAACCTGGATGACGTAGGTCAAGAACCACCCGATCTCGGCGAAGTCAAGATAGCTATATCTAAACTTAAGTCCAATAAAGCTGCTGGAGCTGACGATGCACCAGCTCATCTGTAAAATATAGTCAGAGGAAAGCATGCCCGATGAATGGAACCTCAGCATTGTTTCCCCGATCCTCAAGAAAGGCGATCCCCTGGACTGCACCAACTACAGAAGCATCAGTCTTCTTAATATCGCCTACAAAATCATCTCTGCTGAACGCCTGAAGCGCATTCGTCAACAACCTGATAGGTCCATATCAGTGTGGCTTTAGGCCAGGGAAGAAGTCCACCATCGACCAAATATTCGCACTACGGCAGATCTTGGAGAAAACCCAGGAGTTTCAAATCGATACTCACCACCTTATCATCGATATTAAGGCCGCGTATGACCGCATCTATAGAGACGAGCTATATAGAGCGATGTCTAGTTTTGGCATCTCTCCCAAACTTGTCTGTTTGTGCAGGATGACGATGGAGAATGCACGCTGCTCCATCAAGGTCGGCAAAGACCTCACCAACATCTTTGATGTCAAAAAAGGTTTAAGGCAAGGCAACGCGCTTTCATGCGACTTCTTCAACATCGTTCTTGAAAGAATAGTGCAAAACTCTCACGTCAGCACTAGGGGCACAATCTTTCAAAAGACCGTTCAACTACTCGCTTACGCTGACGACATTTAAATAATCGGGCGAACAAAGCAAGATGTCAGTGGTGCCCGTGAGTATTGAGAAGGAACCCAAGAAGATGGGGTAAAAGGTGAATGAAAGCAAAAGGAAATATATGCTGTCAACAAGAAAGGACATCAACATCAACATCTCCGACAGAACTCTTGGCAATCGCTGTTTCTTTGGGCTAAGTAGGCAAAGCCCTCTCTCGAGCAGCATACATAACTGTCCCTGTATAAGGCGCTTATCATCCCAGTCATTATATGTGGTGTAGAGGTATGGACACTATTGACTGTGGATAATAACGCGTTAGGCTGTTTTGAGAGGAAAGGCGTGCAAAACTGGAGACAGCTAGCTAAAAACTGACCCGACTGGAAGAAGCTTGTTGGTCGAAGCTCTGATCCTCGCCGGACTGAAGCGCCATCTTAAGTAATTTGGTACTATACTTTTGAAGCCTCTGTACCAAATCTTGGGAAACTGAGTTTTAATCTTAACTTCTAAACTGTTTCAATTTCAGCTACAAAAAGTAAATAACTTGTACCTAAGTTTAAACAATTCTCTTTTTCAAAGTCTTCAGCAGTAAAAAAATAAATTTAACTAAATAACTTACGACTTATTATTGGACTATTTTAAGAACTTACCTGCTTTCTGTGCGGGCTTATGTTGATCCTCCATAGCCGACTCAAAGAACCTCTTTTTATCCGAAACTGATTTGGGTGTTTTAGCTGAGGTTGGTGGAGACTGAAAAATTATAAAATCAAATAATTATTAAATTATACAAACGGCAGGATTTTCGCTAAAAAAACAAAAAAAAACATAATAAATGATAAAAAGAATAAATACATCCAAAAATTAATAAATAAATACAAAATATTCCAAACGAGAGAAACGAAAACGAAAACAAATCTCACAACAACAGAACAGAACAGAAAAAAAAACAAAAGATAAAACCAAACAAGGATAAAGAATAAATTCAAGTTTCATAAGTCAGTGTAATATTACAGATGCTTCACCGTTAATCACCAAAGATAAAGCAAGGAAACAGAGCATAAACTCGGAGGTGTATGTTATCCTTGTTCATTGTAGAAAGGAAACTTATTTTCCAAGATTATACATATTTTCCTCTGGCAGTGCAAGGAATAAAATTTAACAGGAATTGGAGGAGAGTCGGGAAGAAAGAATGCAAATGCTTAGCAGTCGTGTTCGATTTTTGCTGCAGCAATCTACCTACACATTTTACCAACGACGACGACGTCGCGCCGCCCCACATCACCATCAGTTCCCATTAATTAGAGCTGTTCGAACAAAAATTAATTTCACATCAGATTAGAATTTTCAATTAAATTCAATATCAAGGATGAAAAGGAGGCACTTTCCATTTGTCGGCGAGGCAGGGCGTCTTTGGAGTGCATCTCAACAACCAACGCTATCTCTGAAAATAGCTCGTTTATAGTCCGTAGGTTGCTTGCTCCTTTAGAAGCCATCTCTACATCTTGATAGGATTTTCTCTCATTATGGGAATTAATTTCATATTTATGGGAATTTTAATATGCTTAGTGGCATCATAGAGAGATTCGAGGTTATAAGAGTTCAACAAATCGTTACACACCGGCATTTTACGAAATTTTAATTATGCTATCGTGTCATTTAATAGCTAATGGTGGCAGGTGGCAGCTGGTAATAGCAAAAAGGGGGGCACATCACTATAAGCTTAAGAGTTCTCATAGAATAAGCCGATACCATGGGTTCAGATGTGGGATATCTTTAGCTGTAGTTTCATCATCAACACACAGCGTCCTCTTCTCTTGAATTGACAACCGGGAAAATTAAATTTCAAATCATTGATTAGCTTTCGACGATGATGTTGGTTGGTTGGTGATTCTGATGTAGCTTCTTGACAACCGGATTAAATGAAGGAATGAACGAAGCAAGTTGCCGTGGTGAAATGTCAATTAGCCGTTTATTGATGTGGATGTAATTATGTGGATGATTTGCTAATGACGAAGCCAAGAACTTTATAGGAAAATAACAGGTACTATACCTAAAATTAAGATACGGAAGATTTCAAGTTCCATTATAGATTAAACAATTACTCGAATTTGAGTAGGTCTCAAAAGTTCCGAGAACTATGAATATTTTGACAAAATCTGTTGAATGATTTTTAATGAAACAGGAAGTGTGAATTAATTTTGTGTTCTTTTTAAAGGGAAGTTTAAATTAAAAAAGGATTTATGTTTATTATGTTTTGTTAGAGATGTAAAACTTTAAATTGGTTTCATTCATAATAAAAAATTTAAAACGAAAATTAGTTTAAAATTGTGGCTTTCACTCGAACGTGACAAAAGCTTAGGGATGAACATCAAACGCCTGAAAAAGTACTTGAAATACTAGAAAAGTGAGGAAAATGGAAATATAGGTAAAAGAGTATTAAAACCATAACGAAATGATTGGTGACAATTTTTTTTAGAAACTTGGAGGAATATGTCTTTTTATTTACCTACTTTTATTTTTGATAGTATTGAAGTTCAAAAGAAAGCTTTTGGTAATATTTTTTTCTAAGAATATTGCTCTTTGCACCTTTGTCAGGCATAATTTACCAGAAACTAGCCAATTATGGCGCAGGGATATAGGGCCCAGGGAAATAACGCCAATTTTTTTTTATTTTGGGGCTTATGTCATGGATCATAAGGCCAAAATTGAATTTGGGGATTAAGTCATACCCAAGTGAGACTCAAGCCCAAAATTAAAATGTTGGTGGTAATGTCCCACTAAATAAGAATCACTTAGTATAATGGATAAATTCAAAGTTTCTTTAAATCCAGATTCTTAAAATGCAAAAGAAACTGTGCATTCACCCAACCTCGCACCCACCCCAAATTCTATAGCGTGCCTAAGCAGGGGGGTTGCATACCTTACCTTACATACCTTACTGTTTATTCGCCGTAATGCTGGTTGCCAGTACTGTATTTATGTAAGGCAGGCCAAGTGTTAAATAAGATCAGTGCCAGAACCCAGCATAACGGTGAACAGTGCCCTCTGCTTGGGCACAATATAGTATTTGGGGTGGGTGCGAAGTTGGGTGTATGCAAAGTTTCTTTTGCAAAACAATCAAATTATCGAATACACTTTATTGTTCTGTGGCTCTAAAAATAATTTGGGGTTTATGTCCCATTTTGTAGCATACATATTTGGGGCTTGGGTCTCACTTGTGTGGGACTTAACCCCCAAATTCAATTTCAGCTTTATGACCCACTCAAGTGGGACATAAGCCCCAAAATAAAAAATTGGGCGTTATGTCCCTGCGCCATAATTGGCTAGGTTCTGGTAATTGATCCACTTAAGTGTGACATAAGCCCCAGACATAAAAATTTGGGCTTATGTCCCTGTGCCGCCAATTATAAGGTTTTATTTTACACGGTTGGACAGGTTAAATATTTGAATGAATGAAATATTGGGGTTGTTGCACTGCGACCCTAAGATCCATTGTTTTATTTCTCTCAGAAATTTGAGTATTTGGAGGGTTCTTAGAGAGCAAAGGTCGATCTCTTCTACTTGGTAAATCTCCAGGTGTTTTCCCCTTTGATGCACGATGGCATCTCATTTCCTCCTGTGTGCAGCAAAATCTACACTGCTTACTAGACCACGAATGTTTAGGTGTTTTTTTTTTTTTCTTTTCAGTGGCCAGTGAGGAGACCCATTACTTTTCTTAGGTTGTTGCTGATTAGGTTGATGCAGTCTATGAAACGTAGTCGGTTGTAGTTACCAAGTAAAAGTTTCGCCTGCCTGCAGCTTTGGAAGTTCATTCCAATTTTTTGATCTTTTAGTCGCCTCTAGTTCTTTTATCACCTTTTCTCCTATTCCACAATAAGGTTCAGGCCCCATTAAGGGAAACATTTCCCTTATTTTCGTTAAGGAATCTGCCTCTTCATTTCCCTGGACACCAAAGTGACCAGGTGACACTGTTGTTCTTGCCAAGGACATTCAGCCTGTTTACACACTCCCAAATCAATTAAGAGCTAATGGCATAAGAGCTCTGACATAATGTCGATGTTTTGATTTCGATAATTTCTTTCGAGATTACGATCTGCCCATTTCGCTGTGGCGTCAACTTTCATTTGAAAGATGCTAGTAGACTGTCCCATTTGTACGGAAAGTTTGGTTCTAGGCTCAAAGATTGCAGACCTAGTCCCTTCAGTTGTTCTCGATCCATCATTGTACCACTTGATGGCGTTTGGTTTGAAAGCATAGTGTACTGTTTCGCCTACAGACTCCTTTTGGCTACCTAACTCCGTTTGAAAGTTTTTCCGAAGTTGTATTTTTTAATCATGCCATCTCCTGGAATATCATTAAGGTTTCTTACCGCAGACTTTGGAATGCAGACCCTTACTCTGAGACTTAAGCATTTGCCAGTAACCGGTTCCTTCTTTGGGAAATCTCATGATGGCCCCCTTTGAAGCACTTTCTATTTCTTCAGGTAAGGGAGACAGATGAAGAACAACTTCCATTGCTACGGTATGACATGTTTTCATTGATCCAGTTATGCATAAGCATTCGAGCCTTTGGACTTTTTCTAATACTTTCCTAGTTGTGGGCCCCCAAGAAGACGAAGCTGTGGTCGGGGACCCTGGTGTGTCCATCACCTTCCCGTGTTTGGAAGATGATGCATCCAGGGCATCTTCGGCTCCAGTGGAGTCCTCTCCTAACGTCGACAGCCTTTCCGACATGGAAACTGAAGACTATTTAAACAGTGTTCTTTTAAGTGAGGACGAGCTTTTAAGTTCGTCCTCTGACTTGGAAGAACCTGATAATACCGTGGTGGAGGCTGATCTGCCTAATTGTAGCCAAAATGCTGCAGTTAGTTCAGATTAACCTCCAACACTCCATCAAGGCGTCAGCCTCACTTCTTCTCCGAATATCCAGCAACGGAGAGGATATCGTCCTGATCCAAGAACCTTGGATTGTGAAATCCATCGTAAAGGGACTCAGGACTCCTGGATACTACCTACTGTATGCGTCCGGTAAAGGTGAACCTAGATCCTGCATACTAGTAAAAAGTAGCATTAATGTATATTTACTACCTAATTTCAGCGATCGAGATATTACGGCTGCAAGACTGGAGACGACCAAAGGCACACTTTGGATAGCATCGGCGTATCTCGGCCATGACCACCTTGGCCCTCTCCCAGGTAAAACCCTGGAGAATTTTATCGCTGAAGCAGAAAGGCGAAATATCAGCCTCATTATTGGGAGTGATGTCAATGCCCATCACACAGTATGGGGTAGTACTGATATTAACGATAGAGGTGAGTCTCTTTTCGATTTTATCCTAAATACTAACCTTATAGTAAGTAACGTAGGCAATGAACCAACTTTCGTTACCAGAAACAGACAAGAAGTTTTAGACTTAACTCTTGTCTCCGACAACATCTATCAGATGATTTTAAACTGGAAAGTTTCTAGTGATCACTCGTTCTCTGATCATAGATACATTCAATTCAGCTTGAACGATGAACCTCCTGGCCAGTTAACTTTTCGTAATCATAGGAAAACAGACTGGCCTAAGTACAGAGAAACACTTAAGAGACTTATTAAACCTGACATTTTAAGTGTTCCATCCAACAAAAACGATCTTGACAGCAAAGTCAATGATCTTACTTTAGCCCTAAACAAATCATTAGAAACCTCCTGTCCTCTTATTCTAATAAGGGGTAAAAGGAAGCCACATTGGTGGACTTCGGGGCTCGAACCGCTCAGAAAAAACTGTAGGAAACTTTTCAATCGAGCTAAAAGTACTAGAGTAATGTCCGATTGGGATTCCTATAAAGAATCACTAAAATTATATAAAAAAGAATTGAGGAAAACCAAACGATCTTCTTGGAGGACATTCTGTGGCAATATAGAAGAAGCCTCAGAAGCATCAAGATTAAGAAAAATCCTCTCCACAAATCCAGTTATGCCTAGCTGCCTTCAAAATGCTGATGGCTCCTGGACCAACTCTTGCGAAGAATCGCTCAATTTGCTACTGGATACTCATTTTCCAGGCAGCTCACAGACTGTTAATAGCACTGCCCTTTACAGGACAAGCGAAAAACTAACATTTCCACAAGGTCTGATTACAAGGGAAAAATTACAATGGGCACTCAATAGCTTCAAACCATACAAGTCGGCGGGGCCAGATGGCATCATTCCGGCTGAACTACAGATGAACTTAGAAGTAATTCTGCCGATTCTGGAAGTCATCTTCAATGGTTGCTTAAATCTGGTCCATATTCCGCTTCTATGGAGAGAA
This sequence comes from Dasysyrphus tricinctus, assembly GCA_963921185.1. Taxonomy (NCBI): domain Eukaryota; kingdom Metazoa; phylum Arthropoda; class Insecta; order Diptera; family Syrphidae; genus Dasysyrphus; species Dasysyrphus tricinctus. The sequence continues at coordinate 150,419,395 of OY992530.1, read as the reverse complement.
GTCAAAGTTGTGTTTATACCCAAAGCCGGTAAATGTTCCCACGTAAACCCTAAAGATTTACGACCTATTAGCCTATCATCTTTCCTTCTAAAAACTTTTGAACGACTGATTGATATCGAACTAAGGTCAAGCATTGATACGAGACTATTGTCTACAGCTCAACATGCCTATTGCAAAGGGAAGTCAGTGGAGACAGCTCTCCACACACTAGTTCGTACCATCGAATATTCCCTCCATTATAAAGAATATACAATGGTTGCCTTCCTAGATATAGAAGGTGCTTTTAATAACGTTGATACATCTGCAATCATATCTGCACTGGTTTCTCTGAATGTGGATGGGTCGCTTGGTGAACTGATTAATCAGATGCTTACAAGCAGGGTTATCAATTCAAAACTGGGCGGCTTTTCGGCAAGAAGATCTGTCAGTAGAGGTACACCGCAAGGCGGGGTGCTTTCTCCCCTTCTTTGGAATTTGGTAGTTAATGAACTGCTGAATACCTTAGAGGCAGAGAGCTACAGAGTGATTGCCTATGCGGATGACGTTGCTATAGCAGTATCAGGAAAACATCCTAACATTTTAAGAGATCTTCTACAAAACGCTCTAAACAAGCTAACACGATGGGCAGATCGATGCGGACTTGGAGTTAACCCCCATAAAACAGATCTTGTCCTCTTCTCCAGGAAATACAAAATTCCGCAAACAGACCCCCCTATTATTAATGGTGTTCCACTAAAATTCTCAGACGAAGCTAAATACTTGGGTCTCATCTTAGATAAGAAGTTAAGTTGGAAACCTAACATACAAGAAAGAGTGAAAAAAGCCACAGTGGCACTTTTCTCCTGCAAAAAAGCCGTAGGTAGTAAATGGGGCCTCCAACCTCGAATCACTCACTGGCTATACATTTCGGTAATTAGACCGATTCTAACTTACGGCGTGGCAGTATGGTGGACTGCCTTGGATAAAGCGACACATCGCGACAAACTAAGCAAAGTCCAAAGAACAGCATGTCTATGTACTACTGGAGCACTTCGGTCGACTCCTTCCGCTGCATTAGACACTCTTCTCCATCTGACACCTCTCGATATTTTCAGCAAACAAACGGCTGCGAGCACAGCCATTCGCCTCAAAGCCTCTTCACAGTGGATCAATAATGAGATTGGTCACTCCGCTATTCTGAATTCATTCGGAACACTTCCTAGTAACACTGACTACACAATCCCACAATTGAATTTCGATAAAAATTTTGAAGTGACCATACCTTCCAGATCCACCTGGGAGGATGTGGAATTCTTAGAAGATCAATCAATTCACTTCTACACTGACGGATCGAAGACCAAAGATGGGGTTGGTGGGGGAGTGTACTCTGAAAGACTAAATTTAAGTCTCTCATTCCGTCTTCCTAATCACTGTAGCGTATTCCAGGCGGAACTTCTAGCGATAAAAGAAGTACTGTCTTGGCTCAAAGAAAACGTGATATCATGCTCGGATATCCGCATCTTCTCTGATAGTCAAGCCGCCATTAAATCCCTGGACTCTGTCCGTACAAACTCTATAACAGCCCTCAACTGTCGATCATCTCTGTTGGAGATGGCGAAACAGTTTAATATTCACCTTTGTTGGGTGCCGGGTCATAGTGACATTCCAGGTAATTGTAAAGCTGATGAACTCGCTAGAAGTGGAACATTACTACCCATTTTACCTGAAAAGGTAAACATTGGTATACCCATCGCTACGTGTAAGCTTTTACTGAAGCAAGATGCGTTGAAGAGAACAAACACAAGGTGGGAAAACATCACTACTTGTTTGGCGACAAAACAAGTATGGCCAAACCTTGACCTCAAACGCTCCAAGTGTTTAATATCTCTAAATAGAATGCATATTAGCTCTATTGTAGGTGTCATAACAGGACACTGTTTAATAGGCAGGCACGCAGCGCGGCTTGGCGTACCTTCAAACGATTTCTGCAGAAGCTGCATGGACGAGGAGGAAGAGGAAACGATTCCTCACCTTCTCTGCACATGCCCTGCTCTTTCCCTCAGACGTAGGCTCCATTTAGGAGTTTACTTCTTTAACGATCCTAGTGATCTGGCAAACACAGACATTTATAGTCTCACACGCTTCGTCAGGAGCTCAAAGTGGTTTTAGCGAGTAAGGAAAGAGTTTTTAAGATTCATGTGGTATCACAACGGACCAATTCTGGTCTAAGTGTGTCAGTACTTAGTACTGACAGCCACTTCTACCTAACCTAACCTAACCTAGTTGTGGGTAATTCGGTTTTTTGTGTCATGCGACCGCACCATAGGTAATGATGGGTCTTACAAATATGGTATACATCCACCTTAGGATAGTAAGTTCGCAGCCCCATGATTTACCAGGACCAGCAAGTCTCTTGTAGATCATAAAGGTATTTGGGGGGTTTTCCGAAAGTTTTTTCAACATATTTATTTCATAGGAGTATTCTGGCTAGTGCGATTCCTAGATATTTAACCTCACCTTTTGTTTGGATTACTTCGCCCCTAACCGGATGGGTTACATGCATGGCAGAAGTTTTTCTTAGTAAATGGTATTGTCGTCGTTTAAGTAAAATTAATAGATGAATTGTCGTCGTCTTAGTAGAGTTAATAGATATCCCACAGATGTGCATCATTTCCTTGTAATATAGTTAGTCCTCCTTGGATAATATCAAAAAAAGGCTTCTTCAAACTTTCTTAAGGCTGTAATGACGATATCATCAGCGAAACCGATGCAGTGTATGCCTTGAGAACTTAGATTTTCTAGCAGTTTATCAACTACAAGACTGCACAGTAAGGGTAGAGCAGAGTAAATAGTTTATTTCAAATGATCGAATCGTTCAAGAATGAAATCACCAAAACATTCGATCATTTCAATGAATCAATCTTTCGCTGAATCTGTTAACGATTCAATTTTCATTTAGATTTCGATGGAATTAAATTTTTCCAATTTTGATGAACTCATTTCAATACTGTACCGATTTTGATCGAAACCAATTTCATTCAAATTAAAAAAATACAATTTGGAGGGATTAAAAAAGCTCAAAAAAATATGAAATATTCACAGTTCTTACTGCTCCGGAAAAAGGTGATTTTATGTCTATTATGGTTGACATTTGGGTCGAAATACACTTATGAAAATATATAGTTCGGCCCCTATCCATCAAGACATCAACTGTCAAATTAAATTGACGGATGGCTTCAATGTCGATGAATTAAAAAACCTCTAAAAAATATAAAATGTTTGATAATTTGAAATGCTCTAGAAAAAGGTGAGTTTAAGGCAATTGCGTGGCATTTGGATCGAAATATACTTTTTCTGTCAAAATATAGTTCATCCCGTCAAGCCAACAACTGTTAAATTCTATTGAAGGGTGACAACGATGTCAATGGATTATAAAACATCTAAAAATTCCCAAATTTTTGAAGAAAACATCGAGATTCATCGAGATTCACGCTTCGCAAAACTGTTTATTGGCTGTAAAAGTTACGAATGTGCGAGATTTATATCTTCGTAATATGGCAGTAAAAACTAAGCACAACTTTCATTTTTACAAAATTGCAAAATTTGAGAAATGTTCATCTGAAAAATTTGCAAATTTATGATTTTTTTTACAAAAATATTAACGGCAAACGGCAAGCTGAGCACAATGCAGCACATTTTTTATTTGTTAATCGAAAATGGCGGTGCAAATTTCACGCCTCGTAAAATAGTTTTAAGCCATAAATGTTCCAAGTATGCGAACTTTTTTTATCTCTTCGGAATATGACAGCACAAAGTGAGCACAATAGGTCTGATCCCTTACTTTAATTTTCTGTGATTTTTGGTCTAAACTTCTGTCAAACATTTTTTATATGAGCTTTGACAGAACTTTGGACTAAATCCGCAGAAATGCACAGTAAATCACAGAAACTCAAAGTAAAGGAACAGCTAATATAATTTTTAGTAAAATTCAAAATTAAAAAAAAAAACTAATTTGTTGTAAAGTTGTAAATGTGTGAAATTTTGTACCTCTTCGGCACGTGGCAGCACAAACTGAGCACAAAACAGCACAACTTTTATTTTTAAGAATTTGCGAAATTTAGAAGAAAAAAAAACCATTCGTAAAACTTACAGATGCGATTTTTTATTCTATTTAAGGCACAAGTTGAGCCCGATACAGCACAACTTTTTTATTGAAAATCGAAAATAATGTAGCTAAAATCACGCTACAGCTCTTCGCAAATTTAAGTTTTGGCTAATCTAGTTTCAATTATGCGATTTTTTTATATCTTTGATTATAAGCATAATTTTCTGAGCACAAAACAAAACAACTGCCTCTTTAAAGAAATGTCTAAATTAAAAAAAAACTCATTCGTAAAATTTGAAAAATGGCTAATTTTTTTAATATTTATTGTACAAGGCAGCACAAGTTGAGCACGAAACAGCACAACTTTTTTTCGAAAACCAAAAATGGTGGTGCTAACTCGCACATCATCAAGTATTAGTTTTTTAATACAATAATTGTGTTTTGTTTTAAATAAAATTACTGCAATACTTTGCAATACAATTTAGTTTGCAGATATGTTAGGAGAAGATATACCTTTGCAGGTGTTTGTGTGCTAAATTAGAAAACAAAAATGGCTGAGCTAACAAAATATATGGGAAAACACAAAAATAAGAAATTTTTTCTCAATTATAGGTGTTTGCTAAGTCTATGTAGCAAAAACTTTTTTTTGGAGGAATGATTGTTAAAGACGACGCGACGCGCAGTAGGTAAACTAAAAATGTCTTAACGAACACAACGCGTTTCTTTTTCAATTTTGCCTTTTTTTTAATGGTGGCGTTAGTGGACGAAAATTTACTGTCAGGATATCAGACATCATCTTTTATAATACCTGACAACTTTATGTAATTCGGAGGTATGATATATGTAGGCACCACCATGCTCTGCCCTCGTTCTAGAAATATTTTTCTTAGGAAAAAATACAACGCATGAAATTTTCAGACACTTTTTTGTTCAGTACTGAATATTTAAGAGAATTAATCTAATCATTAAGTAAGAAGAATGTTAAGTTGTTAAAGTACGGCTTGCATTTTCGTTTTACTTAAAAAGTTGAAAAATTTTGTTTAATGGATTATTATAACAAGCTTTTTCTTTAGGTGATAAATTAATTAAAGTCTTACAAGAATTAAAAGGGAAGAAAATAGTATTAACGAACGTCAACATTAATCACCATACCCTGAAAAATAAAAAAACAAAAAGAATCTTGGTTGATGTGAATTTTGTGCAAGGGGATTGTTCTCATAATTATCATACAATGAAGACATAGCCTTAAGGTTACACCTGCTAAAATGTTGACAAAGCGAATTGCTAGAGGGCCACATGAAAAAAAAAATAATAATAATAACAATGCTTTGGCTCTACACTACATACTCATTACACGAGATATCAGAGCTGTCGCAGTGAGGTTTGTGAGAAGAAAGTATATATTCGTATTCGTATACCTTTACTTGATGTCTTCTTTTTTTTTCTTTAGTATTCCTCAATAAGACAAAAATTCAATTTGTACACTCGTACTTAATTTAGTACTAACTTTGAGAAAAATCATCTAAAATCTAAAGTCGATTTATAACGTTTTTCAAGCTAGTTTAGTAGGTACTGTACTGAGCTAAAAAGATTAGGTACTTAATTATAATCGAGCATCCTACTATCTCAAAGGCTTTACTAAATATGATGAGGTTCAGGAAAGGAGGAGGGAGGAACACAACAGTAGACTGGAGATGGAGGGGAAAGAAGATAGAAGAAGTAAACGAATTTAAATACCTGGGGTATGTGCTCAAAAAGAATGGATGACAGGAAGCACATTTAAAGGACACAATAAAAAAAGGCAGCAGTGGCCATGAAGGATGCATGGGGAAGGAGGAAATTCGAGAAGGATTGGGAGAGGAAGATGTGGACGGTAATAGGAAATGGGGCGGAAGTATGGGAATGGGATCAGAGACAAGAAATGGAAAGGATGCAAGTGAGGTAGCTCAAGTGGACGTTAGGAGTAGAATAGCAAACTCCAGGATACATGGTAAGAGAGGAAACAAAAAGAGAGAAGATAATGATAAGAGTAGGGAAAAGGGCATGGAATCATTGTATATAAACTCTATAGTATTCTCATGAAGCCAAAAAGCTCGTGGCCATCTAGTGTCCAAATGTAATCCTAATTTTTGTTAAGAGATCTCTGTAAGGCGATCACAGCGAACCTATCGACCAACGGTCAACCTACAAAGTCGTGTTGCATGAGAATACTATAGAGTGTATCTGTATATACAAAGATGGAATTATGAACTGAAATTAACAGATGCAAAAGAAAGGGAAATAGCAAACGAATGTTTAGAGGAGATGAGAGAGAGACAGAGAGACTAACAGGGAAGAGGGTCACGAAGGTAAGAAAGGAGAGAAGAAATGAAGGGAATAGAGGGAAGAGAAGATACAGTGTGAATGGATATACAAGAGAGTAGAAAGAGAAGGCAGGACAGAGCAGAAGAAGTAAATAAGGGAACGAATAAAAGAATCCCATTACAACAGGTTTTATAAAGAAGTAATGACAGAAGGGATCCCACAATATTTGAAAGCGGGATGGAAGACAAAAAGAACAAGGAGAAGTGGAAGAGTCAGGCTAGGTAATGAGGTGAGAGAAAGATGGTACTGGAAACGGGAAGAGGAAAGAATGTGCAGAATATGTTAGGGTGAACAAGAGACGTGGGAACATGTATTAGAAAGATGCAAGCCAAGAGTAGCCATACACATTTTTTTCGGTAATCTACAAGATTAAAAATTTATCTTGTTAAATCTCCCTAGGGCAAATAGTTTCACAAATCGAACTAGCCTATTCTTTAATGGCGCTGATTCATTTGTGGCTGTCATTATTTGACAGAAAAAAAAACATTCTATCTCACTTTCACGTCATAAGAAAAAATGAAACACCATTTGCTTTTGGAGCAACTTTTTAATCTTTTCATCCGAATCTTTAGTCCTGTGAAAAAAATAGTTCAAAATTGAATAAAAAATTAGAGTTCCCAGTAGCAAACAAAGAGTTCTAGAGTTCCTCAAATTTTTTTTCAATAGTTCTGGCGAATGGACTGTTAAAATTAAAAAAAAAGAAGTTTTTTTGCTGAAATCAAGAGCTCTTGAGTTCCTGATGGGGTTTAGAAAGTGTTCTACAAAATTGGAAAAGTTAGGGCAATTTAAGGTGCCCATTCACTTAGTCCAAAAATTTTCAAAATCCTAAAAAAATAAAAAAAAAAGTTCTGATTAGAGTTCCCGATAGCAAACAAAGAGTTCTGAACATTTTCCTTATTACTTTTTTTTCTAAAACTAATTTTCAAAAGTTATTTGCAAATTTAGGTGCCCATTGACTTAGAACCAAAATTTTCAAAATCATTTTTTTGATTTTTTTGGATTTTGAAATTTTTTGGTTCTAAGTCAATGGGCACCTAAATTTGCGAATAACTTTTGAAAAATTAGTTTTAGAAAAAAAAGTTATAAAGAAAATTTTCAGAACTCTTTGTTTCCTATCGGGAACTCTAATCAGAACTCCTTTTTTTATTTTTTTGGATTTTGAAAATTTTTGGTTCTAAGTTAATGGGTACCTTAAATTGCCCTAACTTTTCTAATTTTTATAACTCTTTCTAAAACCCACCAGGAACTCTAGAACTCTTGATTTGAAGGTGAAAAACATGCTCAGAACTCTTTTTCTCAAAAAAGTCCTTGCTGCGTGAAGTTAGCAAAAAAAACTTTTTTTGAATTTAAACACTCCATTCCCCAGAACTATTGAAAAAAAACAGTATGAGGACCTCTAGAACTCTTTGTTTGCTACCGGGAACTCTATTTTTTGTTCAATTTTAAACAATTTTTTGCTAACTTCACAGGACTCAAATCTTTTCATTTCAAATCTTATGTAACTGTTCTGTGACTTTGCCGGATTTTTAAAATTTTCTCCGGTGTGGAGATTAATAGAGAAAATCTTTCCATAAAAGTAGTAAGAAAAAGTCTTTGTCCGTTTTGTCACTTAACTCTTATTAAAATTTTTGACAATTTATAGACAACAATTTTAAAGGTTCTTATCGTGGCACTAATTAACTTATTGTTTAACTTTAGTGCAATTCCTTAAGTTTTCCTGAATTATAAATCCTTCATAGTTGGTGTGACACTTAAACCATTTCTTTAATCAACGACAGCTCATGCGTTAAAAATATAACAGTTGTCATACAAGATAGTGTGACACTAATATTCAAATCTAACTGATGGTTTTAACTTTACTGCAAGTGGTTTATAATTTAGGAAAACTTTAATTTCACCTAGGGTCACATTAAAATCGTTGCATTGTCAAGTTAGCTTTACTAAGTTCTATACAAAGCTCTGAGCAGAGGCTAAGCGATCAAAGCAGATTATGATCAGATTCCTCAGATTAAATTGAGCACTGAACTGTCATTTCATAGGTATGTTTGGTAACGTGAAATTTCTTGCAATTTTTTACAATTTGCTGTCAAAACACATAAGAAAAAAACAGAAATAATTATATTTGTTCCTAAATAAACACAACAACTACAACACAAAAGTAAATTTTTACCTGAAGTTGACGGGCGACTACTGTCCAGGGAATCTATTTTTAATTATGTGTTTCTTTTTTGTCTGTCAAATCAAAAAAAAATTGTGAAGTTGGCTTCGCTCAGCGTTTCGCTCGGTCATTTAACCCTGAGCTAATTGAGCAAGCTCTGAACTGACTCCGATGGAAAAAAGAAACAAACTTTGTATGCTCTGATAAGAGCTAAAAAAGAAACATACAATTTTTGCTTGACAGTTCCGCGATCTGCTCTGAGCTAAAAAAGAAAAACGGCAATTGGTGCAAATTTATAGACAGCCTATGTTTTAAGGGCCCAAGCGTGACACCAGTTAATAATTGTTGTTTAACTTAAATGCAGTTCTCTAACTTTTCTTGAACTATAAACAATTGCTACAGTTGAAATCTCCTAAATCAATGACAGTTCGTGCAAAAGATATCATCCAAGCTAGTGTGACACTAAACGAATCAAATCAGACTTTGGTGATATTAACTTTAATGCAAGTGTTTGCACATAAAGTTGGTTTGGTATCGTCTATAATTTAAGAAAACGCCATTTTCACCTAGTGTTACACCAAAATTGTTTTAGAGACGAGTTAGTTTCACAATAATTTTGCGATATTAAAATAAAATATAAGCGTACTACTTTCAAAAAGACCTTACATTTCAATACTATCTGCATTTTGAGCATAACCACTAACCAGAACGACAGCCCTTCTTTTCGCCTACAACAATTCGTATCTTATCTTTCACAAGCAAAAAATAATAAAAAAAAAACACAATTTTATTTAAGTATTCGGTCGTGTTCGTGAGTTCTGCAGAGTTCTCCATTTTTGTGTCATAAGTTAGTACAGAAGATAAGATAAACTCCATAAACATTCAGTCTATCTACACATTTTGCAATTCGTGGAAATCTAAATTAACTTTACTTTGAAGTCAAAGGTACGTTAGGTACCTACTTTACCTCAGTTATCTTTCGAAATTCGTTGGTGGTATAACACAGTTCAGTTTAGAACATATTTATAATATAAGAGGAGTATTTTGAGATTATTAATTATTTTTTTATTTTAGAAAAAAACCTTTATTTTGTTATACATTTATGCAAGAAATTGAAAGAGAATAAAATACAGTTGTCTTTTTGTTGTTGGTGTTGTTGTTTTATTTTTCATCCGGAAGTCAGATTCCAACATCACTTCTTTACTATTATGGATAAGTTCCTGGCAATCAGGTATTTCATACAATTCTTAGGTATTCAATAGAATGGCTCAATAAATAACGTAACTGGCGAGGGGCGGTGAATATATTTCAGGCATTATGAGTATTTGGATTAGTTTTTATAATTTTAAAACACCCCCAATATAATGTGCCATGATATCTTAGGCTTGAATTATATTAAAAGCTTCGTGCAATTAAAAACAAAGGCTATGGATATCAAGGGTATGTTAATTCGAGCAGAGCCCTAGCTTTTTGAAACTAATTTTTTTCTTCGGATTTTGAAAGTAGACTTTTTGGTGCCCTCATTTCGAATTTACCCTCAAATTTTTGAATTAATCTTATAGTCTTTGTTTTAAAAATGAATAAAATGAAGAAATTAATGGAAATTAAGGCCAAGACGAATTGACGCATCGCGTCGTGCATCTTTTCGCGATTGTTCCGTGTGAAAAGAATTAGTATTTTTTTCTAAAAAAAAATATGATAGGTTAAAAGTGTAATTTTTAAGGTCGTATCTCGTGTGATGTTTAAAATTGTTCTTATAATGTATAAATATTCAACAATTGGAGGACACGACATGGAACAATGCATTTTTGTAAAGAATACACGAAGCTTGCCTCTTCTAAATACGTCCATCATAATCGTTGGCGCGAATCTTCTTAGTCTAGCTATTATAACAGGGGATTTGGATTCTGACGAACAAGTCAGAGAATTATAAGACTTTTGGTTTTTTGAAAAAGGTTACAGGAAATGCTTATTTGGTTCGTCAAGGGTCGCATTTGAGCCCGTCAGAGCAGTATAGTTAATCGTTTAAATCAATATTCGATTTTGTTCAAGAGCTCGTCAGAACTTATATTTGACAGTGACAAATGAGTTGGTTTTGTTTTTAAAAAAATAGGAGTTAATTGGAATTTGATTTCACTGTTCACTATTCATATTTTTCACTCAATTATGAAAAATATGTCTACTCAACAGATTACACAATATTTTGTGCCACATTTCCACTTGATAAGATTTACCTCAAATCTTCTTTAAATCTCGAAGATTTACCAAATACAAAATTTATTTCGTAAATCTTGAAGATTAAAAATTAATCTTGTCAAATCTTCCCAGGACAAATACTTTTACAAATCAAACTAACCTTTTCTTATATGGTGCTGAAGGATTCATTGGTGGCTGGATTCAGTTCTCTATTGTTTGACACAAATGAAACAATCCAGCTTACTTCCACTTCATAAGAAAAAATTAAACTCCATTTGCTTTTGAAGTGTACTGTCAGAGTTAATCTTCTTTTTAATCTTTTCATACGGTGGAAACACCACATAAATCTTTTTCCTTAAATCCCGGATTATCTTTTGGGGAAAACGTAATATTAGTCTTAAAAATTAGGGAATTAGAATGCAAGTCACCTTCTTTAGATTGAGTTCAAATGGTTTAATATGGGAACCTTGACTGGAAAATCTTTAACAAGTAATTCTACACAAATGGAATCCATAATATGTTACCAACTTCCAACGGGTGCGTTCAAAAACTATTGAAACATGAAGTTTTCAGATATTTTTTAAGGTAAAACCACGATCGTTGGCGTGCAATGGTTTAATTTTTGGGAGAAATCGATAAAATTTTCAAACGTGATAAAGGATATAAATAACAGTTAACTTTCCTTCGATTACACCATTATATTCTAATAAGTTTATTGTGTTTTTCAAAAAAGCCAATGCCAATCTGTCTCGCAACAACTTACTTACAAAGGTTTTTGCAACGCCCACTTTTTGCGAGCATTTTTTTAATACTAAAAATGGTTTTTCAACTTTTAGGATTTTTTTTCAGAAATGATCATCATGACATGTGAACAACAGAACATTTATGTCGCATTTACACGAGTCATAATTCACCATTATTTCTGCTAGAAATTTGGCGAAATAATGGAAAAAAATTAATGCCTTGATGTCATTGAAACGTTAGCTCGAAGTCAAATAATGAAGATGTGATGCTGTGGCACTATATACCTTAGCAAACTCATTATTTAAAAATGGAATCACTGCGCATTGATCTCGTGTCATTTTAATGGCAATAGTTAATGGAAATTGGGTTAACAGTTTGAAATCCCTTACACAAGTATGGCAAGAAAATGGAACAAATTATGACAGTTTGTCACTCGTGTAAATGTGGCATAACGCAAAATGATTGCTTAGCCCACTTTCAAAGGGCATCTTTGAAATAGAAACAACAGCTGTGGGTTTTGTTTGAAACAAAAGCTGTGGGTTTTGTTTGAAACAAAAGCTGTGGGTTTTGTTTCCTTTTTCTTGTGGATCTTAATCCCAATAAAATGGAAAGAAGACCCATTCCACAAAATGGATATATAGGCTAAATCTAAAAAGCAATAACACCCGCGCTTCTTATTTCTTTTCTTTTGTGTGTTTTATTGCTATTTCAAAATAGAAAATAAACCAGTGGGTGTTTTTTTCTTTTATTTTAGGAAATAAGTCCTATGGAATTTATTACCACGGGTCTTATTGCACTACAAAAATAAATTTAGTGGCTCAACAGGTCATGGCGAGCCATGAAGTGTGACTTACTACTCTAAGCCATTCCTGTGTGCGTGTTGTTGGAGTGCACCTATAACTTTTTGACGAGTCCGATGAGAAGCACTTATCGATGACAAAGAATACTCTTAGAGGATTTGTCAGCTCAAAAATAAAGATCAAGATACCAAGTTTTTTCAATTCTTCTTGGTGAAAAATAAAACCAAAATTAATTCTAGTTTAAAGATAGTTCTTAAGCCGAAAGGCATTAGTTTTAGGTTATTAGTTTAACTTAGAGCGCCCGAATGGGACTAGTAAGTAAGTTGTAAGATATTGATAAGTAGGCTAGTTTTTATGAATTTTTGTCTAGCTTTATGATAGTTTTAAGAAAATGGAAAAAAAAAAGGATTTGTCAGCTCCTCGCAAGACGCAGTACCTCGGAAAGAACAAATTTGTTAGGTTGCATCGGCTTGGAATCGAACTTCGGCATTACAGTTCAACGCCCTAACCATTAAGCCACCAGGTACAACATTTCTTATAATACTAATTTATAAAACTGTACCTATGCTTGTCTGGCAGGTACTTAAGATCATCCAACTCGCCTAGTCGAAGATGGCATAAGCTCCTTAAAAATACATTTAAATTGCCTGGTATACCTTCCCTACAAACAAAAATAAGGTTGTCTCAGCTAAACAAAGCGAGGGTATGTACTGTACGTAGAAAACCTGATTAAAATTAATTTTAAACATGCTCAGAATAACGGGAAAGAATTGTGGTCATTGAAAAGAAAGGGTTTATTTAATTAATAAATAGTCCAATAGCTGGAAAAAATGGCGGAAAGCTGAATTTTAGTATATTGCCTCCTCTTGGAATTCTCAGGAAACTGTAAAACGTCCTCATCGATATGAATGGATCTAGAAATTTTAGGGGGGTCACAAGCCCTCCAAACATTCTTAAAGGAATTTTTCCTGAACTGTAACTTTTTCAGAAAACAATGTCAAGAACTAGATTGGAGATTAAAAAATTTCCTAGTGGCTTAAAACATATAACAAATTATTACAAAAACAACGGTAAAACTTACAATGCCATTTTTTACCTTTTTGTAAAGCCAAAAATCGCTTCTTTTATTTAAGTTTTAAATAAAGTTGTTTGGGTGAACAGTTTTTGAAAAATTAATTTTCAAACTCAAAATTGTGAAAAAAAAATATTAATCTATTTTTTTTTTATTTTATGTAGGTAATTATAAAATCTTTTTGTTTTCAAAATTCATTGGTTTCTGATTTTACCTTTAAATTAAAAAGAACATTGAATTTAGAAAACAAAAAAGTAGGTACTTAATTTAGAAAAAACAGGTTTGAAATTTTCTTCAAAATTATTTTTTCCAATATTTTGAGTTTGAAGATTATGTTTAAAAAAACTTGTTCACTCAAATATCTTTATTTTATTTTAAATAAAAGAAGAGATTTTTGACGTTACAAAAAGGTATAGAATGGCATTGTAAGTGTTTCCGGTAAACGGGGAGGAATAGAACCACCCTCCCATACGATTTTTTTCTTTTCTCAACTCAACCTACACGCTCTAGCTTAACTGTCACATTTTGTGTGTGAATCACCCTGCATAAACGAAATAATATTTTTCGTGAAATTCCACCCCGTGGAGCCCGAATCCATTTTAATTGAATCCTTGTATACATGTTTTAGATATTTTTAATTTTCCTTAGGGATACCACGCAAAAAAAAACTCACCTTGTACTCAACCTCCAAGGAACAGAAAAATAAAATCCGTAACTCTACCAATGGAATTATCTCGAAAACGGTTACTCGGAAATAAAATTCCTCGAAATTTTTTGGAGGAAATCTTCTAAGCTACAACTTAGTGCCAAACATTTTTTCTGTGAGAGTTACCGTTCGGGAGATATTACTTAAAAACTCTTTGAAGGGACCTTTGACCCCCCGTAAAATTGTTAGCGGCACTCATATCGATTGGGACTTTTTACAGTTCCCTTAGAATGACATGGGGATGCTTTGTGTCAAAATCCAGCTTTTCATCACATTTTCCGTAATTTGGTTGATTTTTCGGCTAATATGACTCAATTTTCTGTTAAAATTTTCTTCATATTCTATTAATATGACTGACTATTAATTTTTTTAACGTTAAAATTTACATAATTCGATATTTTTAATTATAAGGTATTTTTTTAAATTATTGTTGAATTTTCTGAATAAAAAAAGAAGAATTGTCCAACAGCTCTGGTTAAACAAAAATCGCACATACTGACGTGCGATTGCAGTTTAAGTAGAATCTTGTATAAAAACCAAACAAAAATTCATCATTAGAGCTTGAAAGACTACATTTTAAAAACTATTGCTTTCTGACAATTTATAAGTACTTGCAACAACAGTTGTTATTTTAATTTTGTGCAAAGTTTTTGAACTGTTAATAAGTATTGAACTGTCATGGCAATGACTTTTCATAAGTAAAAGCTAAACGATTATTTACTATATTTATAAACACCCAAGATTGACATTTGTAATTGAATTAAGTATTTTTTAATTACCCACTACATTTTCATTACTATGAAACATAAAACAAAAATCTAATTACTTCTTTACATTATTTGTATTATTCAATTGAAAATCTTTCATTTTAAATTAATCTATTTAATTATTTAGTTAAGTATTTCATTAAATTAAATTTTTCAATTACATGTTATAAAAGAAATGAGTAATTAAATAAAGCAAAATGGCTTCCCTAAAAAAATATTATTTAATTTTATTAAAAAATTCAAAATTCTAAAACATTTAAGGACAATACAAAAAAAAACTCAAAAAACCTTAAAAACTTTGATAGATTTATTTAACAAAAAGACAAAAATAAAAATTCAAAATAAAAACTTCATTGAAGTGGTGAAATCATGCCTTAAAATAAAATTAGTGTGTCTTTAACTGTGCATATTCTATTTCTATTAAACTAATTTTAAATAAAATAATTCTGTAATAACTGTTTTCTTCTTATAGTGTTCGTAATGCTTGTGTGTACAAATGTAGATCCGGTATCTATAGTTATTTATGCAAAATGGAGTCAGGTATATGTATGAATGTGTATGTGTGTTACAAATTGGATAAGACAAGTGGCAGAGCTTAATCAATCAAGAGAAAAGAACAAGGACAGATAGTATGGCAAAGGGAATTTGTCAATTTTCATCACTGAATTAAAGACACGTTCCGTGCGACAGAATTTTTTCTTTTTGTTTCAATCATTGTAAAAAGAATTCGGCTCTCAGACAGTTGTCTCCTTTCCAACAGGGGTTGTTGGGGTAGTGGGCGATGATGGCGCCGACCCGCATGCTTGTGACATCATAAAGTCCAGCTGAGGCTGCGACAGGGAACGAACTTTTATCGGAATTAAAGAAGCACCTGATTTTTTTACAAATTTCTTTGGTGGCAGCGGCGGAGGAGTGGAGGGGGAGAACTGGGTAAAATGGGCCACCGATGCAGCACTATTGCTGCGACTACCAAAGTTCATGCTGTCAAAGATGGCCGCCGAATTACTATAAATGGATTCTTCTTCTATGGTCGAATAGATTTCCTCGGCAGTTTCGTAATACGAGTTGACATCATTATACGATGGGGCCGGCGATTGTGGTGGTGGGGGAAGCGATTGCTTCGATAGGTTCTGGTAGGTGGTTTCAAAGGAAAGGTTTTGAGACGTGCTTTGGAATGGGAAAGGTTGGGTTAAGGGCGGCGGAGGAGCCGGTCTTATTGGTGCAGACAAATATTCACTGCTTTGAATATTCAAGACGGATGGTGGTTTTGATGAGGATGGTGGAAATGGTGTTTGTGGTGGAAGCGATGGTTGTTCTATTGGTGACTGGCTCGGCTGTACTAGAGAAGGCACCACAGCATTACCATTTTCTGTCGTAGGACTCACCACCGTTGTACTGTCACTCACTATTAAACGTCCTGGTGTTAGCTGGTAGTGATGATGATGATGCTGCTGTTGCTGTTGTTGTTGCACATGGAACGGAGAGGAAGCCCCACCACTGACAATGGGAGATATTGAAAATGGTCCCAAGCTTGTGGATGATGACGTAAAGCTCGTCATACTCGGATAGCCTAGATGTTGAAAATAAGGCGATTGGGGATTGGTAGTGGTAGTGTTGGTATTGGTGGATGATGGTTGGACATTGTAATAATGCGATGTGTGTTGTGGAATGGGCAAACTGTTGTACTGCACAGGAAGGATTTGTGGCGTGGGGAATATTTGTGTGGATGTTAGTATAGGTCCGTGATGAGATTGTTGATGATGAGGATGGAAGGATGATGTCTGGTGCTGCTGCTGCTGCTGTTGTTGTGACAACGACGACGAGGACGACAGTTGGAAGTTGTTTTCGGTTTGATACAATAAGGATTGATTAGTGTAATTGGAAATTGTCGTATCGGATGATACATTAGAAGGGTCGGAATCATAATCTAGAAACGGATTTACCGGATGTTTTCTGGTTAAGGCGTTACTCCTTCGGGTTGTTGATGTTGCTGATGACGATTCAGAGGCTGTGGCCGAGGATGATGATGCAAGGGATTTGCGGAGCTCATTCTCTTGCAGCAGGATGGCCCGGTGTACTTCTTCCGTGACGAGGATGCTATCGGGCGAGTTTTCATGGACAAAGTCGTTTGGTCGTTTAGCTGTGGCCGGAGAAGGTGGTGGTAATTGCGGCTTCTGTGTTGGCGATGTGCTTAAGGGAAGTGGCGGTAAGACCTCTAAGTACTGCGGATTTAAATCGCATTGTTTCGGAAGAGTGTCATAGTTAACTGGTGGTGGTGGTGGACTTTCTTTTGGCCGCGACAGACTGATTTTTGCAGGAATTTTTGGTAATTTCACAACCTCATGAATGGTATTAGTCTTGGCATTGTGTTCGAACACGGCAAAATCACCGTGACCAACGTCTGCGTTTTGGAATGTTTCAAGGGCTTCATTTCTTCGTATATCGGCATGTTTAATTGTTGGCTTCGGGGGTGGAAGGGGTTTTGATGGTTTTTGGGATAAGTTATCGGTTGACTTCGAATGCGGCTGATAGCCAATCGAGCTTGATGAAGGATTGTTTTCAGAGAGTAGATCATCGTTGGATTTAGACAGCGAACGGTCTTTCCTCCCAAGAACAAAATTAACTCTTGATCCCTTCTTTTGGGAATAGAACTTTGCCATTTGTTCGTATTCGTCGGGTTGGCTCTGTTCAAGGAATGCTTCACGGAATGGATTGTCACGTTCGATTTCTTCGAGGGCAGATGGCGTTCGCCGACCAGGAATGTCATATTCGAAATGTTGGTCTTGTCTGATCTCTGCGAGCACAGGTGATTCGATTTCTTTGATTCGGGCGACCGTAGGCACTATTGGTGGCAGTTTTTCAGGTTTGTACTTTTCCAGGGTGGAATTGTTCGAAGAAGAAGGGCTTGATGATCGCAGAATTCCTTTGCGTGGACGTCGAGGGTAGTTGTATTCCTGTTCGGAGTCATATTGGCGACTGCTAGATACCGACGTATCAGGTGTTTTGGGTCTTTCAAAGTCTGACTTTGAACGTTCATCGGCGCTCAAGTCGAAACTTACTGACTTTCTATGACTGTAATCAGGTGTGCTGCGACCGGAGCCAAATTTCTGCTGTGACTGATGATACTGGTCCTCTGAATCAGATTCAAATGGATGACGCTGTGAGGCTGTTGCATCATCATCATCATCATCATCATCTTCGTCATCCTCCACGTCTTCAATGAAGACTTTTTCGACCTTACTGATTGGCAAAACTTTGGGCCTTTCAAGGCCAACACTTTGATTGTGAACCATTTGCTTGTACTCAAACCTGGGATCGGCCGGTGCACGCTTATCGCTGTCATCTTGATTGCTTCCAATTGTAGTCGGTAATTTTGGTGATAGTGGAGTTTTCTCTTTGATTTGCTTATTAAATGTCTAAAGTTTTTTAGTTTTTGTTTTTTGTTGATAATTAGTATTGATTTTTTGTTTGTATTATACAAAAAGAGAGAGAAAAATATAAATATATTATTTAATTTAAAAATTTATTTCAAAATATTGTTTAATTTTTTTTTTTTTTAATATCGTCGATGGAATGTGTTTTTCAAAAAACTATAAAAAGCACACTGATACGTTTTATTATATATTTTTGCTAGCTTTTGTGATATTATTTTTTTGTCATATTTGTGTATGAGATCGGTGCTGGAGATGAGATGACATTCACATTTTGAGTTTTAAAACAGTTGGTTTTATAGATGAAATACAACATAATTTCTTTCCAATTGTTATTTCTTTTTATTGACAAAAGTGAAGTTTTTAATTTTTTTTTTTTATTAATTTATGAAATTCTAAAGAAGACAACATAGACAACAACATTGAACCCATCTCATAGAAGAGCTAAGTTTTGTGACAACAAATGAACGACAATGTGGCGACAAAACTTGATTATGATAACAAATGCAAATTTTTTCGATTAAATGAATATTTTGTATTAAATAAATAAACAAATTAATAAATAAATAATTTTGTTTAATAACTTATGTCAGATAAATGTAGATGGTAGGTACGTATGTTGTATGTTGTGTTGGGTTCGTGGATGTTAGATACATTTTTTGCCTTAATTTGGGATTAACAGTGACGATTTTTGATCAGAAGGGCTACAAGGCCCCACAGTGCGAAAGAAAGTATTGTTAAGAAAATATGTGATAAGAAGTTGCAATCCTATTTAGAAACCACAGCAACGGTTAAAAGAAACGAAAAGCTGTCAAAATTTCGTTTATGAGAATCACTACCTATCAATGTATGTGTTATTTGAATAAAATATTTGATTTTACCATTACGCTAGGCACTGGATTTTCATCCATTATATTATTGTTATTTCCGAGAAATCAAGAAATAAATTATTATAAATTGAGCGTGGTAGTGGGCGGATTTTATACTGACCCCATATTCCATTTTTTTCCTTTTTTATGACAATTATCTCTGATAATACTATTCAAATCATTTGAGAAATTTTCAAGAAATTAAACAAATATTCGAGAAACTTAAGAAAAACTCACACGCCCCATTTTATCAAAAAATCGAAATTTTTATTATTTTCTCTTTTATAAGAACAAGCTATGCAAATGTCAGCCATGGCAGATGACGGATTTTATTAAAGCCATTTTTTATTCTCTGTCTTTTTAACTAACTCTCAAAATATAATCCAAATTATTTGAAGTGCAACCTAAGAAATAGAGCATTAAAGACGGGTTTCCAGAAACCAACAAATAAGAAAAGCTGGCAAGGTAATAGGGGATTTTAACAAAAACACTTTCTTAATTTTGTTTCATCTTCATAAAAAACAAGCCCTGAATAAAAGTCTTTTTTATTTTGTCTTTTATTTGTATCTAATAATAATAATTTTAACTACGATTTAAGCTTAAACCATTTTTTAAGTTTTTTTTTCGCTTACATAAGAACAAAATATGAAAATATCATTTAAATCGTTAGAACCGTCGTCTCTGAGATAACAAGTAATAAGAAAAGTGGGCGTGGCAGTAGGCCACTTCGTTTCTCTAAAAATTTCATTTAATCGTTGGCTTTAATTAAAACCACATTTTAGCTTTTCTTGCATCATATAAATCGATAAATACTTTCCTCAAGAAATAAGAAAAGTGAGCGTGGCCGAAAGCTTATTTTACTAAAAATATTTTCTAAATTATTAACCTGCTCATACAAAGTTACTCTGAAAATGTCATCCAAAATGATAGCTATTTCAAGAAACAAATAAATAATAAAAGTGGGCGTGGCATTCGACGCCTATACTTCTTTTTTCGCTATCACTCTCACCCAAAATCTGCTGTGGGCTCTGGGTCTATATGGAAGGATTTCTGTTTTTATTATTTATTTTTCAAATTTTATAATATCGGAAGACTCTCGGAAGCAATTTAACTATAAAAATATATGATTTTTTATTTTGTTCTTAATTTTAAAAAAGTTATGTTTAAAAATATTGTTTTTTTTAATGCTCCAAGCAAAAACATTTATGAACTATAAGAATTGTAATGAACGGGGGGGGGGGGGGCCTTGGTTGATAAAATATCTTTGAATATCTTTGTTTTATTGTCAAATATCTTATTAAAAAAATGAAATATTAATAACACGATTTGAAAAAATCTTCAGTTGAAAACTCCGGTCTGTGAGACTGGCGGCGGCGTCACCGAAGATGCAAGTCAAATTGAAGTCACGGTGGCGGGTAAATATCTGCAAACTTGCGCCTCAAGTAAGTTAAAATTCACTATAAAAGGTTAAACTTCGAAATGTGACTTATTTCAGAAGTCTATTTTGAATTTTAGGGCTGATCTTTGAATATTGAGTGGGACATAATGAATCCCAACAAGGTAAAGAAAAAACTGTGAAAATTTCATCCAAGTCATCAGAGCCGTTTCCGAGAAACCAATTAGAGTTGCATAAATATTGATTCTTGAACCTTCTGATGGGCAAGCACTCAATGGAAATATTAATATGAGTTTTAGCTCAAGTAAGAACTACAGAACCAGAAATCTACGCTCGCTGAATTGAACAGAGAAATAAAGAAGCTAAAGTCTAATAAAGCTCCGGGGTATGACTTAATAACAGCGGAAATATTAAAAATGCTTCCTCATAAAGGATTAATTAACCTCCTTTATATAATAAATGCCACTCTAAGGCTAGAATATGTTCCAAGCCAATGGAAAGTTGCGGAAATAATAATGGTTTTGAAACCTGGCAAACCATCTCATGAAAAGAATTCTTACAGACCGATTTCGCTTCTTCCAATAATATCGAAAGTTTTTGAAAGAATACTACTCCTGCGCCTGCAGCCTATAATAGAAGAGAAACGATTAATACCTGAACATCAGTTCGGATTTAGAAGCAAGCATTCAACAATTGATCAAGTGCATAGAATAACTGATGTAATTGAGAGAGCTCTTGAAGAAAAGAAAATTTGTTCGACGGTATTTTTGGATGTGTCGCAAGCGTTTGACAAAGTGTGGCACGAAGGCCTCAAATTCAAATTACGACAAGTTCTGCCTGAAGGACTTTATAAAATTCTTAACGAATATCTAGAAAACAGACTTTTTCGTGTTAAACACGGAAATTAATATTCTAATTTCAAAGAAATAGTGGCTGGGGTACCACAAGGTAGTGTTTTAGGTCCAGTTCTGTACCTTCTATTTACACGTGATATACCTAAAACAGAAGATACTATCGTAGCAACGTTTGCTGATGATACTGCAATACTAGCAGTAGGCAAAACGATTAACGAAGCTACGATTAAATTACAAAATGCTCTTAATAATGTTAATGAGTGGACAAAAACATGGCGAATAGCGCTCAATGAACAAAAGTCAGTCCACGTGGACTTTACGTATAAAAAAATAAATAGATTGCCTGTCTTTCTTAATACCGGTCGTGTTCCATTTGCGAATGAGGCAAAATATCTGAGAATGACTCTAGACGCGAAATTAAAATGGAAGCCGCACGTAAAAAAGAAATGCGAAGAATTAAAAAGTAAATTAAGAGATATGAACTGGCTACTCGGTAAATATTCCAAGCTTAGTTTTGATAATAAGTTGATTTTATACAGGCAGGTACTTAAACCTGTCTGGACTTACGGTATACAACTCTGGGGTTGTACCTGCGATACAAATTTAAATAAATTACAAACGTTTGAAAATAAATTGCTTAGGTCATTTGTAAATGCACCATGGTATATAAGAAACGAAGATCTTCACAGGGATCTCGGGATTCCTACGGTTCGAGACGAAATTAAGAGTTTCGCGCGAAAACATAGAAATCGGCTATTAGATCACGCTAATCCAACGATTATTGACATTCTTGACGAGTCGAATTTAGTACGCCGTCTGCAAAGAACAAAACCTTCCGACTTGGTGCGGTGAACACAAAACCGCTTTAAAATCGCGGAATAAGCAGAAACTTTCACCGGAAAGTTACCTGCAACACGTTACTTAACTTCGTTAAAAATAAATTGCTAGATAAGTTTCAACTTAGTTGCAATCGGGAAGTGGAGGTGGTTTTAGTGTAGTAAGAATCTCACACTTCTATGAGCACGCGTTTTCCGGTCCTCATAGAGCCTGATGCAGGTTTTGCACCTACCCACGGAAAAAAAAAATAAATATTGGATTCCAAAATCAAAACGGCGGGCGTGCGTGCATTAATAATATGAAAAATTCTATAGTTGAACATTAAATAATCTTATGATAAGAGACCTAAGCTAACGAATACCCTTTTAAGCAGTAAGATCTTTTAAGGCGACAAATTATCAGGACATGTGGATATAGGACTAAAATTCCATAAATTGTATCAAAACAAAAACATAAATGTAAAAAAAAGAGCCAAGTTTTTATATTTACAAGAAACCTGTGCGTAAAAAGTCAACCAAAAAAAGTAATGAGATCTAAAATATATGCCAAGTTTTAAGCTCAGGATATTTAATATCAAATATCTGAATTAGAGTAATATCGAAACAACTCCTAATTATGACAGAAATTTGGTATTTAATGATGACTGATTAAAACATGGTGGGTTCACTGGTCAAGTTTTCATACATTTTAAATTTGTGACTAAGTTAGTAATTAAGAGAAAACTTGCCAAGTAAATCCACCAAATTTTAATCAGTCATCATTAAATACCAAATTTCTGTCATAATTATGAGTTGTTTCGATATTACTCTAATTCAGATATTTGATATTAAATATCCTGACCTTAAAACTTGGCATATATTTTAGATCTCATTACTTTTTTTGGTTGACTTTTTACGCACAGGTTCCTTGTAAATATAAGAACTTGGCTCTTTTTTTTACATTTATGTTTTTGTTGTGATTTCACTGCTTCTTGTAAAGATTTTATTTTGCCAGGTGAAAATCAATCCCTTCAGCTCTACAAAGTTTAATAATATTACGACAACCAAAAGTGCTCCATATAAATAACAGCAATTCTGAGAAAGTGGGTGGATGCCACGCCAACTTTTTTGTTTTTAACTTTGTATGTTCTTTAAGTCATACCGTTCTACCAATTTTCATCGTTCTACAACGATCGGAAGTGCTCCATATAATTAATAAGAATTTTTAAGAATGTGGGTGGATGCCACGCCCCCTAAACAGAAAATTTCAATTTTTTTCTATTTAAGTACTTAAGCCCTACCGACCTACCAATTTTCAACGTTCTACAACAATTGGAAGTGCTCCATATATTTTATAAGAATTTTCAAGAATGTAGGTGGATGCCACGCCCCCTAAATGGAAAATTTCAATTTTTCAATTTTTTTCTTTCTAAGTACTTTAAGTCTTACCGACCAACCCATTTTCATCGTTCTACAACAATTGGAAGTGCTCCATATAAATTATAAGAATTTTCAAGAATGTGGGTGGATGCAACTCCCCCTTAATGGAAAATTCCAATTTTTAAATGTTTTTCTTTCTAAGTACTTCAAGTCCTACCAACCTACCAATTTTCATCGTCCTACAACAATCGAAAAGTGCTCCATATGATTTATAAGAATTTTTAAGAAAGTGGGTGGATACCACGCCCCCTGAATAGAAAATTGCAGATATTCGATTTGTTCCTTTGTATGCACCACAAGGCCTACCGCTGTGCAAAATTTCAAGTTTCTACAATGTCGGGAAGTGCTCCATAATTTTGATGATCTGTCAGTGAGTCAGTGAGTCAGTCAGTCAGTTACGGTTTTTGTCATTTTTGAAGTCTTATATCTCGGCAATTACTAATGCTTTAGAGTTGAGTGCCATTTGATGCTGTCTTAAACGGCCACTCTTGAGTTTAAAGGTTATAGAAATTCTAACCAAAGACTGAAACCCTCTCTCGAAAACTAATGAGTGTCCATACAATATTGAGTTCCTTCAATTATTAAGGTTCTAACATTTCAGGATTCTTCTATTGACTTCCGGACAAGCATGCTACAACCGGATCCGGAGGAAACCTGTCCAAAAGTTTAAATTACAGCAGTTGAGATAGCTATAAGAGAAAGGACTTTCATCACGATCAATCTTCGAATCTTTAATGGCTCGTAAGCTTCAGGTCAAGGCCGACCTCAACCAACTTTGTATGCATGGTTGAAGGCTGCTAGCTGAAGATCTGACTGTCTTGGAAGGCTTATTGGAAGAGGCTGTGGTACCAGGCGACTGTTTGTTTCATTTGATGTTAAGTAAGGAAGAGTATAGGTACGAGAAAATACGCTGAATATTATCATTGGCATGAAAATAATTTTTGAAGATGTCCGACCACAGGGAATAAGCTTTATACTTCTTTAAAGCACGTGCCAATTAGAGAGTACTTTCACTAGAAAAATCTCAAGAATTAATCTGAGATAATTATTTATCCCCTGGTGGAATACTAGCTGTATCCACGTGTGAGTTTTGCTCTCAAGGTCTGCTTGACAGTAATATAAGCAGTATTTTTATATTATTTACTTATGGACTCGGACACCCACTTTAAGTTTCAACAATTGTGTTGTTTTGATCGAAACAAATCTCAATCTATAAATGCAGAAACTCAAAAGAACTTAATAAAAAGAGCATTAAAACCCATGTTATTATACACACAATTATATTTTCCTTTCCTTCCTTACAAAAAAAAAAAAGAAAACACAACAATCTGCTTACTATAAAAGTCATATTCCACATCAATTCAAACAAATGAACAACGTCATAAACCACAAGTCATTAAGGACAAAAAGCAATTTATATTACAAACACCATTATCATAATGAAATTAAAACCGAAAAATATCATTTAATTTCACAATAAATTTCATAAACGAAAGGAAAAAAAAAATAAATATAAATTGAACAAAAAGAATAAAAAAAAAAATAAAAAAAACAGATTTAATGAGTCACAATCATCATAACCGTTGAGATGAATAAGTACCTTTTTGCTACTTCAAATTTACTCGAATAAAAATATATAAGCAGGTATCTGTGTACCTATGTATGTATATACAAAAATTTTATGTAAAATATTAAAATAATAAAAATCGTATAAAATATAAAACAACACTGAAACAAAACAGCTTGGTGATTTGTTCGAAACATCAAGAAAATTAAAAATTACTTTTTTTTCCACGCAAATGGCAAAAAGGACATAACATGACAGTCGGAATGTTAAAACAAGTCGAGACTTTTTATCGTGTTTTTTTTTTTACAAATCTAGATTTTATACAGTTATATTTTTACTATATGTATCTTTACCTACTTTACTTTCTCCACACAGAAATAAAGCTTAAGTGACTAAAGGACTTGTTTTTCATGTTTATTATCCTTTTTCTGCTTCAAAAACACAAGCAACCTGTCATCTCCCAAAGTGCGCTATTTCGTTTTTTTATTTTATTTTTTTTTTTTGTACTCGTTTTTCAAACCGATGTATGTATAATATGACATCTGACAGCTTAATGCCATTAAAAACCAATTTACTATAAATTGCGTATGCGTTGGCAACAGTAGATATTTCACAGGGATGGCAGAGGCCTTCGATTTCGAGCGCTGACATTTGCAAATAGTAAAATGATATCCTGTCCAGACGAGATGTCATGCCATGAGGAGGGGGTGGGTGTAGTAGGTATATGAAATGGCGCTTACAGAGCAATTTAATAAATTAAATTAATTGCTCGCTGATTTTGTAACGTTTGCTCTGAAATAAAGTTGATTGCTTCTTCGAAGTTTTTTTTATACCGTCAGTTGGCTATTCGTCAGTTGGTCTGTCTTTGTAAATATTAGGGGCACGTCCTGTGTCCTTCCCTTCTCAACTAAGTTAGATTACAAATTCTTAAGAAATTACTTGGGTCTACTGGGAGTTTCTTCCTTCTTCTTCTTCATTTTTTTTTTTGTTTATTTGATTTTTCATGCTTTAATGCTTATTTTATCCACAAATTTACAGGCAAAAAAAAAAAAACAACAAGGACTTGTGTATTTGCGTTGATTTAATTTGTATGCAGAAGTTATTCAGAGATAAAAAGGACAAGGACAAAGGAGCATTTTTGGTTTTTATTTAAGTGTGAAACAAGAAAAATTAAGTAAACAAATTGGTCGCACGTCTTTCTCGCACTTCTTTTATTATACTGTTTTAAGGGTATGCTTATTTGGTTTATGTATACGTGTTAAGTTTTAAAATTTAATCTAAATTCAAGAATATTTAAAGAATTTTGTCTGAATTTAAGAATTATTCTTGATGAACAAAATTAAAATCCAACAGTTTCGTGTTGGTTGAGGAATTGAGAAATTTAATGTAAAATTTTCAGGAAGTTCACATTCTTATCAATCGCATTTATTTCATTTTTTTTTAAGGACTCACTTTTTTAAATTTGGTAAGAAAACTGTTGGATATTTTTTTTTCTTATTCAATTTTATTAACTTGCCAGTAAAAGTAGCCTAGAATTCACGATAAAAATATTGCAGGTTTGCTTTTGGAACAAAGAAACGCGTTTGGAGATCTGTTGCGGTAAATTTTACCACAACCAATTCATTCCTTTCCATTTTTACACTTAACACTCTTCCTTTTCTTATTGTGGCTCTAAAATGCTAGCACAATTCAGTGTGAACCTAGTCCAACAGCCAGAGGCCTACTCTTATAGCATCTTGGTCAAAAAAACTCCAACAGGTATCTGAAAAATAGTCGTGTGACAGGTGCTCCACGAACATCACAAAAAAAACGAAGTGAGAAGGTCCACTTTTTCTAAATGAATGTGACAGATGGTCCTTGACCAACAAAATATGTGTGACAAGCGGTCCACACCTACCATGACTTACGACAGATGGTCCATTGTTCAATGAAATGTGTGACAGACGGTCCACATTCAACTATATTTTGACAGATATCCTAATCTCAACTAATTTTGAATGAATGATTTAAGGCTGCTAGCTGGAGATTAGACTTTCTGGAAGGGCTTGTGGTATGAGGCTGTGGTATCCGGAATGTATGTTAGTTGTAAGTGCCATTTGATGTAGAGCAAGAAAAAGCACGAAAAAGTGAGCTACATAATCATCATTATGGCACCAAAATATTTTTTGAAGATGTCTGACCTCAGGAATAACTTTTATATTTCTTCAAATTACGTGTCAATTAGAGAGTACTTTTGCTAGAAAAATCTCAAGAATAAATACCGGATAATTTTCAACTTTACTTTTACTTTGACGGATTTGTCAATACTGGCAACGCCAGTCTCCAATCAAAGAATGGCCGAGGGCCCAACGTAGCGTGTTGTTGTAAGAAAAAATTAAGATGATTTTCTTAGGTGATTTCACAATTCCCCCAAATCTGCACGAAGGTCTACGGTGTTAGGGAAATTTTAACTTCGCGTTAGAAATCGAATTCTTCTTCACCTTTTAAGATTGGAAGTGCATTCGTCAAAGATATTTTCCTGATCTAAGTCTGGGTCGGTTTGGGACGGGGACTTTGATCGTGAAGGTAAGAAGAATGGGCATTTCGTCCCATATTTTGTAACACTTTCTGACCTATATCCAAGGAAAGGTTTCAATGATTGCTATTATTTTGGTGTGGAAATAAGTCTGTATCTCGTGCAAGGAAAGAGTTATAATCCAATAACTTTTGGACTGCGCTATAACGCCTGTCACAGTAATTGGGCTATAAAACTTTCCCTGCACGAGATACAGACTTATGCTCATACGACAACAAATTAAAAAGTGTTACAACACTTAAGACGCAACTTGTGCAGTGAAAGTGTACGTTTGCAGTACAAAAGTTATTATGGACAGTTACGCTTTCCCTTCCCGAAATTCATACTCAAGCTCAGACAAGAAAAAATAGCACTCATTGCAACATTTCCATTGATATATGTAGGCCACAAGGTGTTACAACACTTTCGACGTAACTTGTAAAGGGTTATGAGTGTTACTTGGGACGTATTTTGGGCAGGGAAAGAGTTATAGTGCAATGCAACAGATATTATGGGCAATTACACTTTCCCTGCACATGATATAGACTTATGACCACACAAGAAAAAATACCACTCATTGACACCTTTCCATTGATATACGTCAGAAGTTGTTACAACACTTGTACTCTTGTACAGGGCAAGAGTTATATTGCAGTGCAACAGTAATTATTGGGTTTTAGACTTTAGCTGCATGAGACACAGACTTATGCCCATACAAAAAATAATAGCACCCTTCATTAAGACCTTTCCAGTAATATAGGTTATATAGTGTTACAACGATGGGACGAGACTCATACAATAATTATGCCCATTCTCCTTTGATTTTCTTTTTATCATTTTTTCGTGGCATAGTAAAACGGAGGAATGAAGAATTAAAATGAGAAAGTGGAGTAGGTTCAACAACAGGGGCAGGCTTCCAGCCAATAGGCGAAGTCCTTGCACAAAACTCGTGACCGCATACCGTCACTACTCAGTGGATGTGAAAGAGAGGTCGACAGTTGGAGAGTGCGAACATGAATGCAAAAAACCGCCATTATGGCACTTTTTGGTTAGATTCTGTACAAGGCAGAGAGTTTTAGAAAAGTTCAGAAAAGAGAAATCAAATAAGCAAAAATTCATCAATTAAATGGAAGTTCTAGAATCGCTGTGAGGAGAGAAAATATTCTTTCAACGAAGCGACTTCAGGAGTCAGGACCCAGTGGGCCAGAGAGCTCAGGGAAAATTCGATTTCGTTTGGAGCGAAGTATTTTTTTTTAAATTGTTAGATAATAGTTAAATTTGTTGTGTTTTTCGTTTGCCAGATTGGGCAAAATTAATACTCCGCTAGCAAAACTAACAATTTTTCCCCTATAATCATCCAAAGAAGCTTTTCATAATCATTTCTTGTAATCATATAAGCATTACATAATAGTCCATAGAACTATAAGGGCACACTTTTGAAGCTCCTATTGGACCATTATGGAGTAAATTCAGAAGCCCCGAAAAACACTTCTACACTCAATTTAGTCTTATAGAAGAAGGTGGACAAATAAAAAAAAAATATTTCACAATTGAAAGTATAATTCAACCTTAGAATTCATTAGATAGTATTTAAGCTATACAAATTACAAGGTTTCTGTGATTCAAACCATGGTCTTCCACCACGCTATCCGCTTGGCCCTGGAAAAATATATTTACGATGAAAATAAAAAACTTATGCACTTTCGCCACATTGCTGTTTTGTGGCTATACTATTTAGTATACCAGAAGTGGTTTGTGTTTTCACTAGCATAGCAGAAATTCCTTGTGGCTGCACTAAGCAAGTAACAGAAACTAACACAGTGATTGTATAATAATTTTACAGGGTGACTATAGAAGCGAAAGTTCCGTCATCATTTCATAAGAGCAATATAGAGAGATTAAAGAAGCATTGGTATATCGCTTCTATCAAGCTGATATGATTTGCACCAGAAAATATTTTAGGAATCAGTAATGCTCCAATAAGGCATTTACTTCCCGTCAGATAATAGGAGTGCTATAGCAACAAATAACACTAAAATGTCTTAAATGCGAAGCAATTTTTTAGTTGGAAGGGCTTCGTTTGTCTTCTAAGTGTTCCCCGAAAAAAACAGATAGAGGCAGTATTTATAAGGCTCAGTCTCAACGAATTCTAGACTTTAAAGTACATAATTGATTAAAAACGATTAGAAAGTTCAATAAAGTTACATAGCTCATTTTTTTACTATCAGTCCTCAAGTCCCCTGCAGAGAATCACTCTTAACTCATAAGCATAATATGTGAACAATTTAAATACGTTAACAAATATATATATATTTTATTTTTAATTTCAAATAAATATTAATATAGTAATAATAATTTATTGTTTGAAATATATTTTATACAATTATATATGTTTTTTTTTAATTATTAAATTTATTCCTATCGGTTTTGAATATAAATAGGAGACACTAGTAACATACTGTTCATTTCTTTATTGAAAAAAGCTATTATTTCTTTTTATTGCAATTCTGTGTGTAGGTATTAAAAAAATATAGAATAATTAAAATTTGAAAACTAATAAATACTTATGAAAAAAAAGTTTACATTTAATTGTGATTTTAGATTTAATTTTTTTTTATTAGAAATTAAATTTTAAAATTACTATAACAAGTTTCAACGATTTATTTGTTTAAAAATAGCTAACATTGATTGCTTTTTTTTTTTTAATTTTTGTATAGTAATTTCTTTTTTTTTGTTATTTTTATTTAAATTCTTAATTTATGGAACTTTAATTTTAGTGAAATTTATTATTTTTATTATGCTTTAGTAGGTATATAATTGAGTATATTAAATTAGTTTTTTTCTTTTATTTATATTTATTAAAAAACCTATTTGGACCTTGATAAGTATATTCTTGTTTATTTTTTTGTTTTCTTATCATTTAGAAATAAATTTTGTATTAATTATTGTTTTACGTAGGAGGGATTTGTGTGATTGTAAAATTTGTCCAGTTGTGATATTAATTTATTTTACATATTATAAAAAGACATAAACTATCTAAAGAGTTTTTTTTTTTTCTTTAAGAACAACAAATAGTGAGTGAAAATATTAAAAAATAAATCAATATATATAATATATCAAATATATTAATCCTTTATCTAATTTTTTTACTAAAATTGGTTTGATGCTTAAAATGTTAAACATGTAATGGAAGTTTTGAAAACTACTTTTAATAATATATTTGTCTTGAACATAATACGAAGGTATATTGGTTTCATGGCAGTTCTGTGAAAATTATCAAGCCAAGGATTACAAATGTATAAGCTTCAGTTAAGACTTCTGTTAGTTTTACAGGAGCGTCTTAAAGGAGTAATTCCAAACAAGCTTTCAGTTAATTTTATTTAATGCAAGTAGAAAACTTATGAATGTTTGTTGCGAAAATTGTGAATACAAACGTGTTTAAATTTCACGTGTTTCGGTTTCAACATACAGCTGTTACTTAAGAGGGAATTACGTAAATAGCTAACGTAAGAAAACAAAATAAAAATCTTATTCTGGCTTAAGACTGTATTGCATTTAAATTTTTTTTCATGGCTAGAACTACAATTAGAAATGTTTGGCAATTGAAAATAGTTCTTATATCATTCACCCATGATTATAGGTTTTCAAATCAACACATAAAATTAATTAATTAGAAGCTGCGAAGCGAACTGTGGGAAGTCATTGGTTTCTTTTCATAGGTTGTATTAGGGCTTTTCTTTTTAAACGTTGTATTTTTCTACAACTTTTTTTAAGTGCTAGAAGCAGAAAGCAGCTTTAAATTGGCAAGATTGTATTAAAATATTTTTAAAACTAAGAAAAATATTAAATAATTAAAAGATTTTTGTAAATCGTTATTTTTTTCAGTAAACTTATTTATATAATCCAGTTTACAAAGTGTTGTTTTCTCGAAACAAAAACTAAATGTTAAAAACTGATAATTTTAAATGGTTTAGCAGAGAGAGGATCATGCGTATTAGTTTTCAATTCAACAATTTTCTCTGTCAATTGATGAAGACTTTTTTTTTTAAGTTTTAGGGAATATCTACACTGATAAAAGATGTAATTTATTATTCGCTCCCGAAGCTGGTTAATTAAATTTTCAAAAAATATTATTCACGTGGTTAACTGTAAAGGATACATGACAATATATTGCCATCACCATTTTGGAGATAGCATCGTTCATAGATGCCGGTAGCTACATGAGAATAGGGCTGACCACTGTACCAAACCAAATGATACTTTAGAAAATATCGTCTCGCTATCTTTAATATCGAAAAACCTCATTATCGGCTCGGTATCGGTCTCGGTCTGTGTAACTAAGTCTCAGTTTTTTGTTTAAGTAGGCTTAGTTTCGGTATCGGTATCGGTATTGTCTGGTTTCGGTTTCATTTCAGTCACACCTCGGTGTAGTTGTACTTTTGTTCGATTTCAAAAGAACAAAAATAAAATGCACGACTCGGTTGTACTTTCTCTTGTAGTTGAAGATCATATTTATTACCTTATGACCCACTTGAATATACGAATAGGTTGTAAACCAAAATTATTTGTTTAAATATGAACTTACGATATATTCTATCTCAAAATATATGTGTCAGATTACTAATCAGAATTTTACTCGGATATTGTAAAACAGGCCTTAAGCCAGACCCACATTATATTGTGCCGGTTCCAATACGCTATCGTTACAATAAAATCTTTTTACATGTATCGATAATGTGAAAATAATCATTGTTCCTTGAGTTGAAATATTTGATTGTATCGAGACTTTATCGATATCAGAACGATAATGTGAATCAGACTTTAAAGAGAAATAAAAAAACAAAAGAAAAACGGTTCGATGGATTGCTTTGCTTATTTTATTAAATTTGGTTTTGGTAAAATTGTTACAAAAAATCTCTAGACCCAGTGCCGAGAAACCAAACGAGAATTTCAGTGGATGGATTTGAGTTAAATCACTACCTTAGTCTTAAAATTGTATCCAAATCGTTGGGGATGTTAACAAGAAACCAAACATGAGAAAAATGGGTGTGGGCGGTATTTTGTTGTGCAATTTTAACTCTGTTAAAAAAAAAAAAAAACTTAAAATTTTATCAAAATCGTTGAAGCCGTTTTCGAAAAACCAATTACAAGAATTGTTGGCCGGTAATAAATTAATAATATTATTCAAAATCTATATTTTTCTGCTGATACCAAACGATATCACTGAGAGCCTCGGTAAATTTCGGCTCATAAAATCGTTATCAGCTCGGTATCGTCAGGTATCGGTATAGTGGCCAGCCCAGCATGAGAACGATGAAAATTAATAATATGGCCGTCGCCGTAAAGAACCAGGTAAGTAGAGATACCTGAAGTGAATTTTAATTTTTCAAAAATTCTTAAATAAATAGTTAACAATATTTAACAAAATTTTGATTTAATATAAAACTTTCCTTATATGTTTTAAAATAAATTATGAACACTTGTTTTGACATAAGTCAGATTTTGTCAATGGTATTGAACATTGACCCCGACCTTACAATTTTTTTTTGTGTTTGAGTAACCTGGTTCTTCACGACCGCCACGAACATATACCTAACGTTTTTGTAGAAATATTTAAAAAATTCTTTTAGAAAATCTTTAGTCATAGTTTTCGGAACACACGTTTTTTTTTTGTTAAATTTGCAGCAAAAAAAAAACTTTCCATAACAGTTTCTCTTTATAAAATTTACTATTTCCTGAGATTTCCAAGTGCTTAGAGGTTAGAGTAACATATCATCGAATACTCAGGGAAAACCACAAAATGTCATCGTTGGATTAATTTAAACAAAAGTGGACATGAGACGATTCTTTCTTGACCTTTCATATACCTCCTAACTTGTGCTTTATCAAAATCTTCATAATCTTGAGATCTCAGAGATTTTCCTCCCATCATTACGTAATGATTGCTGTAAATTGAGATCTAAAAAAGCTAGAATTTCAGTGCTCTACACGCGTTGGTTGAACTGAAATTTAAACAGCGGAATACTGTCTAAATAATATTGTTCACAGTATATTCATTGAAAACAAAAAAATAATAAAAATAAGTTAAAAGACCTTCAATAGAGCAGCTAGGGAACAAAAGGTGACAGTTTCACTTTCTCATATTTTCCAGAAATTGAGAAAAACAAAATTAAGGTAACACTACTCGTGTCCAGTTTTTTTAAATTTTTGTTTTCTTTTTGTGCGTCACTCAAGCAGTGGTTGTGAGATAGAGCTAGGTTAGGTTAGGTTAGGTTGAAGTGGCTGCCAGTCGTAAGGACTGACACACTAAGGGGTTGGCTACGAAATCTCGCAAATCAAAATCTCGCATTCGAAATCTCGCATAACGAAATTTCGCAATTACAAAATCTCGCTTTTCATAATCCCGCAATTACAAAATCCCGCTTTTCATAATCTCGCAATAACGAAATCCCGCAAACTAAAATCTCGCATATCAAAATCTCGCAAAATTGAATTGCATTGCAACAAATAAATTTTTTTAATCAAAATCTCGCAAATTAAAATCTCGCGCGAGATTTAAATTTGCGAGATTTTGATTAAAAAAATGTATTTGTTGCAATGCAATTCAATTTTGCGAGATATCCTACCTACTGCAAAATATATAATCCAGTGTCTGGGTACTTTAAGACCACACTGTTATTTATTAATTTGAACTTTTGATTTTCAATATTATTGCTTTCAAAAGAACAAGAAGGAGAGAGAACATAGAGATGGTACATCCAGTTGTAAAGTGTCATGTGCAAATCGCATAACTCGTATTTGGCCTTGAACAAGAAAATACTTTTAGTTCCATTATGATCGCGTAAATGACTATAGAGGTTATTAACAGCAATAAAGGATGTACACATTTTTTTTATTGACAGGTACAGTTATTAGTTGGAAGGAAAATTATCCAAAGTGCTCTTGGGTAGGTATATTCTCAAAAAAAAAAAAAATTCTAAAAGTCGTGTGTGATTCGTTGCTGTGAAATTTGAAGTTGCGAGATTTTGATTTGCGAGATTTTAAATTGCGAGATTTTGGTTGAAATTTGCGAGATTTTTAGGTTCAAACTGTAAATGCGAGATTGTGACAAGCGAGATTTTGTAATTGCGAGATTATGAAAAACAAGATTTTTAATTTGCGAGATTTCGTTATTCGAGATTTTTAAAAAAATGCGAGATTTCGTTATTCGAGATTTTGGTTTGCGGGATATCGTAGCGCTCCCAAATTATCAAGGTGAAGTCTTCGTCTATGAGATAATCAGGGCACGTGCATAGAAGATGAGGGATCGCTTTTATATCTTCCTCGTCCATACATCCACTCCAAAAATCGTTGGGGAATACACTAAGACACGTTGCGTGGTGAAATAATATTCAAAAAAACTTATCATCCTTCGATAAAAACCAAAATATCGCAAGTAAAAATGTTACTTTTTGAAACTCAATATGATAAAAATGTCAGTTTTCGATCCAATACTAAATGAAAATTACACCTTTTGTACCGAAAGTGCTTTTTCAAGTTGAAGTTTCATTGATTTATGTTATTATTCTTGACTAAATCTCCTTGGCAATCAATAAAATTCAGGGTTCTGGACCCGATTCAAAACAAACAAAAAAAGTACCTACCAAAAGTGAAAAAGTCACCTTTTGTTCCAAAGCTCCTGAGTTATTTAACAGCAGTTAATAGTCTTAACTAAACCTTAAATCAAGACTTTT
The DNA here is from genome assembly GCA_963921185.1 of Dasysyrphus tricinctus. NCBI lineage: Eukaryota > Metazoa > Arthropoda > Insecta > Diptera > Syrphidae > Dasysyrphus > Dasysyrphus tricinctus. The sequence goes on along the minus strand of OY992530.1, from coordinate 150,383,845 downwards.
AATGGACTTAAGGACTAGTCACAAAGTATACTGCAGTTAATTTTTGTTAAGTCACTTTAAAACTTTATTATCTCGTGAAGGTACAGTCACAATATTAAAACTACGCTGACTACTTATTTTGCAGTAAAAATACCCAGCCACGGTATTAACTTGAACTCGATTGTTTAACGGCCAATTTCTTCACAAAAGTACTAAGACAGCCTAGTATCCATCCTAGTATCCAGTCTAGCTAGACCAGGTATTAAGTCTGGTTCTCAGTGCTAATAAAAAGTTTAGTACCTGAACATTTCTTCACATCAGTAGTACCGAATCTAGGTCCACGCATCAGTACTTGAAATTTAATACGCCTAAAACTGGTCTAATACTGATTTTGACACTATTTTTGCAAGACGGTAGTGAACTTCATTCGTAGCTAATGAAATTCGCTCTGATCCAGGTAATAAAGCCACTAAACTGTCGATTTCAAAGTTCTAACTGATACCGAATCCTAACTAATACTAGGTACCAATCAGTACAGGACTAGACCTTAGTACCTCTGTGGAGAAATCACTTGGTACCAATTTGAGAACTAATAATAATTGGTATAATAACCAGGTACTAGCCGATTTTAAGAAACTTGCTAGTACCGAGTCCCAAAACTTACACTCGGTTCCAAACTGACAGGACTAGGGCCTAGTACTTGAACGAAGAAATGAGTTCATATCGATATGAGTACTAAATTCGGGATTAGTACCGGTACAAGGGTAAGTACTCTGTGAAGAATTTTGCTCTAATTAATTTACTGTGACTTTACTAACTGATGATTAAGAAAGTACTGTAATTTTAACAGCTCTGAAATATACAACTGAAATAATGAGATAAAAGATAAAAACTTTTATCATAAATTTAACTGATGTAGTTGATTCAGCAGCGGTGAAATAGGCCCCTGGCTGTTGAAAACCATCCAACTATTTTTCTAAAGCAAACAGTTTTTGCCAAAAAATCACTTTAAAGTGCACACTTCAAATAAGCAGTTTAAAAAGGAAATTTTCTTTCAAACGTAAATTAACATTAAGTCGTAGAAAAAAATAAGTCAGTAGACATGTAGGTCCCTATCAAAAGATCAAATTCAAACGACAAACCCCAATGTAAGAAACTGACTTTCATAGTCATTTGTTTACTTTTTAATTGGACAGTGTTTTTTTTTTAGTAATTTCAGAGGTACTTAAATTATAAAGACAAAAACAGACAAAGCAAAATCTTTGGAAAAAAAACAAAAGAATTCGAAATTCTCATAAGAATAAACCTCTTTTTAATTTTACTTATTTTTAGAAAGTAGAGTTTTTACTTATTTAAATTTAACTCTTACTTCGGCTTTCAGACTAACCCATTTGTAATTAGTGAAGCAATAGTTATTATTATTATCCATTAATAGTTTGTGGCAATCTTTCATAAAAAAACTAATTCCTGACACTTTTATATTGAACTGAAATGTTTTATTAAACTTCCGAAACAGTGGACAATTTTCAAGAAGATAGGTTAAGACATGGACGATTTAATGTTTGAGTTCTAAGTTACTCTATATTTTTAGAAAATATATAGGTAAGTTTAATTTTTCAAATATTGCGTGCATCTAGGATATAAGATCTAATCTAAATAAAATAAAATAGAAACATCTACCATTACTACCTGAATGATTAAATATTTTAAATTTTAAATAGTGACTTATATATTGGTTAAGGTACATTCATGTGAGTTGAGTGTGTTTTTGAGATTATTTGAGTATGTATATAATGTATTCTTTATATATATTGTAAAAAAAAGTATTGCCGATATACCATGTTAGTTTTTGGTTCTGTCGTTTTTTGTTGTTGTATTTTTCTATTCCTATCCCAGTTTTTTTGTTTTTCTGTCATGTACATATTTACAGAATATATATAATCGACTCATCATATACATACATAGTACACATAAGACTGTCGATATTAATTGTTTTAAAGTTTAACTAATTTTCTATATTTTTTTTTTTTTTTTGGTTATAAGTGTTGAACATTTAAATTTAAAAACAAATTTTATATTTATTAAATTACACTACAAATATAAAACTTTTAATTAAATAATATTTTGAAGGAAATAATTCACTGATAAAACATTGTTTTTTAAATTTTTTTTTTACTTCTCTATAAACTACATTTTTATTATTTAAACTAATATTTCAGTCTTATATTGAGTAAATTCCGCACGTTAAGTTATATTTTGATCGTATTTCTGTAATGAGTAAAAAAAGTTTTTTTGTTTGTTTGTTTTGTTTTAAACGTTTAAATAAAATTTTTATTTTTAATTAAAGTTTTTTACAGCAAATATAAGAAGAAATCACATCAAGTTTTAGCAAGCTTAATATTTTTTGTAAGTCTGGCGATAATTTTAAATTTAGAAAGAAAAAGAAAACACGGAAATTACAATATATATAAAACACTTTACTCAGGATGCACACATCTCACTTTATTGATAAAATATATTATTTTCATGCAATTGTTTTATATATGTCATATCAATAAAACACGCTTATTTTCTTTAACTTTTAACAATAAAAACATGCTTTTTTCTATAGAGGTCTCCAGTTATTGGTTGATGGTATATTAATTTTAACTATACTTAAAATAGTTTTAATTTTCCCTAATTATTATAATTTTCAGTTATGAATGACAATTAATTTTCATTGCTTAAAAATGTTCCTATTATTATGGATGCAAACTTCTGGTCGGCTAAACTTTAAGGGCTAGTTTTTCAGTGCTAAGTTAACCTGAGTTAAATCACACATTGCTAAATCAACCGCCACAACGGACATCGCCCCTTACAAAAATTTCAATAGATTTTTTAACACGCATCTCGTAAAAAAATCTGTATATTTTAGTCTCCGTGTTAACTCACCAAAGTTATTTCAATAATTAATTAAATAGAACTTACTGAATAGCGCTTACTGACGATATGGACGCATAGGTTCCAAAATGTTTATTTAAGCCTAGTTTACAGTTCCCATGCGAAAAAGATATCAAAATTTTCAAAACGATTTTCCATCTATTCTGTGCACCAAATTGAATAATATTCAAGCCAAAAAACGTTTTCCTTGGCCTAAGCCACCCATTGAGTCATTAATTTACCTTTAATTAATAAACTATAGGCCTAAAAATGGAAAATAATTATTTTTGGATGCAAAAACTATTTGCATGCTAATAAAGCCTTGAGGTGAATTTTTTTTTTTTGGAGTGTAAGCCGACCATCAAAAAAAAATATTTTATTCACCACAATTTTTTCGCATGCAAAACAATTGCCGGTCCATTGTTTTGCATGACATTCCATGACAGCAATGTTTTTCTTTTTGCATGAAACTGTACTTGCTTTAAGCAAATAAATTGTTTTTTTGAGTTAGGTAATTAAAAAATATCTTCAATTTATAAAAATTAATAAAACCGTTTAAAATCTCCACTATCAATAACTAAATTTGACCAATGTATATAAATTGTATACAATGATTTGACTAAGAACTCAAATTGAGTGAATAATACGTTTCAGAAGATAACTCGGGTTAATCTTCGAGCCAAAGATGTAAAATGGTTCTTAGTGTAGTCTAAGTTTTCATTATGAATGGTTTTTTATGTCAGTATAAGAAGAATCGGGAAAGTAATGTAAAACAGATCTTTCCAGGCTTACTAAATTACCAATTATGACATTGCGAAATTCAGGTCTGTTAAACATTTAACATTGTCACTTTTCACATAAGCCATACATTTTTCTTATTTTTAAAGCTGCAAGTTTTGCCTTCGCGAAAAATATTGTTGTTGATTTTTCTTGCCCAAAATATTCTGTAAGAAAAGCTAATTTTGTTATCTATTGCTCATCATGCAGGTTTACAGATGAAGATATTTTTGTCCAATTGAAAAATTTTCAGCTCATCGCGAAGTTCAAATAACCAGTATTAAGCGTTTCTTCTGGGAAACCTTTGGATTTCAATATGAAGTGTTGAAATTGTATCTACTGACTTTTTAAAATCTTGGTACAATTTTGACTAGAGAGGACAATTTTTAACACAATTAACAATCTCCACAGCATTTTCAGAACTCTTTTTAGCTCAGTTGGCAATCTTTTTACAACAGAATAAGAATGCGAAATCCAATGACTAGTTTCTAGAAATTTACTTTAGAAAATATATTTCGTAACTTGATATCGCTTTTAACCCATACGGGTCACCTTGTGACAACAGTGCTATATACCCATCTCTTTTTTTATTATGTTTCCTTATTTTCATGTAAAATCTGTCCATTTTTCTAACAATTCTGGCAAATTGCTGACATCAATCACAATGGTAAATATTCAGGGGCAGACGCAGGAAAAAAAAATTATGGGGGGGGGGGGGGGGGTTGAAAAAAAATATTTGTTCCTTATAGATTATTTGTCAGATCTACAAATTCTTGAATGGCAGTCACTTGGTTCTTTGACCGAACGTCATTTCACTTGAAAGTTTTTAACCTTTATAAATGCAAGTTAGGGTTTTTATTTTTTTTTTTTAAAGGAAATAGTTAGCAGCCAAGGATGCCAAAACTGACCCAGATACCTACGTTTTTTTTTTTATTAACACGGTAGTTTAGGATAGGTTAGGTTAGGTTAGGAGGGGTGTGCACAGCACAGAGGCTGTTGCGTACACGGGGGCCTGTTGGTCCATTGTGATCCCCTTACAAAAAGAAAGCAGAGATGCTCCTAAACTAATGATTCAGATAAACTGGCTCATTAACGAACCAGCCTGTGCTCTCTATGAATTTCCTCATATTTGCCATTGAGACCTGCGCTAGATCATCCAGTTCTCCAACAAACCTGTCTCCCAAGTAACGGAGGCGGCTTGTTTGGAGGTTCGGACAGTCACAGAGCAGGTGTTTAATGGTTTCTACTTCTTCAACATCCTGACAGCTCCTACAACAGTCGGGTGCGAGTACACCCAATCTGGTGGCCATTGTGCCAATGGCGCAGTGACCCGTTAGTACACCTATCAAGATTCTAATGTTCTTTTTACTCAGCGATAGAATATACTGAGTTTCCTTTTCATTAATTCTAGGCCATAGACTTCTAGAGATAACGCAATCGTTCCTGGTAATCCAGGATTTATTGATTCGCTCTTTCGTTGCTAGGTCCATTTTCATTTTAACTACGCCGATCGGGATGTCTAGTCCCATGTCTAATTGGTTACTACTGTTCCTATTTGATAATGACCCCTTCCTTGCTAGTTCATCTGCTATATCATTCCCTTCTATATTGCTATGTCCAGGAACCCAATAGAGTTTGACTTGGTTAGTGTTACAAATTTTGTTCAGTATGCCTCGACATTTTACCACTGTTTTGGATCTTATGGTCTCACTGCCTATTGCTTTGATCGCAGCTTGGCTGTCCACGAAAAATGTGATCTCCGACGAGATCAGTTTTTTCTTGTGTACCAATTCTGCCGCTTTTTGAATAGCGTAAATCTCAGCCTGAAAGGACACTACACTCATCTGGGAGTTTATATGACTCTCTTATATTAGTTTAGGATAGGATAATTTAAAATAATTTTAAAATTGTATATTCATGAATCTTGGTACTTTCGCCATTTATGAATTAACGCTTCGTAATCTACCTCAATATTCCTTATAAAGATAAGGCTCAGACAAGAAAAAACGTATTGGAAGGAGTCTTGTTCCTCCCGTTTAGGCGATAAGGGCAATTTTCTCAAAGATGACTCAAAATATAAAAAACAAAGGCAACTTGTACAATGTCACACTATAGCTAATTTTAAGAAAAATTCCATTCTCTAATAAGCTCGTAAAATAAAATTTAAATTTGTAAATAGTTTTTGAAAAAATATTTTTTTTTATTTGAAAGTTTGAAAAAATGAATTTTATTTTGTGTTATTCTATACAATTCTAGTTTCAGGTATTCAAGATTTTAATTAATTTTTAATCAATCACTAAAAACCGTGTGCTAAAATATGTTGTAGTTTTTGAAAAAATCAAAAATAAAAATAGCTAGTAACTTTACTACTTTTAAGGTTCGTTTGTTTGAAGAAATTGAAACAAAAATCAAAATCCCTGGTTGTCATATTACAGGAAAAATAGGTTTTGTATATTTTGAAAACTTCATTTTTCTCGAATTTCTAAATTGCTTCAAATAGCTTGTGTTTCAATTTATCTATATTTTTGGGCAAAACGCGTAAGGAGCAAGTGATTTTTTTCGCTTATTTTAATACTTTTGGGACTCTGAATCCTTAATAAATAAGAAGTTTCAGGAAATATAAACGTATTGAGAGTGATTTTCAATTGAATTCGGGAAAATTTGAAGCTAATATTCTAAAATGTGGTGTTTTCTTCTTTTTTAATGAATTTTTTTATATTCAAAAAATTTCGAGGGAGTTTTTTGAGGTGTCGAAATTTGTTACTAGTCTTCAAGTGTTATTAATTAAAAAGTAGTCGTTCATTTAAATAAAAAAAAAAGCGATTACTCAGTACCTTGTAAGAATAAAAAAATTGATGTGCATTGCTTTTGATACGTTGCAAACACTATTGCAAAATGAGCAAAATCGAAGAGGGTCGGATCAAAAACTCTGTGATTAGACATAAAATGCCTTAAGAATTTCTAAGACTTTGAGACCACACTGTTATTTATCAGAAGAACAGAAACATAGAGATTGTATACCTACCCAGTTGAAACAGAAACATAGAGATTGTATACCTACCCAGTTGAAATGCGTCATGTGTAAATTGCATTCATCGTATTTGGCCCTGAATTAGAAACAGTTTTTAGTTCCTTAAATAAACGTTTGGAAATATTTTTAACAAAACTTTCATATGTCAAAAAATTGATTACTTTGCAAAACATTACTATACATATTAGGGTGGTCCTTATAGTGGGTTTTCTTGAAATTCGAAATTCCAACTTGGATTCCAGATTTTTTCAGATTTTTATTTCACCCCCCCTGGTCACCCTTTTTTCACTTCAAAGTACAAATAATGGAGTCAATGTGATTCTTACAACACGCGAAAAAAAAAATCAGAACTCATAGATTAGATTCAGACGAACAAAAAATCATATTGGAGAGGGGGTCTTTTTCCCCCCGTTCAGGCGGGAGGGGTCATTTTCTACAAATTTGACCCAAAGTAAAAATAAATTATTAAAAACAACGGGACCACTTACAATGGCATGCAATACCTTTTTTTAAAGCCATGATGCTAGTCTCTAATATGATTTTTAAAACAAGCTTTTATTGTAAATAGTTTTTTAAAAAATTATTTTCAAGCTTAGAAATAAAAACAAAAATAATATTTTTTTACGTTTGAAAATTAATTTTTTCAGAACTATTTACAATAAAAAACTTGATTTAAAAAACATATTAGAGATTGGATGCATGGCTAATATGGCAACCTATAGCATGCCATTGTAAGTGGTCCCATTGTTTTTTAATAATTTTTTTTCTATTTTGGGTCAAATTTTAAGAAAATGACCCCTCCCGCCTGAACGGGGGAAATAGACACCCCCTCCCAAACGATTTTTTTTTGGTCTGAATCTAATCCATAAGTTCTGATTTTTTTTTCGCGTTTTATAAGAATCACCCTAACCCCATTATTTGAACCTTGAAGTGAAAAAAGGGAGACCAGGGGGGGTGAAATAAAAATCTGAAAAAATAAGGGAAATTGTTTTTCAATGTTTTGAATCGAATGCGGGCTATTTAAGACAATGTCCAATTTAAGGACCACCCTAATACATATACACGTTTCACTTGCTTTGAAATAAAATCTATTTTATTTAACAAAAATAAGAAATAAACCTTTTTTTTGTTTAATAACATTTTTTTTTTATTATTAAACAGATATGTTTTGAGTTACATTTTTTAATTGTTAAAAATAATTTTTAACAGTGGAACTTTTTTTTTTTTCGTTTTCGAGTTTTTCATTTGCACTATTTTTTTTTTTCAGTGTGAAACCCAGAGCGATATGTTGCCGTGAGATTTGAATTTGTGAGATTTTGATCTACGAAATTTTAAATAGCGAGATTTTTTAATTGAGATTGTGGCCACTATTATGACTTGCGATTCGCCGAGTCGAACGGTCGACTCAACTCGAACGTTCGACTTTTCACAAAAATAAAAATTGCGACTTTGTTCAAAGTCACCAAGAATTGCAGCTCGATATCGACGATAGAGGCAAACGTCTGCTAAAGGTATTGAGTGACATTCAAATATTCCTAATTTTAACCATTTAAATTGAACTTAATTCAGGCGAGTGGCAAACGGTAATTCCACATAGTCGCATTTGAACGTTCGACTCGGCGAATTGCATGTCATAATAGGGGTCTATGCAAAAACATGATTTTTAATTTGCAAGATTTCGTTATTCGAGATTTTGGTTTTTCGGGATATCGTTTTGCTCCCAATTTGTCATACGATTTGAATCAAAACTCGAAAAATACATCAACGTGTGCTAAGATTCAGCTATTTCAGCGAGTGAGATGAGCTGACTCGCCTTACCTGCCGACTCATCTCACTTCACTTGCAAAAGTGATTTAGCTATTTAAGTGAAATGCGTAAGTTCGAATTTAGTTACGAAAAGAGTCAAATTCTACCTCCTTGTCACACTCGTTACGTTTGATATTCTGTCATTGTATATAAATTCTATAGTATTCTCATGAAGAAAAAAACCTCGTGGCCATCTATGCGTCCAAATGTAATACTAATTTTTGTTAAGGGATCTCGGTAAGGCGATCACAGCGAAACTATCGACCAAATGTCTACCTACAAAATCGTGTTTCATGAGAATACTATAGATTGGATATACAATTATTCTGTTTCAGATCACCACTAATGGACGCGAAATGAATAAACAAATATAAGAATGAAAACATTGTAATCTTAATAATGGAGTATCTTCAAAATCCAAAGCACAGATGTCTCAACATTAAATAAATAAAATGGCCTTAGCCCATTAGAGTTTTCACTGAACGAAGACGATTCATCACACATACGTTTTTCGGATATAAGATGACTACTTAATGGTAATTTTAAAAATGCGACCGTTACAGCCTCAAAAAAAATTAAGAAAACATTTTTGCTTTGGAACCCAAGAACTTTTTAATATATGAAAGTTATTATTAGAAAAATGTAAAGGAGCATGAAAATAGTTCCTTAAATAATTGAAAAAACAACTACCGGGTCTTCTTCGATACTCTGCTCCGCAGAAGCGATTGCGTCTTCGGTGCACACTGTACGGCATCTCTGAGGATGCGCATTATCCACTAGAGTAAACGTGGTGCAAAACCGATCCATGGTTGCTCGAATTACCGACTCTGCTGGGCGATTATGTCGATATTGGAATATTAAAATTGGAAGCGCCATTAATGAGAAAATCAAAAACACCGTTATATAACAGGTACCAAGAATAACAGTTTCTGGTAAAAAAAAATATTAAAAAATACACCCTGCCTATGCCTACAACAGTAACTGATTTTTCTTATTTTTAGAGCCGTTTTGAGATAAATACGATTTTTCTTAACGGTTGAATGCGTTTTTTGGAGGTAAAAATACAAACATCCCCCCCCCTCCCCTAGGGCATCCCAAAAAACCTTAAATTCAAAATTAAAAGAAAATTGCATCATTGGCTTAGGCTGTAGATCAAGGTACAAACAAAAAAGAAACAGGATTTTGCCACCCACTTTTTTCGTGTTATCTATCATCATAATGTCATGTTTGATTGTTATTTCGAAATCCATTTTTTGCACGAATCCAAAACTTGCCCATTATGTAGTACTCGTTAGTCATCGAAAGTAAAAACTGTGATAATTTCTGTAGAAATTCTTACGGTTTGCAAAGAGCATACTATAGTCCTTGAGGACAGAACAACAAGCTGCCTGGGTCAGCACATTATCGATACGGGGAAGATGATATGTCCTATGGTGTACGAATATATACTCACGGTACACCTCGCCTACTCCGAAAGTAAGTCCACCCCCCTTAAGGCATGCTAAGTAGCTAGTGGCTACATAGCTAATTGAATGTATCATTAAAATTTGTTTCAATTTAGTTTTTTTGATTTTTTTATATTTTAAATCCATCCGACACGGATAGCAGAAGACCAATGTTTCCCGCGGGCTAAAATGAGAATGAGGATGTAGATTTTTGTCCGTCCTTGTAATTTTTGTCTTGATTTTAAATCAGGTTTAATGTTTGAATAGCGAATACCATAGTTACTTTAAGCTAATTGAACACAATACCTCGGTACTTCCATACAAGGATTTTTATTCAAATAAATCCGAAAACCGAAAAAAAAACTTATCAAAGTACCTTCATACTTTAGTAATAGCTAAAAGTGATACAGGAGAAAATGGGGCAAATTCAAACATCAAGAGGTCGTTTTAGGCCTTAATCCAACCTATACAGATAAAGTTCCTACTCTTCAAAAGCTTCAATCAATAAAAATCCAAGAAATACACCAACAAAAAAAACAGACAAAACACTCCTTGGAAATTGAAAATTCTTAAGCTTGAAAGAGATCCACTCGGACGTGAAATGATATAATTGCCTGAGAGACAAATGCTATTACCAAAGCAGTGACAATATCCTCATTGCTTTGGGGCAAATTAGAAGAAAGAAGATCCTTCTTTGCTCTATGGTACCTACACTCTCGTATAACATTAAAACAGAAAAATAAAATATATACAGCAGATACACACATAAAGATACGTTACAATTTATTCCAGTGTATGTATATAAAAATGTAGGTATGTATAGGAGTGGAGTTGAATACACACACACAAGCAAACGACACCAATTAAAAGAAAATTAGATAAGCACACACCAAAAATCCAACATCAACAGAACCAAAGGAAGCGATTGCTTCTTTTGGTTTATCAAATTAAACATTAAACTGTGCGTGTGGATAAAGAGAAGTTAAGCACAGGATAATAAAAAGATATCGTATCATTTTCTTTTGTATGTATGTATAGGTACATGAGTGCAACAAAAGAAAAACAATCAAAACAATTAAAAGTGTAGATGTTGGAAGTCAAAATCAGATCGCTTGGAAAATAAGAGCTACACAATATATCATAATAAATTAAACTGTGTCGCGATAATTTTTCAATTTCTGACCTCCAATATTCAATATTTAATAAATAAAATCAACATAACAACAATTAAATTGATTGAAGAAGGTAGTTTTTCGTTAATCGAATTTTGATTACATAAAATGCAATTTATAGGCGGAATTTTTGAAAGAAATAGAGAAAAACACAATTAAATGTTAAACATTGATTCAAATTAAATTAACACAACAAAAGATGAATGTTAAACGCACACAGTATAAATGGGGTTTTGTTGTTGTGTTTTTTTTTATACATGTATAAAGGTAGTTTATGCAACACGTTGTAATGGGAGCAATAAAATATAATAACTAATAAAAAAATGAGATGGCAAAATTATAATAATAATAATGAATGATTGCGAAAGTTGTGCTTTTATACAATATGATTTTTTTGTTTTAAAGGACATACCTGCGATTGGGGCGGTCCTGGTATTGATGGATTTGTATCCAATGTATGTTTTGATATAACAACGGTTGTTGTTTTTTGTATTTTATCGTCATGATGTTCTGATGGTGATTTTGGTGGAACATTATCGGATAAGGCTAAAACTTCAGCTGCTCTAACTATATCTAGTACCTAAAAGATGAAGGATTTATTTAGATTAAGATTTTTCATTTCGATAAAATCGAAAAATATATTTTAATAATTGTAAGAAAAATTGTTGAAAAGACGTTAAGCGCTTAAGGTTAGGAAAGTGCTTGCGATTTTTGTTCGCACTACTATTCGGTCGCAAAAAAATTCAACAAATGAGTTTAAATGTAATAGGAATCCTCTAAAAAAGTTGCTTTCACTTTTTATAGTCACTGCGACAGAAAAGTGTAAGTGCTTTCATGGCCTAAATATTGAATTGCTTGATTTTTTTTTGTTGAAAACAGTAATCACTGATTTGTAATACTTTTAATTACAAAAATATACACATCAATGATTACTGCTGCCAAAAAAAAACTTTCTTTCAAGCCAACCTAAGTCAATTAAAAATCTAATTCTTAGCTGCAAAATGCGTTTCGCCCAGGTACCATAGTGGGGCTCATCATCTATATGACTATTGTAAACTTCTAAGACGCAAATTTATACCATAGTCAATTAACTGATGAGTCCAACTATGGAAGCAAGCCAAAACGCATTTTGGGGTTAAGCTCAGTTAAACTTTAATTTATTGAATTATAGTCAGTCAGTCCACCCAAACAGCAGAATTTTCTTTTCACAGTAGTTTCTGGTTTTCAACTACGGATTTATGGTAAAAAGTTAAGTTCGTTCTGTCATTCTATAATTTCTAATGAATTTGTTTTAGTGTACCTCGCAATCTCGTTATGATGAAGATAAATATTTGAACACTTAATACAAAAAGAATAAGCCGCTACTATCTACTAACCGAAATAAATTAGGTTATTTAGTTTTTCAATTCCATATAAAAAAAACACTCATACGCCATACATCATTTTAAAAGAAACCAAGCTTGCTCAATTTTTCCTCCACTTAGACAAGTTTGTTTCTGAGGGGAGCCAGGAAGAGGGAGATTCTGAACATATTGAGTGTTACACAAGGAAGATTTCCATAAACTTCATAGTCCAGTAAAATTAAATAAAATAATTCAAAGTACATAATTATTTTTAAAAAAATACTGCGTCGATTTTTTTTTATGTTTCTTTAAAAGTACAACTTGGAGAATCTAAATACACAAATTTTTAACAAAAAAGTAAATGCATTTCCCGCCATTTAGAAAAAATGATTTAATAGACTTTTTTCTTGGCTCCTATTGAACTGTTGGCACTACTTTTTGTTAGACTTTGAAGGTAAGAGTATTTTATAGAGCTTTTGGTTACAAATATTTTTGACATCTCTTTCAGATGAAAATTATTGCTAAAAATCTGTCAAAATTATTGAGTAAAAAATGGTTTTTAGAGTTAATTTCGCCTTTAGTTCATCTGAGCGAAAAATGTTTAAATATTTTTTTGAAAAACACGTAATTTCCTACATTTTTGTACATTGAGATTTTATGTATTACAAAAAATGTCATAAATACAGCATTGTAAAGTTGACAATATCCAGCAAATGATTCCTTATGGGAAATTATGATTCGTACTGTGGTGTTAAATAATAACGAATTCTTGTAGAAGAATACAATGTCAGTATTTTTTATGTTTAGAAGGGGTCTATCTTATCCCGTTTAGGTAGAAGGAGAAATTTCTTAAGACAATATACTCAAAATAAAAACAAATTGTTAAAAAACAAGGGTATCACTTACAACTATATGCTATATGTATATAGTTTTTGAAAGCTTGAAGTCTGTTCACGTTAGTTGTAAGTTACAAAAACAACTTTTTTAATAAATTGAAAGTGTTTGTTTTTCAATATAGCTATTGACAAATATACCATGGCTTTGACATGTTAACAGACTTCTATCTTTTATTAGTTGTTAGTGTTGCGGTTTTTGTTGACATTTTTTTTTTTCATTTTGGGTATCTTTTTAGGAAATAGCCCCTCCTCCATGAACAAAAGTCATTAGACCCCTCTAAGGAAAAAAATACTTGCATTGTATTCTTCTACAAGAGTCCGTTATATTTTGCGCCACAGTATGCATCGCATTTTCCATAAGGAATTATTTGCTGAATATTGGCAGCTTTGTAGAGCTGTATTTAAGTAATTTGTTGTTATATACAATCTAAATATATAAAAATGTAGGAAATTATGTGTTCTACAAAAAACTATTTAAGTAATTTTTCGCTTAGATGAACCAGAGGCGAGATGAACTCTAAAAACCATTTTTTGCTCAAAAATTTCGACAGTTATTCGACAATAACTTTTCATCTGAACAGATATCAAAAATATTTTTAAGCAAAAGTTCTATAAAATATTTTTAACTTCAAAGTAAAAAAAAAAACAAATTTTCAACTTAAATTTTCTCTACGTTCAATAAGAGCCAAGAGAAATCCCATTAAGGTCTCTAAAAGCTTCTTTTTAAAATGGCACATAAACTTGTTTTTTTTTCGAACTTTGTGAATTTAAACTCTCCAAGAGGTACTTTTTACGAAATAAAAAAAAACCGTGTAGTATTTTTTGTAGATATAAAATGCTTATTTGACTGGACTTTCCGGTCGATCGACCTCCAAACCTCCCACAGCACTCAAATTCTTAGATTAATAAAAAAAAAAGCTAGGTAACTTTTTTTCTTTAACTATTCAAATATTGTTTATTAGTCAACTGAAGGGTGATACCCATGATCTAAATTAATTAAGTTTGTTGCTTAGAAGAATTCGAAAAAACGTCAAAATCACTCTTTTGAAAACTTAAGATAAAAAAATTATTTTGTTTGAACCTTTGGTATTCCATTATTTTAAGACACTTAGAGCCGATCTTTTTTCCAAAAAAAGTTATGCGCAATTTAGTAAAAAACTTCGAAATTTTTGATTTATAGATTTTTTTTGCTTTTAAGCCTATTGAAGACCGGAATATGAGCATTATAAGGGAACAAATTACGTGCAAGGGTTTTCATATTTGAATATGTTTGTTTGGCCTATAAGCTTGCTTAAAACTGAAAATGCTACTAAATTCATCCATGCGTTTCTGAGATAATCGTCACACTGGCCACTTTTCAATATTTTTGGTATAACTCAAACACTATGCCGAATTTGACAGTTTTGCATTTAAAACTTTTTGTTTAAAATTAAATTTTATATTGAAATGGATAGTTCAAACAATTTTATAAAATAATTTAAGCAGGAAAAGTTTACAAAAACCAATCTTAAAAAAATCAAAATATTGAAAAGTGGCTAGTTTGACCATTCTCTCAGAAACGCATGGGTGAATTTATTAACATTTTCGGTTTTAAGCATGCTTATGGGCCAAGCAAAAATATTCAATAATAACATAATTGTTGCAAAATTCCGTAAAACGAGCACAAATGTATATAAATTTAAAAGGTGGTCCATTTATTGAAGTTAATGTCGTTGTTGATGTTTTCTTGGGACACAAAACATGATTAAAAAATGCTTTAAACTCACGCGAGAATGGCCACACTGGCCACTTTTCAGTATTTTTGGTTTAACTTGGAAACCAAGCCGAATTTGACAATTTTACACTTGAAGCTTTTTGTTCAAAATTAAATTTTCTATAGAAATGGATAGTTTAAATTTAATTAAGAAATATAAATAGGAAAAGGTAACAAAAACCAACACACAAAAAATCGAAAAATCAAAGATTAATAATTGAAAACTGGCAGAGATATAGCCATTTAAACTTTGCCATTTCTTATTATTTTTTTTCGCAGTTTATGACCGAAAGCCAAAAACAAAGTCATGCGCAATTCACTAAACATTTAGAAATCTTTGCTTTTTTAATTTTTTAAAGTTCGTTTCTGTTAATTTGCTTGCTAAAATTTTTCATAAATTTTTTTTAACTATATATTTCAATAGGTAATTTAATTTTGAACAAAAACTTTCAAGTGTAAAATTGTCGAATTAGGCAAAGTTACCGAGTTATGCCAAAAATATTGAAAAATGGCCAGTGTGATCATTCTGTAAGAAACGCATGGGTGAATTTAGTAGTATTTTCGGTTTTTAGCATGATGGACCAAACAAACATATCCAATAATATTATTATACGTAATTGTTCCTTTATACCCCTCATTTCCGGTCTATTCAATAGGTAGTCTAAAAAGCAGCAAAAAAATATCTATAAATCAAAAACTTCGAAGCTTTTTTCGGATCGGCTTTAACAAAGACAAATTTAATACAATAAATTCAAAAAGTCGTATTAATTCAAAACTGATAGAGGCAAAGCTATTCAAACTTTACTATTTCTTATCATTTTTTCACACCACCTATACTCTGTCCACCTAAAATTGTCAGTACATGGCGTTTACCTCTCAGTCTGGTTGCATTGGCATGCATACATCTGTCTCGAGTTAAAGCTCTCACAGGCTTTGCATTATAAATCGGAGAACAGAACAATGCGCATATGGTTACCAACTTCCGATTTAAAACATATTAAAAAAACAATCAATAACATTTTTTCACTACACCTCACCTCTTCTAATGAATATGATCAGGGTGGTCGGTAAAAAAAGCTCATCTTGGATGGGCCTAAATCGCCTCCAAATGAAGAAAACAAATTTTCCTAATTTGCTCAGATTTGTTTTATTCATTCGCTGTAGGGGCTGATTAAATTGCCCATTTTTGTTTGCGTATTAAGTTATTCGCGTAAAATCTGTAGAAAAATTCAGAGCTTGTAGGTTGGAAGTAAGTAATATTTCCCTTACCGGCAACACTTACAGTATTGTTTTCTAGCTTTTTGGAAGTCCATTCTTATGGTTTATTTCCAAATAAAGTTATTTTATAAAATGGGTTCAACAAAAATTATTTTCAAGCTTAAAATTTAACAAAAAAAAAAAAAGAATTTTTCTTCAAAATGTTGAGTTTGAAACAATTTTTGGCCAAAACTATTCATCATAAGAACTTAATTTAAATTAAACTATAAGAGTAGACTTTTGGCTTTTCAAAAAGCTACAAGACATTAAAAAAAGTTTTGTTGTTTTTAATTATTTTTTTTTCTATTTAGTGTATTTTTTATAAAATTTCCCATCCTGTTCAATCGGGGGGAAATATTATCCCCCTTCCGTGGATTTTTTTCTTGCCTACCTCCAACCTGCATGCTCGAATTTTTTTGCAGATTTTAAATTTTAGGAAATTTAATTAGCCCTCTACAGCGACAAGAGAATGAAAATTAAAATCTGAAAAAATTGAAGAATTTTTTTCTCCATTTAGAACTTATTTTTAAACTCAAAAAAGCCCATATAATGACAACGCTAACGACCACCTGATGCACTGTGAATGTTTCAAAACTTCGCGAAAATAACTTTTTTCTTTCACAAGAACAAAATTCGGGTTTTTTTTTACTTTAACGTCCTTTTAAGAAAGAAAAAACAAAAAAAGGGGAAAAATCAAAACAACAAAACTTTTCGCGCTCATTTTCTTCTCAAAAGCTTCAAAAGTTGCAAAGGCAACTCTGTGTGATTCTTTTATTTGGTTCATTTCACATAGCAAAGGCAGGCGAAAGCGAGTATACAACCGGAATGTCTTTTTTCATTGAAAGAGGACGGTCATGTTGGAGCGTAAAATTTTTCAAAGCATAACAACATTAATTTACATATGTTCATCAGTAGGCTAGTATCTTTTTCGGTGGGAGATCTCTAATTTTTGTGCCGTGACAGTATACACAGGTACCACTGTCTTGAAAAAGCTCGCCCTGTACTGACAATTTTTGTCGGACAGAGTATAGTACCAAATCTTACATT
Organism: Dasysyrphus tricinctus; assembly: GCA_963921185.1. Lineage (NCBI taxonomy): Eukaryota > Metazoa > Arthropoda > Insecta > Diptera > Syrphidae > Dasysyrphus > Dasysyrphus tricinctus. The sequence continues at coordinate 150,366,420 of OY992530.1, read as the reverse complement.
AATCGGCCTATCCATTCAGTTTGCAGCAGCGTTCAAACCTTACTCCAATTTTTGGGAAGAAAATATAAATACTTCACCATTCTGCTTTTTTATGATCTACTTCTTTTCTTCCACACTACAAAATTATTTAGCCAAGCCACATGAAATTAAATGGCAACACTAATTTATTCAATTGTCAACCCAACTCTAACTCTGAATTCTGAATGTTGACATCCGAAAGCCTATGCTGAACGGAATGATTTTCTTTTCTTACTTTATTCGTTGTTTCTCGTTAATTTAGTGATTCATGTATTTTTTTTTAATACTAATCGATTTTTATTATATAAATTGATAATTGAGTTTTTCCTTCCTTTTTAAATATATTTCGGACATTTTTAATTTACTTTACCTACTTTTTTAACGTAACTGCTTCGATATTCTGCTATTGAGGTTCGAACCCTGAGGTCTAAATACATTAACAAGACCGACTTAAAACAAAATTGCTGAGCTCCAGTGTTGCCAGATCGTGGGGAATCGCCCTTTTCAAAAAAAATTCATAACACCGACATTTTTTACCGAAATTACTGTGAATTCTTAGTTTAAATATTTTTACGAATCTTTTAAATCCTTTATAAATTTAATTGTAAAATTTTTCATTTGAAGTTTTTGTGGATAGTCATTTCGTTTCTTCTTAATCTGCTGATCTGTTTACTATAATTGTTTGAATTCAGCAGAAGCCCAAGTTCCAGGTTTTTTATTTCGAAATCAATAAACTGTCTCCGTTATATTTTCATTCATTACTTTCACCTCGGAAACTGATACAGGCTTATTTTGAACTCAAATGTTTACATTTCTTTTCACCAAAAGGGTCTATTTTGAATTAGTGTTGTGATGGGATGGGGATTGTTCTAAACACTTCCTATTTGTATTATATTAAAATGTTATGTTAAAGCTTACCTTTTCGGGGGTGCTCTTTTCTTTCGTGCTAACCAATGACTGCTCAGAGTTAACCAAAGCAACAACATCTTGCGATGTTTGAGGAACTCCACTATTTACAACATTTTCTGTATGTAAATTGCTCTGCAGCGGCACCTGTTCGTTATTCGTGTTGGTTTTTGTCGCAAAAACTTCGAAATCCTGTAAATTAGACTGAATATTATTTTTTTTTTATTATTATTAATTTATTTATTTTTATTTTATTTTAAGAACAAAAAAAAATATTGTTAACACATACTTGTCGCATACGTTCATCTTCATCTCGATCCAAACTTGATATACTTTGACTTAGTTCTGAGCCAGTTTCCGAAGTTCTTGAGCCTGAATTATAATTAAAAAATTAAAGAAAAAGAATTTTTATTGAATATGTAAATTAAATTAATAAAAAAATAAAATAAAATGGAATTTCAACACATACCACGTCCACTGCTTGTTGAATTCAATCCAGTACTCATGCCTCCAGCTGTGCCAATGGAATGAATTAAACTCGATTTGTCATAGCCTTTGCATACGACCAAGTGTATCTCATTGCCAGCTGTACGCAGAATATTTACTGCATCCTGGTGTGCAGCACCCAGCAGGGAATTTCCATTAACTTCAAGAAGACGCATCCCAACCTGAAAGGATGTGTGATTTAGAATTCAATATAAACGAGAGTATTCACGTTAATATCAATTTGGTTTTAAGTGTTTGGATGCAAAAGTCCCTAAGGAGTTTGAGTCGATTTTCATTGCATATGGATGAAGTTGAATTGAATTTAATTTAATTTGCACTATGGGTATTTTTTGTTTTGTCTGTGCATTAAAGGACTGTTGAACTTCAACAACAATTTTAAGTTTAACTTATTCTTAGTCGACAGTGTTTTTGTTATATTACGTCAGCAACCACTTTGAGTTGAACGAGAAAGAATAACACTTATTGACACCATTTTTTGAAAAAGAACCAAATATCCTCTTTCCAGGGTTTTGATCCCCTGAATTCGTTCCTGTCCTCAGATTTACTCTTTCACGTCAAGTTTTCAAATTATTTTAAACTTATTCCTCTGTTTTGCTTGTCAATCGCACACACGATTTTTAATGCCAAAGTTTTTCGTAATTTTGGCATTCGGAATTCTGTCATTAGGAATTCTGTCATTCGGTTTTTTAGCATTCGGGATCTTAACGATTCGGGATTTTATCCATTTGGAATTTTGTCCATCCGGGATTTTTTCCGTTAGGGATTTTTCACCATTTCGGGATTTTGGCATTTGGGATTCCGTACCCAACCCACAAAAAATATTGTAACAGGCTGAACTTTGGATTTTATTATTCCTCGGAGTATGAAACTTTATTTATGATTACATGCACGACTGGGTGGGATATTTCCACTTTCTTTCATGTTCAAGAGGATATTATTGATTGATAGTGAAATATTTAAATAAAAGACTTTTTCTTATCCTTCATTTCATTGAATAATGCTATGCCACTGCATAGACCCATTCACTTATTTGTTCATTTATGAGGAAAATTAAATGGAAATAAAATAACCACCCTTCTCGCTTCATAAAGATTTAAAATTAAATAAAATTTATTTTCAATTAACGACAGGCTCCTAGAAAAACAAAAAACCCCTGAGGAATAGAAAAACAAAGACATTTCATTTCGTTTCCTCATTTTTTTTGTTCGTTCGTGTCTTCAAAAACAAAATCCATTCCAATGAACGAGTAACCCAATTAAACCGAAAAGGATCAAATTGAAAGGAGAGGGACCCATCAAAAAATAGCAAAAACAAAAGGGATACAAAGTAAAATAAATAATTCTGAAACTCACCTTAAGCCTTCCGTCACGTCTTGCAGCTCCCACTGAATTAATTTTGGATACAAATACACCCTCGTCTGTTGGATCGACTGGATTGCCACGCTGACCATTCAGGCCACCCTTAATGTGCATTCCCAGGCGTTCACCGTCAGTTTTTCTGATAACAATTGTCTGTGAAGATGAGATAAAAAAACAAACGAAGAAAAAAAGGGTAAGTGAGGAAAGGACTAAAAATGAAAACAAGAAGAATTATAGTAGGTATATCCTTTGACAAATGAGGGAACGGATTTAATTTTTTCTTTGTTGTTGTTGATTTTATTTTTTCCTACTAAAGCGATAGTGTCAGGGAAAGAGTTGAGAATAATTTTGGACCAATTAAAGCTTCCATCTTGGTTTCCATGAAAATTTTCGAATCTACATATATTTTGAAAGTATCTTTCCATGTGCTAACTATAAATATTTTTTTTCTTTTATTTTTATTGATATATTCTTTGACTTTTGAAATATGCATCAGTTTGACAAAAATAAAATAATTTTTATGTGTACTTAAGCCCATCGTTTCTACCAGAATGTTTAGGTAATATTTTGACTAGAAGGTCTACTCTACTCTAAATGCAAGGTAACTTTTTGAAAACTTTGAAAACCTCAACTTTTTTTACAAAACAATTTCTTATTTTGATATTTGTTTTGTTTTGCTGCTGAAAAATGTTAAAAATAAATAAAACAAGTTTTTCAAAAAACCTTGAAAGTCAGATATCTACTAAAAGCCAGTTGGTTTAGTTTAAGTGTATGATAAAAGCTAAATATATGCTTGAACCATCGTTAAACCTCTGTAATCCCCAAAATCAGTGAGTTTTAATTACTGAACCAATGATCAAATATTGAACTACGTTTGTGCAACTATCCTTGAGGTCAAATTATTTTGAAAAACATTACTCTGTTAAAACGCTTTAAGTTGGCGGTTGTTAAACTATTTCAATTTCAACACTGATTTTTGGAAATCGAAGTATCTCTTATTTTTCGAAAATAACTGAACTGAGGCTTATAAATACAATCATCCGTTTTTGGCCATCAGCTTGGGGTTTCAAGCAATTCCCGTTAGAAAACTACCGAAAATCGTTTTTTCCTATTTTCAAGACCTTGTAGTTGTAACATCGAGAAATATTTTTTTTTATTTGCTTTAACTATCTGAAAGCACTAATGTTCTCCTTCAAATATCAGTTTATATCTCGAAAATAGTAAAAAATAAACCAATTTGGTCATTTTATAAAGGAATTTCTAGAAAACCCGAGCTGATGGCTAGTTTTCCAATTCCAAAAGAGCCCAACAAGACTAGACATAAAAATGCCAATAAAGAAAGGAAACAACAAAATTGTAACAGGCTGAATTATGGTATATACGTTGATATGGATGTTATTTATAATCTGAGAAAAGTTCTCAACTATCCGAAGACCGCTAGGTCCATTATGACTGGTCAGAAGTCATGGAAATGTGTTTTTGCTAAATATCTCGAAAATGAAAAGTTTCAGAAAACAAAAATTGTTCAACATTCAGGTAACAGGTAGCTTTTTTTATAATAAGCGCACACTTAAGGGGTTTTAACTACCCTTAAAATGATGAAACACAGTGCGAGCGATCGGGAAAATAGGGAAGGAAACAATGGACATTGGTTTGGAAGTTCTGATTATCAAAATGAGGCAAAAAATTAAGCATGGTAAAGCATTCCACATTCGGGCTGTGCGGCAAAAGAAAGAATCTCTATACGTCCGAGGTTGGGTCAAGGGAATACTGATGAGCATTCCTAAAAGCGGGAATATTACGGTGGATTTTTTCAAGTGGAGTAATTCAACTGGCTAGAACACTGTTTATAAAAAAATAGCGATAAAATAATGTGAGACAAAGAACACTGGTGTTTCAGAAATGTAATTGATTGCGTAATAGTTCTATCACCTATCATTTTTAAGGCTCTATTTTGTACTCTATCTTAAAGATTCAAGTGAGTTGTAGGGGCACATGTCCAGATGTGAGAGTTCTACTCAAGTTTTGGTCGGATAAGGGCTTTATAGATTACAGTCAGTTCAGAAAGGGAGACAAATTTCTTGCATCATCGAAGAAAACCTAAAACACTTAAGAGCGCTTTTGGCGACTTCGAATATGTGGTCATTTCACAGAAGTTGATATGTGATGCACATACCCAGAACTGAAAGTTATTCAGTTTCTTCGATGCAAGTTCCGCTCATGGATAGCAACATTGAGGGTGGGTTTTGCTTTAGTGCCAGCATTGGGTTTTTGAAACATTAAGTTCTACACAATTTTTAGTTCCCCACTGGACAATGCTATCAAGATCAGAATTTAATGAACTGCCGTTCAAGCTCTTCATCCGAAGCTGAGATAATTTCCTACAAAAATCGTTCTCGGAATTTTGTTCGTAACATTAAACGTTAAGAAGCTATAGAACTTCAAAGTCTCCCAAATATTCTCCATCAGACTGCACTTTCTTCCACCTCAACATAGAGGTCGAGTTCCAGATCAGTTTTTATTGTAGTTTGAAGTGCTGTAACTTTTAAACGGTTAATGTTTCGAACTTAATTCCAAGAAATTTTTTTTTGGAAAAGGATCAAATCCTTGGAAAAAAATTCACTAAATGGAGCTGAACTCCTAGATAGGCCAGCACAGAATTCACAGAAATTCTAAATAAGGCGTTTGAAAGAGCATACCTTCTTAAACAGGTAAGGAAAGATGTAAGAAACCACCTTGGTGGACATACGAACTTGGCATTATTAGGAAAGAAACAAGAAGGCTTTTCAATACAGCCAAACGAACTAGAAGTGAATTAGACTGGGAAGCGTACAAAAACAGTCAAAGAAAATTCAAAGCCGAAACTCAACGGGCGAAACGCAGCTCGTGGTTAATCTTCTGCAACCAAGTCGAAGGAACAATTGAATCAGCGAGACTTAGAAAAAAGTGAGCAAAAGAATCAGTTCCCTTAGGGTCTCTTAAAGATCCTAATGATCAATGGACTGAATCTTGTGAAGAACCACTGGAGCTCCTTATGAAAACTCATTTTCCTGGTTGTAACTTCGACGTTAACAACCTGGACGATGCAGTACAAACAGAGCACACGGTGCAACCAGATATAATAACGGAGGATAAAAAAAACTGGGCGATAAACTCGTTTTCACCCTTCAAATCTACAGGAACAGAAGCATCTTCTCCATGATGCTACAGAAGAACACTAAACACGTTACCCAACATCTCAAGAGCTTCTTTGCAAGCAGCCTTAAGTGGGGATATATTCCTTTGGCGTGGCGTGACGTAAAAGTAGTCTTCATACAGAGAGCTGGGAAACCAAGCCACACGGAAGCTAAAGACTATAGACCTATTAGTCTTACATCGTTTGTTTTAAAAACCTTCGAACGGCTAGTAGATATACACATACGAAGATCTATTCGTACAAGAAACTGCAGCCTACGGTGCTCTAAGACTAAGCCAGACCAATAGTTGGAAAAGGAACTCCGTAGGTCGGTCATGCACAAATTATGAACAAATTTACGGAGGGGTATGTATGCATAGACTACAAAACACCCCGTACAAATTTTAAAAACCCTTTTTCTGTCTCCGTCCCCACAAGAGAAGAATGGGAAGCTGGTTTACAACAATCAGATACACCAATGGTAGAAATTTCCACCGACGGGTTGAAGATGGATACGGGAGTAGGTGCGGGCTTCTTTTCAAAATCCCTCAATTTAGCCAACTCTTATAAACTCCCCGATTATAGCAGTGTCTTCCAAGCGGAGGTTCTGGCAGTGATTAAGGCAGCCGAACAGATTTCAATGTTGGCGATACCACCGGGCTGATATCACCTTTTACATTGACAACCAGGCAGCGATCAAAGCTATCTCTGCAACAGAAATAAAATCCAAGCTGGTTTCATGCTGTCGCGAAGAGCTTGCCACATAGGAAATGAAAAAGCAGATGAACTGGCAAGGACTGGTTCATAGTTAGATCAAAGCCTAACGGACTCCGGTGTTAAAATTCCATCTTGTGCCATTAAACGGACAATAGGTGAGAAGGTAGTGGAACTTACCAATGACATATGGAACTCACTCGCAACTTGTACCACTATAAAGAATTTGTGGCCTAGCTACAATAAGAAAAATACGCACTATATCATAAAATTGAAAAAAAATCCCTGAATCTTTTAATAGGAATTATCAAGGGACATAATCTCTTATGGTACCATAATAAGAAGTTGAGACTTAGTACTAAAGACCTATGTAGAGGTTGCAGTGACGTAGAAGTAAAGGACACCCTTCACTTCCTAGGTCAATGTCCGGCACTCTGCAATATAAGGACAAAATGTTTGGGTAGCAATTTCTTAAATGATCTAGCAGAAATCTCGAAGTCAACAAGCAAAAACATCTCAAATTTAATGAACTTCATCAACGCCTCTCTAAATGGCTCGATGCTCCATAAGATTTCATAGGTTATATTTTTGAAGGGATGGTCCAATCCATCAGGGTACCACAATGGATCAACATTGATTGACGGGAACGTCAGCCCATCAACCTAACCCAACCTAACCTTGTCCAGGCTGTCCATAAAATTGGCGAATCTTCATCACCCTCCAATGTTCGTCCAATTGCACTTCTTTCCAGGGTCACGGAAACGCTGATAAATTATCAGCGTAACAAATGTCTCGAAGAGCGAAATGTCAGTACAAAACAAGATAAAAGGTCTACTGGTGAACTGATGAAAGATCTCACCAAACATTAGACCTTATCGTTTCGGAAATAGTAAGATTATTGCACTTGGTATTTTAAAAGCGTTTGATAGAGTTTGGCATCAATAAGCTCTTGTATCGAAAATGCGTGCATTTGGTTTTGGTAAATCTTTTAATCATTGAACTAGAAATTACTTTTCAGACTGTTAAATACAAGCTGTTTTGGATTATTTTAAGTCTGAAATTCACAAAATAAATGCTGGTGTGCCCTCATATTTATCAACGATCTCCTCTCTGAAAAATCTAATTCATTAAATTATTTCGCCGACGACAGGACCCTCAGCTTTCCATATTCGTTTCAAGATTCACTTAGTTGTTTTACGTATGTAGAATTTAAATGGCAGCGTGTGATAAGCTCAATAAGTTCTGATCTACACAGTATTGTGTGATTTGGAATAAAATATCACGTAGAATTTAATGCTTCAAAAACTCAATGCTTTCTTCTGTCGTTAAAGCGAAATCTACCCTCGATCCCGCTATCCATGAGTGTTACTTGCATCGAAAAAACCGAAACTCACTAGAGCCCGTTGTATGGAGAGCGTGCCCAAAATGCAAAATTGAGATTAACGGTTTCTTCCAATAAAATGTTTTTCCTGCAAAGTCCACATAATTGTCTATTGAAAAAAATTGTAAAAATTTTGTGGGAGGGGTAGATAGAAAATAAGCGTCAAATTTGTGTTTTCGTCAAAAAGAAAGATCTATTGTGCTCTAGTCGGTCAATTGAAAGTTATAAAAATATGTCGTCGATTAATCAAGGTCAGATAAGGAAAGGTCTCTGTTACAATTTGGAAAACAAAAATTGAAATTTTGTACCGATTTCTTCACTTTTATTTTTATTTGTGTGAGTTTTATTTTGTATTGTGATAAAAATACTTTTTTCTTATCTTCTGAGCTTGATGATTAATCGGCGACACACTTAAATTTTTTTAATTCACTACGAAAACACAACTTTCATAGATCTATTTGCCTTCTTCACCTCCACCTTCAAATTTTAACAGATTGATAAGACAGTAGTTATGTCAACTTTGTGACTAAAGTATATTTTTTTTTTTTTTGAAGAAACAGTTAATCTGAATTTTGCATTTTGAGCATGCTCTCCATACAACTGGCCCCAGTGTGCGAAGTGCGACAGCTCTCAGTTCTGGATATGTGAATCACAAACTACTTTCCGTGGAATGATCATTTATTCGACGTTGGCAAGAATGCTGTGAATTGCTTTGGCGTTGCTAGAAATTTGTCTCCCCTTCTGATTTCGCTGTAATCTATTAAACATAAAGCCTTTATTCATCCGAAGCTTGAGTATAATTGCAATATTTGGCCCGGTGGTTGCTCCTTAAACCCATTTAAGTCTCTTGGATAGAGTTCGAAACAGAGCCTTAAACACCGCTGAAATATTCCTTATTGTATAGCTCTGTTCTTGTAAAATACCCAGTTGAATTCCTTCCCTAAAACAATTCCACCGGAATATTCGGAGTGCACATCCCGTTTACTCTTGAGACCAACTTCGGACGGACTTAAAAGTACAGAGATTTTCCATAAAGCGCGCTAAGAAAATGTATAATGCTTTACCCGACTCTATTTTTCTTTTCTATTTTAATATTCAGAATTTCAAAACCAATGTGCATCGTTATTTCTTTTAAAATCCTTCCCATTTTTCCTTACACTCGCACTATTTCTAATCATATTAAGGGTAGTAAAACACCCTTTAATGCATACTCATTAAAAAAAAAGTGCTGCGGTCTGCGGAGAATATTCGTACCAGTAAATTCTAGATTTTTAATATTTCGAGGTTTTATTGTATGTAACACATAATATCTCCAAATCCACTATGAAGTTCTACTATTTTGAGATAAGATTGTTTTCTCAAAAAAGACATCCAAAATACTTACATAATTTTAATTAATTAATCTGAAACCCACCCAAAGCTATTAAGGCAATTAGTTTACATTTTTAGATACAAAAAAATATGATTTAGTAATTATTGTTCTTTTCTTATAAAAGCAAAGTTTTCTACTTCAATTTTACGAAGAAATTCTTTCCCCTTTCGTTTTTTCTTCCAATCCTACATATTTTAAATTCTACTAACAGTGCTTCACATGAACCAACAAATCAATATAAATACTTTAATAAGAAACAAAAACTTAAGCTCTTGAATTAAAGTAAACTCTGAATTCTTGTGGCAACACTTAAACAAATTTCATTGGCAACCAACCTTGAAAACTTTTACTTTCACTGCACTTACCTATATACATGTCTATGTACATACATTGCATGGCATAGCAAGGCAAGCAAAGGCAATTACCTTCTATTCAGAATATTTTCACAAAGTCCCACGACTAGATCTTTGTAAAATTTTCCCTCAAACCAAAGTCTCAAAGTACCCAGAAAGAATAATTCGAAAGTAATATAAGTAGGTACTTAGTTTTTGTCAAACTCATAGAAAATATTCTCAAGAAGTCTACCTCGCAAGATGCTTTAAGAGCTCTTAAAAAAAAGTTCACAACTTGTTCCTGGTTTATTCTTCTTTAGTCTAACTACAAATAATTATATTTAAAATATAAGAGGAGGAAAAAAAATGTTTTTTTTAAGAAACACATACACTTTCTACTTCTACTTAAGTTCTTCAAACGTAGGTACTTACATACTTATATAAGCAAGAAAAAAAAAGTTGTAAAAGTATCTTATAAGCTCTTTCAATTTGTAATAAAAAAAAGATTAAGTATACAAAGTCTTCACTTCAAGTGAAGGTTTTTTTAATGTTTTTTTTATTCATCATGTGTTTTTCTAAGTAATTTGTTTAAATTATTTATGAAATTTGATGTATTTTTTGTCTTACCTCAGTTGGTACATAATTTACTTGGCAGTGCTTGCGATTATTAGAAGCAAAAATTAAAAAAGGGTTTGTTTTTGATTAAGCATTAAATGGAATGAATAAATTTAAGATACAAAATGCTAGCAAAATTTCAGTTATTGTTATACTAGGTCATGCTATCTACAAATGTATGGTTATGTATCGATATAAGAACTTGAAAATTTGAATTGATAAAATGCTTATTTTGTCTTTAAATTACCTGGAATCCAACTGGTAATGGGTCATGTTGAATAAAAAGTGAGATTTCATCACCAGGTTGTAGCAATTCCATGACTGCTTCTTGATGCGTGGCACGGGAAACATCAACACCATTGACCTTTAATATCCTATCACCCATTCGAAGTTTGCCACATTTTGCAGCAATACCTTCTGGTACAATCTGCAAGGAGGAAGATGAAAATGTATGATGTTGTTTACTATATTTTTTGTTGAAAAATTAAAATAATTTTTGTCATTTCTTAGGGCTTTCAAAATAATTCCATAAAATCCATTTTGCAAACAAGTGTGCAAATGTATGTTTGTATATGAAGAATATGCACTCACTCTAAAACAATCATTTTTAAAAAGTATTTAATTGAAAAAGTTCAACACATTGCCATATTCTTACATTTATACATTATGTAGGTATATCAAAACTCAAATAACAGCTTCGAGAGATTTTAAATAAATCGCTTGGGGGTAGTTTTTCTTTCCGGAAGCAGATGTTAAAATTATGAATTTGTTTCAAACGAAATGCGGATGGATATTAAAATCTTGTACGTCAGTATTTTAGAGGGCATCTCATATTTTTTTTCTCACTCTCTCTCTAATATTTCAAAGAATTTTTTATTTTATGAGAAAAACTTAAATTTAAAAGAAAATTCCTATATATAAGGAATTCATATTGAAACTAAATTTATTTATTTATTTAAATTTTTAAAAAGTTACAAACTGGAACATAGAGAACATAGAGAACATAGAGAGACTAAGCAAAACATTTCGTTTCTCTTCTGGGGATATTCAAAAGTAAGCAAAAATTAGTTTTCAAATAATTACTTGAAACCATGAAAAACACAAATCGGAATTGAGACACAAGTTTGCTTCAGGAAGAAGCAATAGATTTTAAAAAATTGGTTAGAAAATCCATGCACATGTGCATATGTATTGTACATTATATCTATTATACAGGGTGTCCCACAGCCACACGAAATTATTGGGTTCCTCAGGCAATTTACATATGTCGAAAAACTTATGAGGAAATTTTCTAGTTTTCGTTTATTTGTTTTACAGTTATCTTATAAGTATAACGGCTTTTATGACTTTGGGTTCCATTTCAGTTGACTGGCACTATCTTTGCTAATCTTTGAAGGATTCCTTGCGGCATTCAAACAAAATTTGTAACCATTCACACAAAAAAAAAGTAATAAAAATCACGACTGTGTCGCACGTACTTGCTCTCATGTTTCAGACACTGCGGGTCAAAGAAAATTGTATGTAAAAACATGAAAATTATGAGATAAAATGTAGAGAAGCACGAAATACGATATTTAAAATAGCTAAAACAACTCCTTTGAAAGTTTAAGGTAAAAAAAAAGAATTCCATCTTAATTCTTGATTGAATTTGATTGTAGGAAAAAAAAAGGTTTAAAATCGTTGGAGCGGTTTTTTAAAAAAATATTTTTTTATATATAAAATTCTCAAAACATTTTAAAGAACAAATCTTGGAATGCAAATTTAAGGTATATATTTATGTGCAGATAAAAACAAAATTTTGACAAAAAAAAATTGTCAACAACGTTTTTCAGATATCGAATTTTCAAAAAAAAAAAAATTTTAAACTTCAAAAACCTTCTTTTTTTGTTGAAAATTTTGACATGCAATATTATTTAGTCTTATCTGAAATTTGTATATAGAAAAATGTATCTAAATCCGTTCAACCGATAATGAGAAAATTCAAAATAGAAAAAAAGTTCTATGACAGGTACTGTTAATAGTTGCTAAGTGCAAAACTGCATAATTTTGTGTAGTAGATCGTATTAATTTTAGAACATACCTATATAGAAAAAATTTGGTCAAAATCGTAGGAATCGTTCCTGAGAAAAAAAAAATATTTTCCTTTCCGGTTTTTTTAACTTTTGTATGGAAGGTACCGTTCTTTTTTCATTAATATAAATTTTTTCTAAAAATATTGTTGAGAGTATTAAAAAACTCTTTAGTATCGAGTTTAAAAAAAATCGATCATATCGTTCTCGAAATATTTGATTTAAAAAAAAAAAAAATTGAAATATTTTTTAAAAATCCAAAAAAATTTTTTTTCAATTTTAGTACACAAAAATGTTTTTATTTTTTGGAAGCTTCTGTATAAAAAAAATTATTGAAATCAGTTCTACCGTTTTGAAGAAAATTTAAAATTAAAAAAATGGTTCCTTGGGAGGTACTATTAATAACCATTTTTAAAAAATGGTTTTCCACCCAAAGGAAGCTTGTACTTAAAGTAATTTACTAAGTTTGTTTATAAAAAAGTTGTGGAGCCGGTTTTGAGAAAAATACGATTATGTAAAATTGCTAAAAAAAATTGCATGGCAGGTTATTTTTGGTTTTAAAAATAGAAAAAAACGTGTGGGCATAATAACCAAAAACCACTTTGTACCAAGTTTGAAGAAAATCGATTGATCCGTTCAGGCTGTAGACGAACAGACAGACAGACAGACAGACAGACAGACAGACAGACAGACAGACAGACAGACAGACAGACGGACAGACAGAATTGTGCCACCCACTTTTTTGGTGTTCTCTATCATCGTAATACCATGTTTGATTGTTATCTCAAAATTTTTTTCGCACCAATCCAAAACTTGCCTTATACCTAGTACCTATGTATACCTACATATGTACATATATCGCAAGTAAAAAATAAAGGGCATTTTTTTTAATAAAAAAAAACTAATGAAATTTAATAAAAAACTAATTCTGAGCTGTTGTGGGTTAGAAAGGGACAGCCAATTCAAACAAATTAATAAGGCTAGGAACGCATCACTTGGGAGTTTCTGTCGCAGCGACAAAAAAGTGATCACAGGTTAGTAGATTTTGTTGGTGTCATGTACGTTCATCCACAATTAAGCTCGGGAGCGCGAGCGGTTCGATATCCTGCAACAATTTAGCGTTCACATCTCGAACCGAAAGATCTCGCAAATTTCAACCATAACCTCGCAAACTAAAATCTCACAATTTAAAATCTCGAAAAAACAAAATCTGATGGCAAATTCGAATCTCACAGCAACGTATTGCTCAGGGTTCCGGACTGGAAAATAACAATACTGCAAATGGAAAATAAATTTTTTTGTATCTTTAATTGATGTTAAAAATTATTTTTAACAATTCAAAAATTTAACTTAAAACTAATGTTTTTATAAGAAGGTTTTATAATACAAATTCTATTTACTACTGAAACAGCCAAGTAAAAGACTTAGCATTAAGGATTGGACTTGTTGAATTATTGATTCAAAATTGCTTTTTATGGCCTTTAGTCCTACAAATTGGCGTTACGCCCGGCTTACTCACTTGGATTCATCAGTGACATAGTGAGGGCTTTGTCATATACGCAATTTGTATTGAGTTCAGTTCAACTTACATAGATTTTTTTAGCAAAAAAACACTGTAAACTATATACAACAAGATTAGAATTCCTAACCATTAAGCTGGAATTGTTTTGCCCGGGGCCATGATCATCCTTTTAAATGAAAGGTCTGATGCATATGCGTTCAAAATGAAAATTTTTCAGATGCCAAAATAACACAAAAACACTTTTTTCGGTACTTCATTTTAAAGCTAATAGCAAAAATACTGTTTTCTTTTAATGCAATGAATTTTGAGGTAATTTCGACTTTAAAAATTGATTACTAAATCTCACTGTTTGAAGTTTTGACTTTTAGTATGTATATCATCACTTTCAAAAGAAGTCAGACAACATAATAATTACATACAAAACAAAGTTCAAGGTCACCTAAGGGCCATATAATGAATAAGGTCTTAGGCAATCTTTAAACATTTGTTCAGAAAATACGTCATCCTCGATTTTCGATTTTTTAATTTCAAACTTTTTGTAGATAGGTACCTACTTTACTATATATGCATACAAAATTTCATCTTTGGTAATTAGATATTTACGTCATTATTATTCTTTTTTATTTTATTTTATTTATTTTATTTTATTTTATTTTATTTTTTGTTCCATGCTTAACTAATTTTTAACGTCAACTTCATTAAGTTGGTTTTTGTTTTTAGTATTCAAAGCTCTAATCAATTAATAATCAAACACTAAAACCCGTTTGCTTAAATGTTTTTAAGAAAATTGAATTTAAACAGGAAAACTATACTAGTTTGGCTACTTTATTATACTTTATTTTGCAGAATTGACCACTTTTTTTGGATAATTTTTCTTTGCTTCTGCATCTTTTTCCTTTTGTACTATACTGTTTTTTATCTGCTATAGATAATTTTTTCACAGCCCTATCACTTTCTTCAATTCTCCATGCTAGTTCACGGCCTCAAAGCCTTCCTTGAAATCACCTATAGTCCCTATTTCTGATACCCTCAAAGTGTGTCCTCAGCCCATTTTTACTTTAAATTTTATTTTTCGGCCCTTTCTAAAATATCTTTTTTCATTAAGTAACGAACGCAACCTTTTAACACCTATTTTTTTTTGCAGTTCATTCAAATTACTTGTGAAATTTCAAAGTACTTTCAATTGTTAAGGCAACTTTAATTTCGTTGACTAATTATAATTAGTGCCTACGGCCGAATATTATTTGGTCTTTGAATGGTTCTTTTTTGATTATTTCATTTCTGAGTTATTTTGCCTAAAGTCTATTTCGCATTTAATAGTTTCGTTTTCGTGCATGTATGTACGAGTACGAGCCTATTTAAAATAAAATGCACGACTGGGTCGCACGTACTTGCTCTTATGTTCAAGACACTGTGGGCTTAAGAAAATTGTAAATAAAAACATGGAAATAATGAGAGAAAAATGTAGAGAAGCATGGAATACGCCATTTAAATTGGATAAAGCAACTCTTTTGACAGTTTGATGTGGAAAAAAAGAATGCCATCTTAATTCTTGATTAAATATACTTGCATGGGAAGAAAAAATTTAAAATCGTTGGAGCGGTTTTTAAAAAAAATAATTTTTTACATATAAAATTCTTAAAACATTTTTAAGAACAAATTTTGGTATGCAAATCTAAAGTATATATTTATGTGTATATAAAAATAAAATTTGAAAAAAAAAATCGTCAACTCGTTTTTGAGATATCGAATTTTCAAAAAAAAATTTGAAACTTTTTTTAAAAATCCAAAAACTTTTTTTTTTTAATTTTGATATGCAATATTATTTTATCTTATCTGAATTTTGTATATAAAAAAAATCATCTAAATCCGTTAAGCCGATAACGAGAAAATTCAAAATAAAAAAATACGTTCTTTGACAGGTACTATTAATAGTTTTTAAGCGTAAAATTTTATAATTTTTGGTAGGAGATCGTACTAATTTTAGTATATAGAAAAAGTTTAATCAAAATCGTAGTAGTCGTTTTGGAGAAAAAAAATATTTTCCTTGGCGTTTTTTTAATTTTTGTATGGAAGGTACCGTTATTTTTACATAAATGTAATTTTTTTTCTTAAAATATTTTAGAAAGTACTAAAAAAGTCTTAAATATCGAGTTTCAAAAAAATCGATAATATCGTTTTCGAAATATTTGATTTTCCAAAAAAAAATTTTAAACATTTTTTAAAAATCCAAAAAATATTTTTTCAAAAATTTTGGTACACAAAACTGTTCATATTTTTCAGAAGCTTCTGTGTAAAAAAAAATAATTGAAATCGGTCGTACCGTTTTGAAGAAAATCAAAAATCAAAAAAATTGTTCTCTGGGAGGTACCATTAATAACCCTTTTTGAAAAAACTGTTTTCCACCCAAAGAAAGCCTTTACTAAAATAAATTTATTGAATTTTTAAAAAAAAAAAGTTGTCGAGCCGTTTTTGAGAAAAATACGATTATGTAAAATTGCTAAAAAAAATTGTATGGCAGGTACCGTTATTTTTGATTCTAAAAAAAAAATGAAAAAAAACGTGTCGGCAGAATCACCAAAAAGGCTAAAACCACTATGTACCAAGTTTGAAGAAAAACGATCGAGCCATTTAGGCGGTAGACGAACAGACAGAACTGTGCCACCCACTTTTTTGGTGTTCTCTATCATCGTAATATCATGTTTGATTGTTATCTCAAAATTTTTTTTTTTGCACGAATCAAAAACTTGCCTTATAGTACCTATAATCGCAAGTAAAAAATATAGCTTTAGATTATTAAAAAAAAATAGGGAATTCAAAGCAAATATGTTTTGTTTGCGCATAAATTTCTATAATATTATATTTGAAGAGGCTTTTTTTAACCCTCTGTCAGAAAATACGTCTTTTGTCAAAGGCGACTCAAAGTCAATCATAAACTAGGTTATTGATAACACAATTTATCAAATTAGAAAACAAAAATTGTAAAAAAAAATTAATTTACGGAATTAAAATTAGTTTTCAAACAAAAATTATAAGGTACCTACTATACCGATTTTAAAATGCCAAATTTACAAAAAAAAAAATGTTTTAGGAATTTTTCTTTACAAGATTGGACAGAAAATTAAATTTAAAAATTCTTGAATTTGCGTAGGTAACTATTTTGTTAGCTGTCAAAAAATTTAATAGATACTTGCATAAATTTTTCTATAAATGCACTCTTGAGGCAGTGAGAGCCATAGTCGCCTAACTGCAATTTTATAGAAATTTAGTTTATTACAAAAATTGAATCTGTATGTATTAAAAAATATTTCTGCATTTAGATTTTTTGAATTGATAGCTTCATGCTATATTTGTAGGACTTTTCGCATTTAGAGCCCAACCACAAGAAAATTCAAAGCTGAGTGCTCGAGTGGCCTATCTGAGCAATTATAACGGTATTTTGAAGAATTATTAATACGAAATCAAAAACCTTTTATTTTACTATCATACTATAAAAAAAAATCAAAATTATGTTTATTAATTTAAAAAGTACAAATTTTTTAATTGACATAAAACTACAAGTGTTTACAAATAATCTGCTCCTTATTTTTGCTCTACTGAAAATAATGAGAAATGCAGTTAGGCCACTCTGGCTCTCACTGCCTCTTAACTTGCCACTATACTCCTTTTTATCCGATGAGTCGAGTTACCTACGCAAATTTTTGTATGCGATCAGTTTTTCAATAGGTATACTTAGCTTATAGTATACCAAATCCGCAAATCGTACTAATACAAACAGAAATATAGTAAATTAATCAATTTCAAAATCTACTTACGTGAGAAATAAATACTCCAGGCTCTCGTGCCCCAAACGGCACACAGGAATGATCCGTACCTCCGATTATGCTAAAACCTAAGGAACCTTGATTCTTTGGCAGAATGACTTCCTACTCGTTCAAAAGGAAAAGAAAAAACAAAAAATAAAAGTTTGCTAATTTTCTATATCCAAAAAAACAAAGAGTATTCAATTTACTGCTGTCAAAGAAAAACAAAAAAACTAAGCTCATAGAGTATAAATAGGATGTGAATAATGATTCTATAGATATTTACAAAAAATGTACATTAACATTAAAAGAACAATAAAAAAAAGCAACCCAACGAAAGAAAGTAGGTACACGTATGTTTCAAAATTTCAGTATTAAAAAAAAGTTCACAAAAAAAAATAATAAAAAAACAACCATTAAAACCATTTCCCAAAAAAAAAAGTTAAGTTAAAGTATCTGCAAAGAACTGTGTGCATGACTAAAATGGACTAAAAATGGGAACAAAGAAAAACTCCCCGCATCTATCTCTAGCGAAAATGCATCTATGACTGTGTCTTTGTATATTTACATGTGTTTTTATTTGTTTTAGATATGAATAAAGGCGAATCCATTCGATGATTTCAAAAGCCCCAGAAGCAATAGCATATAGTAGCAGGAGCAGCAGCAGCAGCAGCAACTAAAAAAGGGCTCTGCATCCGATTATAGAATTTCTACTACAATCATACATGCACCAACACCACTTCAGCTAGTCTTCTCATCATCAGAATGAGAAGACTGTATAAATTAGGACCAGCATGGTAGGAGAAAAAACGGATGCGGATGTTGTATGAATGTATGTGTGTATGTAGATGAATGAATGAAAATGTATAAAATGTAGGTAGGTATGCATAGATCGGAAAATGAATGCAAATAAAGTGTAAATGAGCCATGTGCTAGGCCAGCAGCAACATTCCCTCCTGATTAAGCTTGGATGATGGCAGCCCCAATTCAGCTGAAAATCAGGAGCAAAAGCTTAAGAATTTTTAACCATTATTTTCCTTTAAGCACAGTCGAGGTAAATGAACAAAAATAAAAGGCCTCGGATGTTTTCCACGCACATTAATAGCTTATGAATGGAAGTATGTATAGGTACAGAATATAGTAGGAAATGCTAGGAGAGTAATGTAAATTACAATAAATTTGTTTGTTTCTTTAAAATGTGCATTTCATTGCAAAAAAAGTTAAAAATAAAAAAAAAAAAAAATGTATACATTTGGTTGTGATTTTTTTGTATTTGTGTAAATCAAAGGTAACTACTTAAAATTGTGCGCAATTTTTGACAAAGAAATAACACACACACTCTTTAAATAAAATCTTATTAAATTTATATAAAAGGTGTTAGATGAAGTGTCATTTATTCTTAGATTTATCATTAAAACATAATACCTAGTACCTATGTATAAGCATTCATAGTTATTATACAATCTTAAAACTAAGATTTAAATTAAATATACTTTTAGCTTATAACAGGATACTCCCTAGTCTGATATTCGGATGAAAATATAACCTAATAGGGAAGGTTACATAAGGAAGAGAAAGCTACATAAGGTTAGACCGTTAGACTTTTTGTTATAATTTCGTCGTAGGACACATTTTTTTTTTTGTAATGTAAGAAAATGAGAAGAAAAGTATAAAACCTTAATTTAAAAAAACAATATGAAGTTATTTTGTATTTAAAGTTTATTTATTTGAGAGATTTCGACTGGAACAAAAATGTGCAATTATCTCAAGAACTAGATAATGTACCTACCATGTACATAAATCTGCATTTGCCAGAATATACTTTACAGTTTTCAAATGCAGTAATTTTAATATTCACCGAAAAATTCTATTTAGCCCAGGAAAATTATACAAAAACAATGGGAAAACTCCAAAAAAATTCCGACAAAGCTGAATTTTGGTAGAAAGCTTTGTTTTGGCAGGGCAACATTTTTTTAGGGGGGTTAAAATCCAGTTTTTTTTTTTTATTTCTCGAAAACTATTAGTTTTTTCGTGGGAGTAACATATTTTGATAAAAACGGGCACAAAAGCGCTCGTTACCTTTTTTACCCAAGCAAGATGATGAAAAAATTTAATTACAGTAAAAAGCTATTATTATAACGTTTCTTCACGTTTTTCTCAAAATATGTTGCTCCTACGAAAAAAAAGCGTTATAATCTTTTTTGTGTAGAATTTTATGAGCAATAATATTAATTCATTAATTTTTACAAAATATTCACATTAGTTGAGATATTTACATAACACTGCAATATGTCCCTTTTACAGTACAAAATCAAAAGTGTAACTTTGACATGCTATTGCTTTATAATTAATAAACCTACAGAGTTTTTGATAGCGCATTTGATAATTTTAATTCCTAAATGTTATTTTCTCATTATTTAGCTGCAAAAGGTATTTCAATCGAGTTGTTGAATAAAAACCAAATCACTTTCTTTTTCAAGTAGCGGCCTTCCCTTTACCCGGGTACCCCAAAAACTTGGTTTTATAATGGGGAGATGTAGCCAAACACAAATCGTACAAACATTTTTGCTCATCGATTAATGAAGTTTTAATAATTTTTTGACAAAATTTGCTCCACCATGAAGTTCTTGCACGATTTTCTCTGAATCTATTGATTGGGAGCGGGTCGAAATGCTGTACTTTAAAATACTATATGGTCAAAATTCTGTATGATACTGTATGGTCATAATACTGTATGGTTAATATTCTGTTTTTTTAAATGCAGACCAACCAGAATTTTGAAATACAGAATTTTGACTAACAGTATTTTGATCATACAGTATTTTGTACATACAGTATTTTGAAATACAATATTTTGAGATGCAGTATTTTAAATACAGTATTATGACCCATACAGTATTTTGACCCCAACCCCTATTGATTGTATGAAAAAAGTATTTCAGTCTTTTTTGTGTAGAATTACATAATCTACAATTATTTGTACCTGCATATTTTTTCAAAAAACACTAATAGTTTTCGAGAAACTAAGAAAAATTTTAATTTTACCCCTCTTTACTCTTCCTAGAAAATGTTGCCCCGGCCCAAATTTACGGACATTTTTAAGAAAAAAGACGCCAAAATAAAGCTCTCCATCAAAATTCAGCTTCGTCGAATTTTTTTCGAAATGAAAGTCTAATTTTCCTGGGCTAATTGGTGTCTCCCATATAATTTTGCAACGGTGCCTTAACGCTAGTGAAAAAAATTTAAGCAATTTTCCGTTTTCTTGCGTTTTACTATTAAATAACGAAGTTGTCAGAAATTTTTTGTTCTCGTATTTTTTTTTTTTTTTCAAAATGTACACCATGCTTTCAATAAAAAACTGTTTTCTTTATGATCCTTTTAAAGTATAATGGCAATTACCTTTCTACCATTTTCTTTGCAGCTAGAATAAAATATAGTAGACACTAGTGATAGTGAAGTAATAAAAACCAGGCTTGTTTTTCGAGCGGGAGTTTTCTAAGGATTTCTAAATGCGAATTTGATCCAAAGTGCACATTTCGTTCGATGTGAATGTTTTTAATTTTAATTTAGAATTAAACAAGGCTTTCACTCAGGTCTTAACAAAACCACAGAAACAATTCCTCAAACCTCTCAAACTATCAAAAATGCTTGCACGAAATTTTTATACAAAATACGTTTTTATATTAAATTTTGGGTGTTCACTATTGTTCACTATTTCGAGATTCACTAAATCGAGCGTCTACTGTAACTTTCTTCTCTAGGGAATTATTAAATAACCTTAAGTTCAAAATTTGAAGAAAATTACTTCAGTGGCTTAGGCTGTAGGAGGTACAGACAAACAGACAGAATTGTGGCACCTACTTTTTCGTGTTCTCTGTCATTATAATGTCATGTTTGTTCGAGATTTGAAAATATCGGTTAACGTTTGGACACAAAAGGACAAGAGTGTTTCTAAGCATACTTTTGGGCGCTGAAGTCAAATCCATCAACCGTTTTTAGCTATCAGATCGGGTTTTCGAAATATTACCGTTACACAATGACCATTTTGGGTATTTTTGAGGTTATGTAGCCAAGCGATTTTGTTTTCCATTAAATTGGCAATGATTTCTAAAAGTGCTATAGTTAGTATATTATAATTTTCTTCTATAAAATAAAATTGAAATGTTTTCAATATTTTCTTTATTCTCTGAGAAAACCTTGGCTAGACGTTAGCCTTCACATTTTAGCAAGTTGCAAATGTTTCTGTGCATAAGTAACTCGCTAGCGAGACCTATGGAGGGGATGGGGGCAGTGGCGTAGCGTGGGGGGCGGAGGGGGCGGCCCGCCCCGGGCGGCACTTTATGAGGGGGCGGCAAATTTTGCAGGGAGCGGAGAAATTTAATAACTAATAGGTATTAACTGTTAGATTTTGCCACCCTCAGCAAATGTATTCATGTAAATTACTGAATTTTCAATCCAGGCGGGAGTTAACGTGATCAGAAAGGCTACGCTTTAAATTTAAATGACCGCATTCACGACTCCATGAATTGAAATTCCAATTCGCGAAACCACCTTGCTGATTACCGAAGGTGCCATGCAGTTCGCATGATTATTAAATTTTGGCGTCCCTGTCCGGGGCGGTACTGAAACCAAAAGTTTTGTCGTCAGCAGAAAATTATTATTAAAATTCATTTGAACAATAGATAGGTACAAGGAAAGTAAGAAAATATTGATTGAATATTCGGCGAGTTTATCCAAAACAATTATTCATTTTATTCCCATTAAAATGCTTTCAAAGAAAATGTAGGCACTGTTGAAGAAAGTATTTTTTTTTTCTGAAATTTTGGGAAACCGAAAACTATTATTAATACATAAACATTCTTATTTGGATAATTTTACCTGTTATCATACCACATCAAATATAATAAAATCCACAAGTGGGTCGCATGCGCTTGTTCTTATGTTCAAGATGCAAAGGGTTTTTAAAATTGTAAATAAAGACATGGAATTTATGAAAGAAAAATGTTTATTATTATTTGATTGAAGCGCAAAAAGAATTCCATCAAGTAAAAGTCGTTGGAGCAATTTAAAACAAAAATATTTTATATAAAATTTTCAAATCATTTTTAAGGAAAAATGTTGATATTCAAATTTTAAGTTTTTATTAATATACAAACAAAAATTAAACTTTCAAAAAAATATAAACCCGATTTTGAAATATCGAATTATCAAAAAAATATAGTGGACTCTCGCTAACTTAAACATACGATAACTTGAACAATCCAATATTTTGAACATGAATTTTTTTCCTCGTAGATATTCTATAACTTGAACAGGTAATTTTTAACGCTCGGTAACTTGAATTTTTTCATTACTAACGTTATAAGTTGAACAGTTAAGATATTTGAAAACCCTTTAACTTGAATAAATAACAAATTTTATTTGAATAGTTTGAATTTCAATTTTGTATGTCAATACGTTCACACACGTTTTTATGATAAGAGGAATCCCATGAAGCTTCTGTTGTTTTTTCAACATACAGTCTTCTTCCATTTTCAAGTGAATTTTATAAATGGAAGTGCGTTTTTTTGCCAGCTTTAAGAAAGTACAAAAAAGGCTTTAAAGGACAATAAATTACAGTTTTGTCACAAAAGCAAAAGTAAGAAAAATTTATTGAGCAAACTAAGAAAGGAAGAGGCGTGACGTGGCTCAAAATAAAGCTAAAGAACAATTTGTTGGATCCAGTAACTTGACCAATCCAATAACTTGTACAGACGTGGATTCGTATGCGTCCAAGTAAATGAGAGTGTAATTGGATTTTTTTTTTGGGAAAATATTTTTTGCCAATTTTAATGCGTAATATTATTTATACTTTAAACATTTGAAATTTACTTTAAAAATCCAAAAAACACTTTTTTTATTTCGGTTCAAAAACTTTTTGAACTTTTTCCTTTGAATTTTTGATTAAAATCAATCACAAAGTTTTCAGGAAAACCAAAAATCATTGTTGTTGAGCTGTTTTTGAGAAAAATAAGATTTGTTAAATCGCTTAAAAAAATTGGGTTGTGGTCAAAATTCTGCCTGAGCTTTGACCTATTCCCCAGAAAATTGAGTGGCAGGTGGCAGATACCGTTACTTTTGGTTAGAAAAAGTGAAAAAATATATGAGGGGATTGCTTTTTATAATAAATTTAGCTTTGCCGAAAACTTTTTTAGAATTTTTTGTATATGTTAGTCGAATTTTTTTTTTTGGAATTTAATATTCAGTAATTTGGAAGGGGGGAGGCAAAATTTACGCTACGCCACTGGGTGGGGGTAAACCACCACCTGTGCCCCGGGCGGCAGTTTACAGGGACACCAAATCCAACAAGTCCATCAAAATAGCCAAAAATGCCATTTATAAAGCTTTAAAAACTTAACATCAGCCTAGTTTGAAAGACTATTTCTCGGTCGATTTTTATACAAACCGTTTTTTTTTTTATGTATTTTAAAGAAAATTTAATTATCTTACTTTTATATGAAACAATGCCTATACCTATCTTTACTGGTAAGAAAGTTATAAGCTAATTCGTAAAAAAAAAAAACGAAAAATGCGATTTTTCACATATGTTTGCAATGATTTTTTTAAAAATTAGCTTACTTAAAATTTTTTAAATTTTTTTCAAAAATCCATTTTGATGGTAAATTTTATTCTCTACAAAAAAGGTTTTCAGAATTATCTCGAAATTCTGTTTCGTTTTCGAGTTATATGCAAAAAAACAAAAAGGTTGCTTTTGCTCCCTTCTCTCAAAAATGCACCCTCCAATTTAATAGCACTCCGCGGTTTTCTCATCTTCAATGACCCCTTTGATAATTTTTACAATAAAATTCCATGAATGTTTTACTTCCTTATTATATGACATAATCGATAGCCTAATGTGCCTTGAATAAAAATTGAGAATAATTGTCGACACTTAATGAAATGAAATGGTATGAAATGTAATGAAATGAAATGAAATAAAATGATATGAGATGCTGAATTGGCATTTCAAGCTGTATTTCTCAGTTAGCCTTTGGCAGTTTTGTCTAACATTTCACTTTTTGAAATTATAAATTTTTTTCAAACTGCCTAAACCCAGTTACGAAAGTAAATATACAAAAGAACCTCAGTGTGCAAAAACTTAAATTTGGGTTTATTTTCGGCTCCAAGATTTTTCGATTTGGCCTTTCCTTTTAAAAGATCTGGAAAGATTGAAGGAACTTAAGGATTATTGAAGGTGTGAGTGTGTGTATTGTTTAACAAATCATTGCCTATGGTCTAATCTAACAAGTAAAGCTGAAAGCTATTGCTGAATAGGAAATATTGATTGCAAACTCTTTAAAAAGTTTAAGTTACAAAAAATCCAACCAAGTATACGATTTTGTTTGCATGTACCGCAAAAAACTTGAGGGGCCCCAAAATCAAATTCGTCCGCCTGTTCATATTCGTGCCTGCTCGCCAGCTCGTGTGGCCTCAGGGTTATGAAGGATCAGATGAAAATAAAAACTAACAACACTTTTCTGGAAGAATTTTGAAGAAGAAAACTAGTATATGTACTTTTATTTCAAAGAATCATTTTTTTTGACAGTAAATAAACTCGCGTTGTCACATAACCTCGAAAATAGCAACAAAAAAAAAACTATTTTTTTAGCATTTTTAATGGGAATATCTAAAAGCCCCGAGTTGACAACGGAAAACGGACAACGGATTTGAATTCAGAACCAAAAATTACCCTTAGAATGACTTGTACATCTTCGTGTCCAGAACCGTGTAAGCCAGTGATATTAACTCGAATTTTCTTTTGCATGACTACAAAATATGGCCTATACGTTTATATAGGTATCGCAAGTAAAAATTAAGAAGTGGTGAAAATATAGGTTCTTGCGCACACCCCATAAATAGTAATATGTATCGAAAATGGTTCGATTTCGAGTTTTGATTTTTTTTTGTCAGGGGTTCTGCCTCTTATGAGAAGGTAACACAAAAAGTGTCAAAATAAATTTAGCGCAATAAAATTTACTTGAAAAAGTGCTGTCCAAAATCTATTTTAAGATTGTCTGTTAAATCTCTACGTTTAAATGAGTTTAATGTCCATTTTTATACAACAATTAGATTTAGATTATATACACAGTTAGATCTGTCTTAAGTTCATGCATCTTATATTTGTAAGATGTAGGAACTGATATTCTTTTCAACATAATAAGAGGTCAGGTAACAAAAATTCAAGCTAGGTCTGTGTTTACGTCAAATCCTTGTGAGGGAGAAAGTTTTTCAATTAAAATGAACAATACAGACTCTACTTACTCTACATCACTAATGGAAATGGTTTATTTATTTAGCTCTCTTGAAATAGCTGACTCCAGTTTTTAAGCTTTAGTAGCACTTTCAAATTGTTTCATTTAAACTTTCGAATACAAATTTTTTGAAAATTTTATCAATATGAAAAAGGAAAATGAAACAAGTATGTATGTACAAACATATGAATGGTGTATGTGTATGTGTTTGCTTATGTAGCAATATGTATGATGCATGGATAAGTATAGAAGGGATTTTCACTAAACCGATGCATATTTGTGACTGAAAAGTTTATAAAAAAATCAACACATATTTTTTTAAAGTTGTCTGATGTTTTTTTTCACATTTTTTAAATGTAAAAACTATTAAAGGCCGCGGAAATGACATTTTCTTACATTTTCAATTGCACTTTGCAAGAAAGAAGAAACAGTCCTCAAATTATCACAGTCTTGGTAACATTTTTAAATAAAATAAAACAACTTTTTGTGTAGGCCTATTATCCGAATATAGGAGTCCTAAATATTATTTGGAGCAATTGAACTTGTTTACAAAATTTTAGGTAATGGTAATGGTCTTTAGAAAAACCATAATTTCTAGACTAATTTTGGGGCACGGAACACGAAAATGAAAATATGTATTTTCTTTTTCAAAGACGTGATTTTGGAAATATGATGAAACATCATATTCTAAGCAATTGTTTATAATATTGGTATACATTAATTTCGATAACGGTTTAGCTAATTAATAAATAATCACCCAGCAGAATGGGTATTTTGAGCAACCATGGATCGGTTTCACACCACGTTAACTCTAGTGGATAATGCGCATTATTATAAAGGGTGTTTTTTTAGACATGTGGTTTTCAAGAAGAAATAAAACGCATATAATTTACTGTTATGGCCAAGAATTTAGCTTTATTATAATGATAAGGGTTTGCCATTATGTTTTAAAAATGATTTTGGCAAGTGGCCGCCGCCGCGGCTGGCTCGAATAAATCCCAGCCGAGAGGTCCAATTTTCGATCACCAATTTTCGACGCGATGGGGGATGGACTCATTCGGGTCTTCTTCGATACTCTGCTCCACAGCAGCAATAGCGTCTTCGGTGCGCACTGTACGGTGGCGTCTCTAAGGATGCGCATTTTCCACTAGAGTAAACGTGGTGCGAAACCGATTCATGGTTGCTCGAATTACCGACTCTGCTGGACGATTATGTCGACCGAATATTGGACGCAGCGCTCGATGCGCGAACCATTATTTGGTAATAAATTTGCACGATTTGCAAACTTTGTTCAGGAGTAAGTCTATTCATTAATAAATGGCAAACTAAACTGAGCATGAATCAAGTGAAAGCTGTCAAAAATACCAACTCCGAAAAAAGTATTGCTATTTTGAAAACCACGCGTCTAAAAAAAAAACACCCTTCATATGCATATATGTTTGTATTAAATAATTTTTGTAGAACCATTTTCTCAAAAAACATTTGACCGATTTGGGTAAATAGTAGCGAAGGGTGTGCGAATCACAAATTTAAACTCCGTGGATCCATTTTATGACTGATGCACATTGAAAAAAAAAAAAATTATTTACAAATTAAAAGTGTTGTTTGCTGCTTCAATTTTCAAATACTGTACAGGTCCAGTATAACTAATGATATAATATCCAAGGTTCATTCGTTATATCGAAATGTCGTTATATTGAACACTTTTTTCTACAAAGTAGCTATTGTTTATTTTTCAACACTTTATCTAAAAACATTTCCCAATACAACCCAGTTTTATCATAAATTCCGTGAGAAAAATAAAAATTCTAACATTTTCATACCTTACACAAGCAAAGGTGAGTTAAGCAAAACAACGCAGTGCTTTCCTTCAAATTACTTGCAAAACCCCTTACTATTTTCAATTACATGTATAATTTAGAAGTAATTTTTTTTAATTACATGTAATTTTTAATTGATTTTTTTCAGTAACAATAATACAAAAATGAGAATGTGTGATTTTGCAGTTACAATAATGTGCAATTGTAATGGAAAAAGTTCAATTAGTTATCATTTGTTATTGAAATAAAAGTTTAAATAAATTACAAAAAGTATAATCATTACTTCCCAATTCTTCTTAAAACTGAAAATTCTGCTAAATTCACTTTTGCGTTTCTGAGAGATTATTCACACTGGCCACTTTGCAATATGTTTAGGTATAACTGGGAAACTAAGCCAAATTTGACAATTTTACGCTTAAAACTTTTTGCTCAAAATTAAATTTCCTATCGAAATGGTCAGACGGATTTTTAAACATCGAATTTAAAATTTATCAACTATCAGTTTGATGAGCTAATTATGTTATGTCATAATATTTTATAGTATCGACAAAAAATTGACATCGTTCTTTACTGATTTAAAATGCCAATTTGTAGGACTAAAGGCCATAAAAAGCTATTTTAAATCAATAATTCAAAAGTCCAGCCCTTAATGCTAAGTCTTTTACTTGGCTGATTTATTTCAGTAGTGAATTTGTATTATAAAACCTTCTCAACAATAGTTATTTACTGTAAAAAAAAATAAAAATGCAAAAAAAGTCCATGTTTTTATATTTGCATTTTATCATTTTGTTTCTTTTACCAATACATTTTCTGATACATGTTTAAAAAATTGCAGCACCTTTTTTAGTATATTCCCTTAGATCATTTAGGTGCACCGACATTATGTCCAACATGCAATCATGAGCTTTACAAAAATTTTCTACAAAGTCATATGTGGATTTAAAAAAAGCTTATTATTTAATTTGTAGAAAAAACTGTAGGTTTTTTCGGTTGAGTTTAAGTCAAACTTTAGCATATTTTGGTCAAAAAAACTAACAAAATCTACTACTAATAACTAAAAAACCTCAATTTTTTGTTTTCGCCTTATCTCGAATTCATATATTTTTTATCATATTAAAATAATTCTCAGCTGATGATTTGTTATTAAAATAAATCTCACTATACCCACCGGCTAAAATTCAAACAGTCAATAATACCCATTTCACTTAAATTTAATATTTAACTGAAAAATTGAGTTACTCATAAAAACTGTTGTTAAAAATGTAATGAATGACACAAATTTGTCTTAATAGCAAATAAAAAATATGCTGTTTAAATAAAATTTGGTTTTAATTTTATTTTAAGATTTTCGGACACATTATAATTATAAAAGAAATGCACAGTAGGATTTTTTTTTCAATTAAAAGCTAAAACTGTAAATATTTGGTTGATGGTAATTTTTTTTTTTACTAAATATAAAATAATTAATAATCTAATATTTTTAACGAAAATTTTACAAGTGTGGATATTATGTACCAAGTGATATTTGCTTCGTTTATTGTAGTATAGTGAATTAACTCTAATTTGTTTCACGTTTAGACAAAGAAGGAAATTCCCCATTAAATTTTAAATATACCAGCTTCATAAATGTATTTATCTTGAACAGATTTTTGGTGAAGATTATTCTAATAAATTTATATATACAGAGTTATTGACCCGAAAGTAAGATCCAAGACTATTTTACTCATTATTGCAACTTGTAATTTGCAATATTAATATAAATTAACTAAATCATTACAGTTGTATTGTACTAGTCAAAAAAATTAAAGGAACAGGATTTTTTTTTTCAATTTATTTCAGTGTGTTTTTGGAAGAGCTGTGTCTTTGTGATGAGTGTTCGTATTGAGTTGAAACAAAAAGCATTCTATAACTTTATGTTTCTTGTTTTGAAATTTGTTCGCAAATATTTTTTTCTAACTGCACCATTATTGCTAGAAATGCAAGAAATGCCACGAGACCAAACTTTTTTTTTGGTGAAAGCCGTCATCCGTCATTTGTATGTATATTTTGGTTTGGAGTGAATCAAATGTAATGGTCAGATAGCTTATTCATTCAGCTTTAATTTAATTTTTTGTTGTTGTTGTACAATTTTGTTTTGCATGGTTTACCTGACTTTTAATAAAAAAAAAGATACTTTTGACTTTGATCACCAATATCTCAGGAAATAATGAAGTCACAAAAATTCAAGGACAAGTTTTGAAAATTTGAATAAGTTTTTTAAGGTGTGGTAGAGATTATTTATAAATAAAAGATATTATTTTGAATAACTGAAAAGTGTTTTTATTTTTTCATGAAAAAACATGTTGAAAATCTCCAATATCAAATCAAGATTATTTATTTTGACCTTTTTGAAAAAAATACTAAAAATGACTTTTTGTGGCATTTGACAAATCATTTTATTTTTGTTAATTTTGAGTGCATAACTTGCATTGGTATGCAGATTTGTAGACTTTTATAACATCAATATTCCTATAAATTTTCAAATTGATTCACCAAACCGTTTTTCCTCACAAAATTTTCCAATCCGTACAAACCAATTATCGTCATCCAAATGACAATAAAACAAAAATTCCCATCGATTATTTTCACAGTTTTGCATTTGTTAGATACGTTTTGACTTGAAATTAAATAAAAAGTACATTTTCACAAAAATATCTAAAAAAATGTCAAGTTTTTTGTTTGTTTATTTCAATTCACAAAAATATTTAAAAAAAATGTCAAGTTTTTTGTTTGTTTATTTCAATTCAAGTCAAAACAAAGTATTTAAATAATGCAAAACTGTGAAAAAAAAAATTGATGAGAATTGTCATTTTGATGACGAATACGCAAAGTTTAGGAACAACAGAATTTGTTCCTTTAATTGGTTTCAACAAATTTGAAAATTTGGTGAGGAAAAACGGTTTGATGAATTAATTTGAAAATTTATAGAAATATTGAAGCTATTTAAGTATAAAAATCTGCATACCAATGCAAGTTATGCAATTAAAATTAGCAAAGAAACAAATAATTTACCGAAGGACTATTAAGAGTTGTTTTTTAGTACTTTTTTCAATTTAACCATAAAGGGCAAAAAAAAATAATATTTACAAAATCTTAAAAAAATCTTGTTCAAAACTTGTTAAAATTTTCAAAACTGTTCTTGAATTTTTTGTGATTTTATTATTTTCTGAGATATTGCGTTTGGTCTCGTGGCATTTCTTGCAAAACCAAAAATATAAAGTTATAGAATTCTTTTTGTTTCAACTCAATACGACAATGATACAGTTCTTTAAAAATTACTAAAGAAATTGAAAAAAATCTTGTTCCTTTAACTTTTTTGAGTAGGTATTGTATTTCAGTTTGAAATTCAAAATTTGAAAAAAATCTAACATCCCTTTACATTTGTGTATGTAATTTTACTATTGTATTTGGTTTATTTAAATGTAATTTGAATTACAAACATTATTACATTAAATATTTACGACCCTGCCTTTTTTATGTATCATGTCCTTTAATCACCATTTTTATTTGAACTGAATAAAACGACATGGATGGATTACTTGGGGAAATTGTACCAGAGGAATGT
This sequence comes from Dasysyrphus tricinctus, assembly GCA_963921185.1. Classification (NCBI taxonomy): domain Eukaryota; kingdom Metazoa; phylum Arthropoda; class Insecta; order Diptera; family Syrphidae; genus Dasysyrphus; species Dasysyrphus tricinctus. Next base: position 150,334,933 of record OY992530.1, on the reverse strand, counting down.
TTTCTTTTTTAAATTTTCTTATTAAGTTTAGATAAGAAAGTTTTAAAATAAATTTTGGGACTTCCCAATTAAATGAATGGTTGGCGTTTCCCCAATATTAAGTTTTTTTTTTCAATTTAAGTTTTTTTGCAAAGCATTATTTTTTGTTATTTTTAAGTGGTGTGTTAGTAAGTGTTTTAATAATTTCTAAATTAATTAAGGATATAATATTAATAATATCGAAAATTAAAAATTGTGTTTTCTGATTTTGGTAGGATAGCGTTTCTATTTATTTAAATTTTAGATTGATTTGAATCTGTTATTTTTAAGTATGTTATTAAACAGTAATTAAACAAATATGTTAGTTCAATGTTATTTAAACGAAAAACTAATTTTTCGAAAAGCAGGTAAAGCCCGTACTTTTTTGATGAAAACAAAAAAAAAACAATTGTATTTTTAAGCGTTATTTTAGACCAATTTAAATTTTTTCTATGTAATTATTAATTTTGCAGCAATTTTAATCAGAGCGTAATAATTTATTCTTATTGATTGTTTTGTTAATTGTATTACAAATAAAACTGCATTACCTTACACTCTGATAATAACTGCTTTAGTTTTAGTATTGAATAAATGAAGGATCTTATTAGGATATTTTAGTGATTATAATTATTGAAAATTAAATATGGATAATGTTTTATTTTAAATCTTTAAAAATTGAGAGTGTGTGTGTTGATTCAATTTATTTACATTTCCTACGTACGTTATCGACGTCAATGAATATGTTTCAATAAAAAAAAATTGAATGTGTTTAATTTAATGTCTTAGTAAAACGTATTTAAAATTAAAACAATACAAAAAAAATATATTAAAAATGGTTCTAATTATTAAACAAAATTTAAAGAATTACATTGAATTTTTATAGTACAAAAGATTGAAATTGAAAATTAAAAAAAAAATATTAAACAGAAAAAAAAATAATTGCGGTGAAGCTTAGCATTTTACGTGTTAATTTTTTGGTTTGATAACGTGATAATCACCTCACTAATTAGCGGGTCCAGCAAATGATTATCAGTGACCCGGGTCATAACCGTCTCCGTGAATGTCGACTTTGTTATTGTTTCTGTAATGAGACCTAATTCGGTGGGTGCCGGAGGCAACATTGGTAGATCCGGTACGGCCTTATTAACGGTGACTGTGACTGATGGTCCAACACCATCGTGTTTTGCCATATGTACTTGATGTTGGCTACCACCACTCAAAAAGTGCGCAGGAATCATTGCTTGGAAATCATCACTTGTCAGTGGCCTTGGTGGGGGTTGTGCCATCTTAAATTTGGATTTTTTGTATTTTTTGTATTTTTTTTTTTTTTTTTTAAGTTTAGTTTTGTCAGTTACATCAAAGGGAAGTGTGTTTTAATGATTGTTTTAGCAATGTACCAATTTTATTTTGGTTGTAAAACACAATGTGTGTTTGTTTATATATATAAAAAAAGAGAAGAGAAGAAAAAGGAAAAAATAGATGATAATAGGGTTTTTATTCTATTATTAATTTTGTTTTTTGTTCTCCTATTTTTAAAATAGTTTTAAATTATAATAATTTTATAATAATCAAAAGTAAATAATCCTAATTGTATAATTTTTTTTTTAATAAAAGTTTACACAATTTTAAGAAGATACAAATATTTGAAATTTTGAAAAAAAAACTTTACCTACTTTACTTATCTTACATTAAGATCATGTTAAGTTAGCAAACAAAATATAAATTTGTAATGATCTTAAAATGATGCATAAAAGAATCTACACATTATTAAACAAAAACAATAATAAATCATTGCAATTTGCCATTCATACGACACATAATAATATGATTAATTATGGTTTTACAATGCAGATGCTTATGGGTGCATGCAATTAAGGGCAATTGTTGTTATTTTTCAATGTGTTTTACTACGCCAAACTAATAAGAAATCATTTTTGATAAATGTGCAGTTAATATCGGTATTCGGTTTAGTGTTATTTGATTTAACATATATGGATATTTTACTTGAATAAACAAAATGCATTAAATTCTTTTGATGCGATATATAAACCGAAATTACATTTGACAAAAAAATTACTTTTAATTAAATAATTTAAATAATAAAATGATGGTAGATTTCCAAGAAAGTTGGTTCATTTTTCAAGTGAAAAAAAAAATTATTTTATCTTTATATTCAGTCTTAATATTACCAAGAAAAAATATGTTTTCAAACTTTTAAGCTTTGGGAATATTAAACAGGATCATTAAAATTATTTCTCTTTGAAAATTTTTTTTTTGAAGGGAATTTAATATTATTTATGATTGATTCAGAGAATTTAATGAAAATACTTCAAATCACCACTCTCTGGTCAACAGTCAAGAGGCAAAGCACTTATCGAAATAAAGCAATAATTATATCTACAGGAAAAATTTCATTTAAATCTTTTCTTTTCAAAAAACATAGTTTATATGTTTGTATTTTTTTTTTTAATAGAGAAACTCGTTTTAGATAGCATTTTTTAAATGTTAAAAATAATTTTTAGCAATAAAAGCTGGAAAAAGTTGTTGTTTTCGGGTTTTTATTTTCCATTTGCATGATTTTTTTTTGTTTGAGTGCGAAAACCAGAGCGATACCTTGCTGTGAGATTTCAATTTGCGAGATTTTAAATTGCGAGATTTGGGGTGAAATTTGCTGTATTTTTCGGTGCAAGATGTAAATGCGAGATTGTTAAAAGCGAGTTTTTGTAATTGCGAGATTATGAAAACATGATTTTTTATTTACGAGATTTCGTTATTCGAGATTAAATAAAATGCCAGATTTCGTTATTCGACAATTTGGTTTGCGGGATATCGAACCGCTCCCGTATGAACATTGGGGTGGTCTTTAAATTGAACATAGTTTTGCATAGCCCTGATTCTGTCCAAAATATTGGAAAATATAATTTCTCTATTTCTTAAGATATTTATTTCAACCTTTTCGTCTCCTTTACTATGGATATAGGATACAGGGTGATTTTATTTATAAGAATCAAGCGAAAAAAGTCAGAGATTTTTTTCTATATTTTCATATCTAAATGGAGATAAATAGCCCCTTTAATCCTAGACGATTTTTTGCTTATCTGGATCTAATCTCGTGTCAAAACAATAACCTTTAGGATAGCCAACTGTACTCTTCTCTTAAATAGAGTCTTGTACTGTATTATTTGAGGGTGTACTTTATAATATAGAATTTTAATAGAGTAGGGTAGGGTGGGGCACTTTAAACGATGGGGCACTTTTGACTTTGGTAAGTGATACATATTTTAATTTATTTTAACTGAATTTAATAGATGTCGAATTCAATATTAGAGTTTAATAACAATGTAAGATTTCTTTAACTTTTTATAAAATAATGTTCAGAAGGTTTGTAAAAAAATTAATATAGTAATAATATAAATAGTGCATGGGGCACTTTCAGAACACTTGGGACACATGGGGAATGTCGCATGCTACAAAAAATATTATTATAATTTTTTTTAGAATGGTTCGTACATAAACAGGGTGTCCCGGACCTGAGTGGAAGTATTTTAGGGTGTGGTTTTTGGGGTTATTCAAAGAAAAAAAATGTATGGGGGGAAAGTTGTATATTACCTCCCTGAGGCAGAGGGGCAGTTTCTGAAACATTGACTTTAAATGCAAAAAAACATTAGAAATCAACGAAAACCCATCTTTTGATGAGCTATAGAAAAGCCTATACTCCATTCTTGCATTTGATTTTTAAATCAAGTTGTTTAAGCGAATAGTTTTTGAGAAATTAAATTTCAAAGTCAAAATTTAAAAAAAAATGTGATTTTTTTTTTCTTAAGTCAATATTTTTCAACAGTTTACGTAATTAAGTGCTTTTTTTGTGTTCAATATCCAATGCCCTCATTAATTTTTGGTCCACTACAGAAAACCAAATGTAAAAGTTTTTCTTAGTTTTTGAGAAATTAAGAAACAACAAAAAGTACTTGTACCAAAAAAGTCCGAAAAAAGGGTTAAATTATGGATAAATTCATGAATAAATTCATTTTTTCGGGCTTAATTGGGAAAAGTACCTTTTGTTTTTTTCTAAATTTCTCAAAAACTAATAAAGATTTTTGTATTTGGTTTTTGCTAATGGACTAAAAAATAATGCTAGAATGGAGTATTAGCTTTCAAAAAAACTATAGCACATTATAAGATGTGTTTTCGTTGATTTTTAATATTTTTTGTTTGTTTTGTATTTAAAGTTCATGTTTCAGAAACTGCCCCCCTGGCTCAGGGAGGGGATATACAACTTTCCCCCCATACAATTTTTGTTTCGAATAACTCCAAGAACCACACCCTAAAATACTTCCACTCAGGTCCGGCACACCCTGTATAATAAAATAAATACATTTTTGAAAAACGGAGGGCAAAAAGAACGCTGTGCTTCAAAAATCGATTTTTTTCAAATTTGAGCAATGTTTTCGATAGGTAGTTTTTTAACCATCAATAACCACCTCTCAACTTTTTTGACCACCCCTAGAAATATTACTTTTTGAGTTTTTTAATTTTGTTCGATTTTTTTGGTATATTCCATTTAAATTTTTTTTTTAATTTTCTAATTTTTAAATGACTATTGTGAAAAACTCAATAATCTCAAATTACCGCTCTTAAAATTTACTCTAACTTATCGAAAAATATTTCTTTCTTAATTTTGAAAGATGACCATTGTGAAAAACTCAATTATCAAAAATGACAACCCTTGGAAATTACTCTAACTAATCTTAAAGTTTAAAATTTCTCTAACTTATCGAAAAATATTTTTAGTAATTTTCAAGGGTGGTCATTTTAGATAATTGAGTTTTCCAAAATGTTCATCTTTTAAAATTCGAAAATTAAAAAAATGAAAATGAAATAAATAAAAAAAAAATCAAAAAACAATATTTCTATGGGTGGTCAAAAAAAGTTGAGGGGTGGTCATGGTCATTCTCATAGATGTTCAAAAAACTACCTATCGAAAACATTAATCAAATTTGAAAAAATCTATTTTTGAGGCACAGCGTTCTTCCGTTTTTCAAAATCAATTTTCTCGAAAATTGGGTGGTCAAAAAAAAGTTAAAGGGTTGTCAAAAGTGGTCATTTAAATGATCATCTTTTACGGATACAAAATTTGGACACTTTTGCGGGCAAAGTGAACACAGCTAAAAGAAATGATACTCTTTTTATTGAACCGTACTTCTGACTTATCCTCTTTGAAAGCAAAAAAAAACTGTATTTCTTCTTAATAAAGTTGGAAACCCGAATCGCCCATTACCCAAACATATTTATTTAATATGAAAACAGGAAGACGAAGGGGTGAAATGAAAATTTGAAAAAAAAAACTTTAAAAGAGACAATAAGGGCCACCTTAATGAAATGGCAATCAAATTCAAGTTTTATCAAAATTGGTCAAGTCTGGTTCGGGTTTCCTTGAAATAAGATTATCTCTTCACTCACAAAAAAAAATAATACTTTTGAATGAACATCAACAATCTGTGTATTTTACCACTAAGTTTGTAGGCTGAAGTTAAAGCTTTTTCACGAGTGCCACCTCGATCTTTAGACTCCTTCAGTGAATTTGAGTCAGGTTTTGTTCATATTAATTGAAAAACTCTTTCCCGTTATCTGGATGCGAACCATAAACCAAGCGATTCAGAAGCCGATGCACTACACACCACACCACTGAAGCCACATGAACAACTCAATTCCAATACAGGATTCGTTGTTTATCAATTGCAACAGCGACTAGCATTTTTATAAGCACACAAAAGCTATTATTTAGTCGGTTTCATTCAATAACAATCAATGATTTTTTTACTTAATCTTAAAAATACCAAGCGAGTCCAACTCCAAGATCAAGAACATGTAACCAAGTTGTGCAGTTTAATTTTGTTTGTTTGTGACTGAGACCAGACGCAAATCAGATGAGACTGATATCAATACTGATACCGATACCGACGCGATACCGTTACCGATACCGTTATCGATACGGATACCGATACCGATACTGATACCGATACCGATACCGATACCAATACCGATACCGATACCGATACCGATACCGATACCGATGCCGATACCGATACCGATAACGATAACGATACCGTTACCGATACCGATACCGATCCCGATCCCGATCCCGATACCGATACCGATACAGATACCGATACCGATACCGATACCGATACCGATACCGATACCGATACCGATACCGATACCGATACCGATACCGATACCGATACCGATACCGATACCGATACCGATACCGATACCGATACCGATACCGATACCGATACCGATACCGATACCGATACCGATACCGATACCGATACCAATACTGACTTTGCTATAGGAAACCGAGACAAGAAAGAGAAATTCGAGACCGAGACCGATACCGAGACGATACTGAAATTCTTCAATTTTGAGGATACTGAGACGATATTTACAAAAGAATCGTTTGGTTTCTTATCGTGGAAAGGCACCAAAGAAAAGAAGCAAACAAAATTTGGACAGAAAAATAGCCTCATTTGTAGGAAGTGGCTTAAGTAAATCCAATTTATAAAAGCTTTGTTTGCACAAGTCAGTACTGCTAATGAGGCCCCGCAGGTCCAAGACCCTCAGCCGACGGAAATACTTCGGCAAAATGAGAAAATTTACATTCTTACAAACCACGCGAACCTGGTTTAATCGATAAATTGTTATATTATTATAACTTATTATAATAATATAATATTCTCTTTTGTCGTCCAAAGGAGTATAGAATAAAATGGTCTATAAGACCAATAACGACGAGACTTACAATGTGGTTGGAAAGGCATTTTGTTTTTAATGTGAAAGCTTATTTCATTCTTTAAATATGTTACTTCTATCTCACAGGAATTTTAAATGAGAACCATATAGAAACCTTTGTACAACATAAAAACACCTTTCCAACGACACACATAAATCTATATTTTGTTGTTATTGGTTCCAAAGCCACCATGTATAGATGTTCACGACCTTCGTTTCTATTGCTCTTAAAGCATTTACCTTCCACAAAAATTGCCTAGTCCGACCATGAAAATGAATTTATTTTGAATGTACCACTTTAAATAAATCTCGGAGCCCTTAACTAGTTGAATTCTCCATTCAACTAACTTATTTATTTATTTTTTTTTTCTTTATAAATCCTGCTTCAATTAAACAAACTTACAACTAATTCCCATTTTTTATCTTAACTTTCTTTTAATGAAACACTAAAGCCAAAATGAATTGATATTCATTAAACTTGAACGAAACGCTCATTTCAATTTGAGGGTAAATATTTGTTCTAAATCCTTTTCTTCCGCTCTCCTTTCCTCTCCTCCTCAATTTAGTTGGCTACATCATAGATAAAGTATTATATAAAGATAAATAGCATTCATTAAGACTAATATTATCCAAGAAAACTACTTAATTCAATGAGGTATCCCTTTTCATTAACCCCAAAACAGCCGGGCTAAACGGCAAAGGCTAACAAAGTGTGTATAGCACAAAAAATAGGGTCAGCTATAAAAATAATAACAGCGAAGAAAAGGCAAACAGAGTAAGAGAGAATGAGTAAAAGAGAAAGAGAAAGTGAAGAAAAAAAAATGAATACAAACAAAACAATACAAACAGAACGACCGAATGTAATTTAATTAAATCTAACTGCTATTGCTTTACATTGCTTAATACAAAAAGAAAGAAACAAAAAAAAAATAAAAGTTATGATTTCTTATTAGTTAATGAAACTTTATGAATGGCGATTTGAGCAAAACAAAAACAACATTTACGAATATTTGTTGATATAATGCTTTCCTATATTTATAAATATTTATGTTAAGACTTAAACAACACACAATAAAGTTATATATAAAATGGAGAAAAAATACATATGGCAACATAAATAAAACATTAAAATTAAAATGTAATAAACACAATATAACCTTAACTTATTTTTCAAAAATACAAAAAAAAACATTTTTATACATTAATATTTGAAGCTATAAATCTTACCTGAGTTTCAACATCGCCACTGGTGGTTGTTGTTGTTGAGGCTGTAGTAGAACTCGAACCATTTTGCGAGGGAGGAGAATGATCCGATGGAATGGAATTCGATTGTGCCACCCGGAGTCGTGGCGCCGGAACTGGCTGTCCTGTCATAGCATCAACAATTGTGTCCGGGGAAGCTGCTCCTGATGGCGTTGGAATGCGATTTGAGTCGAAACCATTTGTCTTTGTCGTCATTGTGGTCGGTGAATCATTTTTATTCGAATCGTAGGCAAATGATGGAGTGATGTATTTTTGTGATTGTGGGGCGAATTCTTCGGTAATGTCACCGATGGAACGATTCAGCCCAGCTGTTGGAGTGGTTATATTTAATTGGATTTAAATTTTTCTTTTTAATGAGTGAATGCGATTTTTTTTTTTTGGTTTAAAATTTGCATGTTAAATTTAATTGACCTTGTATTTTTGTTAATTTTTAAATTTTAAAGCCCAAGAATCAAATGATTTTTTGTTTAAACAAAAAGACAGAAGATACGCATAAACCCATTTTTGCACAGCAAATTCATTTGAGGTTAAAATCGAGCTAGTTCGTTTTACTATTTTCAGAAAATTGACAGAGCTTGCTCTTTATTATAACGGAGGAAGTATTTGAGGCATGTTTCAATACAAAATTAAAAAAATTAACCCTCTGATTAAATCCAGACTTAGCTCAGTTCTGAAAAATTGGGCCTTAGTCGTACATTTTGACTATCATTCGCAAAGGTATATCCTGAAACTATCATGAAACTTTATTGTGTATATTGTGTATATATCCTTAAACTTTCAAAAACATTTTTTTCTTGGGCTTTCTGGATATCGGAAAAAAAAAACATTGCTTATACCTATTTCCCACATTCAGCAATTTTTTTTTTTTTTTAATATTCTCCTACTCACCTGGACGATTGGCCAAATATCCTGACGGGCTTAATGCATTTAAAACCGACGGACTACGTGGACTTAATGGCGGCTCTAGTGGTCCTTGAATTTCACGTTGCAATACCAATCGCACGAATCGCTGGTGGTCCGTTAGGAGTTGCACAGCTGCGTCATGATAGGCATTTGTCATATTATTTCCATTTATCTGATGGAAAGAAGGAAGAACACGTAACTCACGCGTATGAAAAAAAAAAAATTGTATAACAGAAGACCACAACTCACCGCCAGAACCCGATCGCCAACCATTATTTTGCCATCGCGATGAGCCAAACCACCTTCGGTGATACGTGATATGAAAATACCATCACAGTTATCTTTAAACGGCGGGGAGCCTTTACCACCGGCAATACTAAATCCTAGACCTTGGTTAATTTGATCTCTTATCAGTGTTGTATGGAGGGTAACTTTATGAACGGGAAGTTCCTAAATAATAAATCAATGTGTGTTTTAAGAAGGATTTATTTGTTCGTCCTTATTTTGAAGGTTTTTTTTTTGTGTTATTTTTGAAAGGTGAAAAGGGCTTTTTCGCTCCAACATACCTTGCCATTTTCTAAAGTTCCATTTGTGGTAGCAGGGACTATGTTGGTTGTGGCAGCAGGTATAATATGTTCAACATTTTGTGGCTGATGATACTGTTGCTGTTGGTGTTGTTGATGTTGATGTTGCTGATGTTGTGATGCGGCAGCGTTGTTAGTGGTTATCATCATATTCGGTTGCTCTTGGTAATTGTATTCATTTGGGAGGATATCAATGGGCGGTGGGATGGATTTATCATGACGGACATTTTGTGGTCGGGTTTCAACTGAAATCTAAATAGTTTTTGTTTTGCTTGTAAAGTTTGGGTCATTTCTCTGGCTTGTATGTATGTTGTGCTATTTTTTTTTTTTTTTGCTTTTGTTAGTATAAATTCTATCCGCATCACTTGATTAAGGTTACATATTTTGCAAGACTATGATAACAGTTTTAATTGCGAAATGTTTGCAATTTTTGGGGACACTTGAATCCGTAAAGGACGATAGCGTATCCAATACAAAAGTCGAAGGACGTTAATAAATTAGAAAATGCATATCCAAAATCAGAAAAGAATATTATTTAATAAAGACTTTTAACGTTTTCGAGAAAAAAAAAATAATTTCAGTATTCACCTAAACACTGCTAGATGCCAAGTTTACAAAATGACAAAGTTAAATCGACTTAAATATGTTGTATGATGTCAGGAAAAGTATTTTTTGGTCCTAGAAGAAGTAAAAAGAACCTGTTGCAGAAGTTACCAAGTGACTATAGCCACCAAATTTAAAGAAACTCGAAAATGAGACCCTGTTTCTAGTTTTTTGATCTAAAATTATATGTTTCAACTGTACCTTATAATATACATAACGGTGGGTCAAGTTTAACGAACTTGCTTTGATTTTCTTGATAGCATGAAAAGTAAGTAGCTTGAGGCTCAACAAAAATTTCTATAAAAAAGAGTTCCATCGCCATTTTGTTTTTTCCATACAAATTGTATGGGAAAAGGTTGGGAGAATCTTTGGAATTTTATAACATCCTAACCGTTAAACCTGGAAGAAATTCATTGACATATTTGATTAGAATTAGAATTAGAAAATAAAAATTAGATGGGAGTTACCGTTTAGAAGTTATTCAGTGCTTAAATTAAACTATTTGAGTTTTCACTATCTTTTAAATGAACTATGATTTGAAGTGTATTAAGAAACACTGATAAACAAGGTTTTTGTTAAAGAATTCAAAACATGGGTTTCTATAGATTTTTGGAGTGTTGAACTCGATTCTGAAGTCAGAAATATTTCATCGGATCACGTTTTTGAGGTATTCCTGTTAGAAAACCAAAAAAAACTGATTTTCTCTGGTTTCCAGGTTATGTCATAATTGTCTAAGAGCCAGTGATCAGCAGACTTAAGGTATTTCTGTACGTTAACGTTTAAAATTAAGTGTAGCTATTCCATTAGACTTTCTGAGCATGGAATGGGCACTTCAAATCCAAGTTTTTGAAAATTTGTATGGATATTTGTAAAGCCCTTTTTTAAATTCCGTTTCAAACGTGAGTAGTGCATCAGGTGTTTTTTGTATTTTTTTTTTTTTTTCAAAATTCTGTTAAAAATTCAAGTACCTATTTTATACAGTTTTTTTTCTAATAAAACAGAGTAGGTATAGAAATTTACATATCAGAGAGGCAGAGTAGGAAAATAATTATTTACGTTAAATTATTTTTTTTTTTTATAAAATATTAAAGAGTAATTTTTTTACTTGGGAAAAAAAACTTATTTTTGTAGATTTTTTTAAATTACCTTACCCGTATACGTCCCATTACCTCGTAAAGGTCCTAACTACAGATTTCATGCTTCTGAGTTATAAGGGAAAAAAACTAAATGCCTTTTCAAACAGAACGCGATCTGGTGACACAATCAATACTTCACTGGGGAAAAAAGCTCGCGGCTTTTAATCGCTGACCGCAATCGGAAATTGTGTAGATAAGGCCTTTACGAAATTATAGGCAGTTAGGCAATACGCCCTATGTCTGCCTTTTCTATTTGGAATAGTATAAACTATTATACAGGGTGTCCCGTGCAAAAAAGCACGAAAAAGGGTTAAATTATTTTATGTCAACGGGTGGAACCTCTATACCTTTTGTATAGTTTTGAATATTTTAGATAGATAGATAGATAGATATTTTTAATTGTTCATAGATCAAGGCTTTACAATATTAGGTAAAATACGCAGCTTGCACAGAGATTTGATATTTTAAGTATATCTTACAACTGGAAAATATATGGGTTAAATTATGGATAATAATATCGACTTTACAAAAAAAATCACATTTTTTTTTTTTATTAATTTTGACTTTGAAATTTAATTTCTCAAAAACTAATCGCTTAAACAACTTGATTTAAAAACCAAATGCAAAAATGGAGTATAAGCTTTTAAAAAATAATACATTATTAGATGTATTTTCGTAGATTTGTAATGTTTTTTTTTTTGCATTTAAAGTCAATGTTTCAGAAACTGCACCCCCTGCCTCAGGGAGGGGAGATACAACTTTCCCCCCATATAATTTTTTTCTTAGAATAACTCCAAGAACCAAACCCATAAATACTTCCACTCAGGTCCGGAACACCCTGTATATATTAAAGAGTAAGAGACAGACGTACGGCTATCGCGTTTTCGAGGTCGATTTATTAGACTTTTGTGACCACGGGCTCCAGAGGTATTATAACTTTGGATTTGGAATGCCCATTCCATGCACAGGTCGTCTGATAGAAAGGATCCACTTAATTATAATCAGTTCAGCACACCAAAAATCTATAGAAAAGCATGTTTTGGTTTCTAAAGGGTGTTTTTTTAGATATGTAGTTTTCAATCTGGCAATACTTTTTTCGGAGTTGGTCTTTTTGACAGCTGTCAGTTGATTTATGCTCAGTTTGGTTTACCATTTCATAAGGCATAGACATACTTCTAAACAATGTTTGCAAATCGTGCAAATTTATTACCAAAATAATGGTACAGTTCGCGCATCGCAGCGCAGCAGCCATGGATCGGTTTCACACCACATTTGCTCTAGTGGATAATGCGCATCCTCAGAGACGCACAGTGCACACCGAAGACGCTATTGCTGCTGTGGAGCAGAGTATTGAAGAAGACCCGAATAAGTCCATCCGCAATTGGGCCTCTCGGCTGAAATTAATTCGAGCCAGCTGTGGCGGCTACTTGCCCGAAATCATTCTTAAAAAATAATGGCACACCCTTATCTTTATAATAAAGTTAAATTCTTGGCCATAACATTAAATTATATGCGTTTTATTTCTTCTTGAAAACCACACATCTAAAAAAAAACACCCTTTAGGTCAACGAATTTTTTCCAGGTTCAACAGGTAGGAAGTTATAAAATTCAAAAATTTCTTCCAACTTTTTCCTATATAATTTGTATGGAAAACACAAAATGGCGATGAAGGATCTCTAAAAGTTAAAATTTTGGACTAATTTTAAAACATAAAACAAAACATTTTTGTTTATAGAAATGAAAAATGGAATTGCTCTATCCTCGGTTTTGTTTTTAGTAAAAATAAGTTACCTTAAACAAAATACTCGGAGTGTAGTAATGCATGTTAAATTTTTCAAAATTTCATTGTAGACAAGGGTTAGATGTGGAGGAAACTCGAACCTCTATATGCGTGAATGATCTAATTATATAAAATGAATAAGGAATGGAACTGGACAATAAGATAACAAATTATTGAGTTTTGGAAACAAAATATTCTTCCTCAGCAATGTTATGCAAGGAAAAAAAATTGGGTAAACAGTACAAGCGGTTGAATAATAACTTGTTTAAATTGTTTTAGAAATTACAGCGATCTTTAGGAATAGCCAAGGCTTAGAAAATCAGCAGTACGAGTATTCAAATTTCTGAGAAGTAGCTGTAAAATAACTGCCCAGTTATAATAAAAGTTAACTAGAAAAAAAAGTAAAAATATTGATCAAACGAAATAAATATAAATGGAAGGAAAGTTGCGTTTACTGAGTCTAATGGTACAATCATTTTGGATGTTGCTTTAACCATAGTATTTCGTTTATTGGGGTTTCTTTCACCGAGGCTGTACTGTATTATTTAAAAAAAATATTATTGTTTTCTTAAATAAACAGATCGGGGTCAGTTCTCGACCAGTGAAGCGTGAAGTGATAAATCAAATATCACTTGATTTTTGAAACAATTTTTCATTATATCACTTCTCGATAAATATATACCAAAGTGTGTACTAAAAAGTACTTAACATTTGACCAACATTTTTTAGTTTTTCAGTTTCATTTAATAATTATTGTGTTGTGGATAATGTGGAAAATTATTTTGTTTATTTTTTTAAACAAATTTTTATTAAAAATGTGGGCTTGTAGAAAAAAAGGTGCAAGCACAGTGCGGTGTTCTCTTCAGAATTGTGTATATTTTTCGACATTCATTTTTTGTTCACATGTTCTTACAGAATTATTTGACCGTGCGAAGAAGTTCTGATATTTCAATTTAATGTTAGACTCATAGATACTGAATCGGATAGTTCTTAAAGTTTTGAAAAAATGTATCACTTCACAGATCAACAATTTACCCCCAGCTCTACACAAAACCATCTAAATAGTCTAAAAAGTGGCTTCTACGGATCTATATTTCAATTGTCCAGTTATTTAAAAAAAAAATCGATTAATACCTGCTGAACTAATGGAAACAATATACCTCCGTAATTTTTGGAAACTGAGAAAATCTCAGTTCTGGTATTATCTAAGTCTTATTTTGCTCTATTTTGAAATAGAAAATCTCCAAATGTAAACCTTTAAAAATTCTTGCCAGAAAAAATCCAAATAAAATGCAAGTCTCAAAATTAAAAACTATCCTAGAACGAGGGACGGTAAAGGTTGTCCCAAAAGCACAACTGTCCAAACTGAAATTATGGAAGTCCAAGTCATGACGTCTAAAAAATTAAGTTATATGTTTAACATTATGTTTTTACAATTTGTACACTTGAACAAACTATGAAGTAATATAGTTCCATTTAAGTTTTTTGACCAGCAATTCTCACTATTTTCGTCATTTCGGTAAATAACAAAATATAAAACATTTGGACTTCGGGTGTACTTCCAGACTTGATTAGCAGTCCAAAAAAAGCTCCACCTTCGTAGGGTCTGTTTTAAATTTTGTATGGAAGTCCTGGTGGTAATAAAGGTCCTGTTAAAATTTCATCACCAGATTCTACCAGTTTTGGGATCAGTGAATAAAAATTCAAATTAAGAAATAAGATAATTACTGATTGAATATAACCGGTTCAATATAGACGTGATTATTTTTACACAAAGTTCGTACACTCAGAGAAAAAAGCAGGTATTATCAACCAGTTTCAGGTCAATTATCCCCGATTTTCAGGTTGTTATTTTTAACTCGGTAGATCAGGTTAACTGTTTAACCAGATGCCTGATTTTAATGTCATGTTAAATCAACGATGGTTGCAGGTAAAATCTGCTCGACAGAAATTTATTATATATTTATTTTAATTTAAAAATAATTTGTAATACTTACATCAGTTTTGAACTGGAAAAATTTCACACACGGAGATAGCACTCATCCACTGGGCCAATTCACTACAAAAAAAAACTGGTGCCTAAGTTGAAACTCATTGGATGGCTTGTGTGTGCGTTTTAATACTAGTGTCACGTTAAAATGAACTGGCAGAGTGCTACTTGAACAGGAGGCCAGGTTAAATTCAAATAATTTTATTTGTATGGCCTGTGTGTGTGCGTTTCCACACTTAGGTCATGTTGAAATGAACTGGCAGAGTGCTTTTTTAACATGAGGCCAGGTAAAAATAACCAAATTAAATGTTAATTCAACCTAATATGTGGTAAAACAGAAATTCATAGCATACAGTGTTGGAAAAAATCGAACTCGGTTAAAATTAACACTATATTCTTGTTATAATTTCTTATTTACAGGAATTCAGTGTTAAAATAACAGGTCATATTCTTAAATCAACCTGAATATTGTAAGAAAGTCCACCAGGTTAATTTTACACTGAATAAAAGGTTACTAAATCCAGGTAAATTTCTGAAATGTCTGTAACTTTTTATGGGATTGTGCACCTCGTGAATTCAACAAGGCTCAGGTTAACTATTTACCTGAAGTTTTTCCCTGAGTGTAACGGAACATGAAAATTCTATTTTTCTTCTTCAAAAATAATATAACCACTTTTTATTTTTTGAGAAATCGTTATTTACTTTTTAGTTTCCACCTGACATTACTTTATACAAAATGTCCCACTGTTATGAAAAATTAAAAACTTCTCTGATCGTAAAACGTATGATACAATTCAATTTAGCGGGTGCAAATACATACGAAATGATACTAGTTAGAGGTTTTTTTTTTACAAAATCGCAGGTTAGGCCGCATTGTGCGGCGGGGTTAGTGAATGTCCAAAATATGATACTAGTCAAATTGCCTTTAAAGTTCAGTTATGAAAAAAGCTCACCCAACACACGAATTAACTGAAATTCGTTGGTTATCAAAAGGCAAAATTGCCACGTTTATGCTGAAAGGCGAAGTTAAAATATATTTGTGGGAGATAAAAATGATTGAACTATTGAAGGCATGTTCTGCTCCAAAAGTTGAATTGCAACTTTCATTCTGGCTTTTCTTATGAATACTTTTGTTTTGCACATTTAAATAAACTTAAAATGCAATTATTATAAGGATCTGGCAGTTAAAAATTAAAACATTCGGAAAATATTTTAATTTTTGAAGACAAACTACGTGCAATATTCATCTGCAAAATTACACTAAGGTATTCATGCAACGTCATAAGCATTAATTTGGTTATATGCTGGGTAGTTGAATCATCTGTTCGTTAAACATCAAATTCTTCTCTTCCCTTCAAAAATTCGTTTTTTTCAAAAAAAATAACACTGTGTGACAAAATTTTAAAATATATTTTTCTTATAGTTTTTGAGGCACTGAATTTGAATCTGGTCTTAGAATTGCTCTAGCATGTCACGTTTTTGAGATATTCGAATCGAAAATTTGAAAATACATATGTATGCGTTTTAAGGCAAATTTGAAGAAATATCATTTCTTGAAATAATTTATTTCGAATAAATTTTTATCGTCAATCGGAAGTATAAACATTTGATATTATTTTTTAATCTTTCAAATGCCTTCATTCATCTTGGAGAAATCATTAATTAGCTGTCAAATTTGCTTTATTTTATTCCGAAATATACTAAGCTCATAAATTTCAATTGAGGACTGCGAAGACAGTAATACATATATTTATAAAAATCCAGCTGAACTTTAAAAAAGAAATTTCATTTTTTAGATCTAGTTGCAAGTTTTGTGAAAAAAATGATCTTGTGGTATTACATAACCTCAATTTTCAAAAACGATTTTTCTTAGCTTTTAGAGATATTTTAGAATAAGTTATCTCATAAACTTGATGTGCTAGAACAATTTTAAGACCAGATTCGAGTTCAGCGCATCAAATGTCACTACAAGGGTATATTTTGGTTTATGTGTCAGAAAAAAAAATTAAAATTAAAACTTTTGAAATCAAAATTTAACTTTACGTTATATAAACTTTTATTTATTTAAAATTTATAAAAAGCTTCGTTTGCGAGATGCGCATTTGGTTGGTGATCATCTTCCAAAATAATGAAAAATCGGACGAAAAACAATTCAATTAAAGGTTCAAGTGAACTCAACAAAATTTTAATTATGTTTAATCACTTCGCAATTGAACAGAGGTAATTTTTAAACTGTCTCTATTTTACTTTTTAATGGTTTGGTATGGAAAAGCTACTAATTTCTAAGATATTATAGCCTGGTATTTCACTCTTTTCAGTTTGAACCATAACCTTATTTTTATTTTTTATTTCAGTTTTGTGACTATGTATGTATGCCACTGTTGAAACTCTAAAAAAATCAGATGTCCAAAATATCAGAATAATTTAAAGTACTGACATCAATGTAGTGAATTTATGTCACTATTTATATTAACAAATATTTTCCAAGTCACTTTTCAGAAACAAATCTTATTAGTTAGGTATCAGTATATTTTAAAATTTTCGACATCAAAAAACTTATATTATAATGCAAATTTGGGTCTTTCTTAATAAAATGAAAAAAAAACGAAAATTCCAAAATAACATTTTCCATGAATTTTTTTTTTCTATTACTTTCACCATCGCACCATCGTCCCCTTGCTTTTCGTCGTCGTCGTCGTAGTCGACATTGGTTAGTCTTCGGCATCTCGAAAACGAAATATGCATCCCAAAGTTAGTTTGACATGAAATCGATTCGATGACGGGATACATTTCTTGATAGCTCTTTGCACCCTTCACATCGAAGAAATCTCAGCTGTACACACTTTACCAAGTAAATTATTCACATTATTGGATTTTGTCTTCTTTTATTTGAGGAGAAAAAAAAAACTGTAACCCCATATATACTCGTGACCGTATAAGTATTCTCAAGAAAGAGTCCAAAGAACCTCTTTCGAGTCACTTAAATATTTTTTTTCTTCTTTTTTCGGATTACTATTATGGTGTTGAAGTGAACACATACGCTCTTTTATATGCTGCTGCTTTCTAGATATCTTTCCATTTTTTTGTAACCAAACGCAATCTTATGTCACTTGTATCGCCTTGAGACGAGTGTTTTATATTTTATACTTTAAGAGAAGTTGAGCCTTCATATAGTAATTGTTGCATTTTACTTTTGATATATAAATGCTCCTTGGAAGAATTGCTTTTATTTTTCATAAGAAATATATATTTAATTCTATTTATTGTTGGACAAAATAACACAAGAAAGCACTTAATGTTAAATAAAGACCTAGAATCTCTCGTCTTCTGTAGAACCTAGACTCTTTTAAAGACTTAAAAATAATATGTACATTATTTACTTGACTAAATATTATATTTTTGACAGACAAAAGCAAAACATTTATGTATAATGAAATGATGGGACATTTATTTGAAACTTTTGAAGCTTTGTAGAAAGTTATTATAATTAATTACTTAGTAGAAGAAGCAATAATATTGGAAGAAAAAGCTATTTTAGGAAAAAGGAGTCAAACTTTGTCATTGCGTCGTTAAGTAGTTGAATTTTGTTTCTTGTGAAAGAACTTTTACGTCAAACTACAGTTAAATAGTTAGACTGTTGAACAAAATATATCAGATACACTTCATATACTATATAGGTAGGCTTTAGCTACAAACATAAATATTTAAACAGTAAGAATACTGCGAGACTTTACTGTGTACAATTCAAGCACTAAAAATTTTGATTTCGGTTAATCCAGCTCCCCGCCCTTCGACTCATACTAAGGGTCTGGACGTCTGGTTCTCCAGGTTGGTGGTCGTGCCGTCGGGGTGACTTTCCGGCCACGTAAAGCTATTTAGTTGCGAAGCATCAACAAGCTTCGGGTAGATACGGACAGATTTACTGTTGACGAACTAAGCGAATGAAATAAGGACTACAAACTTTGGACCTGGACGGGGAATGTTCTGTCCTTGTTAAGACCACGTGTAGCCGAACATTTAGCGGAGGCCCTAGACTGCTACAAAGTAGACATCACCACCATCCAAGAAATGTGATGAGCTATAGTTGGAGGAAGACTAAGGCAAGAAGTCTTAAGTTTCAACTATATGTGAACGAGCACCTCACGAGAATTCGCATCAAGGCTAAATTCACCAACATCAGATGCACGTATGCTCCCACGGAGAAGAAAGACGATGACATAAAGATGAGTTCTTCGAGATTCTGGAGAAAGACATGTGAGCAATGCCCTAGCTATGACAAAGGATTGTGTTGGGAGATTTGAGTGCCAAGCTAGAAAAAGAAGACGTCTTTGCTGGCACAAAGGGAAGATATAGCCTGCACGAAACCACCTCCGATAGTGGACTCAGGCTAAACAACTATGCTGCGGGGTGAAACATTGTGGGAGCTAGTACGCAGCTCACGCAACTCGATATACACAAGGAAGCATGGCGAGTTCGTGGTCAATCAACCGCCAACCAGATTGACCATATTGCGATCGACGCAAGGCACTTCTCCAGTATCAAGAATGTCCGAACGTTCCGAAGAGCCAACGTTGAGTCGGACCACTACCTCGTTAAAGCCAAGGTAGAGCTATGGTTATCTAGACCAAAGTCAACACAGGGAAATACTATAAGGAAGTTCGATGTCGGACGGCAACTGTCGCAAAAAATGGCCAGGTCTTTTTCCGATCGAGTCTCTCGCACCCTCTGAAGTAGTCATATCTCACCAATTTCAAGCATGGAGAACCATTGGAAGAATTGCCAGAAAATCATTTGAGATGTCACCTCTGACGTGCTTGGCCTCGCACGACCACCACAGTGAAACCCCTAGTTCGACAAAGAATGCCGGAAAGTACATGCATTCAAACAACTGGCATATAAAGCGACCTGCATAGAAGGACCAGAACTGCACGCGAGCTCTACAAAGAGGATAGAGGAACACCATTTTCTCAGAAGGAAAATAGAAAGAGCATGAGAAGCACGCGATCGAGGAATTAGAGGGATGCCATTGCAGGAATGAAGTTCTGAAGCCTTACCACAAAGTAAGAAGAACTTCCCAGAGTCGAAGCCTGCAAGAAATATTGTAGAATCGCAGTCGGTGCTGAGATGATGGAAAAATCAACGGCAAAGACGAATCAAATTCCGCTACCATGCAGATTGCACCTTTCAACCTGGACGACGCAAGCCAAAAATTCCGACCACCCGATCTCAACGAAGTGAAGATAGCTATATCTAAGCTTAAGTCCAATAAAGCTGCTGGAGCTGATGGCCTTGCGGCTGAGCTATTCAAAGCGGCTGGCGATGAATTGGTTAGGAATATACACCATCTCATGTGCAAAATGTGGTCGGAGAGAGCATGCCTGATGAATGAAAACTCAGCATTAATTGCCCAATCCTGAAGAAAGGTGATCCTCTGGACTGGACCAACTACAGAGGCATCAGTCTTCGGAACATCGCATACAAGATCTATTCTGCCGTACTTTTTGAACCCCTGAAGCCATTCCTCAACAACCTAATAGGTCCATATTAGTATGGCTTCACGTCAGTTAAGTCCATCATCGACCAAACATTCGCCCTACGGCAGATCTTGGAAAAAATCCAGGAATTTCAAATCGAATCCCACCCCCTTTTCATCGATTTCAAGGCCGCGTATGACAGCATCTACAGAGCAATGTCTGGTTTTGGGATCCCTCCTAAACTCGTCCGTTTGTGCAGGATGACAATGGAGAATAGGTTAGGTTAGGTTAGGTTCATGGGCTGACGGTGGATCTTGTTCCCATCATACTTAGATCAATGTTGATCCACTGTGGTACCCTGATGGATTGGACCATCCCCTTAAAAATATAACCTATGAAACCTTATGGAGCATCGAACCATTTAGAGGCGTTGATGAAGTTCATTAAACTTGAGATGTTATTGCCTGTTGACTTCGAGATTTCTGCTAGATCATTGAAGAAATAGCTACCCAAACATTTTTTCCTTATATTGCAGAGTTTCGGACATTGACCTAGGAAGTGAAGGGTGTCCTCCTCTATTTCTACGTCACCGCAACCTCTGCATAGGTCTTCAGTACTTAGTCTCATCTTTTTCTTGTGGTAACCTAAGAGATTATGTCCCGTGATAATTCCTTTTAAAAGATTCAGGGATCTCTTTTTCAGGTTTATGATATGGTGCGTTTTTTTTTAATTGTAGCTAGGCCACAAATTCTTTGTAGTGGTACAAGTTGCGAGTGAATTCCATCTGTCATTGGTAAGTTCCACTATATTCTTACCAATTGTCTGTTTAATGGCACAGGATGGAATTTTAACACCGGAGTCCGTTAGGCTTTGATCTAACGATGAACCAGTCCTTGCCAGTTCATCTGCTTTTTCATTTCCTAGAATTCCACAGTGCCCAGGAACCCAGCAGAAGCTGATGTTGTGCTGTGTGGCAAGAACCTTGAGCTCTTCGCGACAGCATGAAACCAGCTTGGATTTTATTTCTGTTGCAGAGATAGCTTTAATCGCTGCCTGGCTGTCAATGTAAAAGGTGATATAACGCTGCTCCATCAAGGTCGGCAAAGACCACACCGATATCGGCTTTAGACAAGGTGCAGCAATGTCATGCGACTTCTTCAAAATCGTTCTTGAAAGAATAGTGCAAAACTCTCACGTCAACACTAGAGGCGGAAAGGCTTCGTCCCCGTGGGACAGCGCAGTAGAGGTGGACAGCGTAACAGGTGGTGCACACAAGTGGAAGAAGACTTCAACCAACTTGGCGTGCGAAACTGGACACATGCAGCTAGAATCCAAGCCGGCTGGAAGAAGCTTGTTGGTTGAGGCCTATTCCACCATAGGCTACCAAGCACCTCAGGAATGAACCTTAAGTATGATGGGGAATTCGTGCATCTCCGAATAAGCAACCGTACAAAACAAGAGCAGCTAGTAGTAGCAGTAGAAAACCCTGCGTAAAAAGAATGGCGTACGCACGCAGCCTCAATACTCAAGGAAATCCAACAGCTTCATAATCGAAACAATATCCGGAGGTTTTAGAAAGAAGCCAAGCAACTGATTAGTGGTTTGAAAACCAAAACGCAGGCTCCTCCAAATAGATGGAGGCAACCTAGTCACCGAAGCACAGGCAATAGTAGATTATGTCAAGTAATATTTCCAGCAGCTCTTAAATGTTCATCATTTAGAAAATGAGTCCAGAGTCCGGTCAACTAAGGCCCAATTCCATTATCCTAATCATACTTTGGATCCCGGGAAACAGATCAACACCTCCGAACTTTTTCAAAGTTCAAACATACACAGCGTTTACACAAGGTGATGCGTTATCGTGCGTGATTTCTTCAAACTCTTACTGAGCAAATAGTACAGAGGGCAGGCGTTACTACTAAAGGCACTATTTTCAACAATTTTTTCAGAATATCAGGTTATTCCGACGATATTGACATCATTAGCCATTCTTATTGTGTCCTCAATATCTTTAACGGCGATTAAAGAACAGCTGAAAGGCAAAACTGTTTCGACGAAAAATTTCCTTAGGATGCCGCTATACAGCTTCAGTTTGGCGAAACAAGTTCGATTAACACTCTACAATACTCTTGTACTGCCAGTATTGCTTCAAGGCGCACTAGGTGTTGGACGATAAGCAGACAGGAAAACCTTATACTTGGCTCTTTCAAAAGAAAAGTTCTTCGACGGATATTTGGTCTCAAGCGCTAGGTGAAGATACAAACGCTCTATGAGATGTACTAAGATTTGGATCTATTCCAGAAAGTCAAAACACGTGGTCTACATTGTATCGGTCACATCGAGTGAATAAACAACAGTCTTTCTCAAACAGGAAAGTCTTCGCATCCCAGAAGACCGAACCTTTGGTTTAGAAACCAAACCAACGCGGATGCCAGAGCGCTTGGTCTGGGTTATAGCAGCGTTTTGGGGATCGAAGAGGATGGAAGGTCACCATCGTTAAGGACAACGTGTTAAGCTCATGTACATTTAAACTCATTTGAAGGAATTTAATTTTTTCGATGTTGTTTTTAAATTTTTGTACCGTTTATTCATTTGGATAAGTATTCAATCCTCCTCTCAGGCATATTGTACCCTTGAGCATCGTAACAAGTTACAAAAAGAAAATATTCAATTCAACTTCTTTCTTTCACACTGACAATTTCGAATCCTTTTACCTAAGAAAAAAAAAGACTACCACAACCAAAAATCATAGCTTACCTGTGATAATGAGCCATCTTCACTGAATATCGGATGACCTATCAGTCGAGTTACCTCACGTTGCACAACCAATACCAATACAGTTCCACATGCTTTTAAAACTTGAACAGCCAAATAATGATCAGCATTCTCAACGGATCTCCCATTCACCTTGATAACTTTATCGCCGACTTTAAGGCCAGACAAATCAGCTGGACCACCTTCGGTGACACGTGAAATGAATATACCCTCATCGTTTCCCTTAAAGGGAGTTGAACCTTTGCCACCGGCTATGCTCAAACCCAATCCAGCTGCTGTTCGTTCAATATGGATCTCATATTGCTCCGTTCGCAATTCTGTTACACCATCTGGGGCATCTGAAAGGATACACATAACAATGACCACAATTAATAAAACTTGTAGTAAGATACACAAAGGACCTTATAGAGAGTGAGAGATATAGAGAGAGAGAAAAGAACTAGTTGCTGATGCTATTGCATGTTGCATCAACTACGTTGTACATATCTGTATTCAAGTCACGAAATGTAATTACAGGTATAAAAGGACAAAGCCAGCCACCACTGTTACCATAGAGTCATGGATACATCAAAAATTAATCAAAACCAGGGCAAAAAATAACCACATAGAAAATCCACCTCTATGGCATGGAATATCAAGGAATATTGTATACACCACCATCACTACTATTACGATATACGACAACTATACTGGTGCGCGGTGATGGTGTCCTTTTGTATAAACACGATTCTCAGGTCACTCTCTCACCGTAATTTTTATCCCTGCTCGAACCAGAACCAGAGTAGGTTGTGATTATTCGAACTTTTTTATCCTTCCTCTTTAGCGAATTGTAGGGACTGCGACCGGATGACAGAGAACTGCGTAGACTTCCGGTTGCTAACGAGGGACTGTTTCTACCATCTCCGCCATCGTTAAATGCTGACCTGCTCTGATTACCTCGTGCGAACGAGGACTGCCCACTTGAACGTGGCAGAGAATTGCTGCCCTCTTTGACTTTTAGCTTCACGCTAAACATTGTTTCAGTATTTTGTATCCTCTGTGATGTGCTCTCCTTTTCCGGTTTTAATTTATACTTTATTCTATCCTTTGATGGGAATATTATCCTTTGGCATGAAAAGTTGAATTCTGATGTGGTTTTCTTACACCATTTTACAAGTTGAAATCTAACCTTAAACAAAAAAAAATATATACATTTGTAAAAATTGATTATGATGTTGTTGGGTATGTATCCTTTTCCCCCAAGGTTAAGGTAAAGTGCAACTGGGATTCTATCACATCATAATGTAGGAGACGGAAAAACCTTGTGTGAACGATAATACTTCTTTTATTCGAATTGACATGAGGTTTTCATGTGAAAAAGATTAACTCCCTGGCAATGGGAAAACTTCGTTTATACTCATGAAATTGCAATTTAGATTGTGTTTTATTTTTTGTTGTTGTTTTTGTTGTTGTCGTCGTCATGTCTTCTTCTTTTGTAATATGTGAGTCATGTAGAGAAGATTTGTGACAACCAACGAACTCTGAGAACATTAGAAGACATCATTGTGTAAGGTATACTCTGTGATGATGATAGTCAAGGCCGGAGCCTTGAACTTCGGTAGCGCCTTTCTCTAAATCAGGACATAAAAACCACACAACAAATCTATTTCTTCTTTATGGCATGGAAGGACATTCTAAAATACCACTACAAGTACACTCTTTTTTAAACAGACTAAAAAATATAGAATCCTTTAACAAAGTCCCATCCATTTAAAACAAAAAAACATGTGGCGCATGCAATAGATTAATTGTCAGGAGCGAAGGATAATACGAGTACGGACAGATCTGGACGAGCCAAACTTGAGGAATGCTCAAGGAAATGTAAAAAAAAAGAAAGGACGGACTTTTGCTTCCGCCTGGCTCTCTCACCCAACTGCGAGTACATCCAACCAAGATAGGCTAGACGATAATCCTTTCGCGGACGGATAACACGGGTACGGAGCCGAACTTGAGGAAAAGTTAATGAAGGAAAGGACGGTCTCTTGCCCCCTGGCCTGGCTTTCACCCAACTGCGAGTACGTCCAACCAAGGTAGGCTAGACGACAATCTGAAACGAACAGAAAGTACGGACAGACTGATCAGGAGATTTTCAGCTGGACAGCTGAAGATTCTAAGCCAACTAAGGGCCAGTTTTTCAGTGCGAGATCATCCTTGTCTTGAGGTTAAACCGGAGCTAACTCTAAAATCGTGTTTTTCAGTCAATTGAAATCGAACATTAACTCATAGTTAACTCGGCTAATTCGGTGAGTAAACTCATGGAATTGAAGGTCTTTTTAGCTGTGGCGCCATCTTGATTTCGATATTGAAAGTTATTGTCAGTGCATTTCGTTGTGGCGCCATCTCTATTCCTATCCGTAAAAGGCGTAGAAGGGTGATATCCATAGTGCCGCACATCGTTGGCCTCAGAATTTTAACAGCTGAATGATAGTTAATCCTCAACTGAAAAACTGTTCCTGAGCTAACTCTGGGTTAATTTATTTTCAGGATTAGCTAACTTTGAGTGCAGCCTGAACTGAAAAACTGGCCCTAAGAGGAACCCAAACGTAAAAACCATATTAACTGCTGGAAACATAGCACAATGAGCCATAATCAGATTCTGCAGAAATATGTGGGAATAAGTGTTTGCACAGACTTAAACAGACCCTTCATTACCTCTTTTCCTAATAGAGAAGAGTGGGTGAACAACAAACCTTTCAGTAATGAATCCATAGTAAGTATCTTCACTGATGGTTCTTAGATGGATACTGTAATTGGTGCAGGAATATTCTCGGAAACTCTGGGACTATCAAGCTCCTTTAGACTTCCGAACTTTTGCAGCGTCTTCCAAGCTGAGGTCTAGGCAGTGACAAAAGCAGTTACGCAAATATCAATGATGGGAATACCGCGAGCTGATATCACCTTCTTCATTAATAGTCAAGAAGCAAGAAAACCAATTTCTGCCACCGAGATACATTCGAAGCTTGTAACTTGCAGTCGCGAAGAGCCTCTTGGTATGCAGTAAACCATAAGACTCTGCTGGGATCCTGGTCAAGGTATTGTACAGAGAAACGAGAGAGCTGATGAGCTGGCAAGAACGGGATCATCGCTTGATACAAGTCAAGTTGAACAACATATTAAAGTACTAACCTGTAGCATCAAACAGGTTATGGCTTATTTTCAATAAGGAGAAGACGGACAAAATTATGCAAATGAACAAAAAACATCTTCGTTCCCTTTATCAGCTAAATCACCGGACACAACCTACTGAGATACCACAAAAAGAAAATGAGACTCAGACTGACGACCTTTGCCCAGGGTGCAGCGATAAGGAAGCACATGACGATAGCTTACACTTCATTTGACACAGCCCCTAACTCTGTCATTTAAGAAAGAAACACCTAAGGAATCATTTCTATGTCGACTAAAAGGAACTTTCTAGAACTTCGGCCAATAGCCTTCTGAACTTCATCAACGCCTCTAATTGGCTGTTAACAGAACTCATAGGTTTTTACATCAAGTGGAATATAACTTCCTAGGGAATCACAACGGATCTACATAGATCTAAGTGTGGCGGTAACAAGATCAACTGTCAGCTGTCATTTGGTGTCATTAAAAATAGATTCTATGCACGAATGTGTTGGAATTTCATAGGCAATGCAGGCACTTGATCAAAATATTGGTTAGGCTTTTCCGGAAATAGATGTGTTTGAATGTTGAAGGCACTGGGGGCCTCACGCTGTATCTTTTCTACACATCAAGTGCTTACATTATCTCCAAGTTGGTAGCCGGTGGATACATCTTGGTTTTATGTCATGACTTGCTGAACTTGTAGGTGCTAATCTTGATCAAGGAAAAAATTGCAACATTAAACCCATGGCCCTACAAATGGGAGGTTAGAGCGTTGGGCCAGCGACCCGACCACAGAAAAAAAAAAAACATTTTTATAAGAGAGACGCGTGAAGACTCGGATAACGACCCCCCTCAAATTGCAACCAGATCCGGATCGAAAATGGAATACGACCTACGAGTATGCACCTGGAATGTAAGGACACTCTTTACGCCAGGTGCTACTCAAAAACTTGAATCTGTCCTCTCGTGGTACAAGGCAGATATTACCGCAATCCAGGAGATATTTTGGGTAGAATCAGGGATAACGGAAAGAAAAGATTGCGATATTTATTAAAGTTGTCATCAAAGACCGCACATGCTGGGATGTGGATTCGTCGTGGGAAATCGACTCAGATCGCAAGTCATAGATTTTAAGCCGATAAACCATCGCCTGGCTGTGAACCGCATCAAAGCTACCTTCTGAAACATCAGCCTAATATGTGCACACCCTCCTACCGATGGAGCTGAGGAGTCTAACAAGGAGGAGTTTTACAGCCTCCTGGACGGAGCCTACGGAACCTGCCCTAAAACGATGTCAAAGTCGTGCTCGGAGATTTCAATGCTCAAGTCCGAAAGGAAAACATCTTTTTTCGGATTAGTTGAAAAGCGCAGCCTCCACGAAACGACAACAGATAACGGCTTCCGACTAATCAACTTTGCTGCAGCACGTAATACGGTGATAAGTAGCACTAGGTTCACCATCAGGCGAAGGATACACACAGCAATCTGGCGATCTCCAGATGGTCGAGCCGCCAACCAAATAAACCACGTGTTAATTTGCGCAAGGCAGACATCGAACATCTTGGACGTGCAGACTTTCCGAGGTGCAAACGTGGACTCTGACCACTTTCTTGCGTGACAAAGTTCAGAGCCCGGCTATCCAAAGAAAACAAAACGAAGACCGCCCAAAGGAAGAAATTCAACAATGCATGTCTTAGAAAATCTGTAAAAGCCAGAGACTAAAGTGAGCAATTGACCGGAAAACTCTCTGTCGTACCTCCAGCCACAAGCGTCAACAACCTGTGGAACCAGTATCGAGAGCCGAGACCACCATAGGCTATCAACCGCCTAGAAAAAAGAAACCTTGGTATGATGATGAAATCGCGGTATTGAAGGAGGAGACGGAAAATGCACAAATGCAAATGCTGCAACGGAAAACAAAAGCAGCAAGAGAGGAATACCGTGAAAAGAGAAGGAGAGAAAAAACCCTGCGCAGAAAGAAAAGAGCATCCGCAGCCTCTCAGCTCAAGTATCTTGGAGAGTCTAGCACTGCCACCAACACTCGCCGGCTCTAGAAAAACAGCCAAGCAACTGGCATCTGGTTATAGGACTGGCACGCAAGCTCTTCGAAGCAGTGAAGGGACCTAGTCACCGAAGCACAGGGAATTATAGACGTATCTAAGCAGAATTTCCAGCAACTGCTTAATGGGCATTATGTAGATGCAACGACAGGGGAACGAAGAAGCATGTGACCAGTCAATAAAGATTCAGTCCCAGCGCCTAGTACTGAAGAGGTTAAGAAAGCCATCAATAAGCTTAAGAACAACAAATCCGTTGGCTCAGATGGCCTACATGCGGAGCTCTTCAAGTATGGAGGAGATGTTCTGGTTGGGAGCATCCACCGGCTCATCAACCAAGTGTAGGAGGAGGAAAGTACGCCTGACGACTGGTCAACTAGCTCCATATGCCCAATCTATAAAAAAGGCGATCCAATGTTCTGCAAGAACTACAGAGGCATATCCTTGCTTGCGGAGCTAGGAATCCAGCTATGCCACATGCAGTAGAATGAATGAATGAATTAATTAATAGGGGGTGAGTGCACTGCGACCTAAAGATCTATTGTGCCTCCTTTAAGAGTAGAGTGAGATGGTTCATTCTATAACTTTCTCTCCAGATTGGTGAAAAATTGTCAACCCGTTTTTGAGATATC
Source organism: Dasysyrphus tricinctus (assembly GCA_963921185.1). Taxonomy (NCBI): domain Eukaryota; kingdom Metazoa; phylum Arthropoda; class Insecta; order Diptera; family Syrphidae; genus Dasysyrphus; species Dasysyrphus tricinctus. The sequence goes on along the minus strand of OY992530.1, from coordinate 150,305,779 downwards.
GAATTTTCAAAAATCGCATGACGTTACAAAATACGCGGTGCAACGTGCAAATGGGTAACAGCTCATCCGAACTATTCCAGACGTGTACAGGGCTCAAACTAGGAGATGCGCTATCGCTATCATGTGATTTTTTCAACCTAGTCCTGGAGCAGATATTGCGCAAAAGTTCTGTTAACATGGAAGGCACTATCTTCAACAGATATTCTCAATTGCTTGACTATGCGGACGACATCGACATCATCGGCCGTTCCAAGGGAGCTGTACTTGAAGTATTCACAACTATTGATGAACAGGCGAAACGCGTTGGTCTTGAAGTGAATAAGGACAAAATAAAGTATATGCTATCAACAAACAAGGCATTATCTGTCCATCGCCTGTGACAAAACGTCACTGTTGATAGCAGTAATTTCGAGGTAATCAAGAAGTTCAACTATCTCGGAAAAAAACATCAATTCCACGAACGACACTTTAGTGGAAATCCGACGAAAAATTACCATAGCGAACCGCTGCTACTTCAGTTTGGCCAAATAAATTGTTCAAAACTCCTTTCTTTTTCTCGAAAGACAAAGTACACGCAATATAAAACGCTTATTCTACCAGTTCTACTCTACGGCGGCGGCGCCGAGTTTTGGACGATAAGTAGAAAGGGGAATTGATACTTGGCGCTTTCGAGAGAAAAATTCTTCGGCGGATAGAAGATTCAATCTTGAATTGTACGAGCTGTACCAAGATGTGGATGTAGTCTAAGGAGCCAAAACACGTCGACTACACTGGCTCGTCACCATCGAGCGAATGGACAACAACGCTCCAGCCAAGAAAATCTTCGAATCCCAGCCCCCAGGTTCGAGACGACCATCAGAAAGACCGAACCTCCGCTACAGGGACCAGGCGGTTACAGACACAATAGCGCTTGGTCACGAAGACTGTAGGGAGCGTGCGATGGACCGCAGCCGATGGAGGACCGTAATATCTCCGGCAGAGACCCTCCATGGATCGGAAGCTGGATAAGTAAATCAGTAAGTTTAAAAAAAAAGCCAACAGATGGGCCACATCCTTTATTTCAATAATTCAGTTTTACTGTTTACTATTTCTATGAAATTTTGCAGTCAATTTTAACCCTTTCGATTAGATTATAACAGAAACATATCTGCTAAAAATGCTTTTTTGTTTAATGTTACAACGTATCAGGCTTTTTTATTTTTTGTATTAATTTAAAAATAAATATAGCGCCTTTTAGTGAAGCATACTTCGCATACCCCAGTGCGCCAGCCTTGTTAACTGTCGCTCTAATGCTTCAATACGGATTGCAATTTGACATAAAAGAGGAAAAAGAGCTAAGGACATTCTTGGAACATGATGTTGTTTGACATAAAAATGAGTTTATGAGATGAGAATAAATGATGAACAACTATATAATATTCTGCGGTAGATGTTGGGACTTTTTTTTTTATTATGAGGTTATAATCATTTTGGTTGTAAAAGCAGATAAGTGTACCTACATAGGTACATATATTTGATTATATAGACGAATGATAATATAATATATTGTATGTAATGAGGTTAGGTAATGATTTGAAGATGAGTTTAAGAGAGTCTAACAGATTTTAAGCAAGGAACTTTTGGTATATGAGTTGCAAGGGTTAGAGTTTTGGTAGTAACTTTTTTAAAGACAATATATTGCAATCAAAAGGTGAAAAGAAACAAATAATTAATAATAATTTAACTTCATTTCAATAAGACCAAATGTCTTTTTAATATAATTTGAATTACATGGCTTTATACAGAGAAAACCATGACCTCTAATACTCTTTCGCAATTAAGATGAATTTAATGGTTTTCAGTTAAAACATTTCTGGCTCAAAAGATTAATTAACTATTGAAATAACTAAATAACCTCAAATTTAAGGCTTCTGTTGTGAATTTCCATTGTCTATCAATAAACCACTTATAAAGATTTTATTTTAATTGAATGGACTTTCCAAATAACAAATGCAATTTCATGGAAATTTCTCTTAAAAGTAGTTGGCATTAAAACAAAAAGGCTTATTTAAAAAAATGAAAGCAAATTGGGAAGAAAATTCGTGGAAAATTTGATGGGAAAAAATTATTAAATTAAATTAAAAAAATTTAATAGCTGATGGATCTCCTGTAGGTAGATTGATTTTTGTGAAACAAAACAAACAATTCAGTGAAAAACATTTCACGAAATAACCTACATACCTACTCGTATACGAATTTTTCAGAATTACACGCCCTTCATTAATGACACCTACATATATGATTGTGTCTATGTGTCGTTCATTGTAATAGTGAATTTATTCCATATTTGATTGAAATTTGTAATTTGCACTCAATCAGCTGTAATAATAAATTTTGTGTAAGGGAAAAAGAAAATTTTCAGAACAGTCAAAATTATTTTTTTTTTGATAAAAATAATTCAGAATTCTCCTTATTTTTGAATACACAGCTTTACAAATGTATTTATCTTTATCAAATTGTTGGTGGAGATAATTTATTAATTTTTTCAATGAACAACCGAAGCCGAAACTTTTCGAAAAAGTTATTTGTGAAAGCAAGTAAAAATTTAATATGCGAAAAACAGCATGGATCTATGGAAAGAAGATGAACGGTAACAAATCTTCTTACTTCCTTTCACAAATTCTCTAATGCTTTAGAGAAGGGTAGTGAAGTTGACTGCATTTACACTGACTTTTCTAAAGCATTTGATCAACTTAGTCATAATATCATTTTATTCAAACTTAAAGCTTTCGGCTTTCCACCTTTTTTTTATATATTAGATAAAATCGTACCTTGAAAATAGATCCTACCAGATCAAATTTCGACACTCTCTTTCAAACCTATTTAACGCTCACTCGGGTGTACCTCAGGGAAGTCATCTGGGCCCTTTTCTATTCATACTCGCTATAAATGATGTTGTGCCATGCATACGTTCTAGTGAAATTCTTATATTTGCGGATGATATGGAGATTTTCAAGACAATAAGTGCTGACCATGACCACAGTCTCTTGCAGGCTGATATTGACAGCTTTGCTTTATGGTGTGATAAAAAAGGTATTTCGACCTAATCTTGAGTATGCCACTCAAGTTTGGTCTCCCTTCTATGAAATTCATAAAAGTCGTATTGAATCAATACAACAAATATTTATTCGCTTCGCTCTGAAGGGTCTCCCTTGGGCTGATCCTTACAACCTCCCGCCATATGAACATCGGACCCAGTTACTGCAGGTCCAAACTTTATATCAAAGGCGGGTTAATAACGACTTAATATTTCTTCACCAACTTATAAGTGGTCAAGTTGATGCCCCTGACCTGTTAGCCTGTATTGGCATAAGTTATCGCATAGGATCTCACCACCTGCGAAGATTTGAACTTTTACACATCGGTTTTCATCGAACTTACTGCGGAATGCATGAACCTCTCAACCGTACGTGTAAGCTTTTTAATTTAAATGGTTCCTCAGTTGATTTTAACTTCGGTAAAATGGGATTGAAAACATTGTTTCGAACCAGTGACTGTCTTATCTACTATTTAAGATACTTTAAATGTTTTTTATTATTGCAAAATTCTGTATTCTTTTTATTTTGTAATTTTGTTCAGTTTTGTATACTTTTTGTTTGTAAGCATGTGCTGGTTTGCATTATTTTACTATTTTACTAACCACTAACACATACATGATATTACGATGATAGAGAACACCAAAAAAGTGGGTGGCACAAATCTGTCTTTCTGTCTGTTTGTATCTGGATCTACAGCCTAAGCCAATGATGCGATTTTCCTCAAATTTTGAACTTAAGGATTTTTTGTAGTTCTCCAGTGGGGAAATTGAATTTTTTTAGCTCTAAAAATAATACTTGCAATACAACCATTAAGGAAAAGCCAATTTATCTCAAAAACGGCTCCATCGGATTTGATACAAAAATAAAATGCACGACTGGATCGCACGTACTTGCTCTTATGTTTAAGTTGTGTGGGACTTTAGAACTTTAAAAAATATTCAAGTTATTATAGAAAAAGTATAAAAAGCATTTAAATCGTTCTTTTAATTGTAAAAAACAGTCTGATAAATAACTTAGAGCTAAAAAAAAAGTATGCCATCTGATTACTTGAAAAAATATGAATATATGCAAAAAAAAATTTTAAATCGTTGGAGCCGTTTTCTTAAAAATTAATTTTTTATATATAAAATTTTTGTAGCATTTTTCAAAAAAAATTTTGGTATGCCAATTTTGAGTATATATTAATATACATTTAAAACTGAAATTTCGAATCATCAACCTGTTTTTGAAATATTGAATTTTCAAAAAAAAATTTTGAATCTTTTTTTAAAAATCCAAAATTAATTTTTTCCAAAATTTTGGTATACAGTATTATTAATATTTTAACAAAGCTTTTGCACAAAAAAAATTATTGAAATCGGATGAGCGGTTAGAGAGAAAACCGAAAATCAAAAAAACCGTTATATGGCAGGTACCGTTAATAAATGTTTTTGGTAATTTTTTTTCTTACCAAAAAGTACACCATGTCTACAATAATACATTGATTTTTTTTTATCAAAATCGTTGGAGCCGTTTTTGAGATAAATAAGCTTTTCCTTAACGGTTGTATGGCAAGTACCGTTATTTTTTGAGCTAAAAAAAAAATTTCAATTTCCCCTCTGGAGAGTTACAAAAAAACCTTAAATTCAAAATTTGAAGAAAATCGCTTCAGTGGTTTAGGCTGTAGGCTGAGGTACGGACAGACAGACAGACAGACAGACAGACAGACAGACAGACAGACAGACAGAATTGTGCCACCCACTTTTTTCGTGTTCTCTATCATCGTAATGTCATGTTTGATTGTTATCTCGAAATTTTTTTTTTGCACGAATCCAAAACTTGCCCTATAGTACCTATATCGCAAGTAAAAATCAGTGTATTATGGTAGATATGGTGTACTTTCTGCGGTAGGAAAAAAATACCAAAAACATTTATTAACGGTATCTACCTGCCATCTTACGGTTTTTTTTATTTTCAATTTTCTCATTAACCGCTCATCCGATTTCAATAAAAATGTTTGCACAAAAGCTTTCTTCGAATAGTAGTACCTCGTGGCATGATGGTTAGTGCTTAGGACTGTCATGTCCAAGGTGTGGATTCAACTCCCAGCCGTGCCACCTAAAAACAGAAATGTTTTATCCGAGGTACTGCCTCTTGCGAGGAACTGACAAATCTTCCAAGAGTATACTTGTCATGAAAAAGTGCTTCTCATTTAGCCGTTCGGACTCGGCAAAAAACTGTAGTTCCCCTCCATTCCTGCCAACAACACGCACCACAGGAATGGTTGAGAGTTGTAAGTCACTAGGCCCTGGTTCTCCATGAGCTGTTGCGCCACCCAATTTATTTATTTATTTTTCTTAGAATATAAATAATACTGCATACTAAAATTTTGGAAAAAATAAATTTTGGATTTTTAAAAAAATATTCAAGATTTGTTTTTGAAAATTCAATATTTCAAAAACGAGTTGATGAATTATTTTAAAATTTCAGTTTGAAATGTATATTAGTATATACTCAAAATTGGCATACCAACATTTTTTTTTTTAAGAAAACGGCTCCAACGATTTAATTTTTACTTGCGATTATAGGTATAGCCCAGTTAAATTAGGAAAAGGATAACTCAGTTTTCAACAACAAGAAATGTAGGTGTCTTAAGTTTCTCGGCTGCTTTACAACCTTCTGTGTGGTGCGGATGCAACTCCACGTACCATGTATGTTAAATTGTTATCATTACTATGTACAACATTTTAAGTAATAGTTTTTTTGTACGATTCACCGGATAAACATTTTCGAAAGAAAATATATTTATGTTTTTCTCCTTACTAATAAAGTGTGATCCTATGAATTGGATAACGCGCACAATTCGTGGCCGATGATATCGATCGACGGCTCATTTTATAGGTCGATACAAGAACTGAAAATGATTTTAAGAGCATCATCCAGAAAAATCAACGGTTACCTAGAAAACTCAAGAAAAGTCATACCACCCCCAAAACACAACCCATAGGGGAACATTGGTCCGTTATATCTCAAAAATAAAACCACCTACAGAGGTCGTTGGCTTATTTTAAAGGTAATTTTATCTTCTACAAGATTGTAGTAGAACGTTTTGTTGTAAAATAAAATGCAAGCGAGTTATTGCATAAAAACAAAACCAATCTCTTTTTCAAGATGGCGGGTCTTCCCTAACCTCAAAAATTCCAAAAACTCGTTTTTATGATCAGGAGACGCAGCCAAACAGATTCCATAAAAAAAATTTTGTCCATCGAAAAATGCGATTTGATGCCCTTTTTTGACTAATTTGACTGGGCTAGTACTATAAGGCAAGTTTTGGATTCGTGCAAAAAATTTTTTTTGAGATAACAATCAAACATGATATTACGATGATAGAGAACACCAAAAAAGTAGGTGGCACAATTCTGTCTGTCTGTCTGTTCGTCTACAGCCTAAACGGCTCGATCGATTTTCTTCAAATTTGGTACATAGTGGTTTTTGGTGATTCTGCCGACATTTTTTTTTCATTTTTTTTTTAGAACCAAAAATTACGGTACCTGCCATACATTTTTTTTGGCAAATTTACATAATCGTATTTTTTGCTCAAAAACGGCTCGACAACTTTTCTAAAGTTTAATAAATTTATTTTAGTAAAGGCTTTCTTTGGGTGGAAAACCATTTTTCAAAAATGGTTATTAATGGTACCTCCCAAGGAACCATTTTTTAATTTTTGATTTTCTTCACAATGATATGACCGATTTCAATTATTTTTTTTATACAGAAGCTTCCAAGAAATGTTAATAGTTTTGTGTACCAACATTTTTGAAAAAATATTTTTTGGATTTTTAAAAAATATTTCAAAATTTTTTTTGGAAAATCAAATATTTCGAAAACGGCATCATAGATTTTTTGAAACTCGATATTTAAGACTTTTTTAGTACCTACTCTCTAAAATATTTTTAGAAAAAATTTTACATTTGTGAAAAAATAACGGTACCTTCCATACAAAAGTGAAAAAACCGCAAAGGAATATATTTTTTTGCTTGAAAACGACTCCTACGATTTTGATTAAACTTTTTTCATATACTAAAATTAGTACGATCTACCATCAAAAGTTATAAAATTTCACACATAGCAACTATTAGTAGTGCCTGTCATAGAACGGTTTTTTTTATTTTGAGTTTTCTCATTACCAGTTTAACGGATTTAAATGAAGTTTTTGTTATACAAATTTCAGATAAGATTAAATCATATCAAAATTTTCAAAAAGGAAGTCTTTGGATTTTTAAAAAAAGTTTCAAACTTTTTTTTTTGAAAATTCGATATCTCAAAAACGGGTTGACAATTTTTTTTCAAATTTTGTTTTTATATATACATAAATATATAGTTTAAATCTGCATACCAAAATTTGTTTTTAAAAATGTTTTAAGAATTTTATAGTTGTAAAAAAAATTAATTTAAAAAAAAACCGCTCCAACGATTTAAAATTTTGTTTTCCCATACAATCATATTCCATCATGAATTAAGATGGCATACTTTTTTTCACCTCAATATGTCAAAAGAGTTGTTTTAGCTAATTTAAATGTCGTATTTCATGCTTCTCTACATTTTTATCTCATAATTTCCATGTTTGTATACACAATTTTCTTAAACTCGCAGTGTCTTGAACATAAGAGCAAGTACGTGCGATCCAGTCGTATATTTTATTTTAAGCAATTTTACATAGGTAATCGTATTTTTCTGAAAAACGGCTCGACAAAACTTCTTAAAAACAAATTCAATAAATTTATTTTAGTAAAGGCTTTCTTTGGGTGGAAAACCATTTTTCAAAAATGGTTATTAGGTAATGGTACCTCCCAAACAACCATTTTTTAATTTTTGATTTTCTCAATTATTTTGTTTATACAGAAGCTTCCGAAAAATATAAATAGTTTTGTTTACCAAAATTTTTGAAAAAATATTTTTTGGATTTTTAAAAAAATGTTTAAATTTTTTTTTTTTTTTTTTTGAAAATCAAATATTTCCAAAACGACATGATCGATTTTTTTGAAACTCGATACTTAAGAGTTTTGAAGTACTCTCTAAAATATTTTTAGAAAAAATTTTACATTTATGAAAAAATAACGGTACCTTCCATACAAAAGTTAAAAAACCGTAAAGCAAAATATTTGTTTGCTTAAAAACGACTCCTACGATTTTGATTAAACTTTTTTCATATATCAAAATTAGTACGATCTACTAACAAAAATTATAAAATGTTACACTTAGCAACTATTAATAGTATCTTTTTTTCTCATAATCGGCTAAAAGGATTTAAATAATTTTTTTACATACAAACTCTAAATAAGTTGAAACATTATTGCGTATCCAAATTTTGTGTTTTTGAATTTAACAAATAAAAGTTCCAAATTTGTTTTAGAAAATTCAATATCTCTAAAAACAGGTTGACAGTTTTTTTTTTAATTTTTTCTTGTGCATTAATAAAAACTAAATATTTGTGTACTAAAATGTTCTCTTAAGAATATTTTAAGAATTCAATGAATATTAAAAAAAAAAACCGCTTCAACAATTTTTGATTTTTGTTTTGTATAAATTTAAATTTCATCAATACAGTAGACGCTCGATTGAGTGAATCTCAAAATAGTGAACTATCTTCAATAGTGAACACACAAAATTGTATATAAAAATGTATATTTTGTATAAAAATATCTCGCTAGCATTTAGGATTGCTTGCGAGAACACTGTGAAATTGTCTCTGTTTTTTTTTTATTAAATCTGAGAGATAGCTTTGTTTAACGCTTAAATAAATGTAAGAACATAAAAATCGAACAAAAACTGCATTTTGGATCCAATTCACCATTAGAAAGCCTTTAAAAACTCCCGCTCGAAAAAGTGAATAATCTCGAGGGAGTTGACAGGAGTGGTTTTTATTATACTTCACTATACCGAGCGTCTGCTGTAATTCAGATGGCATTTTTCACCTCTAACTATAATCTCATATAACTCCCATGTCTTTATAAACACTTTTTTAAACCTTAGCCCCCAATTTCACAATGGAAGTTTTATCTTTTTAAACTTCGGTTCAACAGAACAAACTGAACTCAGTTCAAGGTTTAAACGAGACTGGTGTGAAACTGCCCATAAAGTGGTTTCCTCTGTGGATATACCACAATCCATACTTCTTCATCTTCAATATTATAAATCAATCATTATAAAAGCTATACTAAGCCCCGCAGCATATAAAAAGACTGGGTGTCTCGTCTCTTAATATCAAATAAGAATAAAATGTAAATTTTTGCTGAACTATAATTTCTGCCTGAGTGTGACCCCGCTCCAAACTAATCCTTCATACATATATGACTTTAGTTTCACATAAAGTACAAACTCATCATACTTTAGGCCAATTTGTTCACAGCTAATCATCTTTAATCAATGATTATTTCATCATATGGAAATCAGCTGTGTGTGATGATTAACACAATTTAATCAGAGCCTGTTAAATATTTATTACAGATTAAATCCACTGCCAACATAATGGCTCTTAGTGTCCCCTTAAGTGTTCTATTTACAATGGACTTCAATATTTGTTATACCTACTTTTGGACAAAAGCCTTTTCCTATAGAATAAACCCTCTTCCAGCTTACAAACAAGTTGTAGGGGAGCTAGTTCCCTATGATCTTTATGATGCCAGGTTTATTAGTTATTTTTGACCTTTAGTTTACCTCCTATAGTAACAAGTTATTCGTTTACTCCTTTCATCCACTTGATTCGGGTAGTTATCCTTTTAAAACCCTTAATACCACTTATACAAATCCTTACAATGTTTATATTTTGTTAAAAAAAAAACAAACAAACTAAGAACCTAATCTACATATCAATCCAAGGTGAATTACAATAAATCTAAATGCCAAACATTTCTAAATATTCATCTATAAATATCGAAATAATGCCTTGGGAGAACCTCTTTACCATAAAGGTATATCCCGCATATATCTATAACACGAAGGATAATGGAGATACCTTTGAGTTGTAAACAATCTATATTATCTATTGAATATGGTATTTTGTTTTCCCTTTGTATTTTTCTCACCCTTCAGCTTAAGTTAAAAGTTTATAAATATATAAGAATGGAAAATCTATTCTTCCATAAAATAATCTTGTTGCACATCAGACTCTGGAACAGTGCTTCCAACCTTCATACATACATCAATCCACATTTGTTTTTGTTAAAATGTAAAAAAAAAGAAAAAATATTTATATAAAACACCTTTTAGCAGCTCATTCACCAAATATTGGCACGGTTATTGTTTTCTCTACCAGAACCTATGCTACCCTCCATTGATTTCAGCCATTTCCGTCGTTCTATCACTCTTCAACCAAAATTCACGAGGAACTAGTAGCGTTTGCTTTAACATCCTTTACAAGGTGCGAAAAATGCTATGAAAATATGTATCTCTATATATACCTTAGATCCGTATCCGTACCGTATATTTTCTACCTTTAGTTACCGAGGTCGAAAAGACCTGGTGGTAGCTGGTAGCGTCTTTTATTTTTCCTATCCAAAAGTCATAAAATTTGTTGGGCAATATATTTTTATATTTTTCCATTTCCGATTTATATCTGTTCGATTTTTTTTCTTTCTTTCATCTCACACCAAATTCGATCATAAGAAAAGATATATATCTCTCTCTCCCTCTTTTTTTTAGTAATGGCAGCTTTTTTTGTTCTTCCGTTTACCATCGTCGCCGTGTCGTTGTCGGCAGGATGGCGCAAGGAAGTGTATTTTTTCCGCCATTTACTGGGTATTTATTTAGTTACTTTATTTGCAAAAAAAATAATAAATAAATAAATTCTTTCATCCTTGGTTTGGTTTGTGGTAAGTTATACAATTAACACAGGGGCGTAGATATTAACTTCTGCGCCTATGCGAGACTTAAAATTATGTAATTCAAAAATCATGCCTGATAGTGCACAAAGAGGGAAGGGTACAAAATCTCGAATGTCAAAATCCCAAATGGCAAAACATGAAAATGCCGAATGCCATAATCCCAAATAGGCAACCAAAATCCCGAATGGACTAAATCCCGAAAGCTATAATCACGAATGGACAAAATTCCTATTAACAATTAATAACATACGAAATGTACCTTCATTTGAAGGCTAGAATTTCGAATGGCTTGGTTACTTGGTAAATCGCGCACGCGATTTTTAATACCAAAAACAGAACATTCGGAATTTGGGCATTCGGGATTCGGTCGTTCGGGATTCTTTCATTTGGAATTGTAGCCATTCGGGATTTTGTCCATTCAGGATTTTGTCCCTTCAGGATTTTGTCCATTAGGGATTTTGTCATTCAGGATTTTACCACTCTGGATTTTCGCGTTTTCGGGATTTTGGGATTAACCATGCAAAGACTATGAAATGTAAAAACATTTGTTTTGTTATTGGATTGGGTCTATTTATATAATTAAAAGTGTTGAAGATCATACTAATCATTATAAAAACATAAATATTTAACGAAATTTTAAACGTTTCTATAAAAGTGGAGACTTTGTAAAATTTACATAATTAAGGAATACAAAACTTTTGTTTTGCATATAGAACTTTTTCGGCTAATTTAATTGAAAAAAACTATTTTTTTTGAATGGTAACTTAGAGGACTTCTCCACCGCAACGTGGAATTCCTTCTCCCCTTCTTTCGAACTTAGAAGTTAATGAGCTTCTGAATTGCATAGAAGCGGAGAGGTACATGGTGATCGCAGTATCAGGAAAGCATCCTAACACTTTAAGAAACCTTTTACAAAAATCTCTAAGCAAGCTTATACGATGGGCAGATCGGTGCTAACTTGGAATTTAACCCCATAAAACTTTACTAATTTGGGTAATTAGACCGATCCTAACTTACGGCGGGGAGTGGCAGTATGATGGACTACCTTTGATAAAGCGATACATCGCGATAAACTAAGCAACAACGTCTAAAGAACAGCATGTCTATGTATAAGTGGAGCACTTCAGTCGACTTCTTCCGCTGCATTAGACATTCTACTCCATCTGAGACCTCTCGATATTTTCGAGAAGCAAATGGCCGCAAACACAGACATTTGCCTCAGAGCCTCTTCACAGTGGATCAATAATGAGATTGGCCACTTCACTATTCTGAATTCATTCGGATCATTTCCAAGTAACACTGATTACACAGTCCCACTATATTGAATTTCTATAAAAACTTTGAAATTACCAAACCTTCCAGATCCACCTAGGAGGATGTGGAATTCTTAGAAGATCAATCAATTCACTTCTACACTGACGCATAGTGGTCCGTTTGTCGAATTTCGGCGACAAAAATCATTTCCCACGCCAATTCAGTGCGAAAGTTTAAGAAATTTGGTACACTTAATGATTTGGGGATGCTGAATTCAGTGATACTGCCTAAATTTTTCTACTTCACAATTTAGGTCAGAACTTGGTTCCAAATTTCAAAATTTCAAAAAAAGCCCTGTGCAAGGCAGGAATTAAGTCAACTTTATGTGTTTAATGTCCTAAAATATGAGCTCGAATATATACTTACACATGAAAGTGATTCCAATACAAATTTGTACCAAATTTAGAAAATATAGGCTCAATTCTCTTTTTAGAATGGGATTGATTCTAGTGCCATTCTTTAAAAAAATTTATTGAAACTTATTTTAATACAACGTCACTTTTAAATAATACATAAAAAAAAAATAATTTTTAAATAATTATTTCAGATCATTTTAGTTTCAATTAGTTTTGCAACTTATAATTGTCAAAATTGTCAAATTTGTTTAAGACTCAATTAGATAAGATTTAAAAATAAGTTTCGATAATTTTTTTTTGAAAGAATAGCACTAGGATTAATTTCATTCTCAAAAGAAAATTGAGCAACATTTTTGACTATATTTTCTACATTTGGTACAAATCTGTATTGGAATCACTTCCATGTGTAAGTACACATTCAAGCACATATTTTCAGACATTAAGGACATAAACTTGACTTATTTCCTCACTTGCAAACGGCTTTTTTTGAAATTTTGAACCAAGTTCTGACCCAAATTGTGATGCCCTTGTTTGAAGTAGAAAAATGTAGGCAGTATCACTGAATTCAGCATTCCCAAATTATTGAGTGTACTAAATTTCATAAGCTTTCGCCTACAATTGGCGCGGGAAATTATATATTATATTTGAAATGGACGACTGTGCGACGGATCGAAGACCAAAGATGGGGTTGGTGGAAGTGTGTACTCTGATAGTCTAAATCTAAAACTCTCATTCCGTTTTTCTAATTACTATAGCGTAATCCAAGCGGAACTTCTAGCAATAAAAGAAGTACTTTCTTGGGCTTTAAGAAAACGTGATATTAACCCCGCATATCCGCATCTTCTCTGATAGTCAAGGCACTATTAAGTTTCTGGGCTGTGTCTCTAAAAACTCTAGAACAGGAGATGGCTTTCTATTTAAATATTCACCTTTGTTAGGTGCTGCACCATAGTGACATAGCAGGGAATTATAAAGCTGATGAACTCGCTAGAAATAGAATATTACAACGCATTTTATCTGAAAAGATAAATATTGGTAGACGCATCGCTACGTTTAAGCTTTTGTTTTACTTTGGAGATAACAAACATTTGGTGGAACAACATCACTACTTTGCTGGCGACAAATCAAGTATAGCCAATCCTCGCTTTAACGCGTTCCATGTGCTTAATATCTTTAAACAAACTATACATCAGCTCTCGTGTAGGTGTCATAACAGGACACTGTTTAATAGACAGGCACGTAACGCTTCTTGAATTACTTTCAAACAATTTTTGCGGAAGCTGTATGAACGAAGAGGAGGAAGAAACGACTTCTTTATTTCTCACTTTCTCTGTATACATTCCATACTCTTTTCTACAGACATAATCTCCACTTAGGACTTAGGAGACTACTTCTATAACGATCCAAGTGATCTGGAAAATATAGACATTACAACAGTCATATTTATTAGATTTTCTTAAAACACGCTTGGGCAGTTGTCCAGCTAGTCAATGACTTAATAGTTTAGGCATTTATTTTTTAGGTATTTATAAACATATTCCAATAAGCGCCCAAATTTTACCTCATTTATTCAGTGTCATACCTGTATTTATTCATTTTTGAATTAATTAATGAATTTAAGTACGCTTTCATTCAATACAAAACTAGAAAATTAGAAAACCAGAAATATTTGCCCACCTTATTCATTGAACGTGTCTTCTTTAAAATATAATTTGGACAACCAATTTCAGTGGCTAAGTTAGCCAACCGGTGCAAAATGTATAATTATTGCAAATTAATAATAGAGAAATAATCTTAACTTAGAAGTGCAAAGTCTAATACAATCTTCCATTGATTTGTATACGGATAGATTTTTCTTTTCTTAGGATTCGGCGAGTAAATCCACCCTTGTAATATTAACTTCTGTCCATCCTGGCGGGCCCGTCCAACGAATATATGTTAGATTTTGATATTCACATAACGACAATCAACATTAAGGTCCGATTCTAGAGTGGTAATTCTTTTTTTTCACAACATCATTCTCAAGATACTTAGGGTACTTAAGGTTATGATGGTGATGAATGATTATTATTATTCTAAAAGCATATACATTTGATTTTCTGTGTTTCATTTTATAGACAATTATGTAGAAGAAGCTTCTGTCATATTTTTTTTTACAACTATATTAACAATAATAAGCATTTAATCCGATTAGATTTTACGATTACTGAATCTAACTCACAGACTACTTTTTTATTCCCGATTGCTGGTATTTGAATTAAATATAAAACGAAATAAATCTTCCCTTCTTTTACTTGCGATATAGGTAGATACTTTAGGGCAAGTTTGGATTCGTGCAGAAAATTTTTTTTGAGATAACAATCAAACATGGCAATGATGCAGTGGATGTAGTGCTTGACTGCTTACTTAGAGGTGTGGATTCGAGTCCCATTCAATGCAGCATTCTTTTCTATATTCTCCCAGCTTAACTGGACGCCATCCGTGGGATTTAATGAGATAATTAACACCTTGATCTCAATCCAACGTGCTAAATCTTTCCTATACTCCTAATCTTTCTAACTATAGTGCCGTGCAATTCAGGTTGCATTTAAAAGACCTAAGGTCTTACAGGCATATAGTTAAAATTATTATTTATTATGATAGAGAACACGAAAAAAGTGGGTGGCACAATTCTGTCTGTCAGTACCTCAACCTACAGCCTAATCCACTGAAGTAATTTTATTCAAATTTTGAGCTCAATGTTTTCTTGTAACTTTCCAGAGGGGAAATAGAAATTTGTTTTAGCTCCAAAAATAACAGTACTTGCCATACAACCATTAATAAAAAGCTAATTTATCTCGAAAACAGCTCCATCGATTTTTATAAAAAAAATATCAGTGTGTTATTGTATACCTATATGGTATACTTTTTGATGTACAAAAAAAATAACAAAAACTGTTATTAACATATAAAAGTTTTTCTTTTTGATTTCCTATTTTCTCTTTAACGTCTCAACCTATTTGAATAAATTTTTTTCTGCAAAAGCTCCTTTAAAATGTCAATAATATTGCATATCAAAGTTTTGAAAAAAAGTAAATTTTGAATTTTTTAAAAAATATTAAACAAAATTTTTTTTTTAATTCAATATTTTGAAAACGGGTTGATGAATTTTTTGAAAATAATCTCGTAAATGTATATTAATACATATATACTCAAAACTGATATCCCAAAATTTTGTTTTTAAAATATATCTTAAATTTTGTAGTATATAAAAAATATATTTTAATAAAACCGTTCCAACGATTTTGATTTTTTTTTAAACATGTCTTCCTTTTTATCAAGTTATAAAATGGCATACTGGTTTTGAGCGCTGAGCTATTATAATATACAATTTAATGAATTTAAAGAACGATTTAAATGTTTTTATTTGTTTATATTTTTTCTTTAATTATTTGCATATTTTAAAAGTTCTTTAACTTCCAATCAACTTGAACGTAATAGCAAGTAATTGCGATCCAGTCTTGATTTTTTTTTTTTTTAATATTGTACCTACTTATTTTAGTAACCGGAAAAAAATTGATCAAAATTCCAAGAGCCGTTTTTAAGAAAAATAAGATTTTTCTAACATTTGTGTGGAAGGTAGGGTAGAGTCGGCACCAACTAACAGGAGGGCACCGTTCGATTGGACTTTTACTGTTTCTTGCAGATAATAGTTAGACGAAATTGCTATGAAAAATGATGCACTAAGGGCCAGTTGTACAAATATTTAACTCGTGGTTCAGCAATTTTAACTCACTGACTTTGGCGAATTAACTGAAGTTCAACGATGGTTCAGGCACTAAATTGGCTACTATAACATACTTGAACCTTGAACCACCGCTGAACCCCAGTTATGTTGCAGAAATCAGCCAGTTAAAATATTTGAACCACGGATCAAAATTTAAGCCACGTTTGTGCAACAGGTCTTAAGGGATCTATTTTATTTTAATGAATGGCAATTATTTATTCTTAGCCACTTTCACTTATGTAGATTTGTTTTCAGATTAAATATTAATTTTCATTGAATTGATGTTCTGATCTACATAGTTTGCCCTATCCCCTGTCAGATGACCAAGCCCCTGTCGGAGGAGCCCCGTGTTCGAAACTTATCTACATTTTTCAAGAACTACAAAAATAGTGAACAAATTTTAAACAATCTTAAACTCCAACAATATGTTGCTAAATCATTAATTTGGAAAAGAGTTTTCAAATTTTTGAAAAATAAACAAAAAAAATTTTTTACTTTTGCATATTTCCGAAATGCCGAATTTACCATACCTATCGTTATTTTTTCTATAAAAGTTAAATATTTTCTTTGGTTTTTTAACACCAAGTTTCAAAACACCGACTGTGTTGTTTTCGAAAAATATTATTAGGAATAAAGTTTTCAAACAAAAATTTTGGAATATTTTTTTAAAAATCCAGAAAATTGTTTTATGAACATTTTGTAAACAATACTATTTTATTTCTGAGCTTCTCCATACAAAAATTTAGCATTTACGAACAATATTTTTGCATCCGTTTTTGAGAAAATTAAAATTTTGTAAAATTGGTACCGTTATTTTTGGTTCTAAGAAAATAAAGAAAAAAACTTTCGGAAATGCACTGATTTTGCCACCCTAGACAAGTGCAGCCCTAGGCAATTGCCCATTTCACCTAACGGCAGGTTCAACACCGATTGTATACAAACATTACTTGAAGTCCTTTTCGATTACTTTCGCCGTTTAAGAGATATCTTCGTCATTTTATCGTTTTTGAAATACAGTAGACGATCGGTTTAGTGAATCTCAAAATTATTATATATTTACGATGATCACTGATTAACTGACTGACTGATTCTGTAACGCTCGAAAATATTTTGAATATGAAAAAAGTTGCGAAGACGCTTCCAGGTTCCAAACGCGTATTGGGAAAATAATGGTCGACGTCTCAAAAAATAGATGTTGAGTAGACGCACCATCGGCTTAAATATCAATGTCGCCACTTTTCGGGAAAATACTTTTTCTTATGTCAAAGGATAGGACTTCCACTTTTTTATTAGTTTTTAATATTTTGAAAATGAACAGAATTTCGGAAATGCCCACAGATGCCAAACGCATGTTGAAAAAATAACGGCGTACACGCATCTTCGACTTAAATGTCAGTGTTGCCATTTTTCGGAAAAAAAGTTTTTTTGATGCTAAATGGTGGACTTTACAGTTTTTAGTAGTTATCAATATTTTGAACATGAAAAAAGTTGCGGAAACGCTTCCAGATGTCAGACGTGATGTCTTAGAAGTTAGATGTTGAGTGAACGCACCTACAGGTAAGATCTCAGTGTTGCCACTTTTCGGGAAAATACTTTTTTTATGTCAACGTACCTCCACATTTTTTTTGTTTTGCTTTTTAACATGAACAAAAAAGGAATGAAAACGCCTCCAGATGCCAAATGCGTGTATAAAATAATCCTTAATGTCTAAGAAGATAGGTATTGATGTCTGAAAAGATAGGTGTTGAAGAGACGCACTCAGATGTCAAAAGCGTTAAGAAAATAAGGTCTAAGAAGATAGGTGTTGAGCAGATGCAGCTTAGGGTAAAATGTTAATGTGGCCACTTTTCGGAAACATACTTTTGTTGATATATCAAAAGATGTGACCTCCACTTTTTGGATTTTTTTTTGTTGATATTTTCAACATGAAAAAATTGTAGAAACGCCTCCAGACACCTAATGAAAAATTAAGTTTCATGCTTTAAGTTGAGTAGACACACCTTCAAGTTAAATAATGTAAGTGCTGTCACTTTTCGGTAACATATGGTTTATGTCTTAAAAGATAGGTGTTGAGCAGACGCACCTTGGGGTAAATTTTTGGTGTTGTCACTTTATGGAAGGATACTTTTTTATATGAAAGAGTAGGACCTTCTCTTTTTTTTTGGCAATTTTTAATATACAAAGTTACGGAAACACCTCCAGATACCAACCGATAGACATTTATAGACATAATTGATATCAATATATTCATTCATTTTTAACGGGCGCCTTAAGCGCGTTACAACCAACTAGTAGTGAAATATCTACAATAGTGATACAAAATTGTATATAAAAATGTCTCACAAGCATTAAAGATTACTTGAGAACACTGAAAGACTGTTTCTGCTTCTTTATTGAACCTGAAAGAAAGCTTTGTATAGCGCTTAAATAAATGTAAAAACATTCACATCGAACAAAATGTGAATTTTGGATCAAATTCACTATTAGAAAGCCTTTTAAAACTCTCGCTCGCAAAATTGTACAATCTCGAAAGAGTGATTTTATTACTTCACTATATCGAGTGTCTACTTTAATTATCTTTTATAAACCAAAGCTATCAGTCTTACGAAAAATAGTGTCCTAATCTCTTTAGGGAGTTGCAATCACCGTTTTTTCTACATATAACCTCCTAATAACTTTTCATTGGCAGGTAGTTGCAGATTGACGGGGACTTTTTCGTTATAGTGTAGGAGTACAAATAAACAGGCACCTACTGATGAAAAATTAAATTATTCATTTCTTTTGATTACTTTTCGATTTTATATTCCATTTGGTTTAAAAAAAATTTACTTCCTCTTTCACATTTTCTTCCTGTTGTCAATATGTATATTTAAATTTATAAAAGTTAATCAAAAAAGATATGTACATACATATATGGAATATTAAATATTCCATATAAATTGTATATGCTCCATTATACATATTCCTTCCAAGATTTGTTTGTATTACATTTTAACTTTGATCGATGACAGTTGTGTTGTAACATTGAAACTTTCTTTGAAGTCAATTTAATGATGTCCGGCGAACACATACGATCCATTTAAATTTACTATTTTAATGATGCAGAAGAAATGTTTCATTTACATCAAAGCACATCAGGCCCACACACACAAACAAATACAATGTACCTATACGTAATCAATTATTTATAATAGAATCTGTCATGAAGTAAGTTTTCTCTTGAATATTAATACGAAAATGTTGTATGTATGTAGGTATTTCTACTTAGTAATTTGGAGACAAAAATAAAACCAATATGTCCAAAAATCATTGATTAAATAATAAACTAATGTCAACTCAACTAACCATCAAAAATGTAATGTACAACAACAATTTTCTACTTTTGTTAAGATGAGGTCTAAATTGACTTATTTTAAGTGAAGAATATTATTATTATTATTAAAAAGCTTTTATTCACTCGTAAACAAAATATAAAGTTGTAAAAGAATACAAATAGTTCAAAATAAATTAAATGTTTTGTTTTTAAATTCAAAAATGTTGATGAGCATAAGCCTCCCCCCACAATTTCCATCTTCTTCTATCTGTAGCTTCCCACCAGTAGTTCGGGCAAAAGGAGCTGATGTCGTCTCTCCATCGTTTGAATTGTCTTCCGACATTTCGTTTCCTGTCTAATGGTGTCCACTCTGTTGCCATCTTGGTCCATCGTTCATCTCTTGTTCGAGCTATGTGCCCAGCCCAATCCCATTTTAATTTTCTCATTCTGAGAAGTACATCTTCAAAATTAGTTCGACTTCTTATTACGTTGTGGTTAACACGTTGAGAGATCCGTATCTTAAGGATTGATCTTTCCATTGACCTTTGACAAGATTGTAATTTGTTCTCAAGGAATCTCGTAGAATTCCACGTTTGGCACCCATATGTCATAACAGGTAGAACTGAAGAATCAAAAAGATATTTTCTTGTTTGGCTAGAGATGTTAAGGTCTAACAGATTTCTTACGTTCCAAAACTGTCGCCAAGCATTTGTTATTCGTTGGTTAACGTTTTTTGTATCTTTGTCAATAAAGGATATTATTTGCCCAAGGTACGTATAGTCTTCTACATACTCTAAAATGTTGCTATCTATTTTTATTTCTGAGTGATAGCCATTTGACATGATTTTGGTCTTTTGTCTATTAGTTGATAGTCCTACTTTTTTGCATTCGAGACAGAGGTCGTTGAGCATAATTTGTAGTTCTTCACTGCTGGTGGCAATCAATACGATATCATCTGCAAATCTTAAATTTGATAAGTATTTTCCATTCATCTTCAGACCTCTGCTTTCCCAGTTTAACTTTCGAAAAATGTCCTCCAAGGTTGCTGAGAAGAGTGCTGGTGAAAGTGGATCACCTTGTCTTACTCCACGAGTTATATGAAACACAGGTCCCGTAGTTTCTGTTTTTATGTATGCATGACTTTCATTATACAGCTTCCTTAAAATTCGTACAATTTTTGGTTCCACACCTTGTTTTTTTAATGCTTCCCAGATATATATCTGCTCTATTGTGTCAAATGCTTTAGCAAAATCAATAAACGCAAAATATAGAGTTATATTATATTCTTTGGCTTTTTCTATAATTTGATTCATTGTTTGGAGATGATCCATTGTTGAGAACCCAGACCTGAATCCAGCTTGCTCGTGAGGCTGATTAAATTCTAAACTGGTTTTTATTCTATTAAACAGACATTTCGCAAAAACTTTATAGACGCAAGAAATTATACTAATGGGTCTGTAATTATTGATATCATCTTTGCTACCTTTTTTGTGGATGAGGATTATTTCAGATTGTTTCCATTGTTGTGGAATATCCTCGGTGACCAAAACCTGATTGAAAATTTCTTTCAACCAGTTGGCCAGTGAAAATTTTGCGTATTTTAAGAACTCTGCAGCGATTCCGTCACTTCCATTACATTTATCATTATTCAAGCTTTGAATTGAATGCTCGATTTCGCTTTGTAGAAAACTCGGAAACTCTTCTTCTTGACCTGCAAATTCAACATTTAGTTGTATATGGTTTTCTGATTGCTTTAGTTGGGTTTTATACAAATTGCTGTAAAAATCTGTTGCTATCTTATTGATATCTTTTCTCTGGTATTTCTTTTGCTCATTATTGACAGATAAAGCTACGATCCATTCTTTATGTGGTTGTAATGCTGCTTTCGCCTTTTTAATTGATTTTGTTGTTTCGATCAATTTTTTGAGGAGGTTTTCGTTGAAGTGTTTTATGTCATCCTGTGATTTTTGTTTAATTTGTTTTCTGAGCATTTTTAAGTTTATCTTTTCGGATGCACTTAAATCCTCCTTCTTACGTAGTTTTTCTCGTTTTTCGATTAGCTGTAATGTTTCGTTTGAAAGTTTTTGTGGTTTCTGTTTTGTTGCTGTTAGTATGTATCTTTCCGAAGATTCTTTGACTGTTCTTTCCAGGTTGTTATAGAGATTTTGTACGGGTTCGTTTCTTGATGATAGTATGTGATACCGTTGTTGAAGATCAATGTTATAATTCTTGATGTCTTCATCTGTAATTATCTTTGATACGCTTTTTTTGGTTGTTTTGTTGAGTTGTCTTGTCTTGTGATTTATCTTTAATTTAGCTCTGACTAATCGATGATCTGAATCAAACTCGAAATTGTTTAGAACATTGACATCTTCAAGTATCGATCTTTTATTTACTAGGATGTAATCGATTAGATTTTTATGGTTTTTATCCGGTGTTATCCAAGTCCATTGGTTTTGAGGATTCTTTTTAAATAATGAGTTCCCAACAAAAAACTTGTGTTGCCAAACATGTTGGATAAGACGGTTTCCCCTCTCATTCCTTTCTCCATATCCATATGGACCCATTATTTTCTCTTCGCCTTTGTTCCTTAATCCAATTTTAGCGTTAAAGTCTCCTATTGTTAAAATGATTTCAGTATTAAGGTGGTTTGTTGCTTCATCAAGTGTGCTATAGAAGGCTTCTATTTCTTCATATTTCGCTTTTTTAGTTGGTGCATAGACTTGAATTATGGAAATATTGCATTGCTCTATCCTTAGTTTAATTCCAATGACTCTGTCGCTAAATCCCTTTATTTCCAAAATGTTCTTTTTGAGTGCTTTGTTTATCAAGAATCCTACACCAAAGAGTCCTTTTTTGACACCGAAATAGGAGAATATATTACCGTTGTTTAATTCTGTAATAGCTTCTCCATATTTTTTCACTTCAGATAGACCTATAATATCCCACTTTATCTTCGTAAGTGCATTTTCTAATTCCATAAATTTTTCTTCTGATTGTAAAGTTCTGGTGTTAAGTGTAGCAATGTATAAGTGTTTTTTCGAAGTTGTATTTTTATTTTTGATATTAGGTAATTGTATACCATTGAGACTATTGAGATTGCATTCCGCAGTTTCAATTGAAGGGGGGTTTTGGCCAAAAACCTCCACGGTGGCCGGCCGGGTTGGAGGTGTACTAAGTTCATATTTCAAGTTTTGTTTCTCTTTTTTTGTTATATGTTCCGGTAAAAGTTGGCGTTCAAAAAATGGATTTGTTGTTTTCATTGATGTTTGCTATTTTGTGGTTGGTTGTACTCCTTCGGTTAAAAAAACATTATCGGAGTTCCTATTGACATTTAAAATCTCTTGTGATAAAGACTTTTGAAGTACAAAATGTCTAAGTGGGGATGATGCTATAGATGTTGTTATTTTTCGTTTTGGTGGTAGCTTGCTTTTTTTGATCGCTCCTGTTATTGGGTTCATTGATTTTTCTTTATTAATTTTTTCATCATCTTCATCGAACAACTTTCGTTTATTTTTTGTCTCCAATGTGGGAGAATCTACGTTTATGGCTGATAGTTCTTCATCTGAGAGTTGTTTACCATTAAGTATCAGTTTGTTATATTTAATTTTTATTTTTGCACTCCTGTCCATATTTATAATTGCTTCGGCTTTTTGTTTTAACAGCTTCCTTTTTTCAATATTCTCCTTTGGCAAATCATCATAGATAGAGTATTTTGTATTATTATTGTTATTATATTGAAATAAACAGCTTAAATTATTCATAATTTGAGACTTTACCCTATAAGCAAGAAACCCTATTTTTATTGGTCGGGTCTTTTCTGCGGTTTGAGCCCCAAGGCGATATATAAAATCCAAATCTCGTAACGAAACATCTAAATTGAAGATGGAATTAAGGTATTGTAAGACCGTGGTTTCAAGCTCCGATGAACTATTTTCTTTTTCCTCCATACCAAAAAGCACTATATTCCTCCTTCTTATTTGACATTCTAGAGCATTGATTTTTTCTTCATGATTATCAACCTTAGTGTTCAAAATATTAAATTTAGAACCGATATTATCGATCTTGGATTCAACTCCGAGAAGTGTTGTAGATATATTTTTCATATCTGATTCAAGATCTTTTTTAGAATCTGTAACACTTTGGTAAAGAAGTGCAATCATATCTTTTAGGTCTGAGTTGCTTACATCATTGGCATTTTTTTGGTTTTTGCTCGATGACATTTTTTCTGATATTGTTGTAGGCTTTTTTAAATAAAATTATGTGAATTATATATTTACTCAAATTTAACTCTTATTTTGGTGTTTATGGGTTTTTTATGCTTTGGTTTGAATCTTTGCTAGATTTGGCAATTTGGTTTTTTTTTTATATTGAATTTGCCGATAGATGGCCTCAGCAAATGAGTGAATAGGCACTTGCTTATATTTTTTGTTATTAATAAACTCAATAAAAGCTCCTTTGGTTTGACGTTTTTATTTTCTTTTGTCGATTTATACTTAGTATAATGACTTTATAATTAATGAAAATAATGGTTTATATAAATACCTTTGCTGAATATTTTAGTATTGCTATACAAATATCTTTGTTATATTGATCTTTTTCTGGTTTTCCACAATTTAACCACTTTAATTCTATTTTTTATTATTTTTCAAATCACCACCACTTGTTTTGCACTCTAACCAACCAAAGCACAGCGCTGTCGCATATATTATATTTAGTAAGCAATAACTTGAGAAGTAGGAGCAAACAAGATGCAAACAAGTTCACATTTTTTTTTTAACTTTTTGTTGCTTATTATTTTGTCTACATATTCATTTCCTTTTACATATCAAAGAGTTCAATGAATAAGAGTCAGTTTATTAAATTATAGGAAGGAAGCATCTTCTTACATAAATTGCCTGTCAGCGCAGCGTCAGCGACACAAGAGAACATCATTAATGTAGAAAAAAAAAATACATTTTCATCTTTCTCTGATGAAAGACAAATTTTCATCAAACAAGAAATTTAAACAGAACCACACCAAACGATGACATTGTGGTCACCCTCTTTTCAAGAGGAGTAGGTATTTGCCTTGACTTAGATTTGAACAATCAGCCCATTTCATCACACCACAAAGACAAATGACGAACATTTGGGTTTTGTAATCGAGATCATAGAATAACACTCCAAAAAAAATAAACGGAAGTTAAACCACAAGAACATCGACTTTTAATTTTCTTTTACCAAAAGTGACTTCGGAAATATTTTCACAACCGCACAAAAGAAAAAGAAATAAAGATTTAATTTAATTTTTGCAAATGATGTTGACCGACCTTTGATGATTGGGGTGATGGAGAGTTGGAGATATTTGCCCACCCATGTTATGGCATTTTTTTTTTTTTTTTTTTTTTGTGAAACTTTCTTAAAGCAAAGTGAAACTATACAAGTTGAAACTGATGACAATCAGCTTCTCTATAAACTTATTTACTCGTAGTACCTTTTAATTAAGCGCATGCATTTGATGTTGGGTTTTAATTATAAATTGCTGACCGGGTGGATGTTGAACACTAGATGGATATGTATATAGTCATCTTGGGGATAATTTTGTACTTGACACTGATGTGACTCTTTACAAGAGATCTTTTCATTTTGTGGAAGCTTATTAGTGCTTAGACTAATCGAATCAATATTGTAACTATTCGACATTAATTAACTACATAATTTTCTTTGAATGACTAATGATTGGCTGATGTCTTTTGCTGAATATTGCACTAAATTGATCAGTTCTAAATTAATTATACTTTTAATCAGTTGCGAGATTATGTAGTTCTCATTGAAGGTATACTTATTTATTTTTGTCGAAAAATAAAATAAATGTTTTTTTTACCAATCAGAAATCGCAGAATCAATTTCAGTTCTTCTATACTGTAGTATATTATGAACTTCTTTAGTAAAAAATGTTTTACAAAAAATCATCAGAGCCAAATTTTAATTAAAAAGTTTAATAAGAATGTTTCGGGTTATTCGTTCAGTTCTTGTTATTTAAAAACACAATTGAAAAATAGAAAATTTGTCAATTTTCAAAAGAAAATATTTCAATAATAAGGACGAAATTCAAAAATCTGCCTCGAGGTAATTAAAACCCTAATGATTACCTCAAAATAAATATACATATTATATTTGTACTCCTCTCTTGTTTCCAAGAAGTAGGAAAATTTGGAAGTACATATTACGTGATTTTCACAAAACCTGTCACTGGATTTTTGAAATTACAAATAAAAATCAAAAATTAAAAATCAAGCTTGAATATTTTGAAGCCAAATTGAAATTTAAATTTTGACAGTACATGGTTCCGTGGCTGAGATCCTTGGAAATCTATTTTTCTCAAAATTTCGTCCAGAGGCCTCTTAAAAACAAGCAAATAAAAATGCCCTTTGAATTAATAGAGGGCTATAGTTGAAGAGAAATTAAGTTTGGCGTTATATAAAATAAAATGTGCGACTGGGTCGCACGTACTTGCTCTTATATTCAAGACACTGCGAATTTAAGAAAATTGTATATAAAAACATGGAAATTATGAGAGCAAAATGTAGAGAAGCATGAAATACGACATTTAAATTAGCTAAAACAGCTCTTTTAATAGTTTGCGGTGAAAATGCCATCTTAATTCTTGATTGGAAATGGATTGCATGGAAAAAAAAAATTTAATCGTTGGAGCGGTTTTTTAAAATATTAATTTTTATATATCTATAAAATTCTTAAAATATTTTAAGAACAAATTTTGGAATGCAAATCTAAAGAATATATTTATGTGTATATAAAAAAAATTGAAAAAAAAATTGTCAACCCGTTTTTGAGATATCGAATTTTCAAAAAAATAATTTAAACCTTTTTTTTTTAAATCCAAAAACTTTTTTTTTGAAAATCTTGATATACAATATTATTTAATTTTATCTGAAATTTGTATATAAAAACATTAATCTAAATTCGGTTAGCCGATAACGAGAAAATTCAAAATAAAAAAATACGTTTTATGACTGGTAAATACTATTAATAGTTGCTAAGTGGAAAATTTTATAATTTTTGGTAGTAGTTCGTACTAATTTCAGTATATAGAAAAAGTGTAGGTAATCAAAATCGTAGGAGTCATTTTTGAGAAAAAAAATATTATCCTTGGCGGTTTTTTAACTTTTGTATGGAAGGTACCGTTATTTTTTCATTAATGTAAAATTTTTTTTTTAAATATTTTAGAGGGTACTAAAAAAATCTTAAATATCGAGTTTCAAAAAAATCGATCATATCGTTTTCGAAATATTTGATTTTACAAAAAAAAATTTTGACACATTTTTTAAAAGTCCAAAAAATATTTTTTCAAAAGTTTTGGTACACAAAACTTGTTATATTTTTTGGAAGCTTCTGCATAAAAAAAATAATTGAAATCGGTCGTACCGTTTTGAAGAAAATCAAAAATTTAAAAAAATGTTTCTTTGGGAGGTACCATTAATAACCATTTTTGAAAAATGGATTTCCACCCAAAGATAAATTAATCGAATTTTTTTTTTAGAAAAGTCGTCGAGCCGTTTTTGAGAAAAATACGACTATGTAAAATTGCTAAAAAAAATGTATGGCAGGTACCGTTATTTTTAGTTCTAAAAAAAAATGAAAAAACGTGTGGGCATAATCACCAAATCCCCTATGTACCAAGTTTGAAGAAAATCGATCGAGCCGTTTAGGCTGTAGACGAACAGACAGACAGACAGACTGAATTGTGCCACCCACTTTTTTGGTGTTCTCTATCATCGTAATATCATGTTTGATTGTTATTTCAAAAATTTGTTTGCATGAATCCAAAACTTGCCTTATAGTAGCTATAGGTATCGCAAGTAAAAAAGTGGAGGATCTGTTATTGACTTTTGTGCAATATCTGGGGATTGGTCTTATGCAGTCAAGGATTTTGAGGTGCTCTTGGCCAGTTTTTCAGCTCACTTGCCAATTTTGGTGAAAGTGCATTTTTATGATCAACTACAGCAGAGGCACGTGGATAACCATCAAAAACTTAAATGCATTGACAGCAAAGGGGTTGGGTACGGGAGCCCGTTTTTGAGAATCGTGTTTTTTAAAATCCCGCCTTTAAAATCCCGTTTTTCTTTATACCGTTTTTTAAAATCCCGCTTTTTTAAAATCCTGCTTTTAAAATCCCGATTTTCAAAATACCGTTTTTTAAATTCCCGTTTTTATAATCCCGCTGTGTTGATTCGAAAAGTGGATCTAAATATATACTGCAGCCAAATGCTCTGGATGGTGGGGTGACATAAAGTGTAAAGGACATTATGTTCATGGGCGTCAAGTCTTAAGAAAAGAGAAACAAAGCAAACAAATATTTGATCAACAATTTTTATTGATTAACGAAAACAACAAAGCAACAAATAAAGAACATAAAACATAACAAAAAAGTGATTTCAAAAAAGAACATATATTTTACAAATAAGAAGAGACTACACTAAAGTTTGATATTGTGAGCTATACGGCGCTGGAAATCCGTTTTACTTATTGCTTTTCTATTTTTCATAATTTTTGATATTGCTCTTGATTTTAAAATATTAGTTTTTTGAAAAATTTGTCTTCTCCATTTTTTATTTTTTCTCTATCTGATTTAACAACAATATTTTCTCATTTTAAATCTTCAATGAGTTTATATAAACCTACACTTTTGCGTCCAACTTATACCTTCAATCTTCGATGCCATGCTTCAGCATTATTTTGAGTTCGTGGAAACTGTTGTATTGCACTGTCTGAAACAGACCAAAAGTCAGGAGAGTATTGAATAACTCTACTCCCATTACGAATATAGCTTATTTTTAACCCTTCAGCAAATGTTAATGCATCTTCGTCATCATTCAAGTAATCTTGCAATGCGTCAAAATAGGAAGAGACCTCTTCGGGTGGTACAAACGCCAAACTCTTAATCATAATCATATAGGAGTACAATACCTAGTGAGTTATACATATGTATCTAATTACGAAACGGGCTAAGCGGGATTAAACGGGATTTTAAGAAGCAGGAAAATACTAAAATTGTAATTTAAGCTTCAGTGCCAGATGTGAATAATAATTATATCTCTTTCACGCCCAAAAACAAATGGGTTGACAAAGACTGTAGAAAACTTAGTTTTAAATTCTTAAAGCTATTAAGATTAGTGCTGGCCACGATACCAGAAAAGTCTCGGTATCGTTTGGTATTGGTATCGGAAACCGAAACGATACCGAGACCAAACCACCTTCAAAACACCCAACGATACCGAGACCATACCGATCCTTAAGTACCGAAATTTATCAAGACTCACGGTGGTATCGGCAGAAAAAATATGGATTTTTGAATATAAGTATTAATTGATAATTTTTGTTCTTGGTTTCTCGAAAACGGCTTTAACGATTGCATGATATTCTCAAATTTACTTATTTTTAGCTAGAGGAAGGCTAAGGAAACGATTTTAGTAAAATGCACCCACTGCCACAACTATTTTTAATTATATCTTGGTTTCACGGGAACGGCCCTTACGATTGGGATGAAATTTTCATAATTTTCGTAAACGGCTTGTAAGCGATTTGGAAGAAATGTTATGAGTAAATTCTTATTAATACTGAATGCGACTGAGACCGATACCGATACCGAGACGAAACTTAGTCATACGACACCGAGACGAGACTTAGTAATACGAGACCGAGACCGATACCAACATTTTTCAATTTAAACGATACCGAGACGATACCAATAAAAGTCTCGTTTGGTTTGGTATCGTGGCCAGCCCTAATTCAGATCGACAAACGCCATTTGCTTCAAAAATTTGTATCTTCGCGTCAACAAGGAGTTTAAGCTATTATGTCTCAAAAAAAGAGCTAATTACCTTAAAAATCTGGCCAAGAGTTACAACATAGCAAACATTACAAGGAATTCTGGTTCAACGTATGTGAACTTAGTGGATCATCGTGAGGTATGAAGATCGTTCTCGAAGCTCAGACTCTATAACAGCACATTTTAAAACTTTTGTGTCCGCCGAGGAGTATCTTTATACTATCAGCTACGCATTACAAGATGTTTATGTGTCGGATTAAGACGTCCAAATATCGCTGAGTGAACGGCGGGAAGCAACTTTTTTTAGTATGAAAGTAGTAGTAATGGAATTCTAGTCGAATTCTTCTAAAATAATAGGTACTGACGAACTCAAACCCTACATCTTGAAGTTTTTCAATCTATTGTACAACAATGAAAGAAAGAAAGAAAGATATTTGCAGGGGTTCTCCATGGAAGGCTTTCCAATTGGATTGAAACCACTAATCGCCTGAGTATTTTTCAAGGTGGTTTTCGATCTGGGTTTTCTACAATTTATCACATCTTTGCCTTAACGTGCATCGCCAGGAACTATATAAAAAAAAATAAGAAACTGTTTGTGTGCTGCTTCGTTGATTTTAAGGCCACCCACATTTGACACAGTCAACAGTCATGCTTTGATATATAAGCTGGCATCACTTGGATTATCTCGGAAGATTTGATGCTCTATTTAAAATTCCTATCGACCTGAAGTGCATCAATTTGGGATGGTTCAAAATTGCCAGGGTGGTTCGACACGTCAGCAGGCGTGCCACAAGGATGATTTTTTAGTCCTCTATTATTCGCTTTGTTTATTGACGGTATATCTGATGTGCTTTCTAGGGGCGTTGTCTTTGCTTTTCATCAAAGTTCTACTCTACACCGATGACTTGGTTTTAATAGCTGACAACCCGTTTACGCTTCAACTTCAAATAAATAGGCTAGAAGCTAGAGAACATGGGAACTCAAAATCAATGCCCAAAAAACAAAAGTTCTTAGACAAACGACTCCGTTGTCCAGGTTAGACAACAATAAACGATACTTTGGAATAAGTTTATTAATATCTTTTTTGAGATGGACAGCTGCCTTAAGTTAGACAAAGTATATAAAAGCGACTGCTTATGTTTATTTATTTTAAAGAAAGAATATTTTTTGTCGGATTTATTTCACTTTTTTCTGGTATAGGTCTTCAGGATTTTGAAACTTTCTTTCATGGTTTCTCTAAATGCAGGTCATTTCAAACCTTTTGATTTTGCCATCAAAATTCAATTGAAGGTAATGCTATAAACAGTCACTTATCAAAATACAAAAATGTGTGGTTTTTATACAAGGGACATCGAATGTAGATTATGTATGTAGGTACTGAAGTCGAGTTGGCGATGATAGAACACAGGTCAGCAACGTTTACATTTTTATTACGATATGAAAACAAACAAAAATAAAAGTTATAAATAAAACTATAAAAGAAGGGAATATTTGTTTCCATTTTATGTCAATTTTTCCAGAAATTCCCCCTCCCTTCTACCTCAAAGTCTGAGATAGAATTTATTCCCTCCATACGATTTTCTTATTAGAATGGTCCCATCAATCATCCAACAAACACGACCACGAATACGGGTACACTCTGAATAGGGGTTATTACTAATGGAATATCAAAACTCACCCAACATGTTTTTATTACAAAGGGCCTCACCAGTTTTTGATAAGCTTTCTTCCACTTAATTTCCCCTACAGAAAACTTTTTTAAGACCTTGACTAAACTTAGCAAAAAATTGTCATTTTTCCATGTGAGTAGCTCAAAGTAAAAATCAAAAATTATTTTTTCTATGAATATATCACGAACTGTTTGCAAAGTTTACATATTATTATGTAAAAATTTAAAACTTGTTGAAAAACTCAAACAAAAGATCACTATTCATTCAAATGTGAAATATGATTCAATTTGTATGACACATTATTCTGTAGTTCTTACGAAAAATCCACCACATTTCATAAATATGTAGATAAGTATGTAGTTATATTCAATACAATTATACCATCGGAACAGGTACAATTTTTATATTAGGCAATACAAACAATGGAATTTTATCCTCTCTATGTATGATAACATTACAAATTTTTAATAGATAAAGAACATAACAAACATTCATATCTGATAACTGAACTAGTAATCAACCAAAATAAAAACAAAATATGACGCTGCTTTTACAAAAAAAAAATGGGCTACTCTTGGTATGTGATTGTGACACAGGTATTGTATGTCTAAAAAAAAATGTAATCAGTTTTACTGATAAGCGATATAAGCGACGACTTCACTCTTTACTTATTTAATAAAAAAAAAAAAAAAAAAAATTGATGCATTCGATATTATTTATATTTTTTGATGAATGTCTTTGTGACAATAACCTTGGCCATTCAGCGATATTTATACATACACATTAACATGTGTAAGAGTAACAAAACAATATTGACCTTTAGATAAATGAAATATCAATCTATATACAAATACATACAAATGTAAAAAAAAGTGTGTGGAAAAAAGTAAAAAAAAAACGGTTCGAAATGCACATTGGTTTATCTTAATTTAATGACCGCTATTAAATTCAAAAGTTGTCCAATTTCCTTTAAAAAACTCGATAAAATTTGGATGTGTTATGATCATGTATAGACTACAAAATTTAAAAACTAATAGAAAGTAGTTTTCAATCGTTCTAAGTTTTTTCTCCAAACAAACAAAATTTGATAGTTTAGAAGCCATGAATTGAGCAAATTTAGATTAAAAAAATTTCCAGCAAAAAAAAAAACCAACAAAGCCGTATTTTGGGGGAGAGTTTTGTTCTGACATTTTAAATTTTCCTTGAAAGTATCCAAAATTTCGAAAACTGGTAACGTTTTCGAGGAGGGGGTGAAAGGTGGTGAGCATTATTTTGTAAATTATTTCTTTTTATTCAACTTTTATTGGGTTACGTACGAATGACCGACAAAAAAAATTTCGACTGGTTAAAATGTCGACTTTTATCGACTTTTCTGTAAGTTAAAATACCGACTTTGTTTTTACCGACTCATTAAAATATCGACAGTTTGAAATGTCGATTTGACAAAAAGTCGACCGCCCTGATAGAAGTTGAGAAAAATATCGACTTGTCGGAATTTTTCCCATACAGAAAAGTCGATATAAAATATAAATCGACATTTTAACCAGTCGACATTTTGACTTTTCGATATTTTGTCTGTCGGTCATTTGAAAGTAAACCAAATAACAGCGCTCTGCCTTAAATGTTTGCACGGATCACGGAATAACCATAAACTCAAGAATCATAAATTCTTGTCTGATTTTTTAACAGGAACTTAACAGTTTTTTGATACTGTGGAAAATTTAAGACTATGTTTAAGACACAAGTTCTTATTTGATTCATAAGAAGAATAAGAACTTATTTAGGCAGTTATAAGTTTTATATAACCTTTTGTTTAGCTTCAAGAAAGTTCAATAGAACTCATTTTTGTTGCCTACCTACATTATACCTAATATTTCGAACTTTTAACTGCCTCATTTTTTGGATGTTTTATTATTGTATTAATATTAAAATACATTACAGACCCTGAATAAGAGGCATTAAGGACGTCAAAATATATAGGCAACAAAAATTAAATTACAAAAAATGCGATTTATAGAACTATGACCATGCGTTATTAGATAATAATGATCTGATCAAAATGTCGACTTTTAAAATGTCGACTGTTGAAATCTCGATTCGTAAAATCTCGATCACAGTCGACATTTTGAGAATCGACATTTTGAAAAATCGACATTTTAAAAAGTCGTCAAATTTGTGTCTATATTTTGATCTGTCGGTCTTTTAACCAGTCGAGATTTTTTTTGTCGAGATTTTAAAAGTCGACATATCGTACCCAATCCCATTTATTTCCTTTAAAAAAATTAAATTCTATTAAAAATAATTTTCGCTTTAATGTACAGGGTCTTCCAACAACAGATTTCATTCTTAATTTCATGCCATTTTTTTTTTATTTAAGTTAAT
Organism: Dasysyrphus tricinctus; assembly: GCA_963921185.1. Taxonomy (NCBI): domain Eukaryota; kingdom Metazoa; phylum Arthropoda; class Insecta; order Diptera; family Syrphidae; genus Dasysyrphus; species Dasysyrphus tricinctus. The sequence continues at coordinate 150,272,207 of OY992530.1, read as the reverse complement.
ATGCACCGCACAACCAGTTGAAATAGTGAAAATTCACTAAGAATTGTACTGCTTTTGATCGCCATCAAGCTCAATCTCGCCTAGCTGGATTGTAGTTCAGGGTTCAGCGGCAGACAAAAATCATTTTTTCGGCTGTTAAATATTTTGATTTTTCACATTGCTGTTTGAATAAATAATAGTTGAAGCATTAGGTTCAGGATTTTTTTTTATGAAATCAGTTTCTAAATATACAATAGAACTTCCATTAGTCGAACTCCAGAAAATGAAAGAAAAAAGAATTCGATTTATAGAAACTTCGATTTAAAGAAGTGAGACAAAATTTATTGTTTTACTGTTTTATAAAAATGGAATATTAAAAAAAGAAAATGATTTTTGATTAACAGAATCTTTAAAAAATCTGAAGTCATTCTTTTACGTACAATTTGGAAACAAACTTGTCATCACTTTCATATTTGAGAGGTTTTTTTCTCATTGAGGTTTTTTCGTTTCGTGAAGTAGCACCACTCTCAACTTCATTGATGAACTTCAGTTTTTGTTCAAAAGTAAGGTGATTTAATTTTCTTCCTGACATTATAATCCGGTAATACCTCCTTTTCTAACTTAGAAATTTGAAACAGAACAAGAGATTTCTGCTCATAAAAATATTTTAACTCAATCAAAATCGAAGTTCAAATAAAAAACATAAGAACTCTGAACACATCCATCCTTCTCCCTCAAAAAAAGGACTCAAGTACTTTTCAAAAAACAAAAGGGGGTTTCCGAGCATAGAGTTAAGAATGTATGTAGGGGAAGGGTGCGAACAGTGAGACAGTGCAAACAGTGAGACAATGCATATTGTGTTTCCCCGAAAACTTACACAGACATGCCAATGATACAAATAATTTTTTTTCCTATACCGCATTCTATATTTCTATCGCAAACTTCATCCAGCTGAGCATGTGCTTTTGGTGAGTGGTCATACAAAAAAACAAAAGTACTTTTTTAAATGTATTTTGAATTTGTGTTAACACTCTATAATATTCAATTAAATGAACTAAGTTTTTTTTTACTAATTTGTTGCTATATAATATTTTAATGCAACAAATCAATCGGATAAATATTAAACAATTTTTATTTAAACAAAAAAAAAATCTGAAAAAATCAGAAGGGGTGAACAGTGAGACATTTTCAAAAAGCGAACAGTGAGACATATCTCGCACTAAAATTTTGGAAATACCACTCTCTTTCTTGTGTTAATTATTTTACTGTCAAGCAAGCAGAAGAGAATTTAAGTTTTGTTCAAGGTTATTCATTTGTTTGAAAATTTGTATTGATTTCTTTATTTAAAAGTGACTAACACATGTAAGGCTTTAATTGAATGTAGTTTTTGTTACAAATTAAACAATTAAAGTAAATTTTTTTTGTAATTTGTTTATATCGTCTCACTGTTTGCCCTACAGTGTCTCAGTGTTCGCACCCTCGGTGAACAGTGAGACAATTTATCAATTTTGATGGGTCAAGGTATAGCCAAAATTCACGAACGTTTATGTTGAGGTACTTAATAGCCTATTGAATAGACCGGAAAATGAGGAGTATAAAGGAACAATTACGTGCGAGGGTTTTTATTATTGAATATGTTTGTTTGGTCCATAATCATGCTTAAAACCGAAAATGCTACTAAATTCACCCATACGTTTCTGAGAGAATGGTCACACTGGCCACTTTTCAATATTTTTGCTATGACTCGAAAACTAAGCCGAATTTGACAATTTTACATTTAATACTTTTTGTTATTATTATTGGAATGGATAGTTAAAAAAAAAATACAAAAAAAATTTAAGCAGGAAAAGTTTACAAAAACCAACCTAAGAAAAATCAAAAATCAAGGATATCTACATTTTTTAACAAATTGTCAAGACATGCATGGACAAAATAAAGTAAGAGACTAAAGGCTTTAATATCGCATGCTCAAAAATTAATATTTTTTCAAAATTGACAGAGATATTCCCATTCAAACCTTATCATTTCTTATAATTTTTCGCAGTTTTGGCCCGAAAGTCCCTTTTTCGGTACAATATGGCATATTTCACTTTCTTAAAAATGTTCGAAATTAAAATTGATATAATATGACATTACAACTATAGAAAATTTTTAAAAAGTATGTTAGTTCGCAATCGTTTTTCAGTTGTTTTTAAATGCTTTCAGACCTACAGACCGAACGGCTAGTCCGATTAACATAAGATTTGGTACTAGGTGCTTAGAACGTTAAATTTGTCATAAAGTACCAAATAATAGGCTTTCGGGCAAAAACTGCGAAAAATGATAAGAAATGGTAAAGTTTGAATGGCTATATCTCTGTCAATTTTCAAATAATATGGCTTTTTTAACGTGTCATATTAAGGCCTTAAGAATCTAGTTTACTTTGTTCATGCATGTCTTGAACTTATCTTTGCTCCGAAAAAAGTTATGCGCAATCTAGAAAAAAAATAAAAATCTTTGATTTTTCGATTTTTTTTATGTTGGTTTTTGTTTACTTTTCCTGCTTAAATTTTTCTAAGAAATTTTCCAAACTATCCATTTCGAAAGAAAATGTAATTTTGAACAAAAAGTTTCATATGTAAATTGTCAAATTCGGCTTTGTTTTCGAGTAATACCAAAAATACTGAAAAATGGACAGTGTGACCATTCTCTCAGAAACGCATGGGTGAATTTAGTAGCATTTTCGGTTTTAAGGATGCTTATGGGCCAAACAAGCATATTCAATAATAAAAACCCTTGCACGTAATTGTTCCTTTTTAAAAGGTCTATTCAATAGGCTATTATTAATATTATATTATATTGAAATATTTGAAATGAATGCCCTGAAAAGGTTTTTTTTTTTTACATAAAAGTTTTCAACAAAGTAGAAAAATCCGAATTTCGGGTGAAAAATGCTGCAAAAATATTATGGGGACTATTCGTCATCTATCGAAACAACCTACAATTAGATTAACCAATTTTGCTGCAGACGTTTCAGCACAAATGAAGCAGAACGTTGTAGTTAGCAGATTGAAGCCGGCACACCGGAAATGGTCCATAAAATCCACGGTCTTAGACTGGACGATCGGCGAGTGAGGTATTTTAAGGGCTACGGGCTTGTCACACGCCTCAGTAATTACCATTTTGCACAAATTTTTAGATATGAAAAAGCTACATTTAAACATTTCAAAGGAGTGCTGGATAACTTCAATCGTAATCCGAGTGAGTTTTTGCGCCGATTTGTGATTGTGGATGAAACATCGATTCATCACCACAAACCAGAAATCATAGAACAGTCTAAACAATGGATTTCTCCAGGTGAATCCAAGCCAAACAAACCCAATATGGGTTTATCGGCAAACGAGCTGTTGGCGACAATTTTTTGGGAGCGGGAGGTGTCATCTATATTGATTACCTTGAGAATGGTAATACGATTGTCGGTGGTAATTACACTGACCTATTGGAGCAATTCAACGTTTACTTAAAGAGAAAAAGATCCCATTCGGCGAGGAAAAATGTCTTTTCATCAAGACAACACTTTGGTGCTCCTAAAGGCGAAATTGCACGAATTAAGATACGATTTCCGCCCGCATCCAGCTTATTCTCCGGGTACGCAAAGCTGTTGAAATCATTCGGTAGATATTGTATGCCACTATTAGCAGCATAGTTTGTAACGGTTGTTTTTTTGAAGAGACATAGAACTTTAAGTTGGCAACACTATTTTAACTGCCAGCCATTTTGTCAGCTCTCAAGTGATTTATTTTTAGTTTGGTTGAGGATTTCAAAATGAATAGACTGACGACGCCTGAACAACGCTTCCAAATTGTGCAAATTTATTTTGAAAATCATGGTTCTGTTCGAGATATGTACGTATTGTACGTATTTTGTTTAGCGATGAAGCTCACTTTTGGTTGAATGGATACGTCAGTAAATAAAACTGCCGTACTTGGAGTGATGATAATCCTCAAGTGTATATTAGGACACCGTAACATCCACAAAAACTGACTGTTTGGTGTGCTTTATGGGTTGGTGGAATAATTAGTCTGTACTTCTTTGAAAACGATGCTGGCCATAACGTTACAATCAATGGCGACCGTTATAGAGGCATGACTGACTTCTTCGTTCATAAATTGAACAACCATGATGTGCAGGAGCTGTGGTCAAAACGGCGAAACATGTCACACAGCTCGTGCCACAATTGATTTATTGAAGGAAACATTTGGGAACCGCATAGTTTCACGTTTCGGACCCGTGACTTGACCTCTAAATCCGTGCGATTAAACGCCACTTGACTATTTTCTGTGGGGATATGTGAAGTCGCTAGTCTAAGCCGATAAGCCCGAAACGATTGACCACTCGGAGGTCAACATTCGCCGCGGTATTGCCGATATACGGCCACAAATGATGGAAAAAGTCATCGAAATTTGGACCTCCAGATTAGACTACGTCCGAGCCAGCCATGTGGATCATATGCCAAAAATCATATTTAAATTATTATGCCAGAAGATTATCTTTAGAATAAAGTAAATTTCATGTCAATTTACAAAAATCATTTTTGTTTTATTCCATTTCAAAGTTACATATATACCTGTAACAAAAAAACACCGTTTACTTTAGATATAAATAAAAACATCACCACTTTTCAATGAAAAATTGAGTATTTTGAATGATTTAAAATGAAACCTCTTGTGGGAAGACTTTAAAAAATATTAATAACTTTGGTCTTTCCCCTTAACACCCTATGACTTGAAAAGCTTACGTACCTAATAGTGCTGTTTCCTTCCAAAAAAAAATCTAAATGCACACAAAATTTAAACCCATAGCAAATTTTCTACTTGTCTACAAATAGGTATATTCCTACCTTAATTCATTAGAATATTAAGTTACATCAACGTTTTTCTATTCAGTTCAGACACTTTTATACCTATACGTAACATTATCCAAAGCTCAAAATGAACTTGTCAATACTTATTATGCACATTCGTCACATTGTGTCATTAATCCCATAAAAAGAAACCTAATTACGACCGATAACACTGCAAAGTGCAATAAGAATTTTTACACTCGTGCATATAAAGACAAAAAACTAAAAATAAAACGCACATTCGAGTGCGCCATTATTGATTTTATTTTGCTTTTCCCCATATACAAGCAAAAAATGAGAAGCACATCATCAGTAAAATCAATTTTCTTTAAGAGAAATAAAAATCAAAAATGCAAAAAAAAAAACACACACAATTCCATTCATATAGAACAAAAGAACGCAACACAAAATAGCTTTTCTAACAAAAAAAAAAAACAACATTTCCACTCTTGAGCTTTAGATTATATGAAGGAGGATAAGGATAATTTCAAAAATATCTAAATTGAATCTGACAATAAAAAACATCATCTAGTTGTTTTCATTTTGACAGTTCGTTCAAGTGTGTCCAAACATATACAGAGAAAAAGAGTGAGATAAACAAAAGGCGAGGGAGACAGAAACTATGTACACAAAAAAAAAATATTATATTGCACATACGAAGATAAACATCACACACAAAAGACACGAACCATCAGCTTCAGAGAATGTATGAATAAATTCACTCACGTCCTGCAAACAATCAGTCAGTGAGTCAGAAATCAATTACTGGATCCCAATTCCTGCCCGCTTGGATACGGCTTTGAAGCTGGTGGTGCTGGTACTGGTGCCATAGCTGTCATCTCGCCTCTGCATGCAGATGACCAAAATCACTCATGCGATCGAATGAAAACTAAATCTCAGTACAAACAAACCCAGAGAATTGTTTTGTATCTCATTTGTCAACATAATACTCCGCACAAAAACGTAAACAGGACCGAAAAATCACCGAAGGTCAGAAACATCAAGAGAAAACATCAAAATATTGAGTGAGGGGTGTATGGTGTATATGGGGGTGGGAGTGAGTGGGCGTCCGGTATAATTCTTAACGAACAGAGTGACCATTGTATAGTGATGGGGGTCGTGAGGTGATATTTATTCAAGTCACTCACTCTAGACTCTAACCATACTCAAATTAGATTTTTGTACACTCGGATGCCCTCGTATTCGATTCTTTTCGTACTGGAGCCTATTTGTATTACCTAGGTATGTGTTTTATTTCTGCAAGAGCCTATAAGGAGCATATACACCTTAACACGCAACTTAAAACTGTAAGTTTGGCAGCGTTTGTCATTGCGTTTTGACGTTGATGAACATCGGCGACAACTATTTTCGTGGAGAGTAAAGCGATTAGGAATGTGAATGTGATGCAATAGAAAGCCCATATTTATGCAATCTATAGAAGCTAGATGGCAATTCCAAATCAAAACAAATCTGCTGGACCGGATGTAGTCTACTCATCTACATCCTGAAAAGGCATTCACATGCAATGAAAGTTCTCTTAAACATCAATAACCATTACTTTTCTTAGTAGTGGAAACAGAGGAGATATTGGCGATCTCAAAGAAATGTGCATTCAATTTGGTGCCCCTGTCCAACTTATGGCCTATACTACTTCCAACCAGAGCTGTAAAGTAATTAAGTATATTGGTACTTAAGTACAATTTAAGTACAAATACCTTGTACTTAAAATTTTTAAGTACCAGTACAATTCCTTGGTACTTGTACTTAAAAATTTCAAGTACCAGTACCGGTACTTGTACTGGTACTTTAATTCCACAAAAGTACTTGAAATTTTTGTATTGATTACATTTGTACTTTTGAGATGTACTTAAATACTTTTCAATTCCTTTTTAATTCCAAAAGTACTTTAATTCCTTTTAATTACTTTTAATTCCTTTTCGAAAAAAAATACTAGAACTAATATATGTCTTAATAGTACAGGTAAAATAGGATTAATTAAACAAAAAAATTAGTACCATCATGAAACTTGGTGAAAACGTTTCATGTACTATGAGAATGAAAAATCAAAAGAGTCTATAAAATATTTCACATGGAAGGTTGTTTTTTTAGGGGGAGAGGGGGGAAGTTGTGGTGTATCAAACAGAAAAATTAACTTTGATGTAACATATTCATATGACACATGTTTTTAAGGTTGTTTTAAATGTTGAATCAAATGAAAACAAAATCAAGTCGATGCGGCCTCCGTGAAAAAAGTTATTGTCATTTTTATGTAAGGATGACTATATATTCAGTATAAAAGTCAAATATTACCGAAAACCAGTTGAAAATAATGGTCCGTCGATGTAATTTGTCAACAATGGTTCATTTGTCATGAAAATCAATAATAAGAAGAGTCTATAAAAATATCTGTGGATAAACGGTGTTTTTTGAGGGTTGGGGTTATGCTGCGATTAGTACCATAAAACCTGTGGCTAAAATGGTACCCTCATCTCGGATCAGGCCAAATACTTGAGTATGATCCTTGATAAGAAACTGAACTGGAGTCTCAACACTAAAGAAAGAGCAAAGAAAGCTATCGTTGCGGTCTATTCTTGCAACAAGATCCTTGGAAAATCCTGGGGACTCAATCCAAAAATTATCAGGTGGATGTACACGGCAGTATTTAGACCGATACTTACCTACGGTAATTAAGTTTGGTGGAACGCAACTGAGAAAGCAACAAACCTGAAAACCTTGACGAAAGTTCAAAGATTAACATGCGTAGGTATTACGGGGGCGTTGAAAACCACTCCCACAGCGGGATTGGAAGCGATACTCAACTTGAGACCCCTAGATATGCAGAGATATGTGGAACATAATGTTTGCACAGACTACACAACACCCCATTTAAACTTCAACAGACCCTTCCCTACCTCTTTTCCTAATAGAGAGGAGTGGGAAAACAACCAACCTTTCAGTAATGAATCTACGATAACTATATCTTCACTGATGGTTCGAAGATGGGCACTGGAGTTGGTGCAGGAATTTTCTCGAAATATCTGGGACTAGCTAGCTCCTTCAGACTTCCGGACTTTTGCAGTGTCTTCCAAGTCGAGGTTTTGGCAGTGATAAAAGAAGCTACGCAAATATCAATGATGGAGATACCACGAGCTGAAATCACCCTCTTTATTGATAGCCAAGCAGTAATAAAAGCAATTTCTGCAACTGATATTCGAAGCTTGTGGCTTGCTGTCGCGAAGAGCTTAGGGTTAACATAAGACTCTGCTGGGTTCCCGGTCAGTGATGTACAGGGAAACGAGAGAGCTGATGGGCTGGCGAGAACAAGCCTTTTATACTGAATATATAGTCAACCTTACATAAAAATGACAATAACTTTTTTCACGGAGGCCGTATCGACTTGATTTTGGTTTCATTTGATTCAGCATTTAAAACTACCTTAAAAACATGTGTCATATGAATATGTTGCATCAAAGTTAATTTTTCTGTTTGATACACCACAACTTCCCCCCTCTTCCCCTAAAAAAACACGCTTCCATGTGAAATATTTTATAGACTCTTTTTATTTTTCATTCTCATAGTACATGAAACGTTTTCACCAAGTTTCATGATGATACTAATTTTTTTGTTTAATTTATCCTATTTTACCTGAACTATTAAGACATTATATTAGTTCTAGTATTTTTTTTCGAAAAGGAATTAAAAGTAATTAAAAGGAATTAAAGTACTTTTGGAATTAAAAAGGAATTGAAAAGTATTTAAGTACATCTCAAAAGTACAAATGTAATCAATACAAAAATTTCAAGTACTTTTGTGGAATTAAAGTACCAGTACAAGTACCGGTACTGGTACTTGAAATTTTTAAGTACAAGTACCAAGGAATTGTATTGGTACTTAAAAAATTTCAAGTACAAGGTAATTGTACTGGTACTTGTACTTATGCTTTAAGTACACAGGTCTGCTTCCAACAAACAGAAGATATATTGGCGATCTCGAAGAAATGTGCATTCAGCTTGGTATGCAAGTCCAACTTATGGCATATACCGCTTCTAACAATCTCAACTAAATACTGGAAGAAGTAATCGTTCGGGGGCTTAAGAAATTCATACAGTTCGGCTTCTGAGAATAAAAACTCTCGATGATGTATCCGCTGCTAAAATTCTAACAGGGTATCACTGCAATTATTCAACAATCATTGCGTCACCATTTGATTCTTCCGGAATACCGTTAAATTTGACAACTTATGGATAGAAGCCCTTATATATTAAGTACAGATGAACTTCAACGGGCAGAAACAATCGCACTGCATGCACATGCAGAAATTCATCCTCGGTCTGTACCTCTACGAGGTTTTGATAATATATTGCCAAAACTCTTGAAAATATAAATATATATCTCATTTAAAAGTTCAAAAGCATTTATGAAACTAAAGTGCACCTACAGTCCAAAAACTTGGCTGGCTTGAATAAATTCCAGTCGAGAGGCCCAATTTCCGAACACCAATTTTCGATGCGTTGGCGGATGGACTCATTCAGGTCTTCTTCGATCCACAGCAGCAATAGCGTCTTCGGTGCGCACTGCACGGTGTCTCTGAGGATGCGCATTATCCACTAGAGTAAACGTGGTGCGAAACCGATCCATGGTTACTCGAATTACCGACTCTGGTGGGCGATTATGTCGACCGAATATTGGACGCAGCGATGCGTGAACCGATCCATAATTTTGGTAGTAAATTTGCACGATTTGCAAACGTTATTCAGGAGTAAGTATTTTCATTGTGAAATGGCAGGCCAAACTAGGGTCTAGCACGCGCGCGCGAATTATAACCACTGTCTCAAAAATTAATATTAATTCTAGACTTAGAATATCTGTCTATCTAACAGAAGTTACAATTTTGAGCCTTGCAAACAACTGGAAATTTTAGAATGATATTTACCAACTTAAGTGATTGTTTTTAAATAAGTTTATGATTCTGTTTTGTTATATTTTTAAGGCTTTATTTTTGTTTAGGCTGTGACTCGGTGACGGGTATAAGAGTACGACTGACTGAGGTGGAGCAAAAGTACTTTGAGTTGCCTGGTTCTCGGGTTCAAATGTTTTTAATTCTCTTCTTGGGTCCCTTGTACCGCTAAGGAAACTCTGTTGCTCCGTTAAGGTTATGTTAAATTGCCAGGGCGGCACGTAGGGGAACAATTTTCTTAGACAGCAGTTTACTTTTGCACTGTCACACTCAAAACAAAGTTTATCTTAAAATGTGCCACTCCCACTGCCAAACTTAAAGCCGAAAAAACTCGACACTCTGTGAGAATGTCAGACTGTTGGCATGTCTCGAATCACTGCTATTAGTTTTTAATTCTATTAAGCTTATATTTTTATTTATTTTTTTGATATATTTTTCATGTTGTGTTGTTATGAAATATATTTGTTGCATTTCATTTGTTAAATTTTGTTTTACCTTTGTTTTGCCCAGAAAAGTCAATAATTTGATAAACTGAACATAAAATGAGTGTTATTAGAGACTTAACATTTAAAATAACTTTCGTGATTTTTGAACATTCTAGATTTTTGTGCGTTCGAGATTTTTGCATTAGACATTTAAATTTTGTATTTCGAGATTGTTTGCATTCGAGATTTTTGTCATTCGAAATAACGTCACAAGAGACAAACTCCGAAAAAAGTATTGCCAGATTGAAAACCACAGGTCTAAGAAAAACACTATCTATTTCTTGATTTTATCTTATTAAAACTTTATCAGGTTAACTCCAATTGTGTCTAATAAGAGCTTAAACAATTAGCACATGGTCCAAAATTTCAAAATTAAATTGAAAAAAATTTTGTGGAAGTCCTAAACCAATTTTTACTAAATTTAAAGAAGATAGTTCAGATTGTTGAGAAGTGTTCCCAAAGGATTAGGAATAAATTTAGTGCTAGTTCTTAATTTTGTTTGTATATTGGAAATTATTTTTAGACTTAATCTCATCGAATCTGAAAAAAATTGACAACTTTGACAGTTGGAAGTTGCCAATCAAATTTTAGGTCAACTACTCAAAAAATCGAAAATAATCTAATAGCGTTTTCGTTTGGTATTCCGAAAGAAGCCTCCAGAGCTCTCCGATCCAGAATGCCAAACGAACAAGTTGCAACCCTTTTTTTAATTCTGAAGTGTGGGTTTGGTTGTATTTGTGCACTTGGATGTTGCATTTGGGTGCAGCGTTGCCGTTTGGCCCCTAAAGTGGCCAAATGGACACTTTTTTGCGTTCGGGACCCGTGGCCACTACTTTTTGAAAAATTACCTAATTGGCCACTTTTTATTAATTTAAAGTAATTTGTATTAGAAAAGTTCTAAAAATGTACTTTAAAAAATTCAGTTTCTCGAAATTTGGTACTGAATGCTGTTGTTTAATCTGAAGGAACACACCCATCTATGCTGAATGCTGTCGTTTAATCTGGAAGAACGCACCCATCTATGTCATTCAGCAAATTGACAGAAGAAAGAGACAACCCTTCAATTTTCTATCAAATTTATGCGGATGTTCATGTTCCGCAAAACAGTTATCTACGTTTTTCTATTTTGACATGTTCCTTTTTGTAGTTTCTGTTTTCAAATTTTTATCACGGCAGAAAAATGAAAAGGTAATAATTTTAGAATATTATGTGAGAATATAACTATTTAAAATAACCTATTTGAAAGGTTTTTAACAATCACACCGAAACAAAAACAATCAACGTCAACTATAGGAAATGAAGAACATCAAATAAAACAAACTGAAATTTGTCCAAATGAGCACACATCCAAATCGACTGATGTTGCAGAGAAAGAGATCTCCAAGGATGTTTCGCTTGAACCTAAAAACATATCGAAAGCGCCTAGGATGGGTTGGGGTCGAAATTCTGTATGGGTCATAATTCTGCTTTCAAAATTCTGCATGTCAAAATTCTGTTTTTCGAAATTCTGGCTGTACAAAATTCTGCATGACCAAAATTCTGGTTTTCAAAATTCTGTATTTCAAAATTCTGTTTGTCCAAAATTCTGTATTTCAAAATTCTGTTTTTCAAAATTCTGTTTTTCAAAATTCTGTTTTTCATAATTCTGTATTTAAAAATTCTGTAAATCTGTTGTAAAAGAGAAATCGTTTTGATAATGTAAAAAAGTGCGCACTTTTTTACATTATCAAACCGATTTCTCTTTTACAACAGATTTACAGAATTTTTAAATACAGAATTATGAAAAATAGATTTCTTGTAATGGAAAATACATTTATCAAACGAAGCATATATTTTATAATTAAAACGATTTTTAATTTATTAAATACTATCTATAAACAGTATAGTTATAACCAAATATGTAGTACCTACAATACACAATTTTCATATTCCAAGAGAACCATAGGTACACATTCATCATTGCTTGATTGAAATCATAAACATATGATTATGATATTGTTATACATATTTTATCGTTCTCTCTAGTTTTCTCTCGTTCTCTGTATGAATTATGTTTTCGTCATTGAGTCATATAATACATAATTGCATCAACGTGATCAGTAAGTATTTCCACGTGCTTGTTGTTGATCTTTGATCTTATTAAAATTGTATAGTTTCCTTAAAAAGTGCGTGTTACTCTTCCAAAATGAATGTATCAATTATTAAGTCAAATAAAGGAAAAGATAAATTATTTATCGACGGTTTTTCGTATTATTTGGAAAAAATTACTAAAATTGGTACATACAATTGGGCTTGTTGTCATCGTATTAAGTTTTAATGTAAATCCCGAGTTGTTACAAAGCTTGAAGAAAGTGTACACAAAGTTGTGAAAAACCCGAAAAGTCATAGACAGAATTTTAATTTTCATAAGCAGAATTTTGGAAAACAGAATTTAGACCAGGCAGAATTTTGAAATACAGAATTTTGTACACACAGAATTTTGATACACAGAATTTTGCATTTACAGAATTTTGAAATACAGAATTTTGGCCAAACAGAATTTTGACCAGACAGAATTTACAAAAAAAAACAGAATTTTGACCAAACAGAATTTTGAAAACCAGAATTCCGACCCGCTCCCGCCTAGGATTCCAAAAGAAAAGCAACCAAAAACGATGCCGGTGGCAAATATTGCAAGTGAAAACCCGCAACAGTCGAATTCAGTTGCGTTAGAACGCCCAAAAATGTCCAGAATTCGAAAATTTCTGCCAGAATGGGCAGCTTCCTTTAAATGGATTGAGCTGGACGCGGAAAGGCAGCAGATTGCAACTCTTGACAAATCAGAAAACCCATTTAGACAGACATGAAAGAACTCAAAAACACAGAGAAAATGTAAAAGCCGCAGAAGAAACTAAAAAAATGCAGTTAAGGCCTGCTATAATGTTTAAATCAGGCATAAACGACCAGATTGCAATAGCCGAAATTAAACTTGTGTTGAGGATGCTAATTCAAAATCATTCTTTCAATTCAATGTCCAACATTTCGAAATTCAATGCTTCGATATTTCCCGATTCGACAATAGCGAAATCTGTAAGATATAAACAATCGTTAACCAAGCTTAAACATATTCATTTAATATTATACCTACCTAATTGACATCTTTCAGATCAAATGCGGCAAAACAAAATCAAAAAAAATAACAGAATTTCTCGGAGATTAAGGAAAGCTCATCATTTTGGATAAAATGAAAACTGGTACTTTTAGCATAATTGTAGATGAGACTACGGATATTTCCATCGAAAAGTGCTTAGTTTTAGTTTCTAGGTATTTTGATTTTGGCACGGGTAAGAGCATGGATAGTTTCCTTTCCTTGACAGAGCCAGAAGCTGGAACTGGAAAGGCAATAAGTAGTGCTATATTAAACTTTTTGGAACGAAATGATATTCCCTTATCCAATTGTATTGGATTTGGAAGCGACAATGCATCCACAATGGTTGGTGTCCGCACAGGTGTAGTTGCTCATTTAAAACAACTTATACCCAATTTGTTTCACCTTGGTTGCGTAAGTCATTCGGTTGATTTGATCAATAATGTTGCTTCCAAATGTATTCCGGATGAGGTTGAAAAATTATGTAGAGACATTTATTCGCATTTCAAGTTCAGTTCAAAAGGAATGAAAGACCTAAAAGATTTGCAGGACATTTTTGATGTCCCTGAGCATAAAATTTTGAAACTCAGTGCCACTAGATGGCTGTCATTTGAAGCAGTCATTAAAAGGGTTGATGAACAATGGACTGTCCTGCAACATTATTTCCTTCGTGAAAAGTTTGAACAAACCTCGGAAAAAGTTATTAAAAAAATTTCTGATATAAGTGAAAATTTAAACGACATTAATCATACCTACATAAAATTTTTAAAGTACATTTTACAGTTAATGAATAATCTGAATAGAATGTTCCAGAGTGAATCGTCTCAAATCATTTTTTTAATTTCATCCGTCAGAGACATTCCTTTAAATATTTTTACTAATTTCTTAAAGAAGGAATATATTAAAAATAATCAAATTGAAGATTTTGACTATAAAAATTCTGATCATATTAAAATATTAAAAGATATATATATTGGGAATGAGGCTGAAATGTTTATAAAATCAAAAAACATACCTGATGAGGATGTCTCAATGATTAAAAGTAACGCTCTTAATTATTATCAATCGATAATTTATGAAATTTTGAAAAGAATAGATATTAACGATGAAAGACTATCGGCATTGCGCTTTCTTTATCCGAAAGTAATTAAACAGAGGCTTGAATTTAACTATATACAGTTAGTTTCAACTTTTCAAAACCTGGTTCCAGACACAGGAGAAGTCATTGACGAATATAAACTCCTTGAGTTAAAATCTGGGGATAAAGCATTTCAAACCATATTTACAATCAATGACATTGAAGATTTCTGGCATGAAATAGGAAAATGCAAAAACTGTTTAAATGAACGAATGTTTGAAAACTTATACAAGTTTGTTGCAAACATTTTTACATTGCCCCATAGCAGTGCCTCTGCCGAAAGAGTCTTTTCAAAGTTGGCGCTTCAGAGGTCGAAAATAAAACTCAACCTTTTAAAAAGTCTTTAAAATTTAGCTTGCCTGCCCAGATTTTTAAAAATGGTCACTCAATAACCATTTAGCTTAAAAAGAACTTTTTTCGGTTTCTCTCAGTGAGAAACTTTTATTTTGATTTTTTTTAGGTTTTGGTTAACCACTGACCACTTATCGCTGAGAGAAAAAAAAAAATCTCATTTGGAGATTTTTATTTTGTGTTGTTGATTTAAAAGCTCTGCTTTTCGATTTGCAAATAATTGTTTGGTAATTTATTGTTAATACTCTTCAATAAAAGTTAAGAGGAAGTGCTGATCGTAATTGACTCTTTTTGGTCTTTGAGCTGACACGCGTCTATGAGGTGTGGTGATAGTGACGATTTCTTGCCGTCATCTTGCCGATTGCGTTAACACGTAGTTTTGTGTATTGTTTTCCCATGGCATACGTCTCGCCGCCGTGGCCGTTTACAAGTTGTTTTTTCATTTGTAGCCATGGTGTTCATATCTTCTCGTCGTATGCATTTTGGTACACGTTCAGTAGGCAGTAAGGTGTCAATTGTCATTGTTAACAGTTTTCTTTTTTGCCAGTCAGGCACCGTTGTCAACAGCTTTGAAAATGTAGTTAAAATGGCACTCTAACTGCTTTAATAGTTGGACTTTGGTAACTTAAAATCGAGACCACAGCGAGACGATGATAAGACGCGAACAATGACAAAAACCACTTGTAAATGTCACGGCGTCACTATAGCGAGATTATTGCTGCATTTGGAATTTTTAGCCACGGTTTTAGCTTATTGTTACCTATTTGAAAAGTAATGTTGAAAAAAAGAGTTTTGGCGAGGCTACAGCGAAAACAAAGCCGGACGATGGAAAAACGGCAAGACCAAAGTGAGATCATAGCGAGAAAACCACGACACAGATAGCCATGTAAACGGGCATGGCAAACAAAAGCGAGATTAACACAATGACCATAATGGCACTGAAAGCCACTTTTAGACAGTATCTGCGGCATCGTTATCGTAATACCTCTTCTTTTATAAATGTTGATGACGATTTGAGTCAACTGAGATCTGAATTATCCAAAATATTCAAAACAAAATTATATCAAACAACCCAGATTTTATATCTACTTTTTCTTAGAGAGAGAAGACCATTTTTGATTTATTTTTGATGGAAACAGTTTTAGGTTGATCGTTTCCCTTTATTTTTTAGAAAAAAAGTCAACAGATAAGAGTTATTCTGGAAGTTAAATGATAAATCTCACCAAAAGACCTAAATAATTAATTTTTAAAAATAAATCACAGACCGAGACCAAAATGAAATTTGACGAGTTAAATATCTCTCAGTGAGAAACCAATTGAAAATAAAGGTCAACTGTTATTTTCGATCTCTGCCGCTAATTAAAAATAAGGTGACAAATAGACTAAATGTAAAAACTTTTGATTCAATGATGTCAGCTCTTAATCTAATTAAATCAAAAAATGATTTGGAAAGTTGGCTTCCAAACAAAAGTCTTGTTCATATGTACAGGAAGACAATATTAAAAAAATGAAGTGTAAGCTAATATGTATGTATGTACTTTTGAAGAAATACTTTAAGTATTTATCTTTATTTATTTATTTTTCACTACTTTCGTTTATGTTATACATTATTTTGTTTTTTTTTTTTGTATGTTATTTGGAATAAAATGATTATGAAATTTTACTCCTGTGTACTTTTTCTATTTTGTTCACTCCATTGTAGAATTCCTTATGTGGGACCCTTTTTTTGTCTCGGGACACTTTTTGGGACCCCTTCTCAATTTTTTCAGCGGCAACACTGTTTGGGTGATGAAACATTCACACAGCTGTTTCTCGGAATATTGATATTCCTCAATAACAGCAACGAATGTCTCCACCTTGGATTTTTACTTTGAGTAAACTCCTCATTTTAGCTAAAATTCCGCATCATGGTATAAATATAACGATAATGCGGAAGATGAAATGTTTGTTCTATCCATTTTTTTATAATATTGGTTCCTTTCAACTCCAAAATTTGTATAATGCACAATCGCAATTCCAAAATTAAATAACAAACAAAAACCTTTGACAATTATGACGTTTCAATTGTTCGCATGTATGTGTGCTTCTGGTTTTGATTCTTTCTTCAAATCCAGAATCGTTTTTCTCTTCTTTTCAGAAGAAGAACTGTCATCTAGTGCCAAACGAACGTTTTCGGAAGCATTCGGAATGCTTCCGGACGACCAAACGAAAACGCTATAAAGTTATGGTTTTAAAATTGTCGATTCTTTTCCTAGTTGTATTATTTTAATCCGACATCCACCTAATTCTGATAGTTGGTAGTTGGAAAAAACAATTAAAATATTCGTATATTTAAAACCTAATGGCATTTTCAAGGTTTTTTTCCAATTGGCAACTATCAGAGTTCTTAGCCTGATATCAGATTCAAATAATGCAATTAGAAAAATTACAACATTATTAACTGTTAGTTTAAATATTTTGATTTTTTTGAGTACCGAGTTGACCTAAAACTTGATTGGCAACTTGCAGCTGTCAAAATTGTCAAATTTCTTTCATATTCGATCAGATTAGGTTTAAAAACAATAATTACCAATACAACAAATTTTAAGAACGAATTTTAAGCACTAAATTTAGTCCTAATCTTATTGGAACATTTCTCAACATTTTGGACTAGCTTCTTTAAATTTTGTAAAAATCTTTATATGAAAATATACTTTAGGTACGTATTTTAGAATACTTCAAACATAAACTTGACTCAGCTCCTGACTTCCACAACACTTTTTTTTAAATTTTGAAATTTGGGACCATTTACCTAGTGAACTAAATTGTGAAGCCCCTGTTTGTAGTATTAAAAAAATAGGCAGTTCCACTGAATTCAGCATCACCTTATCACCAAATTTTATTCATTTGTATTAAGAACTGGCATGGGAAATTATTTTTCCCACCGAAATACAGCAAACGGACCACTGTGCCTCGTGTTGAGGGTCTGGGCTCGATTCCCAGAGTATCTAATCTAATCTAAATTCTTCTCGTCTAGACGTTCGGACTCGACAAAAAATGTAGTTCCCATCCATTCCTGCCCACAGCACGCACACAGAAATGGATGAGAGTTGTAAGTCAATAGCAGCGCTGCCACCCTATAGATGATTGAGCGCAGTATATATGAGGAAAAAGCGCAGTAGATTGCAATATACCGCAGTAGATCATAGAAAATGCAGCAAATAATCAAATTCAATCCATTTCTAATACATTTCACTAACGAAAAAATATAGGAGAATCTAACACTCAACAATGGCTTCAAAAAAGAACTCCACAATAATATTATTTTCAACAATAACAAAAAAAAAAGAACTTTAAATTTTAAGCACTAAATTTTTACTTAGTAAAAAGTCACATTTGTTTGGAGAATTCATACAAAAAATATTTTTGCCCTACTTTCTTTTAAATTCGCCATTTTTGCATTTAAATTTATTGAAAAAGTCAATAATTCCTGGAGTCTGAGGTCACCAACAATCTTCATTGGGGTCTGTTAGCTCTTTGGCTAACTTTGGATAGTTTTCAAAATTCTCAAAAGAGGAGTAGATTCGTTTTGCTGCGCAGTAAAATTGCATTTGGGACTAAACGCAGTAGATCTATACTGCTAAAGGAGTAGGGTGGCAGCGCTGATCACTAGACCCTAGTTCTTAAAGACTGTCGCGCCACCAAATATATTTATTTATAAAGAAATTGGACCAAATATCAATTTGTTCACTTTGAATTGGGTTTTGTAAGCCCACATCAGTATGTAGAAGAATTGATGACCACAGCCAGTCAAACACGTGGCAATTTTTGTAGCCATTTTCATTAAAATTATATTTTAAACGCATTATCTAAAATCCAACCTCAGTAAATGAACTCAAAAAAGAGATTTTTTTACTCACGCAACTTATTTCTTCAATTCGCAAATATTTAGGAAATCAATTGCGTTGGACTTTCATGCCGAAGGTGTGGGTTCGATTCCCAGCCGTGCCACCTAAAAACTGGCATATCCTCAAAGAGTATACTTGTCATGAATAAGTGCTTCTCATCTAGCCGTTCGGACTCGGCAAAAACTGTAGGTCCCCTCCATTCCTGCCAACAACACGCACACAGGAATGGTTGAGAGTTGTAAGTCAATAGTCCCTGCTTCTCCACGAGCTGTTGCGCCACCCAATTTAGGAAAACAATATTGTATTGTACTTAAAATTCCTATTTACAACTATTAACCCAAGCAAAAATTAAACTGTTAGGTACATTTTAGCTTTGTAGAAATTATATGTCTCACAATTGGAATATACGGTTGTATTAAATACAAAATATAAGAACTGTAAGATCGTTACTGAAATTAAAAAAAAAATTAAATTAAGTCCAGCGAAATAGATGACTGGTCACACTAATTCCAATACCGTTTGTATACAGAGTCAATATACATATCTAACTTTTCATCCTTACTGGTCCAATCCACAACAAAAATATTAAAGAACGAATGTTGAATTGAAAAGTGTTGGTATTCAAAGTGTATATCTATACTTCCTGTGTTGTTATTCCTTGTCATGCAAATATAATGCAACTGGCCAATTTCTGAGTGTGAGTGTGTTGTGTGTCCAAACAAGTGTATCCTTTTCTGCCAATTGGGAAATTTATTTTCCAGGAAAATTGTATTTTTTGTTTTTGTATCTCGATGTTTACGTATAAAAAATATTTATTTATTTTTTTTTAAGGTATGTATGTTTTTCTTGTGTTGTATGTGTACAGAAGTTAAAAAAACTTTATCCATTTTTTGTTGAAGGATTTCAATATCAGAATGGACACATCATTATCATCATGTTTTCCATAAAGGACCAAGTTGAATTATACATATTTTACTTTTTCTTATCGAAAATTTTCAAATTCAAACTAACCAAATAGAAATTGACAACAACAACAACAACAAAAAAACGAATCAAACTTGTAATAATCATGTTCGGTAGTTGTATGCCACGAAAGTTTGACATTTAGGTAAAGTATACATAAGTTTAGAGTATACCAAATTTAAGTTGTTTTTTTTTCATCTTTTATTTGGTTATACTCTCTCCCTCCTTTATGAAGAAATCCAATTGCACTTTATATTTTATTTGAAAAAATTTGCATACTTTCGATACTAACAAACGAAAAACGAACTTTTATCGATACAATAAAAAAAAAATATATATGAATAAACGAAAACCGTTCTAACCGGAAACTTAGTCGGGCGTTAAAATTTAATTGAATCAAAACAACAAACAATGAATACGAATAAAAACAAGATATTTCAAAAGCAAATAAAATCGTCAGAGTACATAGATAGAAAATATGTAAAATTATATTTCGGAAAAAGCAAACAAAAATTCAGTTTTTTTTTTTAGCGAAAAAAAAACGTATCTATCCAACAAATGTTAAATTATGACTGGACTTGCTTAACGCAACCATTGATAAAGTATCGCGAAACACCTTCGCTCGATATTCGAGATTGTGTGTGGTATAGAGAGGCAGCACTTGTATATAAATGTGAGTTGTGGTGGTGGTGGATAAAAAGTCTGATATAATTAAAGGTACTTTTGTCAAGTGTTTTGCTTCTTTTATTTTATTTTCAATTTTGTGGATGGAGTCTTCTCTTTTATTTATTTTCATCACACTTTGTTGTGTTTTTTAACTTCTACGTAACGTAGGTATATCTAGACTAGATGCTTTTTTGTGAAAGCTCTTTTGTCTAGCAGGGGGATCTTTGGAAGTTTTTTTTTAATTCACATTTTATGATACTCTCTCACACCTCACTTAATTTATTGTGGGAGAATTTTTCTTTAGGTTTTGAAAATTAAAAATAAATCAAAAGGGGTGGTAGTACACTCGAGGTAGAAAGTATTCAACCGTTTAATCATTTCCATTTTTGGAATTTTGAAAATAGGTAGCTTTAATAATTAAACAAAATAAATATCCAAGCATATTTTTCAACCGATTTTTAAAATTTGACTTATACTCGTTCATTTTGAAATTACCGCCTTGAATATTTTTTTTTTTAATATTCTTCAACAAAGAATTTAGTGGTGGGTATCAGAGATCGGCAGCAAGTAGCACGATTTACGAGCCACTCATAAAATTCATTGTCTTGCACATTATTCCGACGCATTCACCCCGATCAAAGAATCCGACGAATGAACTGCGGAGGGAATCAGACTCAATTTTGGCATTTTTACTATGAGCCAAATGTCAAAATTGAGTCAGATTCCCTCCGCAGCTCATTCGTCGGATTCTGTAATTGGCGTGATTATCTCGAGTCAACGTTTACATTATTTTTTGTTTTCATAAACGAATCTGAATGAAGCTAACATTCGTTTGAGAATATGTTTCAATTCAGCAAGATTAATTGTCCGTATCAGGGTTGTGGAAGAATGCAATCTTTTGTGAATGCAATCTTTTATAACTTCAACTAAAAGATTGCATTTATTAACTTCACTTTGAGACTGCGACTTAAAATTCTGCAATCACCATTTATATCACATTGAAATGATTGCAATCATTTCCCCTTCCTTCATTTTACAGCAATCAGTTGAATGCAATCTTCTGAAAATTCAGGCATTTTTTAATTATTTTGAACTCTTTTGAACCCCTCCAGCAATCTTTTAATTCACATTATATTGTTCCTTTCCCCAATTAGTTTATTTCTTTTATTTTAAAAAATTAAAAGGCAATAAACGAATAATGTAAATGAACTAAATGTGTGTGATTTAAGCTTGATTCACACTATAGTTCTAATACAGATACAGTCTCAGTACGTGCTCACATACATTAAAATATTCTTAAACGAGAAACAATGTTTATATTCACACAATCGTTATCGCTCCAAAACCGATACACTCTCGCTCCGATTTCGATTTGTTTGAAAGAATATTTTATCGAAGTGAGAACTCATTTTTCAATTTTTTATTTATTTTGATGTGACAAATCGATGACATAAAAAATTAATTTGAAAATAATATATGAAAAAAAGAATACAAGAAAATATGGGAGCTATATCGATATCGGTATCGGAGCCGCAATGTGAATACTAGGGTTAAGTATCGGAGCGAGAACGTTTTGAGAATTTATCGATATTGGCACAGTAGTGTGAATCAAGCCTTTAAATTTTGCTAAGGAATTCTTTGCAAGATCATTCAAAATAAATGCAAAGAATGCAAGGAATACAAAAAGAATGCAAGCATATTGCAATCATTGTGAAATGAGTGGTGTTTGCAGAATTTGAATTCGCAGCCTCAAAATGAAGTCAATGAATGCAATCTTTTGAGTCATGTAGATTTTTAATGATTGCATTCTCTTAGGGCCAGTTTTTCAGTTCAGGGTTAGCTTTGAGTTAAATCAGAGTCAGCTAATTCTGAAAATAAACTAACCCCGAGTTAGCTCAGGAATAATTTTTCAGTAGAGGACTAACTCTATCTTCCAGTTGTCAAAAATCAAGGACCAACGATGTGCAACACTATGGATATCACCCTTCTGCGCCTTTAACGCATCGGAATAGAGATGGCACCACAACTGAAAAGAAAGGCCCTCAATTTGGTCCCTGAGTTAACTAACTAAGGGCCAGTTTTTCAGTTCAGGCTTTACTCTGAGTTAAATCAGAGTTAGCTAATCCTGAAAATAAATTAACCCTGAGTTAACTCAGAAACAGTTTTTCAGTTGAGGACTTACTTTATCTTTCAGCTGTCAAAATTCTGAGGCCAACGATGTGCGACGCTATAGGAATAGAGATGTTGCCACAACGAATTGCACTGGCAATAACTTTCAATATCGAAATCGAGATGGCGCCACAACTAAAAAGACCCTTAATTTGGTGCCTGAGTTAACTCACCAAATTAGACGAGTTAACTCGGAGTTAACTTTCGATTTCAATTGACTGAAAAACACATTTTTGGAGTTAACTCCGGTTTAACCCCGAGACTAGGATGATCTCGCACTGAAAAACTGGCCCTAAATTAGGTGAGTTAGCTCGGAGTTAACTTAGGTTTTCAATTGACTGAAATACACGTTTATGGAGTTAACTCTGGTTTAACCCCGAGACTGGATGATCTCGCACTGAAAAACTGGCCCTTACAACCCTGATATGTATGCATTGTGAACTATTGCAGAGCGTGCGGACTGTTAATGTGTCTGAGTACTAAATGAGACAATAAGGGCCAGGTTTTCAGTTCAGGGTTAACTCTGAGTTAAATCATAGTAAGCTAATCTTGAAAATAACTCGGAGTTAAGTTAACTCATTTCAAATTGACTGACAAATGACTGAAAAACACGTTTATGGAGTTAACTCAGGAGAAAAATTGGCCCTAAATGTTTTGAGCCTCATCGTATATTACCAAAAGTATCCTTAGACTCCAACCCCATTAAGCATATCTGTGAGCCTTTTTGGTAAAATAAAGTTCGAAAAACTCATATAACTAGCAAAAATCTCCTGAAACTTTAAAGAAACGATCACAATACCAACAGAAGCTTGTGTTTTTAATAAACAACCGTCTCAGATGTATAATAAGAGCCAAAGAATGGCACTTTCATTTCTTATCTCACTGTATGAAATTTGACTTTTTAGCCACTGCGCGTGCAATTATTGGATGTATTGTTGTTTCGTTTCTCTTAATTGTTTGAATTTTTTTCAATTAAAAAGCTTGCAAATTTATGATTTGGTCTTGTTTCTGATTAAAGATCCAATAAAACACAGATTAATTGAAATTCTAGACATCTCGAGCACAGAAATAAATACGTGCGACCAAGACGTGCATTTTCTTTTTCTACAAAAAGTTTTTTTGCAAATTCAACAACGTTAATAATAAAATAATTAAAAAAGAAAACAATGTCCACTATGGCGTATGTGGAACATTTTTTTTTTTATTTCAATTTTTATGTTTTTTTTTTTTTTTTTGAATTATTTAAAGAACAACTAATAAGGATGTTTACAAACATAATAACTCATTTTTTAGGTGAAATAAAACTGTTTAAGCTGACATCTTGAATTTTATTAATCGGATCGTCAAGATTAAGATTTTAAGACTTAAAAAAAACAGACAACTATTTTTAATGATTTTTATGTCATGATCCATTATCTCTTTTATTATTGTGTCTCTATTGACAATTATAATATAATTAATATGAACTCAATGCGTAATATTTCTACCGCAATAATTCGGAAAATCACTATTTATAATCCTCACGCTGAGAAAAAATAAATCGCCAAGCTTTTAAATTCGATATCACGACCATTCTACATAGAACACCCACGTACTCACATTTTGGTTCAACAATCACTCCCAAAATTTGCTTTCGTCTCTCTTAGGCTATTTGATATGTTTTCTCTGACGAACTTATAAATTTAAAGAATTGACGATACCTTAAAGCAGGGCTACCTTTGTGGCTCTAAAGAGCCACTCAGGCTCTTTTTTTCATGTATGGCTCCTTGGCTCCACTTTTCCAAAATCATCCAAAATTGGCTCTTTTTGAGATTTTCGTGGCTCTTTTCACTCTTTTTCAGAATAAAGGCGTAATTACACTTTTGTACAAAAGTACAAAAGTGAAAAATACAAATATATTCTAGTGACACCTTTCTGTGAAAAAGTATATGAGATTTGAGTTGAGCTGAGTGCATTCAAACATGAAAAAGGCTAGAGCTAGAACTATAATGCTCGGAGGGGCACTTAAGAGGTCGGAAGAAAACAAGCAGATATAAGGAAAGCATTTGACGCGACTATTATTGCGGAGTGGAGCGTTTTGTCAAGTTTCGTTCAACTTTGCTTACGGAAGTGAGGTGCGCTAAATGACATTTGTGTGTGTGTGTTCCCCTTTTGACGCTACGGAAAGCTACTTTTCGTTTGTTTTTGACTTAAGCTTCAGTGGCTTTCTGACCATTATAGTTCTACCTTAGTTCAGCAACTTTTATCGATGTGAGTGACATCTATGAATTAGTTTTTTTTACTATTTGTTTATATGTAGTTGTGTTTCACTTTTCTGCAAAAGTAAAAAGTAGGAACGCTCTTACTTTTATACTTTTGTAAAACTTGAGATAAAAGATTGGATTGAGCAGTTTATTGGTAAAAGACAAAATATTTTTTCACTTTTGTGCAAAAGAGAATTGAATGTAGTTAGGCCTTAATATTTCTATCTACTTAAATTTCCTTTTTCTAAATTTTGGAATTTCCCTCTAATAAAAATTCTTGGAAATTCTTCCTCTGAGTAAAAAATTCTTTGAAATCTGAACGCGTGTATTTTCATTACAAAATTCATTTCTTTCATTAAAAAATCGATGCCTTTTCTTGAAACACAAACAAATTCAAAATATTAACTACGAAAACGAATTGCTCATTAAAAATTTTGAAGATATATATAAATGTTTCTCATGATGATTTTGTTGCTATAAGAAAATGTTTTACTTACTATCAGACAATCTGCGATGAAATCACGTTAAGAATTGATTTCAAATATAAAAGATTGTTTGTGCTAAGATTTTTAGATCCACTCATTATTAAGTCTGATGAAAACATATCATGTTTTGATCTAGGTTATGAATTCTGCCATTCAATAAGCTATCCAGAAAAAGTTATAATTTGACTTATAGTTCAGTAAATGGAGAGGTTTTACCCTACAAAAGGTCGGGTAGTTCTAAATTTTTGATATGTTATATGGTATGGTTCGTAGATGAAAATTCCAAAATTCCACAACCACGCCCCCTCCACCCCCTTCAAAATCCTGGAAAAACTACAAAAATCGGCACTTTTTTCAGTTTTTTGCTTATAACTTCTTTCCGGTATATTTTTACGGAAAAAAGTAGCAAGGAACTATGTAAACAATAAAATTTCCTACTAATATGATCTAGAAAGTATTTTTGAACAACCACTACAATCGGCGCTATGGAGCTCCCAAAAAAGGCTAAAATTTCGTATATTGTAAGATTTTCAGTTTATTCCCTCTTTATAGCACAATAACTCCTTAGCCGTCAGGTTAAGGGCAACATTTGTCATAATCAATCTTGTAGATAATTTAATTGGCTACCAATTTCATGCAAATACAGTCGAAGTTCTCTAAGTCGAACTCCCCCTAAGTAAAATTTCCCTCTAAGAAGAATTTTTTTCACCATGTTTGTTGTATACTAATATTTTCAAACTTATTTATTTCTCTCGTAATCAACTTTTTGCACAACTCTTTCACTTGAAATAATTTTGATATCCCGTGCGAATTCAGCTTAGAGGGAGTCGACTGTATTTTCATTTTGTGACCAATACAATCGGTACATTTTTTTCCACGTTGTTTGTATACGGAGCAAGTCTTGTCATCTATTTTACTCATTTGAATACAAATTGTAGGTAGTTATGTCGAAGAACATTAAAACGAATGCCAGTAAAAGATCAAAAATCTTAACTATGAGGAAAATTCTGGAAATGACCAATAAACTTCAAGTCGAGACACACGGTTTCTGCATTGGCTTCAAGGCCAATAGCTCTATATGGCGATAACTGAGCTTGAGATCTCGAGAAAAAAGAGCTGTATCTCGTGAGTCGTGACATTATAAAACACGAGGCGTAATATGCCAAATGCAATGTGCAATTAGAGAATAGCTTCTCCTAACTGCTCAAAATATGTACAGTGCACTCGGCGAGGAAATGCGATAACATTTTTGTCTTTTTCAATCTCCTTCTGGACCAGATAGTGCGTAGAGCAGCTGTTAACACAGAATGCCCTATCTTGGGTTCCATTGTATCCTTATAGAATTCTTCATTGTGATTGTGAAATATGTTGGTTTTGAAGTAAACGAGTAAAAGTCCAACTAAATGCTGTCAAGAAAAAAGCATATGTTCCCAATCTAGGCCAAAACGTCACTTTTACTAGCAGCAGCTTCCAAGTAATTTAGAATTTCATTTACCTTGGAGTCAATACTTGTATTTACTCCACGGATGCCACCTATGTGTATATTCAACGAAAAAATACTGTTGGAAACCACTGTTATAAATCTATGTTTGTCAAAAAAGGTTTAACACTCTTTTTAAGCTCCTTCTCTCGGTAAGATGAAAATCAGAAATGAAGCCTGAAACTGGGCTCTTTTGCAAGTAATACTCGTATTATTCGACGGATTTTTGGAGGAGAAGGTACAAACGTGAGCTCAATGAGCTGTTCAAAGACAATGTTGTCCAAAAAGTAAAAAATCGTCGACTTGGCTAAGCTAGATTGTGCGAATGGGAAACAATGCTCCCAGCCTCTTGAGTCTCTGAATCCCATGTTGAAGGCAATAAAGAAGATCGAACCTCTGGTTCAGAGGGTAAGCCATCACCAGAGCACTTGTGGTTTCGGCTCTTCATGGTTCATCTGAACAACACCCGAATTTTTATAATTTTTTCCTAAAATAATATGTTTGAAAAAAGTGGAAGCGGCAGTGGGTGGAAATTAATTGTATTGGTTTTTCATCTCGCCAATTATCACGTCTATAAATTTCATCAAAACCAGTGCCTATTGGTTTAGTTTTTATGGAATTTTGGGCACTACCTCCAAAAAATAGCGACTAAATCACCGGTTTCAGAATATCGAGATGTCTATCCAAGTTTTCTGACTCTCCTATATACTTCAATCGATTGAGGTGGTTAAACAAATCGGTAATACAATATCTACGGGACTCCAGTACACTACAGTACAGTATAAAACAGAAAGAAAAAATAGTGAGTTCGTAAACACGTTTGAATAAAAAACAATTTCGCAAAAGTCACTCGGTTCGCGATTGTATTGGCCACAAAATGAAAGTACAGTCGACTCCCTCTAAGTTGAATTCTCACGGGATATCAAAATTATTTCAAGTTAAAGAGTTGTGCAAAAAGTTGATTACGAGAGAAATAAATAAGTTTGGAAATATGAGAGGAGTATACAAAAATAGTGAAAAAAATTCTTGTTAGAAGGAAATTTGACTTAGGGGGAGTTCGACTTAGAGAACGTCGACTGTATTTGCATGAAATTGGTAGCCAATTAAATTATCTACAAGATTGATTATGACAAATTGTGTGCTTAACCTGACGGTTAAGGAGTAATTGTGTTGTAAAGAGGGAATAAACTGACAATCTTACAAAATACGAAATTTTAGCCTTCTTTGGGAGCTCCATAGCGCCGATTGTAGTGGTTGAACGAAAATACTTTTACGTCATATTTGTAGGAAATTTAACTGTCTACATAGTTCCTTGATACTTTTGAAACTACATAAAAAAAGTGCCGATTTTTTGTAGTTTTTCCAGGATTTTGAAGGGGGCGGAAGGGGCGTGGTTGTGGAATTTTGGAATTTTCATCTACGAACCATACCATATAACATATCAAAAATTTAGAACTCCCCGACC